>OX387243.1:42330100-43530100 GCA_947561735.1 Cenchrus americanus
TTTCACATACCTTGGACACATAAGAAGATGCAAAACTTGTGGTTCGGGCCCGAATGCACTATTTCGGGGTGTCACCTACCGAAGTTGTGAAGCATCCATTCTACTCCATTGGACCCAAAATGATGTTTGGGAGTGTTTTAGAGCATTTCACATACCTTGGACACATAAGAAGATGCAAAACTTGTGTTTCGGGCCTTGAATGCACTATTTCGGAGTACCGAAGTTGTGAAGTATCCATTCTACTCCATTGGACCCAAAATGATGTTTGGGAGTGTTTTAGAGCATTTCGCTTACCTTGGACACATAAGAAGATGCAAAACTTTTGTTTCGGACCCGAATGCACTATTTCGGGGTACCAAAGTTGTGAAGCATCCATTCTACTCCATTGGACCCAAAATGATGTTTGAGAGTGTTTTAGAGCATTTCACATACCTTGGACACATAAGAAGGTGCAAAACTTTTGTTTCGGACCCGAATGCACTATTTCGGGGTACCGAAGTTGTGAAGCATCCATTCTACTCCATTGGACCCAAAATGATGTTTGGGTGTGTTTCAAGGCATTTCTCTTACCTTCGGCACGTAAGAAGATGCAAAACTTGTGCTTCGGGCCCGAATGCACTATTTCGGAGTACCGAAGTTGTGAAACATCCATTCTACTCCATTGGACCCAAAATGATGTTTGGGAGTGTTTCAGAGCATTTCGCTTACCTTGGACACATAAGAAGGTGCAAAGCTTTTTTTTCGGACCCGAATGCACTATTTCGGGGTACCGAAGTTGTGAAGCATCCATTCTACTCCATTGAACCCAAAATAATGTTTGGGAGTGTTTCAGGGCATTTCACATACCTTCGGCACGCAAAAAGATGCAAAACTTGTGCTTCGGGCCCGAATGCACTATTTCGGGGTACCGAAGTTGTGAAGCATCCATTCTACTCCATTGAACCCAAAATAATGTTTGGGAGTGTTTCAGGGCATTTCACATACCGTGGACACATAAGAAGATGCAAAACTTGTGTTTCGGGCCCGAATGCATTATTTCGGGGTACCGAAGTTGTGAAGCATCCATTCTACTCCATTGGACCCAAAATGACGTTTGGGAGTGTTTTGAGCCATTTCTCTTACCTTCGGCACGCAAAAATATGCAAAACTTGTGTTTCGGGCCCGAATGCATTATTTCGGGGTACCGAAGTTGTGAAGCATCCATTCTACTCCATTGGACCCAAAATGACGTTTGGGAGTGTTTTAGAGCATTTCACATAGCTTGGACACATAAGAAGATGCAAAACTTGTGTTTCGGGCCCGAATGCACTATTTCAGAGTACCGAAGTTGTGAAGTATCCATTCTACTTCATTGGACCCAAAATGATGTTTGGGAGTGTTTCAGAGCATTTCGCTTACCTTGAACACATAAGAAGATGCAAAACTTTTGTTTCGGACCCGAATGCACTATTTCGGGGTACGAAAGTTGTGAAGCATCCATTCTACTCCATTGGACCCAAAATGATGTTTGGGAGTGTTTCAGAGCATTTCGCTTACCTTGGACACATAAGATGGTGCAAAACTTTTATTTCGGACCCGAATGCACTATTTCGGGGTACCGAAGTTGTGAAGGATCCATTCTACTCCATTGGACCCAAAATAATGTTTGGGTGTGTTTCAAGGCATTTCTCTTACCTTCGGCACGTAAGAAGATGCAAAACTTGTGCTTCGGGCCCGAATGCACTATTTCGAGTACCGAAGTTGTGAAACATCCATTCTACTCCATTGGACCCAAAATGATGTTTGGGAGTGTTTTAGAGCATTTCACATACCTTGGACACATAAGAAGATGCAAAACTTTTGTTTCGGACCCGAATGCACTATTTCGGGGTACCAAAGTTGTGAAGCATCCATTCTACTCCATTGGACCCAAAATGATGTTTGGGTGTGTTTCAAGGCATTTCTCTTACCTTAGGCACGCAAAAAGATGCAAAACTTGTGCTTCAGGCCCGAATGCACTATTTTGGAGTACCGAAGTTGTGAAACATCCATTCTACTCCATTGGACCCAAAATAATGTTTGGGAGTGTTTTAGAGCATTTCACATACCTTGGACACATAAGAAGATGCAAAACTTGTGTTTCGGGCCCGAATGCACTATTTCGGGGTACCGAAGTTGTGAAGCATCCATTCTACTCCATTGGACCCAAAATGATGTTTGGGTGTGTTTCGAGCCATTTCTCTTACCTTCGGCACGCAAAAAGATGCAAAACTTGTGTTTCGGGCCCGAATGCACTATTTCGGGGTACCGAAGTTGTGAAGCATCCATTCTACTCCATTGGACCCAAAATGACGTTTGCGAGTGTTTTAGAGCATTTCACATAGCTTGGACACATAAGAAGATGCAAAACTTGTGTTTCGGGCCCGATTGCACTATTTCGGAGTACCGAAGTTGTGAAGCATCCATTCTACTCCATTGGACACAAAATGATGTTTGGGAGTGTTTTAGAGCATTTCGCTTACCTTGGACAGATAAGAAGATGCAAAACTTTTGTTTCGAACCCGAATGCACTATTTCGGGGTACCAAAGTTGTGAAGCATCCATTCTACTCCATTGGACCCAAAATGATGTTTGGGAGTGTTTCAGAGCATTTCACATACCTTGGACACATAAGAAGATGCAAAACTTTTGTTTCGGACCCGAATGCACTATTTCGGGGTACCGAAGTTGTGAAGCATCCATTCTACTCCATTGGACCCAAAATAATGTTTGGGTGTGTTTCAAGGCATTTCTCTTACCTTCGGCACGCAAAAAGATGCAAAACTTGTGCTTCGGGCCCGAATGTACTATTTCGGAGTACCGAAGTTGTGAAACATCCATTCTACTCCATTGGACCCAAAATGATGTTTGGCAGGGTTTTAGAGCATTTCACATACCTTGGACACATAAGAAGATGCAAAACTTTTGTTTTGGACCCGAATGCACTATTTCGGGGTACCGAAGTTGTGAAGCATCCATTCTACTCCATTGGACCCAAAATAATGTTTGGGAGTGTTTCGGGGCATTTCTCTTACCTTTGGCACGCAAAAAAATGCAAAACTTGTGTTTCGGGCCCGAATGCACTATTTCGTAGTACCGAAGTTGTGAAGCATCCATTCTACTCCATTGGACCCAAAATAATGTTTGGGAGTGTTTCAGGGCATTTCACATACCGTGGACACATAAGAAGATGCAAAACTTGTGTTTCGGACCCGAATGCACTATTTCGGGGTACCGAAGTTGTGAAGCATCCATTCTACTCCATTGGACCCAAAATAACGTTTGGGAGTGTTTCGAGCCATTTCTCTTACCTTCGGCACGCAAAAATATGCAAAACTTGTGCTTTGGGCCCGAATGCATTATTTCGGGGTACCGAAGTTGTGAAGCATCCATTCTACTCCATTGGACCCAAAATGACGTTTGGGAGTGTTTTAGAGCATTTCACATAGCTTGGACACATAAGAAGATGCAAAACTTGTGTTTCGGGCCCGAATGCACTATTTCTTTTCGAAGGGGTTCCGAAGTTGTGAAGTATCCATTCTACTTCATTGGACCCAAAATGATGTTTGGGAGTGTTTTAGAGCATTTCGCTTACCTTGACCACATAAGAAGATGCAAAACTTTTGTTTCGAACCCGAATGCACTATTTCGGGGGGTATGAAAGTTGTGAAGCATCCATTCTACTCCATTGGACCCAAAATGATGTTTGAGAGTGTTTTAGAGCATTCACAAACCTTGGACACATAAGAAGATGCAAAAACTTTTGTTTCGGACCCGAATGCACTATTTCGGGGTACCGAAGTTGTGAAGCATCCATTCTACTCCATTGGACCCTAAATGACGTTTGGGAGTGTTTCGAGCCATTTCTCTTACCTTCGGCACGCAAAAATATGCAAAACTTGTGCTTCGGGCCCGAATGCACTATTTCGAATTTTTGAAGTAGTCTAAAGTTGTGAAACATCAAGTTATAAAACAAACATTCTACTCCATTGGACCCAAAATGACGTTTGCGAGTGTTTTAGAGCATTTCACATAGCTTGGACACATAAGAAGATGCAAAACTTGTGTTTCGGGCCCGATTGCACTATTTTGGAGTACCGAAGTTGTGAAGCATCCATTCTACTCCATTGGACACAAAATGATGTTTGGGAGTGTTTTAGAGCATTTCGCTTACCTTGGACAGATAAGAAGATGCAAAACTTTTGTTTCGAACCCGAATGCACTATTTCGGGGTACCAAAGTTGTGAAGCATCCATTCTACTCCATTGGACCCAAAATGATGTTTGAGAGTGTTTTAGAGCATTCACAAACCTTGGACACATAAAAAGATGCAAAACTTTTGTTTCGGACCCGAATGCACCATTTCGGGTACCGAAGTTGTGAAGCATCCATTCTACTCCATTGGATCCAAAATGATGTTTGGGTGTGTTTAGAGCATTTCTCTTACCTTCGGCACGCAAAAAGATGCAAAACTTGTGCTTCGGGCCCGAATGCACTATTTCGGAGTACCGAAGTTGTGAAACATCCATTCTACTCCATTGGACCCAAAATGATGTTTGGGAGTGTTTTAGAGCATTTCACATACCTTGGACACATAAGAAGATGCAAAACTTTTGTTTCGGACCCGAATGCACTATTTCGGGGTACCGAAGTTGTGAAGCATCCGTTCTACTCCATTGGACCCAAAATGATGTTTGGGTGTGTTTCGGGGCATTTATCTTACGTTCGGCACGCAAAAAGATGCAAAACTTTTGCTTCGGGCCCGAATGCACTATTTCGAATACCGAAGTTGTGAAACATCCATTCTACTCCATTGGACCCAAAATGATGTTTGGGAGTGTTTTAGAGCATTTCACATACCTTGGACACATAAGAAGATGCAAAACTTGTGTTTCGGGCCCGAATGCACTATTTCGGGGTACCGAAGTTGTGAAGCATCCATTCTACTCCATTGGACCCAAAATAATGTTTGGGTGTGTTTCAGGGCATTTCTCTTACCTTTGGCACGCAAAAAAATGCAAAACTTGCGCTTCAGGCCCGAATGCACTATTTCGAGTACCGAAGTTGTGAAGCATCCATTCTACTCCATTGGACCCAAAATGACGTTTGGGAGTGTTTTAGAGCATTTCACATAGCTTGGACACATAAGAAGATGCAAAACTTGTGTTTCGGGCCCGAATGCACTATTTCGGGGTACCGAACTTATGAAGCATCCATTCTACTCCATTGGACCCAAAACGATGTTTGGGTGTGTTATAGAGCATTTCGCTTACCTTGGACACATAAGAAGATGCAAAACTTTTGTTTCGATCCCGAATGCACTATTTCGGGGTACCAAAGTTGTGAAGCATCCATTCTACTCCATTGGAACCAAAATGATGTTTGGGAGTGTTTTAGAGCATTTCGCTAACCTTGGACACATAAGAAGCTGCAAAACTTGTGTTTCGGGCCCGAATGCACTATTTCAGGGTACCGAAGTTGTGAAGCATCCATTCTACTCCATTGGACCCAAAATGATGTTTGGGAGTGTTTCAGAGCATTTCGCTTACCTTCGGCACGCAAAAAGATGCAAAACTTGTGCTTCGGGCATGAATGCACTATTTCGGAGTACCGAAGTTGTGAAACATCCATTCTACTCCATTGGACCCAAAATGATGTTTGGGAGTGTTTCAGAGCATTTCACATACCTTGGACACATAAGAAGATGCAAAACTTTTGTTTCGGACCCGAATGCACTATTTCGGGTACCGAAGTTGTGAAGCATCCGTTCTACTCCATTGGACCCAAAATGATGTTTGGGTGTGTTTCAGGGCATTTCTCTTACCTTTGGCACACAAAAAGATGAAAAACTTGTGCTTCGGGCCAGAATGCACTATTTTGGAGTACCGAAGTTGTGAAACATCCATTCTACTCCATTGGACCCAAAATAATGTTTGGGAGTGTTTTAGAGCATTTCACATACCTTGGACACATAAGAAGATGCAAAACTTTTGTTTCGGACCCGAATGCACTATTTCGGGGTACCGAAGTTGTGAAGCATCCATTCTACTCCATTGGACCAAAAATGATGTTTGGGTGTGTTTCAGGGCATTTCTCTTACCTTCGGCACGCAAAAAGATGAAAAACTTGTGCTTCGGGCCAGAATGCACTATTTTGGAGTACCGAAGTTGTGAAACATCCATTCTACTCCATTGGACCCAAAATAATGTTTGGGAGTGTTTCAGAGCATTTCGCTTACCTTGGACACATAAGAAGGTGCAAAGCTTTTTTTTCGGACCCGAATGCACTATTTCGGGGTACCGAAGTTGTGAAGCATCCATTCTACTCCATTGAACCCAAAATAATGTTTGGGAGTGTTTCGGGCATTTCTCTTACGTTCGGCACGCAAAAAGATGCAAAACTTTTGTTTCAGACCCGAATGCACTATTTCGGGGTACCGAAGTTGTGAAGCATCCATTCTACTCCATTGGACCCAAAATAATGTTTGGGAGTGTTTCAGGGCATTTCACATACCGTGGACACATAAGAAGATGCAAAACTTGTGTTTCGGGCCCGAATGCATTATTTCGGGGTACCGAAGTTGTGAAGCATCCATTCTACTCCATTGGACCCAAAATGACGTTTGGGAGTGTTTTAAAGCCATTTCTCTTACCTTCGGCACGCAAAAATATGCAAAACTTGTGCTTTGGGCCCGAATGCATTATTTCGGGGTACCGAAGTTGTGAAGCATCCATTCTACTCCATTGGACCCAAAATGACGTTTGGGAGTGTTTTAGAGCATTTCACATAGCTTGGACACATAAGAAGATGCAAAACTTGTGTTTCGGGCCCGAATGCACTATTTCAGAGTACCGAAGTTGTGAAGCATCCATTCTACTCCATTGGACCCAAAATGATGTTTGGGAGCGTTTTAGAGCATTTCGCTTACCTTGGACATATAAGAAGATGCAAAACTTTTGTTTCGAACCCGAATGCACTATTTCGGGGTATCAAAGTTGTGAAGCATCCATTCTACTCCATTGGACCCAAAATGATGTTTGGGAGTGTTTTAGAGCATTTTACATAGCTTGGACACATAAGAAGATGCAAAACTTGTGCTTCGGGCCCGAATGCACTATTTCAGAGTACCGAAGTTGTGAAACATCATTCTACTCCATTGGACCCAAAATGATGTTTGGGTGTGTTTCAGGGCATTTCTCTAACCTTCGGCACGCAAAAAGATGCAAAACTTGTGCTTCAAGCCCGAATGCACTATGTCAGAGTACTGAAGTTGTGAAACATTCATGTACTCCATTGGACCCAAAATGATGTTTGGGTGTGTTTCAGGGCATTTCACATACCTTGGACACATAAGAAGAAGCAAAACTTTTGTTTTGGACCCGAATGCACTATTTCGGGTACCGAAGTTGTGAAGCAACCATTCTACTCCATTGGACCAAAAATGATGTTTGGGTGTGTTTCGGCCATTTCTCTTACCTTCGGCACGCAATAATATGCAAAACTTGTGCTTCGGGCCCGAATGCACTATTTCGAATACCGAAGTTGTGAAACATCCATTCTACTCCATTGGACCCAAAATGATGTTTGGGAGTGTTTTAGAACATTTCACATACCTTGGACACATAAGAAGATGCAAAACTTGTGGTTCGGGCCCGAATGCACTATTTCGGGTACCGAAGTTGTGAAGCATCCATTCTACTCAATTGGACCCAAAATGATGTTTGGGAGTGTTTTAGAGCATTTCACATAGCTTGGACACATAAGAAGATGCAAAACTTGTGTTTCGGGCTCTGAATGCACTATTTCGAGTACCGAAGTTGTGAAGTATCCATTCTACTTCATTGGACCCAAAATGATGTTTGGGAGTATTTTAGAGCATTTCGCTTACCTTGGACACATAAGAAGATGCAAAACTTTTGTTTCGAACCCGAATGCACTATTTCGGGGTACGAAAGTTGTGAAGCATCCATTCTACTCCATTGGACCCAAAATGATGTTTGAGAGTGTTTTAGAGCATTCACATACCTTGGACACATAAGAAGATGCAAAACTTTTGTTTCGGACCCAAATGCACTATTTCGGGTACCGAAGTTGTGAAGCATCCATTCTACTCCATTGGACCCAAAATGATGTTTGGGTGTGTTTCAAGGCATTTCTCTTACCTTAGGCACGCAAAAAGATGCAAAACTTGTGCTTCAGGCCCGAATGCACTATTTTGGAGTACCGAAGTTGTGAAACATCCATTCTACTCCATTGGACCCAAAATGATGTTTGGGAGTGTTTTAGAGCATTTCACATACCTTGGACACATAAGAAGATGCAAAACTTTTGTTTCGGACCCGAATGCACTATTTCGGGTACCGAAGTTGTGAAGCATCCATTCTACTCCATTGGACCCAAAATAATGTTTGGGTGTGTTTCAGGGCATTTCTCTTACCTTCGGCACGCAAAAAGATGCAAAACTTGTGCTTCAGGCCCGAATGCACTATTTCGGAGTACCGAAGTTGTGAAACATCCATTCTACTCCATTGGACCCAAAATGATGTTTGGGAGTGTTTTAGAGCATTTTACATAGCTTGGACACATAAGAAGATGCAAAACTTGTGTTTCGGGCCCGAATGCACTATTTCGGAGTACTGAAGTTGTGAAGCATCCATTCTACTCCATTGGACACAAAATGATGTTTGGGAGTGTTTCGAGGGCATTTTTCTTACCTTCGGCACGCAAAAATATGCAAAACTTGTGTTTCGGGCCCGAATGCACTATTTCGGAGTACTGAAGTTGTGAAGCATCCATTCTACTCCATTGGACACAAAATGATGTTTGGGAGTGTATTAGAGCATTTCGCTTACCTTGGACAGATAAGAAGATGCAAAACTTGTGTTTCGGGCCCGAATGCACTATTTGGGAGTACCGAAGTTGTGAAGCATCCATTCTACTCCATTGGACACAAAATGATGTTTGGGAGTGTTTTAGAGCATTTCGCTTACCATGGACAGATAAGAAGATGCAAAACTTTTGTTTCGAACCCGAATGCACTATTTCGGGGTACCGAAGTTGTGAAGCATCCATTCTACTCCATTGGACACAAAATGATGTTTGGGAGTGTTTTAGAGCATTCACATACCTTGGACAGATAAGAAGATGCAAAACTTTTGTTTCGAACCCGAATGCACTATTTCGGGGTACCGAAGTTGTGAAGCATCCATTCTACTCCATTGGACCCAAAATGATGTTTGGGAGTGTTTCAAGGCATTTCTCTTACCTTCGGCACGCAAAAAGATGCAAAACTTGTGCTTCGGGCCCGAATGTACTATTTCAGAGTACCGAAGTTGTGAAACATCCATTCTACTCCATTGGACCCAAAATGATGTTTGGGAGTGTTTTAGAGCATTTCGCTTACCTTGGACACATAAGAAGATGCAAAACTTTTGTTTCGGACCCGAATGCACTATTTCGGGTACTGAAGTTGTGAAGCATCCATTCTACTCCATTGGACCAAAAATGATGTTTGGGTGTGTTTCAGGGCATTTCTCTTACCTTCGGCACGCAAAAAGATGAAAAACTTGTGCTTCGGGCCAGAATGCACTATTTCGGAGTACTGAAGTTGTGAAGCATCCATTCTACTCCATTGGACACAAAATGATGTTTGGGAGTGTATTAGAGCATTTCGCTTACCTTGGACAGATAAGAAGATGCAAAAATAGTGCATTCGGGCCCGAATGCACTATTTGGGAGTACCGAAGTTGTGAAGCATCCATTCTACTCCATTGGACACAAAATGATGTTTGGGAGTGTTTCGAGCCATTTCTCTTACCTTCGGCACGCAAAAAGATGCAAAACTTGTGCTTCGGGCCCGAATGCACTATTTCGAGTACCGAAGTTGTGAAGCATCCATTCTACTCCATCGGACCCAAAATGATGTTTGGGAGTGTTTTAGAGCATTTCACATACCTTGGACACATAAGAAGATGCAAAACTTGTGTTACGGACCCGAATGCACTATTTCGGGTCGGGTCCCGAAGTTGTGAAGCATGCATTCTACTCCATTGGACCCAAAATCATGTTTGGGTGTGTTTCAGGGCATTTCTCTTACCTTCGGCATGTAAGAAGATGCAAAACTTATGTTTCGGACCCGAATGCACTATTTCGGGGTAACGAAGTTGTGAAGCATCCATTCTACTCCATTGGATCCAAAATGATGTTTGGGTGTGTTTCGGGGCATTTCTCTTACGTTCGGCACGCAAAACGATGCAAAACTTGTGCTTCGAGCCCGAATGCACTATTTCGAGTACCGAAGTTGTGAAAAATCCATTCTACTCCATTGGACCCAAAATAATGTTTGGGAGTGTTTTAGAGCATTTCACATACCTTGGACACATAAGAAGATGCAAAACTTGTGTTTCGGGCCCGAATGCACTATTTCGGGTACCGAAGTTGTGAAGCATCCATTCTACTCCATTGGACCCAAAATGATGTTTGGGTGTGTTTCAAGCCATTTCTCTTACCTTCGGCACGCAAAAAGATGCAAAACTTGTGCTTCAGGCCCGAATGCACTATTTCGGAGTACCGAAGTTGTGAAACATCCATTCTACTCCATTGGACCCAAAATGATGTTTGGGAGTGTTTTAGAGCATTTCACATACCTTGGACACATAAGAAGATGCAAAACTTTTGTTTCGAACCCGAATGCACTATTTCGGGTACCAAAGTTGTGAAGCATCCATTCTACTCCATTGGACCCAAAATGATGTTTGGGTGTGTTTCAGGGCATTTCGCTTACCTTCGGCACTCAAAAAGATGCAAACTTGTGCTTCAGGCCCGAATGCACTATTTCGGAGTACCGAAGTTGTGAAACATCCATTCTACTCCATTGGACCCAAAATGATGTTTGGGAGTGTTTTAGAGCATTTCACATACCTTGGACACATAAGAAGATGCAAAACTTTTGTTTCGGACCCGAATGCACTATTTCGGGTACCAAAGTTGTGAAGCATCCATTCTACTCCATTGGACCCAAAATGATGTTTGGGTGTGTTTCAGGGCATTTCGCTTACCTTCGGCACTCAAAAATATGCAAAACTTGTGCTTTGGGCCCGAATGCACTATTTCGGAGTACCGAAGTTGTGAAACATCCATTCTATTGAGCTCATCATTTCATGTGAAAGCTTCATTTTTTTTTATCTTTACCCACATGGTGTAATTAATAATTATATTCATGAATTAATCCCTTATTAGTCTTGGTAATTAAATTTCTTTTATTTATCTTAAATAATGCCTTCAAAAAGGAAAAAGATTTAATTAAGGATTTTCTTTATTAATTTCCCTTTAATATTAAAAGGGCATTTAAGCCATTTATTAAACAATTAAATTACCAAAAATTACATGAGTGTTTCTTAGGTCTACTAGCACCTATCCTGGTCCATTGGACCCACATGTAAGTGTTGGATGCTAGAAAATTAAATATTATTGAAAATAACAAAGGGTCATCTAGTGATTCAACTTAAATGCATATAAAAATAAATAAGCATCAAAATTACCCAAACTTTACGGTGGATGCTCTCTAGTCCTAAACAAGTCTAAAAAGCTAGCATGTTCACATGGAACCTCTACTGAATTTGGTTTATTAATTTACAAAGGAAAACATGCATTAAACAAGAATAATAAATTCTGTTACTCCTAAATTCATGATTAATTCACAAGATGTGCCTTTTGACATCACAAGATAGTGTGCACAAGTTGGGCTCAAGAACATGAATATATTTAACATGAAAAATCATCTATGCGGTTCCGCCGGAGATGGAAAAACATTTTTATAAAAAGATTCACATGATAACTTTGTGCAATTTTTGGCACAACATCTAGTCTTGTCCTAACTCACAACATATCCAAAGCTCAGCTACGGAGAAGCTATACATTTCAAGTTATAACAGATTCAAGCATAACACATTTGTAATTTTTCTGCCAAAACTACTTTGAATCTAGCCACAAGTGTACATCAAGTAGGTGGGGTTTAACATCCTGAGACCTACAAAATTTGTTTGAGAATTTTTGGAATTTTCTGTGAATTTCTAGGGATTTTCTAAGACCTTGGACTGATCTGCAATAAAACTAAGTTAAGAATCTTTGCAAACAGGCCCTTGGATTCCCATCCATGCCCTCGGCGGTGGCGGGAGGGCTCGCCGGCGGCGATGTGGGGCCGGGCCAGAGCAATGCGCGGCACAGGGGTGCAATTGGCCTCACCCTGGGTTGATTGGCGGTGGTGGCGGGGTCGAGGCGAGCTCCGGCGAGGGGCGCGCGGCGGCGGCCGGCGGCGGCACCCACGGCGGCGCGGGGAAAAGCGGCAAGGAGGCGCGGGGGCGGGCAACAAGCGGGCCTTGGAGCTTCACTAGCACCCTCCGGAGCCTACCGGGGTGGTTGGCCGGCGATGAGCGCGGGCGGCGGAGCTCGGCACCCGGCGGCGGCGGCAATGGCGGCGGGGCGGCACGGGTGGCGCGCGGAGGGGCGCGAGGGGGGGGGTTTAAGTAGGCGCGCGGGCACCGGCGGACGAGCGGGTGACGGCGGCCCGGATGCTCTCCGGTGCTACGGCACGTCGAGGCGCGCGCGTGCGGCGGCGGCGCCGCCGACGGACCGCCGGTCCGTGGCGCGCGCGCGCGCGTGCGGCGGCGGCGCGCCGACGGACCGCCGGTCCGTGCGCGCGCGCGCGCGCGCGCGGCGCGCGCGTGCCTCGGGGGCACCTCGGGACGGGGGCGCATCGGGGGCGCGGGCATCGGGATGGAGCGCCTTGGGCCGGGCGCGGACGCCGGGCACGGCCGGCGGCGGGCGGCGGCGGCGGCGCACGCGCGCGCGCGCGCGCGCGGCGCGACGCGCTCTCGCGTTTGGCGGTGACACCGGTGCCGTGTTCAAGCCACTTTTTCTCCAAAATTTTGAATACAACTTGACCAAACAATGAATACCAAAGTTGTAGATCTAAGTACCGAGCTACAACTTTCCCAAAGGTTGTAGGGGGTTTTCTTGTCTAGATTTGAATCTAGAGGAATGTCAACTTTGAATGTCGGCATGATTCTCGTCAACGTAGAATGCGGCTTGCAAGGGCTTTTTCACAATTTTCCCCTCCAAATCGGCAATGCCACTCTACATGAAAGTTGTGTCCCTCAAGAAGATCTACAACTTTCCTAAAGGTAGAATTTTAAGTGTTTAGGTGAAATTTGGGGAACGCGGCAAAAGTTCGGCAGACACTGTGGACACCTTGGATGGCAAGGGGGTTTGACCCACCCTTTGACCATGGGTTGGCCCCACAAGTGTTTTAACTATTCACTAGGGTCACTAGGGGTGTGTTAGGGAGTTTTCATGGGTGAGGGCCCGGGTTGACCTAGGGTTGACCATTTGACCGACTAATCGTGTCATTAGCGTTAATGACGGTAATTAAAAACACGGGGGCGTCACACACCGGCGCGCCGTGTGTTTAGACTTCTCGTGGACAAGGCAGGGTTCATCAAGGTGATTCCTGCAGCTTCCACGATCTTGAGAATTGAGTCCAGATTCGATCTGGATCTTGCGTTTCATGTAGCGTGATGCTACACGAGCTGCGTTGCGCAAGCCAAGAGGCATGCTGGAGGGCGACGAGGTCGTGTGAGGGCGCTTGACGCGCTCACAGACTTTGATTGTGTTAGAGAGCATGCCCTCGACACGATCGATCCCGGCGATCAGGTCGCTAGGAGTGGGTGGGTGGGATTTCTTCAACAGATCTGTCTCGATCTGTTGGTTGGTGGTGACCGCGTTGCCTTCGATGACGAGGCAGGCGGCTGGATCGGTGGAAGTTGCCGGCATCGAGCCAAAGCATATGTCGACGGGGTTGGTGAGGAAGTCCGCCATGCTCTCCGAGAAGATGACATCGTTGGTCGAAGCCATCGAGTTGCATGAAGAACCTTGACTCAGCCCCTACTTGGCCCGCCAACTGTCAGATGGTGTGATCTGAACAGCCCACGAGGGTGTTAATCCCTATGGTTTAGTTGTTCGGTGGGGAGGAGTCTAAGGCTAAAAACTCGAAGGTCGCACACGAGTACGCGGAACACAGAGAACACGACGAGTTTATACTGGTTCGGCCTTCGGAGAGTAATACCCTACGTCCAGTTGTCGGTGTAGATTGCTTGGGGATTGCGTGATTTCGGTTACATGAGGGATCGCCTCGTCCACCTTATATTGGCCAGCGGATGAGGTCGGTTCCCAGACTCCTGGTCGGTTACGACCAGGAGACCTAAGTCTACGTTACACATCTTGCCATATCCCGTCGATCTGCTTTGGGCAAAATCCACCGAGGTCTTGTCTGGTACGCCAAGTCTTGAGGTCGTAGCGGATCAGGTCGTCTAGGGAATCTTCAGGAAGGTCTTCAGGAGGTCGTGTGGGCTACCAACTATGTCGGTTGGGCCCACTAACAGGTCGGCAGGTCTTCTAGTAGGCCGGACCCACTTGTCGTGGACGGCCGTGAGCCTGGTCGGTGGGGACCCAGGGGTACCCATGTCTCACACTCTCCCTCTCGAAGGCTGAAATTTTACTCCGAGCTTTACTTCGGGAAAAAGCCTGGAATCTCCGGACTTTTATTCCGAACTTTTTACTCCAGACTTTTACTTCGGAAACCTCGGAGACTCCAAGAAAAAGTGCGGAGATTCTGGACCTTCCAGTGGGGTTTGCCTAGGCTTGTTCGATTGTGCTTCCGCTATGCTTCTAAGCTTGCTCTAACTTGTTCCTAGGGTCAGTAGGTCCGTTGTGACTACATGATCTTGGCAAGTTTGTGTAGAGGTCCTTGGAAGTGACTTTGGGTCATAAGTCGAGTTCTTGGAGAAGAATTTTTATCGGCTCCCATTCACTCTCCCCCTCTCTGGTTCGTCGTTTCGGTCCTTCAATAGTTCAGCTTAAAGAAGTAGCAACATGAGTTATTTATGTGGATGCAGACAATGTAAAAACTTAAAGAGCTAGTAATGATCCTGCTTATCTAATTCATTAAATATTTTCAACTTTGCATGTGTAGGCTCTAGCTCCGATTTACTTCCTGCTATTGATGAACCACATAGTTGGGTATTTATTCTATCGAGTTTAAATTTACATCAGCACACGGTGTGTGACAATCATCAACATCCAACAGACCGTGCACAAATCGTAAACAACTAGCAGAAATTTATTGTCACATAATCACATAACTGAAGGAACTGAACCCAAATGCGGGGATGGCATGATGGATGGAGTATCATCAGCAACCAAGTACATTCAATATCACTAGCAACATTGAGTTGGGGGCAGCATACCTCGGCACCTGGTACCTCCATTAGCTCGATGGTGAGAAATCAAGAACCAATTGGGGGGAGGTAGAGAAGCTGGAGATCGACGGGGAAGTGATGGGTCAAGGTTGGATCCCGACCTTAGCTTGATGATGCATATGGCGATGGGGGTGAGCAGTCGGAAATCCCGATGAGAAGGAACCGCGTCTTCGACTCCCGCTCCGAGCAGGGTCACACGGCGGCGGGGGGAGACGAGCCGGCGGCAGCCGAATTGGCCACCGGGCCGGAGCTGGCAACCTGAAGCCGAGGCGTGAGCTACTGATCGAGAGCGGCGGCGAGGGATATGGGTAGGATGCGACTGGTGGCGGCGGGAAGGAATCACAGGGGAGCGGGACTGGAGGAGGAGGGGGCGGTGGCGGACTGGATCGACGGCGAGTTGCTGCATGAGGCGCGGTGCAGCAACTAGCAGTAACAGATGTGCGTGGTGGGGCCGTGGGGGGAGGGGGGTTGAGGGGAAAAACGAAGAAAAAAAGAAAAACTGGCGGGGGGGAGAGGAACCGGGGGGCACGCGGGGCTACGGTGTGGCTCGGGTATGGAATAGCTACTATAAAATATAACTACTATATATATCAAGCATTTACTTAATAGTTCTTATTTTTCTAACCTCAATTCTTAGGTACTAATTAATTAAATAACAAATCTGCAACATGTAGGCTTCAGCCTCCACATCAAAAAGATAAAGAGAGGGCGTACACAAGTACTCACCGGCCATGTCATGTATCAGATCACAGAAGTATCAGATGATGGCCAACCATGTGCTCCAAAAAAATCAAGGACAAGTATGTGTCACAGTGTGGGGCCATTGTAAGGGACAACATGCCCATCAGGTACAGAGAATGGAAGGGAAAAGCAAATAATCCACACGTGGTTCCAGACTCGGTGAAAAATTTGTTGTGGGATGAAATCCTAAAACACTTCACACTTCCTGAAGGTGTTGGACCAACATTTGTGAAGTGTTGGACTCTCATGAGGATGGCAACACAATTTCAGAAGTTCAAACAGCAACTCAATAAAGATTATATCAAGAAGAATCGAACTCCAAATTGGATTGAATATCCCAAGTTAAAAGAACACTGGACGTCCTTTGTGGAATACAAGAAAAGTGAAGATTTCACCAAGGCGAGTGCATGAGGGAAGCAAAGTCGTGCTAAGAAGGAGCACGACCATCATCTTGGTCGAGGTGGATATGCATTTGTAGTTACCAAGTGGCGGAAGATGGAAGAAGACCTTCTCGCACAAGGTACCATACCAGCGGTCGTTGATTGGCCCTAGCGAGTGAAGAATTGGTATTATGCTCATGGAGGCACAATTAACTCCGAAGATGGTACCCTTGATTACCCACCCTCGTTACGAGAGATTGCACTTGAAATATTGAAAATACTTGAAGATGTCAGAGCGAGCAGAGTGAGGGTTGACAGAGAGATCGATGAGCTCACTATGGCGCTCAAGAATCCTGAACACCGAGGACGTTGCAGGGGCTTCGGGGTGGTACCATGGAAATTTGGCTTCAGGGGAGACATTGCCACCTATCGAAGCCGCAGAAGAAGAAGAGAGCGCGAAGAGGAGGAACGGCGGCAAGAGTTAGAAAAAAGACTTAAAGAACACGAAGAAAAGTTGACGGCAGATATTGAACGACGAGTGACCGCCGCTGTAAATGAGATGGCCCCAGCATAAGGACTGCCTCTAGTACAAGTTCCTTCTGCTCACAAAAGCAGTTGTGCTTTCCCGACGGTTCCCGAAGAGCAAAGGGCAATAGAAGGAGTTCAAGTGGACAACCAACGGTACCTTGTGGATGACATCTGTTGGCACACCAGATGTGAGCTTCACAAGCCATTCGACAACATCGAAATGAAGGTATGTCTAATTCATGCTTTTATTACCTCAATAATTGATCATATATATTACTTTGATTTTTTGTGGACATACATTCACAATGCTAATAATAACTAATTAAATATTTATTCTCAGGTGGCGGACGGAAGTGCTTTTGCACAGTTTCCTGGACAGACGAGCCAGGACATGCCGATTCCACCTGGCTACGCCTCAGTTAGCGTAAAGAGGATATGTCAACCTGATTTTGAGGAGCTAGAGATAGATATCCCAGGAGGTGACGGGGAAAAGACACTTAAGGATGCGCTACACGGTATCATATTATGGCCAAAATGTTACATCGTCATAATCCCCGAAAATGATGGATCTCCGAGAGACCACCTGGAACCGGGGCAGCCATCGTCTCCGGGGTCGTCATCGACACTACCTGCTCACTCACCTTCTCCGCAACAACCATACGACAATTCGGGTGAACGGAGCTCTAGCGATCACGATGATGACATCCCTCCCAATTCACCTCAGCAACCATTTGCCACAAGCTCTCGAGCACAATCTTTCAGGTCAGTGCAACCACCAAAGAAAAAATGAAAACGATCAGCAAAGAAAAAGCCAGAGGCAAAGACAGATGAAGAAACAGAAGGGTCTGTACGGAAAGAAGTCAAGGACTTCTTTGAAAAAGCGAAAGAAAGAAGAAAACAGGAAGAGCTGGAGGCCAAAAAAATGAAGGTCATAAGGAGAGACTCAAGGCTTTCATAGACGATAAGGAAATAAAAATGAGAAGGAAACCGCTGTTGAAACAGACTATGAGCGTTCGGTGGATAAGTCTTATGCTAAGAAGAAACAACGAGGGTCGCCAAATAGTTACATCGAGCAAATACCTGCGTCGACGTCGGGGACTGCCACCACAGATAAGAACAAGGAGATTCCTGCGTCGACGTCGAGGACCGCCGCTCCAGACAAGAACGAGGAGATTCCTGCGTCGACGTCGGGGACCGCCAGAAACATCGAGCAAATACCTGCATCCACGACCCATCAGACTAACTTGTTTGTGGGCATTAGTCCACAAGTGCAAAAAGCTATTGACGACATGGGTGAAGACAAACTGGCTCAGGTCATTAGCTTTTTTGAATAAACAAAGCTGCCTATTGGTGGTCTTATCGGCCTTGAAGACCTACCAACAGATAAAAATCAAGAATTTAGATGGCACTTTGAGCTAGGAAAACCTCTAGTGAAGCCAGAATTGGTCAACAAGCTCCTAACTAAGATGCGTAAATTTCATGACTGGTACTTGAAGAAGTCAGCTGAGGGCCTGGAGATGTTTGGTATGCTCGTGAGACCTGGAGATTTTGCCCTTCAAAACGAGAAGGTGGTCCGGCTCCGATTCGTTGATATCTATAAAATTTACCATCTGGACGCCCTGAATACCGATCTTATGATGGCATGGTGTTTGTAAGTGACATATTTCATATGTTTATAAATAACTTTATTACATTTGTCGATCTATTAATTAACATTAGGCTTTATTCTTGTGTAGTCTGCAACTTATTGAGATGGGAAGGAAGGGTTATTCAAGAATTGCTTTCATGGACCCATCAAAGTTAACGCGGATGAGATTAAAAACTAACAAAAAACAACAATCGAGAGCATTTTTAGGCACTTAGATGAGTTTCATTACAAGAACCTTATACTACTGCCTTACAACTTCAAGTAAGTACGATTGTCATCTAATTATCATTGCTAATTCTGTTTAGTCAATTCTAATCTCCATGAGGATGCATACAGATTCCACTGGGTTCTACTCATAATCAGTATCGACAATAGCATCATCAATGTGTATGATTTATTGAGAAAAGATCGCTCAGAATACCAAGATCTTGAAGATGTACTCCACGAGTAATAATTCTATCTATGACATTTTCTTTAATGCAATATATATAGCTTTTATACTAACATATTTTATCTTTTATTATTTTGCCTCAGAGCTTGGACCATGTTCATTGCAAAGCACTAAGGAGCATTTCAACCCAAAATTAGATGGGTGTATGATTTTCCGGTATGTATACAAATAACAACTTCAGATTGGGAATATTTAAAATGTATAACACTACAATTTCATATTCTGTTCTCTCCAATTTAGTGTTTGAGATAAGAGCAAGGAAATAATTTATGCGGGTACTACGTTTGTGAGTTCATACACCATCAGTGGCAACACGGATGATGATAGTGTGAGTAAAATAAACCTATTAGTAATACATCATTTTTATCCTTTTTGTATATTTAATCACTTGCTGTATTATATCAACCTATTTGCAAATTACAGAGGATTATAAAAAGAGACGCACTCATTGAGAAGGATCGTCTCTTGGCCATTCAAGAAGCTCTCGTGGGATTCCTCATGGACGAGGTGGTTAATTCACAAGGAAAACATCATTATGACAACCATCCAATTGACCGACTCACCTCCGAGGAAAGCTAAACGAGACAAGAAATTTGAACTGAATGATATTTTGATGTATATATACTATATGGGGTTTTGATGTATATATACTAGTTTAAGAAAATACTATTTATTTTCATGTGTATAAAATATTATGTGTATATACATTTATAAGTTTATATATGTAGATATATAGGGTTTAATTTATATATAAGTCTAATCTAACTACGTATATGGTATATATATATAGGTATATACCTATATACAAGTTCAAATACGTATACGTGCATATACGGGTTAGACACCAATTAGAATATACGCTCAAATCAAAAACCAAAAAAAAGAGAAACGAGACCCTTTAGTCCCGGGTGGTATTACCAACCGAGACTAAAGGGGGTGGGCGCAGGTGTTGGCGTGCCCCCTTTAGTCTCGGTTCGTAATACCACCCGGGACTAGGGGGCTTTTATCTCGGAACTTTAGTTCCGGTTGTACTTGAGAGACCTATACCCCTCTCCAACCGGGACTAAAACCCCTCTCCCTACCAGTGTAGTGTCACGTGCAGACCGGAAGTTGGCTGCGCACGAACGACTAGCAGCTGCGCAAGAACGACTAGCTGCTGCCCAAGAGTTTGAGCAACAGCAAAGAATTATGAGCATAGACGTCGACAAAGTTGTACCTTGGCAGCCTGACTACTACCTGTCCTTGCAGCGGAAAATTATGCAGAAGCACGGTGGAGAGAGTGGTCCTTCTACCATGTAGATGTCATATGTTTGTGTAATAAAATGAGGCAATAAGCTTCTGTACTTGTTCCTTGATTGTTGGTTTGTATCATATTTGTAATGCTGAATTCTGAAACAATTTTATCGATTTGTTTGTTTCTGGTAAAATTTGAGATAATATGTTTGTATCAGATTTGTAATAATGCTGATATGTTGAGACCATGTAGTTCAGTTACTTATTTGCATGTTTCTGTTACTAACTCAGGTTGATGCTAATTCAGGATGATGCTAATTTAGTAACCAGGTGGTGTGGAAATTCAGGCTGATGCTTTGTGACCAAGTGCTGTGGAAATTGTGATCAGAAAATTCATCTGGATCGTGTGTCTATCTGTACCTTTGTAACCATTCATTTTCGTCAGAAACCAGTGATTCAGTGACGGTTTCATTGTGAGACTTGATTATAAATAGTAACAATTTTTTTTAAGTCTATCGCCCAGGTTGAACAGAGCTGAGTTCACCTCCCGGAACTTTCTCAAAAATTACTTATCTCTAATATCTACCTCAGAAAATGAGAGTGTATGTTCCTCAATGTACAAAGAATCCATTTTGCTACTGTGTAACCCTAGTCCTTAAGAAAATTCTCTCAGAATTTAATTTTGAAAACAACTATTCATAATTGTTTTCAAACTTGATATTTTGACTGAAACTAAAATTTAGAGGTTCATACAAACATACATATAGGTTCATACATAAATACATACAGATAGGTGGTTCATACAAACATACATATAGGTTCATACAAACATACAGATAGGTGGTTCCCTATTCTGATCCATATCGTGCCCAAACATGATGCATTAAGTCTTGCTTCAGTTGTTCATGGCCTTGTCGACTCTGAATTTGTTGATGCTTCTCTATCAGTTCTCGCACAGCTTGTACATTTCTATTCTCATCCAAGTGAGGTTCAGATGCCCCAACGTAGTCTTGTATTGTGAAAGGATTCATGTGGCGCTCATAGTGTATGCCCATGTCATGAAGGATGACAATGCAATCCGTTATATATTTGAGGTCCTCTGAACTCCTGAGTCTTGCAGGACCCTTACAAATGACATATTTTGCTTGAAAGACACCAAAAGCACGTTCCACATCTTTTCTATATTCATGATGCTGGCGTGTTTGAGGCCTACTGATATCAGTGATTAGTGTAGCCCATTCGGGGTAAATCCCATCAGCTAGATAATAAGCCATGTTGTACTCTTTGCCATTTACCGTATATGACACTTGAGGTGCATTGCCAGAAGCCAATGCATCAAACACTGGAGATCGATGCAGCACATTGATATCATTGAGAGACCCCGGGAGCCCAAAATATGCATGCCATATCCAAAGGTCACTACTAGCGACTGCTTCTAGAATTATTGTTGGTTTCTTGTGATGGCTCCGATATTGACCATGCAAAGCTACTGGACATTTCTCCTATGGCCAGTGCATACAATCAAAACTACCTACCATTCCAGGAAAGCCACGAGCCTCGGCAATTTGCAAAAGTGCAGTGACTTCCTATTCATTTGGTGGCCTCAAGTACCTAGAACCAAAGATTTCCACTATTGCCCTAATGAAATATTAACTGACTCTAAAACTGTCGATTCAGCCATCCATAAATACTCATCTAAAGTATCAGCAGGTCCACCATATGCTAGCATTCTCAATGCAGCTGTTACCTTTTGCAAATGTGAAAAGCCTAGCTGATGGGCAGCATTGTATTTTTGAACAAAATAATTATCATATCCCTCCACAGCGGTAGCAATGTCCAAAAACATCCTCTTGGTCATTCGAAACCTGAAAACATGGGTGCATAATAAGAATCATTAATCCAACGTTCGCCAAACCATATATGCAAGACAACATTATAGTCATGTACCTACGACAAAAAAAATCATCATCATAAACGGGATTGGGGACAAAATAGTCGGCCATTAAGTGGTAATGACCATTGAACCTATGAACCACTTGCCTCCCAATCACAGAACCTCTGTGTGGCCTCGATTCTTCTTCCTCCACAAGCGCTTGAACTAAGACAGTAGCTGCCACAACCTCATCATCGTACCTAGATCTCTCCCTACTCATGAATTGCCGAAACCAAGACATTTCTACAACCTCCTACATCATAGCCAAAAAATCAAGACCAACAATTAATAGGGCCAACAATTAACCGAATGAATCTCTAGTAAACTAATGATAGGGGCAACAATTAACTGAACGCTCCCTGCTATACCTCTGGCGGCGTCAGGAAGAGGGGCAGGGCCACGACACGAGGAGGAGGGCCACAGGCGGCGTGCTTACGCGGGAAAGATGGGGCTGGGGCGGTGCGACGACACGGGGAGGAGGGCGTTAGCCGACGCGACGACACAGCAACAAGGGGTCGGGGCGGCGCAGACCGCTGGACAGGGGCGGCGGTAGACGCAGTGATGAGGCTAGGGCCGCAGGGTTCCAGGACCGCACACGCAACCGAAAAAACGGAGGGGCAGCGACGGATCTGGGCGCCGGGATGTCCCGCCCAAACCGCGTGGAGCGTGCGCCGCCAGGATTGTGCGGGGAGCCGGCTGTTGGCACGGCGCGCTGCCTGGATGGGCCGACGGCTGCGGTAGCTGCTGGGAACCTCGAATTTTTGAGCGTCATAAGGGCATGTACAACAGTTTAGACGGCTGCTGTCTATTTGACACATACAGACAACTAAACAGACAGATTATACAATGAGCTGTCGATTTAACTGTCTGCAAGATATTTAATTCATCTATTAACACATAAATCATAGTGATCATGTGCACATGTGATCTTTGTAGCCATTTTGATACTCAACTAAAATTGCAATACCACTACAATGTACCCTAAACATCCTTCATACTTTATTTATACTATTGTCTATTTTAACGCATCCTAACTATCTATGATCAAGGATCCATCTACACACGCAATTTGCCCATCTAAAGGACCCATTTCATGTCCAATTTGCCTATCTAAAGGGCATATACATGAAAAGCATATCTAGAAAGAGCTCAAACGTAAAAGTGCAAGAGAAATATCTCTCCCTTGCCGTGACCCGTGAGGAGGCCGACGCTCTCCTCCAAATTTCTCGATCTCTCTCCCCGGCGCTCCTGGATCCCTCTGCCAGCCAACGCCCTTCCTCCCTCCACTCCGGTCTACGAGCTTCACCGCTGCTTCAACACTCCGGCAAGCTCCTCCCAGTCCCACCTCGGTCAACTCTCCCTCCCTAACTCCCCTCTGTTTGCGGCGGCTACGACGAGTCTTCCTGCTCCATGGCGGCGCGGAGCTTGGATTCGAGGCGCGAAGGCCGCCCCCTCCTCTCTCGGCGCGGCGCGGAGCTCGACGTAAGGGCGGATGCGGGCCGACGCGGGGGCGGGGGCGGATTCGCAGCGAGGCGCGCGAGGCCTCACCCCCGCTCTTGCTCCGCCGGTGAGGCGTGGGGGCGCGCGGCCCCTCCTCCGCCGGCGAGCGGCCCGACCTTCCACTCCCCGAGCCGCAAGCACCGTCTCCCCCGTATCGCTCTCTCTCGCGGGTGTCCTCCTCACTTCTCTCGCGGCCGGCTCACATCCGTCGGCGGGGGTTACGAGCTTAGGTTCCCGTCGCGCCATGGAGGTTCCAGCTCCTCCTCTCTTGCGCCTGGATTGATTATTGGCGCCATATTCCCGCACGGGATCGACCTTTCCATCGACCGATCGCGCAACGGTGCTAGGCTCGACGATAAGGTCTGGGAGCACGAGCCCCTGTCGTCCTTTCGTGAGACGACGGCAGGGCTGTCGCTTGCGTGAGGCGGGGGTGTTTCTGAAAAAACACCGGCTCGCAGACGGCTTGTAGGCGGGCCTAACGTTCTCTCTCCTTTGCGGAACCTGTGTTTTGCACAAAGGGAACAAGAACGACTGCTGGAGACAGTCTTAAGTCTATAGCTCGCACAGTCGCACTTGCCTACCGGCCAACGCCTCCCTTCGCCCATCCCACTCCTTTCCCCGCCCCAGGCCACCGCGGCCCCGCAGTACCGCACCCATGGCGGCCTCCGGCGGCGGCGGCCTGCGCGCCCGCCACCTCCTCATCTTCCTCGCCGCCGCCGCACTCTACGCCGCCTCCTCCCCCGCCGGCGCCTTCTACCTCCCCGGCGTCGCCCCCCGCGACTTCCAGAAGGTGATCGACCGACTCATTTCCTGGCTTATCGCTCGCATGTTTCTCCGCTTCCTCTCCCTGTCGAATCTAGCGTTAGGTGTTCCCTCCCGGCTGCCGGAGCCCGCGGATCTGGCAGTGCTGGAAGGAGCGGCGTCAGATCTGGCTTCCAGGACGCGCGGGGCGGGCAGTGGGCCATGCACGTGGTTTAGGGTTTAGGGATACGCAGTGTAATAGCATTGGTGTGCACGCCTGTTCTGGGCGTGGGGGAAAGTGATGCGACGCGCCCATGCCCTCATTCTGTCTTTGATCGCGCATGTTTTGATTTGGGGCCAGAGAGCGTTGAGGAGTTAAGCTCTCCTGTTGCTTGCACGGCCCCTTATACTGATTGTCAGGCTCAGGGCAAAGCGAGTATGAACTGAGTGTTAGCAGAACAAACCTTGCACTAGTTAGTTAGAGAGTCTATGTGTCAAATAAGTTGGTTAGGATGTTTTGTTTCCCTCAGAGTCCGCATGAGCACGCGACCTGTGCATGCCGTGTGAGTTAGTTGGACGTGGCGAGATTAGCTCCCACGATCCGGGTCTTGCGTTCCTGGAACGCGCTCTCGCGCTGTGCGTCGTGGGGATGGACACGACTTGGTCACCGTGAGAGCTGTGCCTAGTGCGCCTGTTTACTTCAGTTGTAATCACCAATAAAAAGGAGAATAGAAGTTCAGAAAAGCTGCAGCTTCACGCAGCGCAAAACTCCACTGTCTTTCACCATTGCTGGCCTCTGTGTTTGTCTCGAGCTCTAGAGTTCCTGCAGTGTCCCTGAGCCTCGCCGGTGTTCCCAGCTGGGAGCTCTCCCAACACTGAGCACTGAGAAAGGAGAAGAACCGGATGCAACATACCAGAACAAGCAGAACGAGAGTCAAATGGAGAGCGGAGCAGAATGTTTACTGAATCACCAGAGTACGGGAGCCAGTTCGATCCGGTCACCACCGGCAGAGAGGACGAACCCTAACTACTCTACTCTAGTCACGATAGGGATTCAGATACAAATCAATCCATACTCCTTTTGCCCCGAGTTCCCAGCTTATATGCTAAAGTTATTAGAGTTTACAGCATAGTGAAAAGCAGTAAACAATTTAAAATGACTGAAATGCTACCAACCGTCTGTGGGCAGATGGATGGTTGCGGTGAAGTCACTGAATTGAAGTGAAGGGGGCTAGTTTTGCTTGTTGTCTGACGGAACTGAAGATTGCATTACTCAGCTCCTCTTCTGAAGAACTGCAGGTGGCTTGTTCCTGACAATGCCCCCCTCTTGACACCCTTGTCCTCAAGGATGGAATGATGATAAAACTTTGTGAATGAAATTTGTATCTTCCCAACTTGCTTTTGTACTAGAATTTGCCAAGTCAGAATGCTACTTCTGGCCTTCTGGGGAGACATGAATGCTGAAGCACATTTTGCTGTCATGAAATTTCATCAGGAGCTAGATCATTGTGGTACTTGGGAAACTTGGCAACTGAATGGTGGATGACTAGTAGTAGGAGGGAGCTCTTGACTATCCTTCCATTGTGATAGCAGATAAATAACATCAGCACAGTGGTTACTGACAACATAACATTTTCTCTAACTTGAAGTACTAGACTGTATGTTTGCCTCATTGGTATGATTAGGCTCCATTGCCAAGTAAGACTGAACAGTAGGCTTCTTCTATCATTGATGAGGTATAATAGAGAATTCACCCATGCAACTGAATACTGCACATTCTTGAAAACCCACTTGAATGCCAGTAATTCAAATGGAACATCACCATGTATGACCAAGGCAAGTCAACTGTTGGTTTCCTTTCCAATAATTTGAGCCAATGCTGCCAGCACTTTGCAATTTGATTGAACTGAATAATTTTTTGAAACAAATTGAACTGAATAATCAACTAACCATATCCTGCATATAAGAAATATCTATGTAAATAGTCCAGTGTACTAACAGCCTGTTGCTGGTGAAATTGAGTGGCTGTATATGACAAAGCACTCCATATACTAAACCACTGGATATATTTTACCAGATTGTGCTTAATAGCTGAAGCCTTAAGTTGTAAGATGATCTAGTAAAGAATTTGCCTTTATATCTCCATAGATCATTTGCAAGAGTGAAGTTAAGCAAAACCTGAGGATGAACACGGAGTGTTGTGATGTTTTTAAAACATCTGTAGTCATTTGCATAACTCCGAAGGATATGTGTGATCCATGATGGAACCATGGGTAACTAGAATGTGTAGCTCGAGTTAAGGCATCTCTCTTTCTCAAATCTAATCCCACAAGCCTATGCATATAGATCCAATCATCTCCAAGGATGATGTCATATCCTTTAATGTCTATTAGCCTGGATTCAGAAGTGAAGTTATGGCCTTGAATGGAAGAACTGCAGTTTGAGCAGGCAATATCACGCATCATGAGTTTGCCATTTGCTGCAGCTACATGGGCACCCTCTACTTTAGAGATTTTACATGTGGTCTTGACTGCAAAGGTGGAGCTCATAAAAGAGATATCACTACCACATGCATAGGACCATTGCTTTGCACATGCATATGGCCATTGTTGTTTCATAATTGAACCTCTCAGGGGTATCAGAGCCAAGTTTATCTTCAGATCAGCCATCTTGATGAGTCCCTCAAGCCTGGAGTCGTTCTTGAACTGCTCTTGAAATGTGATCTCGGCAAACAGCTTTATCAGCTTAGCATCCTCATAACATTGTATCTGAACTTTGTATACCACCTCCAGTTCTGAACAGCCACTCGTGCAAAAAGCATTCACAAACTCAGCCCAAGCTTTGTCTTGCTGAAGTGCTGAATTAGAATTCTGTTGCTGGTTCTTTCCAGACCACTGAACAGCCTTCACAAGCACATCCCAAGGCATGCCAATAACCTCTTTTATGGTGAAATGATGAGATAAAGCCTTAAGAGGATCTCTTGGTTGTTTGGTAGAACTTCAGAAGTCTAGCGGAGTGTCCATTTTGCCTTTCTTAAGAAGCCCAATTGGATCATTCAAACTGTTTTTCTCCAGGTACTCTGTGAAAAACTCTGATGAATGAAAGTACTATTTCTTTAGCAACAAAATTAACCTTGAGCAGAGGCTGGAATACTGCCTCAGGAAGATGATCTCACATCTTCTGAGAAAATGCAAGAACTGTGACTTGCATTTGTAAACATTGAAGCCCCTTTCTCTGATTTGACTTCTCATTAGCAGTAAACTCCTTGTTACACTTGAGAAATTTCTGCACATAATACTTGGTCTTTCCATAGCCAACTCATCATTATAAGCCAATGAGTAGTGAAGGACCAGTAGGATGAGGAAGCTCTGGACTGCTACTCCATTGTGATAGCACATAATGAACAATAATGAACACATGCTCAGAAATTATTGACAGCACAACGGTTGCTCGAACTTGAGGCACTAAACTGCATATCACTGAATAATACATATTCCCAACAATCCAGTTAGATGCCATGAGTTCATATAAAACAACAGCTTGACAAAATTTAAGCAAATTGACTTCTGTTTTCATGTGATTGCATTCCAAGGCCTGTACCTCCACTGTATCATAGGCTAGAAACATCATCTCATTACCCATCGGTAAGGGCTGATACAAACTTGATAGAAGTTGCTTGTGTGTGACTGTGACTAAGTTAAGCTCTACATCCTTCCAATTCAGACCTAGGGGTGCAATTTGATTATAATGTGGTGCACCTCCGAACCTCTTTAGTGCAATTATTTGTACTACTTCAAAATTTTGAAAAAGTAGTACAAATGATTGAACTAAAGAGGTTTGGAGGTGCACCTAATGGTTACCCCTTTGCACCCTTACTCAGACCGGTGGAAATTAACCAAGGAGTTGCCCATTTCACAACCACAACATAGCAATAACTCATGCACATCTGTGGAGAACTGCCAGGCACACTTGTGTGGCCTGGAATTGCCCCATGTATGTAATTTCAAAATGGCTAGATGACTTGACAATGCACTTCCTTATGACAACACCATACATAACTCAGATATAGGCATGACTAACACGTCGTGTGAAGGTCAAAGTCCTGGAAAAGGTTTTGCCCAGTGACAGCAAGGAAAACTAACCCATGCCAAATCTGATTTCTTACAGGTATTGCAAATAATAGTGAGATATGTGCACAGGGGCGGAGCCAGGATTCAACTTTAGGGGGGGGGGGGGGGCAATGAACAACAAAATAACGTAGAACTAATCTCGGTTTCTAATGTATTCGATACAACTAAAAAATTGACTTGAAAAAACTATATATGAACTGTCTTTCACCTTTTCAACTATTAAAAATCAGAAACGAGAAATTTTGATAAAAATAGGTTAGATGACAAGGGACCTCCGAGTAGTCTTTTACCTCTTGTCAGTGCAGATCAGCATGACAGCATGCAGCTTCTCAGCCTATGGCTGGGGTGGTGGACGACAGGCAGGTGCGTTGTGCTCGTGCTGCGGCGTCGGGTTGCGTGCGGGCAGCGAGCGTACGTGGAGCACCGCCGGCCGACGTGGCCACACGGGAAAATCGAAGAGACGAGCAGGGAGGCTGGCAGGCTGCTAGTGGCGTTAATGGTCTGGGTAGCAATGCTTTGTATTTTGGACTTTACTCTTAACTAGACTAAAAACAGCTAATGATCTTCTTATATTAAGCTAAATTATGAAGAGGTACTAGAGATTTTAGCAGCGCATTGGGGGGTGCCAGGACCCCCCAACCCCCCTCCATCCGCCCCTGTATGTGCATGATTCCCTAATAGCATAATAATCCCAACTTCCAAGCAACTGAATAGTATCCAGAGACATTATGCATTGCAAACAGAGGTTTCACCCTAGACCAAGGACTAGCTAGATTGTACACTACCACTAGATTAATGGTGAAGAATGCCCAAGGTGGTGGTTTGAGCTGACTACCACCAACACCCTGAAATTGTGGCTGTGTAGGGGGTGACCATGGTGATTTTGGTTGCGTAGAACCTACCCATAACTAAACCACAACAGAATTCCAAGGCATGACTGAGAAATGAAACTACCCTGTGTACTCTCAGCTTCTAAACAAGGTACTGACCATGGGGGTTTGTGTGAGATGTTCAGTTGCTCAGGTTCCTTGTCAGTAAAAATAACAGGCAATGGCTCTAGCAGAACTGGATTAAGCAAAATAATTTCTTCCCATCTATTCTATATGGGTGGTGGCCATGATGGCTTCAATAGCATCCAGTCTAAAGCACTAGTGAAAGGAGGCCACAACACTATTGAATACTGCTCACTGTTCTTCTCAAACACCCTCTCAACATCGCATACGCTGGTGGCCAAATATGGAAGTACCGCATCAATTGAATTTGGATAGGTGAAATTGCTGATATACCTTTGAGGCATGTCATCGAGTACCACAAGCTTGGATCAAGATTGATGATTCCTTGTGGAGCTCCTCTTTTCTCAGCACAGCAGTCCTGGGCGGCAAAGCATTCTTGTCTAGGCTATCCCAATTTGTCAAACACTTGGCGGGTGCTGTGGTGAAGGTGTTGGTTGTTGAGGAGCCGGCACTGCCGCAAAGAGTTCTTGAGTGTACTCATCTTGACAACGATACGTTGTCGAACACCTTTCAGCTGTAGGGGCTCGGTGGTGGAGAGCGACGCAATGGTAGAGGTGGTTGAGGCCACTGATGATGTCGAAGAAGGATCTTTTGCTAACTTCAAGAGCTTCTCATGTTTTGAGTTAATCGACTTGTTCTCACCTTCTTGTGTCTTCATGAAGTCATCAATAGTCCTCCTCAAGTTAGCTACCTCTACTTTAGCAGCATACCTTGGAGCTGCATCTTCCATATCTTCCAACTTTGTCATCTTCATATTTGTGAATTCAGTTAGTCAAAAGCTCTCCCCAAGTCTACTTTCGCCTGTATCGCCGATTTGATTACGAAATTTTACACCAAGACCCTTGGCAACCCTCACCAAAAGCAGTACCCTTCCAACGCCTCCGCGACTTGAATCAATTACAGCGCCTGAATTTTACACAGAGACACACTCTGCAACTGTGTAACGGGGAAGGGGAGCGACTGTGACTCGCTCAAGGTGGTTGTGGTGCGCGGCCGCAGCCTTGCCGTCAGGGACTAAACCGACGCTTGCAGTTGATTCGTTTCCAACCAATTATTTTTTTCCTGACAGTAGCAGTTGATTCGTTTCCAACCGACGCTTGCACGTTGATAGTAGATTGTGAGGCATCGTTGCTTTTTCATTACATTGCACTGCATCAATTACGATCTATAAGTCAGTTAATTTTTTATGTTACCTATGAACTAAGAGTGGCGTTGTTCAAGCTATTAAGTCATTTGAGTGTGAGACAATTAAGTCATTTAAAGTATTGTTTCAAACAGCATCGATCTATATATATATATACATAGTTTGCGTCCCTTATTCCTTCCCATCGTTCCGGGAACATCGTCCCGAACTCACTTGGGTCATGATCAATGTTAATTTGGGACGTGCGAAAGCTGTATACTCATCGTTCCAAACAATATTGAAAAACAGCGTACCACGATCCTCGTTCCTGTTCCTCGACCCAGTCGACCCGGGAACGCGGTGACTATGGCCCCGCCTGCAAGCTTACAAATAAGTATTCTAATGTTAATCCTTTCTGACCATTCACTCTGCAGGATGATGAACTTCAGGTGAAAGTCAACAAGCTGTCATCTATAAAGACACAGCTCCCATATGACTACTATTTCCTGGACTACTGCAAACCTCAGGCGATTAAGAACAGTGCGGAGAATTTGGGTGAAGTCCTTCGTGGGGACCGCATTGAAAATTCTGTCTATAATGTAAGGACATAAAACCTTTTGTTTTGTACTATTCAAGTGAAAAGAAGGGGGATTACTTGGCAAAAATAGGAAAATACTGTGCAAAGCTGTCTGATCAACAGACATTTAATTTCTCTTAATTCATACAGTTCAAAATGAGGAGGGATGAGAGTTGCAAGATTGTTTGTCGAAGGAAGCTTTCTCAAGAAGCTGCGAAGAATTTCAAAGAAAAAATTGATGATGAATACCGAGTGAACATGTATGGTTTTATGTTAAAGCTGTTACTTTTTTAATCGTCCTTAGAAATGTGACCATCTAGTAAGTAGAATGTAGTTTTTTCTGCTTCAAATTTGTGCGCTTGAGATTTATCACTCTATTGTCTCGCTGTCATTTGCTCGTTTGATTGTCATGCCCATGAGATATGTACTGGAAGTTTCTGGAGTGTCCATGAATTACCTCAGTATGTGTTTGTTATCTTCAGTACTGTGTCTAACTGAATTTGTTTTGTTAAAAAACTTGTGTATGTTAGGATTCTAGATAATCTCCCAGTTGTGGTACCTAGACAGACACGGGAAGGAAGTCAAACACCAAGCTTTGAGCATGGTTATCGAGTTGGTTATAAGGTGAGCATAACAAATTTATGTCTCATAAGCTAAACTTCAATTTTTAAAATTTGATTGGAGAACTTATTTGGTTTGAATGAAATATTACCAGCTCAAGGATGACAAGTATTATATCAACAACCACTTGAGTTTTAAAGTCTTGTACCATGAAGACCAAACTTCTCCAGAGGCTCGCATTGTTGGCTTCCATGTGATTCCTAGCAGGTATGTCATATTTCAATTTTTATGATCTGCAACTTGCATAGATGTTTGGCACTACATTTTCTCCCCATCTGTTTCCACTATCTTGTTTTCTTTTTCCTTGCAGTTGGCTTCCCACTTTCATCTGCATATCTGCTTATGAACTATGATGTCATCTACAATTGATTACTTCTTTATTCTCGTTTGTTACAGCATCAAGCATGAATATGGTACCTGGGATGACAATAATCCCACAGCGCAAACTTGCAATGCTAACATTAAGATTACACCTGGTAGTCACACTCCTCAAGAGGTGGCTCCTGATGCTTATGTTGTATTCTCTTATGATGTTACCTTTGAGGTATAGCTCAATTCTCAAAGATTCTCCCACTGAGGTTCTTGTTCCCCCAGTTTTGATTAATTATGAATTCATCTACTGCAGGCAAGTGAGATCATATGGGCATCTCGTTGGGATGTCTACCTTCTTTCTAGCGACAGCCAAATCCATTGGTTCTCAATTGTTAACTCATTGATGATTGTCCTATTCCTTTCTGGTATGGTAGCCATGATCATGATGAGAACCCTTTACAAGGACATAGCAAACTATAATCAGCTTGACAATCAGGATGAGGCCCAGGAAGAAACTGGATGGAAGTTAGTGCATGGTGATGTATTCCGGCCTCCTGTCCACTCAGGCCTCCTTTGTGTTTACGTTGGTACTGGCGTGCAGTTCTTTGGGATGACACTAGTAACCATGATGTTTGCGCTACTTGGATTCTTATCACCAGCAAACCGGGGAGGACTCATGACTGCTATGGTCCTTCTGTGGGTGTTCATGGGTGTATTGGCTGGGTACACCTCGTCTCGCCTATACAAGATGTTCAAAGGCACTGAGTGGAAGAAGATCACCCTCAAAACTGCCTTCATGTTTCCTGGAATTATCTTTGCGCTTTTCTTCTTTCTGAATGCCCTCATCTGGGGTGAGAAATCATCTGGCGCAGTTCCTTTTGGAACAATGTTTGCTTTGTTCCTCCTATGGTTTGGCATCTCTGTGCCTCTTGTCTTTGTTGGAAGTTTTTTGGGATTCAAACAGCCAGCCCTTGAGGATCCAGTGAAGACAAACAAGATTCCCAGGCAAATTCCTGAGCAAGCATGGTACCTGCAGCCAGCTTTTGCTATACTTGCTGGTGGCATATTGCCATTTGGGGCTGTCTTTATTGAGCTCTTCTTCATCCTGACATCCATCTGGCTGAACCAGTTCTACTACATCTTTGGCTTCCTCTTCATAGTATTCATCATCCTCATGGTGACTTGTGCGGAGATCACGATCGTGCTATGCTATTTCCAGCTATGCAGTGAGGATTACCACTGGTGGTGGAGGGCATATCTGACTGCAGGCTCATCAGCACTTTATCTGTTTGCTTATGCTATCTTCTACTTCTTCAACAAGTTGGAGATCACAAAGCTTGTCTCAGGCATCCTGTACTTTGGTTACATGCTGATCATCTCTTATGCCTTCTTTGTGCTGACTGGTACCATTGGCTTCTATGCCTGCTTCTGGTTCGTGAGGAAGATATATGCTTCTGTGAAGATTGACTGATTACTGTTTAGAGAAACTTAGAACCTTGTTTCCAAGGTTTTGCTGCAGGGTCGCGCATGGTGCTGCTCTATTGATGACATAGAGAGGAAACTGGGATTTGAGATGGGGTTCCCTGGTTTTGATAGAGTGTGTAGTCTATTAGGAGTTAGAACTGCTGGCAGTTAAAAGTGAGATGTTGGTACGTGATGGTCAACATGGATTTTGTACCTTTAAAGATATTGTCTTGTAATATCCTTATCATGATTTTCTCTGTATGTTTCACTTCCACCTAACGTGTGCTGATTTTGTGCTCCAGAATCCAGGTTAGAGCTCAACAGGTGGGCATGCTTTCTCATCGTTTTTAGGGTTCAAATGTTGATGCTGTTAATCTCTCGGCCCTTAGAAAACATTGGTGGTTTTCTGGCGCTGTATGCAGAAAGTGTCTTTGAAATTTTATTTTTTTATATTATTTTTTTGATTTTTCAAAAATATGAATCTCAAATTTGGCATAACTATACTACAACCGCCGTATGATCCCTACCGTCATGGGCCATGGCGGTTGGAGGTGCTACAGTGTCCAACTGTTGTGGGGTATGGTGGTTGTGAACATGCCTCTCTGCCAACGCAACCGTCGTGGCCCATGGTGGTAGGGTTTTTAAAAAAATCTTAACTTTTTTTTATGAACTCAAATGAAGATAAACTTTATGTTAAACTTAGCTTGCGACGAGATCTATAGCTTTATAGTTCAAACATTTTTCATTTGAAGTCATCTTGTGATTCAAAAAAAAAGATATACTGTTCGGATCTTATTTTTCGATATCTAGATCTGGAGTATATAAAGTCAAGGGAAAATCCTAGAGAAAGTTTGAGACATGAGTTTTCCAAATAAAACACTTTGAGCTTGTAAAAGGACTCTAGAGTCTTCTAAAAAAAGATTTAGCTGTAGGAAAATGAGAATAAATCCAAAAAGCTGAAAACTCTTGGAAGAATTTGGTCTCTGTCTAAACACATTTTGAAATCTTTGCAGTCAAGAAACATTAGGAATGCATCTACATGAATATAACACACACATAGCTACATTCTTTAATTTAGAAAAACAATCAATTTTTTCCTACACTAGATTTCATGTAACGAAAATTAATATTTGTAACTTTTTAAAATAATATGAAAATTAGTGTTTAATTATTCTGTCACACCTAGTTTTTAAAAAGTAAACCAAGTGCAAATCTATATGCATGTCAGGATCAAGTTTCATGCATGTAGTTGACATAAGTGAATAACAGTACAGTATCACGTAAAGAAAGAGAAAGATTATCGGAGTATTACGCTAAATCCTGAAAATGAAAGCACCAAACATCCACAAGCAGTCGACTGGGGATTGCGTACGCCTAGCACTAGCAACACCTTCACAACGTCTTCATAGCAGCTTCATCTTTCTTAGCAACATTATTTATAGCAAGGGTAAGCACTGTCGTACTCAGCAAGTGTGGGGGAAAATATGAATGCAAAGGCTTAAACAAGGAAAGGCTAACAGGTTGACTACATTAAGCAATTTTAGTTGGTCAAATTTTATTATATTCCATTCCACAATTAACATAAAGAGATACACCATAAGCATATGGCTAACATAACCATAAACCATGAGATAGCTTGTAGGTGTTGATGATGACCTTGTGATGAGATCTTGTGACCTTGCATGAAGTTTATGAGTTGTATGTTGTTTGTGCTCACTTTGGTCATGATGAGGTGCTATGCTCATGAGAGAGTTTTTTTATGAAAATTGCTTAAATTTGATCATCGCTAGTGTGACAACCCGCCCAGGAAAATACCGTACTATCGCCTAAATCAATCTACTTTGGTCGTTAAGCAATAATAAAGTATCATCCTGTCGTTAGTTGGCGGGTGAAATCACTTCACATAGCAACAAGGATATATATGCATTACAACTCACGCGAAGGCCAGTCCAGAGATTAACACATGATTAACATCCAAATCTACCCCGAAGGGTTTAATTATTACAAACCGAAGTCCTTGACACGACAACGAAGTTCAGAGTTTTGAAAACAGCGGAATTAAACTAAACGGCGCGAGGAGCATCACAGGAGGCCTACCATGATGCCTTCATTCATCGTCTTCCACCCACTCCAGCTCCCAACTAGGCGGGATCTCTCCAGGCCACACATCAGCAAAGGTATTACCTGAAGCAACAGATTATAGCAAGGCTGAGTATACTAATACTCAGCAAGACTTATCCGTCGGTGATAACTACATCACCAACTCTAGACATGAAAGACTTTTTTTGGCCACTGGGGTTTCTTTAGCTGAAAAGCAATAAAGAGTATGTCCTTATTTTCAAGATTTTAGCACAAATTCTAGTTGATTACTCTTCCTAGTTAGCAAGCTATTGCAAGCATAATTTGTGCAATACAATTAATCAAGCATAAATATTCATCAACTTCCATCATTAGGGATCTCATGGCCGGTAGGATAAGTAGTCTCAGATAACGGTGAGAGGCCGACAACCAGTTGATTTAAACCTTTGAAGGTAGACCTAAACACACGGTAGGGTGCCCCCGCGAGGACAAGTTTCCAAAACTCTTCGGATCAGGATCCAATCTTACAGTCTTTGGTACAGGCTATCCAACATACCTGTAAGTGCAATCAAGCCCTATGAGGGTTTTGGTGATGTTGACCACGCAATTAAAGAGCTAATGAGCTTTTGAGGTTATTGTGCAGTATGAGAATGTTTTACAGGTGCAAAAGAAAGAAAGGAGACCCTCAATTACTTGAAGAAGGATTCCTATGCTCTTTGGAGGTTTATATTTATTTTATCTTTTGAATTTGAGTATAGGACAATCCGTACTATCAAGAGGGATACTAATAGTGAGTTAGGGTGAATTCAAGTGCTCATAGAATATCTATCTTAAATCCTAACCCATACCTTAAGGAGAGAGACCTACTGCTCTTTTGCCCCTGTTGTTTCCTTGTTCGGAGGCTCCGAGTTTTATCTCGGAGGTTCCAACCGTACGGGCTACAGTCAACAGAGATTTCAGAGGTTGGAAGTTCCGAAATTTTTCTCGGAGGTTCCGAACTTTGAAATATGACCGTTACTGTTCTGGATCTGGGGGTATTTATACCCCTTGGTCCCCCAACGGTCATTCGCTCTTCTTCCCAGAATAGTAACCGGTTCTAGCCTCATTCTCTCACCTTGCATTGACTCCAAACCTACTCTCTTCCAAATCCTTGCCTAGCATTGATCGAGAGTGGAATTTGAAGTGAGATTGTGAGCAAAACCTTCCATTCCTTGTTCTTGAGCACTTGGAGAAGTCCTAGCAAGCTTGGTGGATCTATTACTCTTGGAGCCTTGCTCCTAGACGGATAGAGGTTATTGGAAGCTCTCCAACCCGATTTGTGGAAGCTCCAATGTGTTTGCCCCTTTGTGAAGTCTCCACCTATTACCCAAAGTGATAGGTGTGAGAGAGGAGTGGACCTTTGTGGTCCTTAGCCTTTGTGGCTTCCTCAACAACGTGGACATAGGCAAGCCTTTGTGGCTACCTGAACCATGGGATAAATCCTTGTCTCGTGTGTGCTGTGATTTATATTCTTGGTTGTTCATGTTCATGCTTGTTCTTGACTAGATCTATTAGGGTTTGTCTCTGATCTACGTTGTGGTAGCTTCCTAGCCGATCCTTTTCTTAGAAATCTTCTTGCTAGGTCTTAAGTATCTCCTAGAATTTGCTAGATCTATTTTTTATCAAATAATCCACAAATTATTTCATATTTGTTCTGTTCTAACAGTTCTCGGAAGTTCCGAGACTATTCTCAGAGGCTGCCTCGTTCGGAGGTTCCGGAAATAATCTCGGAGGTTCCGAACCCTGACAGTCTTTCTGCAGAAAAAGTTTAAATTTGTGTGTAGGCCTATTCACCCCCCGTCTAGGACATATTGCCTCGATCCTTTCAATTGGTATCAGAGCGGGTTATCCTTGCAAACACTTAACCGTGTGAGGATATGGCAAGTGGAGATGACAAGCAAGAGGAGGAGGAATTTGAGGACTTGCCAAGTGAAATTGAAGGTGATGCCTCGGAGGTAGGAAACACCTCAGCCCAAGAGAAGTTTGACAAGCTCAAGAAGGCTTTCAAAGAAAGCTCCAAGGACAATGGCAAGAAAAGCAAGAAGAGGACAAGAAGAAAGAGAAAGAAGAGGAAAAGAAGAAAGAGGTCAGCAAGCAAGAAAAGAAGAAGAAAATAAAGAAAGAAGAAACGAAAAGAAGAAAGAGGACATCTTCACCATCTCCTTCACCATCTTCATCATCTTCATCTAGTGAGAACGGAGATGGGGATGATGAGTACTACGTCACAAGAATTCCCAAGAGAACACTCAAGCCCAAGCCAAAGCCCAAGGCTAAGTCCAAAGATGACTATAAAAGTGTATCCTTTAACTATGATTCTTTGGAGACAAAATCTAAAGATGATATCACTATACCCGTTGGCAAGTTGCCCCAATTTGATGGGACTAACTTTGCTAAATGGAAGCATATGATGAAAGCCTATCTAAACAGTTTGAGTTTGGAGTTGTGGAACATTGTGTGTGTAGGTTTTGATGATCCCAAACACTTTGGAAACCTCACCCCACGTGATCGCCGCAACATCAAGAGAAATACTCAAGCTACAAGCATACTCCTTAGTGCATTGAGTGCTCAAGAGTACAACTGAGTTAATGGACTAGAGATTGCCAAAGAAATTTGGGACACCCTTCTCATTGCTCATGAGGGTGTTGACAAAGTGAAGAAGTCCAAGATCAACATTTTGATGGCCGAGCTTAATAGGTTCACTATCTTTGATGGAGAAGGATCACAAGAGATGTTTGATATATTGATGGTCATAGTTGGAAAGATACGAGGTTTAGGTGGTGATGAGTTGGATGACCACTATGTTGTGAAGGTGATGTTGGAGGCCTTTGCTCCAAGGAATAGTCACCTTGATTAGAGAGAAGAAGAGATTTGAGGAGTTCTCTCCAAATTATGTTCTTGGGAGAATTCTTACTCATGAGCTTATGGACAAGGAGATCCAACATAGGAAGAAAATTGGTGAACTAGAAGCCAAGTTGAATAATTTGAAGGTCAAAGAAGTTGCTCTCCATTCCAACAAGTCAGCAAGCCTACTACTTCATCCAAGCACTCTACTCCATCCAAGGCCTCCAAGACAAAATCCAAGAAAATGGAAGTAGAGAGCTCTACAAGTGACTCAAGGGAAGATGAAGATGAAGGCTCTCATGTTGAGATTGGGGACATGGCCTTATTCATGAAGACGTACAAAAGAGGCTTGAAGAAGCAAGGGTACAAGTTTGCCAAGAGGAAGTTTCCCAACAAGAAAAAGAGAACTTGCTACAATTGTGGATGCACCGAGCACTTCATTGTGGATTGCCCTAATGAGAAAAGAGAAAACATGTATGACAAGGGCAAGGGAAACTACAAGAAAGATAAAAAACCACATCACAAAAGAAGAAATTATAGTGGTGAGGCTCGTATTGGTCATGAATGGAATTCCGGAGATGAGGACTCTAGTGAAGAGGAAGGGAAGAAAATTGCAACCGTGGCTATCAAGAAGCTTCCCTCTACTTCAAGGTTGTTCAACAACTTGATTGATGATGAAGAGAGCTCATCCATTCATTGCCTCATGGCCAAGGGTGAGAAGGTAAAAATTAACTCAAAACCTTCATCTCAAACTAGTGATGAGTCGGAAATGGACTCTAGTGATGAATTTAGTGATGAGGAAGCAACCCAACTTGTTAGTGAGATGGATAAGCAATCTAGAGATTTTATGGCTAGGCTAATAGTGGAACTAGAGAAAAGCCAAGACACTCTTATCTCCGAAAGAAGTGAGCTTGAGGCTTTGCGTTTGGAAGTTAACCAAGCGGAGAGTGTCATAGATACTCTCAAGGAAGACCTTGCTGCCTCTCAAGCTCAATGTAATTCTCTTAAGTCGAGGAATGAAGAGCTTGAGGAGCAATATAGTCTCCTTTGGAGTAGCACCTCACATACTTCGAAGGTAAAAGGGGACTCTAGTGCTTCTACTAGCAAGGGTTGTGATAGGTGTTATCATGTTGATATTGAATCCTATGCTAATAATCTTGCTAACATGGAAGCTATGAAAAAGGAAATTGCTAGGTTGAACTCTATCATAGCTAGAGGATGCATGAGTGAAGGGAATAAGAAAGGGAAGTTCTCCAAGAGATAAATGTTGGAGAAAAGTGGGAAACTAGGTTTTGGATATGTTGAGGGTGGCAAGACAAATGAAAGGAAGATCATCAAGGAAAAGGAATTCCTTGAATTCAAGAGCACTGGGTTTCTGGTCACCACGGACGGTCCGAGACCTCCATACGGATGGTCCGTCCTAGCTAGGTAGATTTGCCTAAGTCTTTTGGTCCTTGAGTTGTGCTTCCGCTTTGCAACTTGTTTGGACTTGTCCCTAGGGATGGTCGGTCTGTTGTGACTACGTTACCTTGGCAAGTTCGTGTGGGAATCCTTGCGTGTGATTTTGGGACTTAGCCGGTTTTCTCTTAAAGAATTTTTTATCGGCTCCCATTCACTCCCCCATCTGATCGCCTAATCGGTCCTTCAATTGGTATCAGAGCCGATTATGGATCTTCGTGATTCTAACCAGTCTAAGATCCAATGATGGCGTATCAAGAAAGGGGTTCAGGTCCTTCACATTTTGATTGTAAGGATTACCAGATGTGGCAGCATCGTATGTCTGCTTTTCTTCGCGGCAAAGGACAAATCATATGGGAGCATATGGTGGGAACAATCAGGTGAAGGCGCACTTGTTTGCAACCTACCAGATGGAGTATGACAATTTCACTCATCTGTCCGGTGAGTCCATCGATTCCATGTTTCAGCGCTTCACCGTGATAGTGAACAATATGCGAGCCAATGTGACTGTGCTCCCGTACGATGACCATGATAGGGCTGTGAAACTCTTGCAATCTCTGGATCGTACCTGTGGGGTGCCAAGGTCGAGGCCATTCTGGAGTCCGACCAGTTTGAGACGCTCACCGTGGATGAGTTGTTCTCCAAGCAGAAGTCCTCTAAGGTGGATCATGGTGTGAGAGGCAAGATCGAGAACCCGACTGACCCATATAGTCTGGCTCTCGTTTCTGTACCAAGAACTAACGCTAACCTGTCTTCTAAGTGAAGGACCGATTAGGCGACCAGAGGGGGGGGGGAGTGAATGGGAGCCGACTAAAATTCTCCGAGAGAAAACAGGCTTAGTGCCAAAATCACATACAAGGATTCCCACACGAACTTGCCAAGATCACGTAGTCACTCGAGTACTATTGACCCCTAGGAGCAAGACTCGAAAGGCTAAGAAGCAAAGCAGAAGCCAGAAGAAGACGGACCAAAACAAGGTTACCAGACCCCTACCAGATCATCCGGAACCAACCTCCGGATCACCCGGGAGCTAACAGTACCATACCGGTCACCCGACCCTTACCTCCGGATCACCCTACAACCAACAGTGCTATACCGAGTCACCCGGCCCTTACCTTCGGATCATCCGGGATAGCCCAGAAAACAACCCGTGAAACAGCCCCAAACTTTCGATCGATGGATCTCCCAAACAGCTTGGAGTCTTGATACAAAATTTTGGGGAGATAATGAGCACCCCAAAGGGAAGATATGCCCCAAAACTTTCGGCCTCTAGCTCCCTATAACTCCCGGAATCGCAAATCTTGGCCAAGAACACTATGAACTAGGGTTCATCCAAAAATCAACGAATTGAAGGCCAAACCCGGCATTTGAGGGGTCAAGATCATCCACAACAAGGCACTCACCCATGATCCCCTCAAAGAAATCCGGAGAGAAACACCCTCAAATCAATGAATCGAGTGACGAACAAAAATCCCAAGAAAAGGCTCCGAAAATCACCAAAAAGGGAAAACGAGAGAGACACAATAAAGCCATGAAGAACCACGCCGAATTATCTATACATACCTGAAGGTTCATACAAGGTCTAGCTTGCCTCCCAATCATCCTTCCCTGTCACAAGATCTCACCATGAAGCTCTCAAGCTAGTCCTAGAAATTCCAAAAGAAAATGGAAGAGGAAAATAGCAAAAAATGAGCTAGGGTTCCAAGAGATGGCTGCCATCCTCTCACCACTTGGGTTATATGGAGGCACCAGAAAGACGAAACTAGCCCTAAAGCCTATAACACTAGGATACACGCCCTCGAAGGGCACTTTAGGAATCTTTGTCTTTGCACTATCGAACGGATGCCCGACGACATCAAACTTGCTTAGCCTCGACGCAACCTTGCGATTCTGACGCGTGTCCTCCGTTTCGAAGTCTCCGGACCGCGTTGTCTCACACCGGTTAGACCGATGCTCACCATCGGTCAGACTGGTACCCACCGGTCAGATCGGTCAGACCGGTCTGATGCTGCTGCCCCCGGTCTTCGGCCTTGGCTTTGTGGATCAACCAAGGAACCCAATGGTTTTCTGGTGAACCACTGGAAACCCTGCGAACTCAGTGTAGTCTCCACCAATCACCACTGTTGACTCGGCTCCCACGTAGTTTCGACTCGACCTTGGTTTTGTCACTCAACCAAGAAATCGTCCATAACTTCATCTTGCCATTCTTGCCACCATGCGGTCCGCACTTGACTCCGCTGTCCACCGGGTCCCTCGAACCCAGCCTACTTGTCTTCTCCACACATGGAGGCCTCACGGGCCACGACCTTTCGCACTTGTTCTTCACCTGCACCAACACCAGTCATGCCGCAACCTGCACCTACAATACTTAGCAAAAATCAATCCACACCACATTGTCAATCACTCATCACACAAGGAAGAGACCCACCGCCGGTCCTCGAACCACACAGACTCTCAATCTCCCCCTTGATGAGTGCATTAACAACACACACATTTTGGTAACCAAAGAGAAAAGGAAAAGAAAAGAAATGACTAAAAGAAACATCAAAAAGCGATCGAAAAGCAAAGGAAAGGCACAGAGCAAGATGACTTAAAGAAGACAAGTCTCAGTCCCCTTAGGAAAGGGCAACGACTTGACACAACCGAGACAAAAACAAACTCAAGCAAAGAGCACAAACCACCAAACCAAAGCTCGAAAAACACAAAGAGCTCCCCCCCTGCACACATGCAAGCTCCCCTTGAACCAATGCAACTCCCCCTAGATGAATGCATGCAAAGCACAATGCAAAAAAGAGCAGCTGCTTTAGCCTCGCTCTCCGGTCAGACCGGTGCGCTAGATCGCCCAACACTTGGAAACCTACACTGGTCAGACCGTTGGATGACACCTGTCAATCCGATAACCATCTGGGAACTGCACGAGCTCTAAAATAGCTCGAAACCACTTGGAAACCTTCTAAATGCATGCAACAAGCCAAAACATGCTCAACCTTCTCCCCCTTGTTGACAATGCATGAATCAAGCCAAAAATGCAAAAATGCAACCTAGAGCTTCACAAATAGACAACATTCAACATAGGATGCTACACATGTCCAAATGAGCAAGTTAGATACTCTATAGCTTCATAATGACATCAACTACATGATCACCAAGTTTCACTACCATTGGGCGAAGCTAAGATAGAATTGAGCAATTTTGCGAAAAATCACCCTTTCATGAGCAAAGGACTAAACATGAGCAAAACATGTCAAAATGGCAAAGCCACACAAACTTCATGCTAGGACAACCATTCTAATCATAAGACCATCATAAACACCCACAAGCACCTCATGTCATGTCAAAGCGCCTAGCCATGTGCCAACTTCTATACATGAGACTTCTCATTGGTAGGCATCATGCAACGGTTTAGCACCCAAAAGAATGTAAATTAAGCACATATGACATGGGAGCACATTTTCTGTCGTATGGACCTCCCAGGGCCCACTACTTCGGTGGGTACCAGGACCGACTACTCGGTGGGCCCCTGGGACTACCCGGCTTGCGCTACACGGCACCTGATGGCGTGGAGCACAAGGACTACGAAGGAGTAGTACTCGGTTAGGGAGCTGTACATGTTCCGCACTGTATAGAGGACTCCTAGACGTACTCGACTAGTACTCTCTCCCTACTCCGACTTGTAACCCTGCCTCCCGGACTATATAAGGCGAGGCAGGGACCTTTCTCTAGCATCTAACTCAACTCACGGCGTACAATTACACATCCTGTAATCGTACACTATCAATCCAGAGCTACGTAGCATACAGGACATAGGGTATTACGCACCTCGTGGCCCGAACCTGTCTAAATTGTGTGCCACGTGTCTCTTCCTTCGAGTTACCGATCTCGGCGAGTCACATTCATCTACTTCGGGTACTCCCCTTAGTAGGTTGCCGGTCTAAAACACCAACAGCTGGCTCGCCAGGTAGGGGATCTCACTCGAGATCACATGGCGAACTCGACGGCTCCCGTCTACTTCAAGCCAATCGTCGCCTTCAACCGCGGCGACACCTTCGTGTTCGGCGCACAGGGTCCGCACTTGCGGACGGCACGGAGCTCTTTCCGGCGCCGCCTCACCATGCCGCCCAACCCGAAGACCGGCTTCGTGATGCTTCTCGAAGTTGTCACGGGCGAACTCGCCCGGCAAGTTCGGCGAAATTTGGCTCTTCAACCATCACGGCGACTTCGAGCTCGAGTCCGCTTCCAACTCGAACTCGACGTCCCCATGGGCTATCGCATGCGAGCCGGGCCGCTCGGCCATTGCGTGCGGTCCCACCACTCCGCGAGCGCTCCACGTGTGGCCCCCGCATCCTCGGTAGGGCCCGCACGGGGGCTCCCTCTTCGCGCGGGCCGGCAAGGAGCCCGTACCCGAGTACAACTCGGACTCGACACCGCCCCCGACCACGCTTCGGACTCCAACCCTCTCTCCGATTTCTACTCGAACCCCGCATACGAGTTCGACTTCGGGTCGGACACGAGGAGCCCGAGTCCGAGGACAACTCCACCGAGCATCCCTTGTCGGGGCCGACCTCCGGGCTGGTTATAACATCCACACCGGCGGGAGATTCGTCTGCGGCCGGACCGCAAGCTTTGTCGACCGATAAGTGGAGACTCACGCTACGTCGCCTACATCGACTCGCTCCCGTTCCGGAGGGAACACCGCTAGCCCGGCCGACTCAAACACACCAGCCGAGGTGGCGCCTTCGAGTCCGGCCTTGGCACCCCCGATCGCCAAGTCTTCATGGCTGCGGCGACACCCCGGGACCTTCGGGGGACGACTCAAGACAAGTACCTTGAAGACATCTCCTCCGACGAGCTCTCTGCTGATGCTCCAGCAAACGAGCCACCCGTGGACAGAGACGCTCGAAGTGAGCGCAACCGGAAGCGCAGCGAACGTCGCCGGCGCCTCCGTGACAACTTTCCCGTCCGCAACCTTGCGGAAGCTCTCGAGGCCGTCGAGAGTAGAGTACACACCACCCCTGAGCAATGCCTCATGTCGATCACAGCGATCGCACGCCAGGCTCAGGGCATACGCGCTGGAGAGGTCATCGCCAAGCTCGCTGAAGATGCCCATGCGGGTCGACAACAGGGTCAACCAACCCCCTCCCGCCAGGCACCACGACAACGAGGCTACAAGTCGCGGCGCGGAAACGGCCCCCAACCGTACTCGAGCCGAGCTCCCGGCCCGAACCCAATCGCACTCGCTCCAACGCCGGTGGCAACGACAACCGCGAGGTCGTCCCCCCACCGTGCTGCGGCGCCGGCGGCGGCCACGACCCCGACGGCGGCGGCGGCGGCGGAAGCTCCAACCATGGAGCCAACGGGAGGGCCGGCGGCGGCGGCGGTCGCGGCGGCCGAGGCCACGCGAACGACCACGCCTGCGGTGCCTCACGGGGCGGCTACGACGCCCGCCGAGAAGATTGAGGAGGCTGCGGCGGAAGAAGTCGACCCTTTGCGGCGACAACGACGGCTTCCCCACCTTCTCACCTTGACTTCGCAACTTGCTCCTCCCCGACAAGTTCAAGCCTTTGGGGATCACCAAGTACGATGCGAAGCGGATCCCATCCGGTGGCTCGGGTGCTTCGAGAACGGCGGCGGCAACAACGACACCAAGTGCCTCTACTTCCCCTTCGCACGGACCAAGCCCCACTCACATGGCTCGAGTCGGCCGGACAAGCACTCGATCGACAAGTGGGACCGGCGAAGGAGCGAGTTCACCGGCAACTTCGCGGGCGCCATGGGCCGATCCGGTACTCGCATGGACACGGCCATGGTCAAGCGAGGAACAAGGCGAGACCCTCCGCAAGTATATGCGCCGCTTCTTCGACAAGCGCGCTACCGTTGTCGACGTCACCGACAAGGAGGTCATTGACCTCTTCCAAGATGGCCTCTACCACCGCCGCACCTTCGAAGACTTCGGTCGTCGCCGCCCCAAGTCCATCCCCCACCTCAAGGACATGATCACGTCTTGGGCAAATGAAGAGGACAAGGCCAACGCCAAGTACGACGCCATCCGTGGCAAGAACAAGGAGAACCAGGGCGGCGGCAGCGGCAGCAACGCGAACCAAGGTGGTCGCAACAACAACAACTACAACTACTCGGGTCCCAACCGCAAGCGCAAGCCAGACAACACTGTCGCGGCTATCTAGCGCCCTGCGAAGGAGAACCCGAAGAAGAACTCCGGCAGCTTCAAAGACTTGCTGAAGGAGAAGTGCCCATGGCATCCAAACGGCAACCACAACACCAAACAGTGCTACCAACTCAGGCATGCACTCAAGGATACGCCAGAGCCTTTGCACCCTCACGACAAAAAGGGCAAGAAGAAGGACGGCGACAACAACGACTTCCAGGAAGCCGACAAGACCGTCAACGTCCTCTTCGGCGGACTACCCAGCATGCGGGAGCAGACGGCTACCCGTCGAGAAGTCATGTCCATTGAACCAGCGGTCCCGACCCCTCTCAGGTGGTCAGAGGTACCCATCACCTTCTCCCGCGCGGATCAATGGACCAGCTTCTCCGAACCAGGACGGTTCCCCCTCGTCCTGAAGCCGGTGGTCGCGGGCTCCAAGCTCAACAAGGTGCTCATCGACGGTGGAAGCGGGCTCAACGTCCTTTTCACCAAGACCTTGAAGAAAATGAAGCTCGACATCACGCACATGCTCACCAAGAGCAACACGCCCTTCTACAGCATCGTCCCCCGTGCGCGGCTATCCCACCGGGCTCGGTGTTCCTCGCCGCCACCTTCGGGGGAATCTCGGGACAACTACCGTACCGAGTACGTCAAGTTCGAGGTCGCGGACTTCGAGACTTCCTACCACGCCATCCTCGGCAGACCGGCCATCGCCAAGTTCATGGCGGTGCCCCACTACACCTACTTGGTACTCAAGATGCCAAGCCCAGTGGGTGTGCTCTCTCTCCAAGGGGACTTGAAGATCTCCCACGACTGCGACACAGAAGCCGTGGAGATCGCCTCTACAAACCAAGTACCCAACGCCATGATGGAGGTCTACACCGCGTCAAAGAAGCTCGCTACGAGTGAACTCGACATCCCTGAGAAGTCTGACAACTCCAACAAGCCTCAGGCAGCTGAGGAGATCCTGGTCAAGACGATCAACCTCGGGACAGGTGACGCCAGCAAGACCACCACCATCGAGGCCGGCCTCGACCCCAAATATGAAGACGCGCTCGTCAGCTTCCTCCGGGCTAACCGCGACATCTTCGCGTGGAAGCCAGCGGACATGCCAGGAGTGCCCAGGGAGCTGATTGAGCACTTCCTCAACGTCGATCCTAAGGCCACCCCCAAGTGACAACACCTCCGACGCTTTGCCGACGACAGACGAGACGCCATCAAGAAGGAACTCGCCAAACTACTCACGGTTGGCTTCATCAGAGAAGTCTTCCATCCTGAGTGGCTCGCCAACCCTGTCCTCGTCCGCAAGAAGAACTCGAACGAGTGGAGGATGTGCGTCGACTACACGGACCTCAACAAGCACGCCCCAAGGACCCCTTCGGGTTGCCGCGGATTGATCAAGTCATCGAATCCACGGCGGGGCCCGCGACTCGCTCTGCTTCCTCGGCGCTACTCCGGTACCACCGGATCGCGATCAAGGAAGAAGACCGGGAGAAGACCGCGTTCATCACCCCCGTTTGGCGCGTCGCTACACGACCATGTCCTTCGGGTTGAAGAACGCCGGCGCTACCTACCAACGAGCTATCCGGGCTGCTTCAAGAAGCGGCTCAACAAGAACGTCGAGGCCTACGTGGATGATGCGGTCGTCAAGACCGAAACTCCGGTACCCTCATCGACGACCTTGAAGAGACCTTCGCATCCCCTGCGCGAGTACCGCCGGAAGCTCAACCCGAACAAGTGCGTCTTCGGCGTACCTTCGGGCAAACTACTCGGCTTCATCAACGACCAACGCGGCATCGAAGCCAACCCCGAGAAGATCTCCGCCATCACCGGCATGAAAGCTCCCACGAGCATCAAAGGCGTCCGAAGCCGACCGGGTGCATGGCGCCACCGAACGATTTATCTCGAAGCTCGGAGAACGGGGCCTCCCCTTCTTCAAACTACTCAAGCACCCGGGGAGAAGTTCGTGTGGACTCCGGAGGCGGATCAAGCCCTTGCCCGGCTTAAGGACTTCTTATCGAAGCCACCGGTCCTCACGGCTCCTCGCAAAGGCGAGCGGCCTCTTGCTCTACCTCGCTGCGACTACTCACGTGGTCGATCTTGCCATCATCGTCGAGCGGCGGGGAAGACGGCCACGCCTACCGGTCCGGCGCCCGGTCTACTTCGTCAACGAGGTCCTATCCGAGTCCAAGGCACGCTATCGGCTGTGCGAAGCTCTGTACGCGGTACTCATCACCTCGCGGAAGCTACGACACTACTTCCAGGAGTACTCAATCTCCGTCGTCACCGACTACCCGCTCGGCGACATCTCGCGGAACCAAGATGTTACGGAAGAATCTCCAAGTGGGCGGTCGAGCTCGACACCCTCACCATCGACTTCAAACCACACACAACCATCAAGTCGCGGGCTCTAGTCGACTTCATGGCGAGTGGCGGGAGAACCGGCTACCTACTCCAACCGTGCGACCGAGCATTGGGTGATGTACTTCGACGGCTCACTCAACCTTGAGGGCGCGGGGTGCGGGAGTACTCCCCGATCTCTCCAACGGGCGAACAACTCAAGTACGTCCCGTAGATCTTCCGGAAGGTCTCAAACAACGAAGCCGAGTACGAAGCTCTCCTACATGGGCTCCGCCTCGCGGCTTCTCTGGGCATCAAGCGGCTACTAGTCTACGGCGACTCCGCGGTGGTCATCAACCAAGTCAACAAGTCCTGGGACCGCAACAAGGAGAACATGGACGCCTACGCCTAGAAGTCCGCAAGCTTGAGAACAAGTTCTATGGTCTCGAGTTCCACCACATCGTACGCGACAACAACGTCGCGGCGGACGTTTTATCGAAGCTTGGATCTACCCGCGCTCAAGTGCCGGCGGGTGTCTTCGTTCACGAGCTTCACGTGCCATCCATCCGGAGCCGGCGTCACCGACCACGTCCCGCCAACCCCGTGGCCGGACGGAGGTCATGATGATCGACACGGGCCGGAGGCAACCCTTCATCGACTACCTCGGCGAGCAAAAGGTTCCCTCGACAAGAACTCGGCCGAAGCGGCTCATCCGCCACACCAAGTCCTACGTCCTTATCGGAGACAAGCTTTACAAGCGAGGCGCATCTTCCGGAGTACTCATGAAGTGCGTCCCCGAGCAAGAAGGCAAAGACATCTTGGAGGAGATCCACAAGGGCGTCCGCGGCAACCACGCGTCCTCACGCACGCCGGTCGGCAAGGCCTTCCGGCGAGCTTTCTAGTGGCCCACGGCTACGAGCGATGCCGATGAACTCGTCGAAGGTGCCAAGGATGCCGCTACTTCGCCAAGCGACAACACATCCCGGCCTACAAGCTAGTCACCATACCGCCAACCCGGCCCTTTGCCTCGCCGGGGGCTCGACATGATTGGGCCACCGCCAACCGCGCCGGTGGTTTCAACGAGTATTGGTGGCCATCGACAAGTTCACCAAGTGGATCGAGGTCAAGCCGGTCACATGCCCCAAGGGCGATAGAGTACTCGACTTCTGGATGAACTCGTACACCGCTACGGACTACCCCACCGCATCATCACGGATACGGGCTCCAACTTCAACAACCACCGGTTCGGGAGTACCGCGAGAACGGCGGGATTGACGTCCGATACGTCTCGGTTGCCCACCCTCGGGCCAACGGACAAGTCGAGCGGACCAACGGGATGGTGCTCGACGCTCTCAAGAAGCGGCTACACGACGCGCTAACTCTAAAGGAGGCAAGTGGATCTAGGAACTACCCAACGCACTGCGGGGGCTACGTACTCGGCCTTCCAAGCCAACGGGGCAATCCCCTTACTTCTCGGTCTACGGCTCCGAAGCAATCCTCCCTCGCCGATGTCATATGGAACTCGCCGGCGGTGGAGCATTACGACGAAGGCGTCTCCGAAGACGACGGACGAGTTGACATCGACGGCCTCGAAGAAGCTCGGCTGCGCCGCCGTCGTCCAATCGGCAAGGTACCGGAGGGTATCCGACGCTACCACGATCGCAACGTCAAGGAACGCTCATTCAATGTTGGTGATCTTGTCCTCCGCCGTATCCAGAACACGGAAGGACTACACAAGCTCAGCTCCCCCTGGGAAGGTCCCTTCACAATTGCAAAGGTGACCGGGCCGGGCTCCTACCGCCTCCAAACACTTGAAGGCGAAGACATCAACAACTCGTGGAACATCAACCAACTCTGTCGATTCTACGCCTAGTATACACGACTACTCCAGGGCTCAAGTCTACACGACTACATCAAGGCCCCTTCGCCGTAAGCGGCCTCCGGGTCCTGGCTCCAGTCTCCGGACTACTTACTCGCTGTAAGCGGCCTCCGGGTCCCGGCTCCGGTCTCGGACTACCCTTCTCCGGGATCCGGCCCGCGTGGCTACCTACGGATCTCGGGCTGCGACGAGCGACAAAGGACTCTAGCGGCGGTCTGCGAGAGACCATACTCTAAGATCCGGCCTACACGGCTACCTGCGGATCTCTTCTTCAATAAGCGGCTACTCGCCCTAGCACCACTTAGGGCGTAAGCGACCTCACGGTCCGGCGACTACTTTGTAACTACGACCACGGCCATCCGAGGTGTACTTCTTCGGTAATAAACGTTCATCAACTTCTTTCTTGTCTACTTCCCTCAATGGGACTACTACCAAGTACGACAACTCGCATCCACTCCACGATGGGGCTCCGCACTCGAGATCGCGACTACGAGTACTCATTGCTTTGGAATTTTTCTTTCATTAATACTTAAGCAATTCCATTACAATTGTTTTTGTACAACTTTGGCTACGAGCTAACTATTACAGGGCTACTGGAGATTGAGATTATCGGCTACTTGCTCCGCAATGGGAGCCATCTCTGCTCCCGACAGCTCCGCGTACTGCTCATCTGTACAGTTGGCGGCTACCCCGCCAGCGACTACCTCCACGGGCGCCTTCGGGAAGTAGGACTTCATGAAGGCCAAGACTTGCTTCGGGATCGACCTCTCCATATGCTTCACATAAGCCGCCGGCCGCTGGGGGCTTCACGAGGCGATCCACGAGCGGAGCAATCTTGGGGCCGCCAGGATGAGGCACCAAGAGTCTTGCAATCGGCGGCGCAGCTTCCTCAAGATCCTTCAGCTGGGCCCGCAGCGCCTCGCAATCTTCATTCAACTTCTGCAACGATTTGTAGCAGTTGACGAGATCACGGTCAGAAGCAATCCGAAGCTCCATGTGCTTGTCGCACTCGAAGGCAAGTTCCTTATAGTCAAGCTCGAGTACCTGGCGGGCCTCCTGCTCCCGGTAGAAGAGGTTCTTCATACTTATCTCCGAGGACCTCAACTGCTCCACCTGGGTCTCAAGCTCTGCAACACAACAAGGCGCAGCGGGTTAGACTACCTCTCGACCTCCAACAACTACCCAACAAGTCAAGCGGTATACCTTTGTTCTTGTTGCGGAGCGTCTTGTTCCTTTGCACCAAGTCGTCGCTCTTTGCAGCATATCCCGGACATCATTGTGGTATTTGGCAAAGACGACGTCGAGCTTGGATCGCATGGCGGCCGCGTGCTTCCGTGACTTCAAAAGGCGATCTTCTAGTGCTTCGACCCCGAGCACCGCGTCACCAAAGCCTTGCGGCATGTTGGACTTATCGCGGGACCTCTCCACGACGTCCCGCACGGACAACACATGTCACACGAGTACTCAACAACGAGAGGATTGACTACTCGAAGTTAAGACTACTTACCTTCATCCATCGCTCGGCTCGGCGGACCGCCTCCGGTGCACGGCCACCATCGCCGGTCGACCGGATCATCCGCGAGCAACTCTACCCCCGCCACTACTACTCGCGGCGGCCTCCATCATTGGTGCGAGCGGATGGGCTGCGTCCTAGATCTCCGAGAGAACGGATCACCACCTCCGGAGTAGCCTCCCGGCGGCATGGCGGTCTCTTCTCCACCGGCGCCCACGGCGGCCTCCTCGGCGACCTCCTCCGATGAGGACACGAACTACATCACACGTACATCTACACCGCAGCACCGAAGCACCACGTACATCTACACCGGCGACACGGAAGCACCTCGGGTGCCATCTACACCACTAGGCGCACCTTCGGCCTAGACGTCATTCCCTCCACCTGGGCCAATTACTCGGGCTCGTGCAAGGGAATTGAACTACATCATGCTATTGAAGAACGAAGGTCCAGAAGCATAGAAGATGGCCCAACAAGCGGCCCGGGTTGGGGCGCCTAGGGTTGGGCGCCACCACCCTCCTCCTGGCCGCACACCCTTCCTTATCCGCCAGGAGCTGCGCCCCCTATTTAGATAGACTCCTCTTTAATTTTCAGACTTGAGTTTTGTTTTACATCTAGCTTTAGCTACACCAGAACACACACAAATACGTGCTGTCCTCTGTGATTCATAACTCCACTTTCGAGTGATATTAAGATTGCTCGCCTCGGATGCTTGTTCGTTCTTCGATTGCGCACAGGAATTGATCTTCGTGATCAGGTTGATCTTGCGCCGGCAAGGTCGGTAACCATTGGGAGTTGGTTCAGCGATTGCATTGGCGCTTCGAGTCTCGCTCGTCGTAGTCGGATCGTGAGGGTCGTCTCCCCACCGGATCAAAGCTATCTCCACTCACCGCAAGATCGGGCACTCCGCCTCTATCAAGTGGTATCGGATTTCCGGGTTGATCGGTGAGTTTTATCGAGTGTATTTCCTTTCCTACGGTCCACAAAAACCAAAACAAAAATTATTTCAGGTTCGATCCTTGTCCCAGCAACCACCTTTTAGCCTTGCACTTTCTTTCAATAAGTGTCTTTGTTGAATTTGTGTGCTTACTCGTTCAATTGTTGCTGGTTACTTGTGTTTCATCTTTGTTTCATCTAACCCTAGCCGTCACGCCCACCGTCACGCCGCCGCCTCTCGTTTTCCCTTCCCAGTCCCGTGGTGCGGTAGGTCAAAAAAAAGAAAAAAAGGAAAGCAATCCAAAAAAATGAACAAAAAGAGAGAGAGAATCCGAAAGAAAAGAGAGACCGCCGCACAGTCCAAGTGGGAAACGGGAACCGCTTCATCTCGGTGCAAGAGTTTTGCGCCGTCACAATTCGCCACCGATTCGTCCTTGTTGAAGGAGTTTTCCGTGGAATCCGGTTCCGTTTTTGCCACGGCATACCGTACCTCTTCTGCTATTCTCCACGGTAAAACTACCACGCCACAACACACCATATTCAGAGCTTGGCCTTACTTTTGAGAGAGAGAGAGTGCTTTCGGAATACCCCTGTACTTTCGGAAAAAGTGCATGTGGTGAGTTGCTATTTGAGATCATCTGTGTTCATATTATCAGTTTTTGGGGCACCTTGAAAAAAAATTTTAAAAAAAATTCGGAAAAAATTTAAAAAAAGAAAAGAGGTGCGCCCCTCCATCTTTTTCACTTCCTTTTCGGTTTCACTTGTTACCAGCAGCGTTTGATCGTGTTTAGCACTATTATTCAGCTTTGCATTATTGTTTGATTGTGCTAATCCTTCAAATTGAGTGCAGCCTTCCCGAACTCCACATATTTCTACGACGAGCGATTTTGTTTCTCCAGGCAATCGCTCCTCCAATCTTTCGTGAGTTCCACCGGTTGGTTGTAGGTCGCCACTGTGTGTCTTTGGTAAGAACGGATAAGAATTTGATAACGAGCACTAGTTTGAGCGCCTTGTGAGCCGTTCCACACCTACTTTTGTTTTCGTTTTGTTTTTGTGTTTGCGCTAACCATGTCGGGCGACACCGACAAGAAAGAGTTGCGGGACATGCGTGCGAGATTGAAGGCCTTGTCACCGACATCCAGACCATGCACGAACGAATGGACTCCACGGTTACTACGGCCAACGAGCGGTTCGACCAGCTTGACCTCGCACAGACAGCCACCAAGACGACGCTCGACGCTATCGTGTCACGACTCGATGCATTGAACACGGTGGTAACTGATTTGGTGGCCCAAGGATGTGTGGGTGACGATGAGCGAGGAGGATGCGACCGCCGCGGCAAAGCCCGCCGTGTACCACGCCGCCCCGCCGCGTAACGACTCCTTCTCTAAAATGAAATTTAAAATTCCACCCTTTAATGGCAAATACGATCCTGCTGCATATCTTGATTGGGAGTTAGAAGTTGAACAAAAATTTTCATGTCATGATATTGCTGCTACCTCTCAAGTTAAGGCTGCCATTAGTGAGTTTACTGATTTTGCTTTAATCTGGTTGTGTGAGTATAAGAATAAAAATCCTACTGCTGTTCCGACCACTTGGGAGCAATTAAAAACTGCTATGCGACATCGCTTTGTGCCTTCATATTATGCTCATGATTTGCTTAACAAAATGCAGCGATTTCAGCAAGGTTCTCAGTCTGTTGAGGACTATTACCAGGAGTTGCAAAAAGGTATGATTCGTTGTGGTATATTGGAGGAACCCGATGCTGCAATGGCACGCTTTCGTGGTGGTTTGAACCGCAAAATTTAGGACATCCTTGATTATAAAGAATATGTTGACATGACCCAATTATTTGAGTTTGCTTGCAAAGCTGAGCGTGAAGTGCAGGGACGCCGCTCGAGGACATATTCTAACACTTTTGCAGGTAGAAATTCGTCGTCCGGTTCAGCACACTGCTCTTCTGCGCCATCCACACCTACACCACGTGAGAAGCCGGCTACGCGAGCGGGGAGCCACCCCGGCCACGGGCACCACTCCATCCACGGGCGCGGCATCCACCACGGGTCATACACGGGATATCACGTGTTTTCGTTGCGACGGACATGGCCACGTGGCTCGGGACCGTCCGAACAAACGCACATTACTCATTCGTGACAATGGTGAGTACTCTTCGGCTAGTGATTCGGAAGAACTTGAACATACTTTGCTTGCCACCGACAATGCGGCTAAGACGGACATACATGTCAATCCGGGGGACGCCGATAGGTACGAGAATCTTGTTGTGCGGCGTGTTCTTAGTACACAGAGTCGCCCCGGCGAGAAGAATCAACAACACACTCTGTTCCATATGAAGGGTGTTGTGCGGGAGCGGTCGATTCGCATCATCATCGACAATGGCAAATTTCGCAACAATTTGGCGACTACTATCTTTGGTCGAGAAGTTGTCATTACCCACTCGTAAGCATGCAAACCCATATCACATTCAATGGCTTAATGATGGTGGCAAAATTAGAGTATCACGCTCGGTGCGTGTCCCTTTTTCTATAGGTGCTTACTCTGATTATGTTGATTGTGATGTTGTTCCTATGGAAGCATGTTCTTTGTTACTTGGTAGACTTTGGCAATATGATACTGATAGCTTGCATCATGGTCGTTCGAATCATTATTCTCTCATGTTTAAGGGTCAAAAAATAATTATACATCCTATGATGCTCGAACAAATTGTTAAAGATGATCTTGCTAGAGTCGTTAAAATGGCTAAACAACGGAACCATCACCCTCCACTTCGATAAATCTGAAATTAAGTTGAATGCTCTGTTTTACTTGCTACACGTGCTGATTTTGATGATATTCGAGATGCTCCTTTGCCATGCTATGCACTTGTATGCTCTAGTGTGCTTGCTTCCCTTGATGATGCACCATCTGTGGATATTCCGCCTGCGGTTGCTAACCTTTTGCAGGAGTATGCTGATGTCTTTCCCAAAGACTTGCCACCGGGTCTCCCACCGCTTCGTGGCATTGAGCACCAGATCGACCTCATTCCCGGTGCCCAGCTTCCAAACCGCGCCCCGTATCGTACAAACCTGGATGAGACAAAAGAGATTCAGCGCCAGGTGCAGGCATTACTTGATAAGGGTTACATTCGTGAGTCTCTTAGTCCTTGCTCGGTTCCTGTGTTACTTGTTCCTAAGAAAGATGGTTCGTGGCGTATGTGTGTAGATTGTCGTGCTATTAATAACATAACAATTCGTTATCGCCACCGTATACCACGCCTTGATGATATGCTAGATGAGCTTAGTGGTGCCATTCTATTTACTAAGATTGATTTGCGTAGTGGTTACCATCAGATTAGAATGAAATTGGGAGATGAATGGAAAACGGCTTTTAAAACTAAATTTGGCTTATATGAATGGTTGGTTATGCCGTTTGGTTTGACTAATGCTCCCAGCACTTTTATGCGCTTGATGAATGAAGTTCTGAGGACCTTCATAGGATTGCTTGTCGTTGTCTATTTTGACGATATCTTGATTTACAACAAGTCTATGGCAGAGCATTTAGAACATTTGCGTGCTGTTTTTGACGCGTTGAGGGCTGCCCATTTATTTGCTAACATTGAAAAATGCATCTTGTGCACACAACGTGTCTCGTTTCTTGGTTATGTTGTTACTCCACAGGGTATTGAGGTGGACAACAGCAAGATTGATGCTATTCGGGAGTGGCCTACACCGACAACGGTTACCCAGATTCGGAGTTTTCTTGGTCTTGCAGGTTTCTACCACCGTTTTGTCCGTGATTTTAGCACCATTGCAGCACCTCTACATGAGCTTACAAAGAAAGATGTTCCTTTTGCTTGGAGTGATGCACGGGAGGTAGCGTTCACCACATTGAAAGATAAGTTAACCCACGCTCCTCTCTTGCGGTTGCTGATTTTACTAAAGTGTTTGAGCTTGAATGCGATGCTAGTGGTATTGGGCTAGGTGCTATTTTGTTACAAGAAGGTAAACCAGTTGCTTACTTAGCGAGAAATTAAGTGGTGCTAGCTTGAAATACTCAACTTATGATAAGGAACTTTATGCTTTAGTGCGAACTTTGCAAACATGGCAGCACTATCTTTGGCATCGCGAGTTTATAATTCATTCGGATCATGAGGCTTTGAAACATATTCGTACCCAAACAAATCTGAACCGTCGTCATGCTAAATGGGTCTTATTTATTGAGTCCTTTCCTTACATCATAAAACACAAGAACGGAAAGGATAATGTTATCGCTGATGCTTTATCTTGTCGTTATACTATGCTGTCACAGTTAGATTTTAAATTTTTTGGCTTGCAAAATGTGAAAGATTTATATGTGGATGACGCTGATTTTAAAGATGTTTTCGCTCATTGTGTTAATGGGAACCTTGGGGCAAATTTCACCTGCAGGACGGGTTCCTGTTTCGCGCTAACAAGCTGTGTGTTCCAGCTAGTTCGGTTCGTCTGTTGTTGTTGCAGGAAGCACATGGAGGCGGTCTCATGGGGCATTTTGGCGTTTACAAGACGCATGAGGTGCTTGACCGCCCACTTCTTTTGGCCCGGATGCGCAAAGATGTTGAGCGCGTTGTTGCACGTTGCACTACTTGTCGAAAGCTAAGTCACGTTTGAGCAACCATGGTTTGTATATGCCTCCGCTGTCCCTACCTCTCCTTGGCTTGATATTCGATGGATTTTGTTTTGGGATTGCCTCGAACTAAGAAGGGGAGGGATAGCATTTTTGTGGTTGTTGATCGTTTCTCCAAAATGGCTCATTTCATACCTTGTCATAAGACTGATGATGCTAGTCGTGTTGCTGATTTGTTCTTTAGAGAGATTATTCGTTTGCATGGTATTCCAAATACAATAGTCTCTGATCGTGATGCTAAGTTTCTCAGTCATTTTTAGAGATCACTTTGGAATAAATTGGGAACTAAATTGTTGTTTAGTACAACTTGTCACCCTCAGACTGATAGGCAAACTGAGGTGGTTAATAGGACTTTGTCAACCATGCTTAGGGCTGTTCTAGATAAAAATTTGAAATGTTGGGAAGATTGTTTGCCTCATGTTGAGTTTGCTTATAATCATGCAACACATTCTTCTACAAAGATGAGTCCTTTTCAGATTGTGTATGGTTACATTTCGCGGGCGCCTATTGATTTATTTTCGCTTCATGCGAGGACGTCCCGCACATAGATGCTATTGCACATGTTGAACAAATGATTAATCTGCATGAACAAACTCACCAAAACATTGCTGCTTGCTAATGCTAATTATCAAGTTCTTTGGTAGTAAAGGTAGAAAACTTGTTACTTTTGAGCCTGGTGATATGGTTTGGTTGCATTTACGAAAGGATCGTTTTCCTGCTTTGCGCCGTTCTAAATTAATGCCTCGTGCTTTCTTGGTCCTTTTAAAGTGCTAACCAAGATTAATGAAAATGCTTATGTTCTTGACACACTGCGGAGTTTGGTGTTTCCACTAGTTTTAATGTTGCAGATTTGAAACCATACGCGGGCGAAGATGACGAGTTGCCGTCGAGGACGACTTCAATTCAAGAAGGGGAGGATGATGAGGACACAAACTACATCACACGTACATCTACACCTGCAGCACCAGAAGCACCACGTACATCTACACTAGCAGCACTGGAAGCACCTCAGGCGCCATCTACACCACTAGGCGCACCTCCGGCCCAGACGTCATTCCCTCCACCTGGGCCAATTACTTGGGCTCGTGCAAGGGAATTGAACTACATCATGCTATTGAAGAACGAAGGTCCAGAAGCATAGAAGATGGCCCAACAGGCGGCCCGGGTTGGGGCGCCTAGGGTTGGGCGCCGCCACCCTCCTCCTGGCCGCACGCCCTTCCTTATCCGCCAGGAGCTGCGCCCCCTATTTAGATAGACTCCTCTTTAATTTTCAGACTTGAGTTTTGTTTTACATCTAGCTTTAGCTACACCAGAACACGCACAAATACGTGCTGTCCTCTGTGATTCAGAACTCCACTTTCGAGTGATATTAAGATTGCTCGCCTCGGATTCTTGTTCGTTCTTCGATTGCGCACAGGAATTGATCTTCGTGATCAGGCTGATCTTGCGCCGGCAAGGTCGGTAACCATCGGGAGTTGGTTCGGCGATTGCATTGGCGCTTCGAGTCTCGCTCGTCGTAGTCGGATCGTGAGGGTCGTCTCCCACCGGATCGAAGCTATCTCCACTCACCGAAAGATCGGGCACTCCGCCTCTATCATCCTCCATTGGCTCGGGGGGCTCCGCCGTGGCCTCCGGCACTTCGGTGTCGGCTTACGCATTGGCACCCCCGCGGGGATGTCACTCCCCTTCGGCCTCGGCACCTGTCAAAGAGAAGACAAGTGTATCAGCGACTACGACTACTCCTCGAGGAGCTCTACAGCTTCAGAAGAGTACTTACCTTCGACCACGCTGGCCTCAGGCAACGACGCCTCAGTAGCCGGCGCTTCGGGCACCGCCTGGGAAGCAGGAGCGGACTCCTCGGCGGGCGGCGCGACTTCTTCTTCCGCCACCGCCGTAGAGGGTTCATCCCCCTCCCAGGACAGATCTGTTGATTTCCTGCAGAAGTACACACAGTTGGTTGTCAGCCAAGCGCGACTACTACAACAAATACTACTCGGGAAGATGCAGTACTTACAAGCTCGACCGGACTATCGTCACGGCTGGAGCACCGAGGATGCTGGCAATATCTACCAGTCCACCCTCGGCGGGCATTTCTTCTTGCACCTCAGCGGCCACTGCCTCCTCTGCAGCAACGGTAGCCGGTGCAGCGCCCTCCTGCGCTCCTGCGGCCACCACCTCTTCGACGACGGGGGCTGCGGGTTCTGTGCTCTCTTGATGAGCAGGGGGCTGGCGCTCCAACTGCGCTATGAGTTCTTCAACAGTGGGGGGGGCCGGGCTACGATTCCCGGCGGCTTCCCTCACCGTGTCCCACTCGCCTTCGTCGCCCTCATCAACGGGCTCCGTCGGCGGCACCTCCCCGCATTCAAGGGGGATCCGTCATTAGCAAGTCAACTAGAACGACTACTACTCGACTACACTAGTCAAGATAACTTACCTCTTGAGGCGTGGTCTCCGAGACCTTCGACCTCTTCGTCACCCGCTTGCGGGCGGGGGTTGCGCGGCTTCCGTGGTGGCGCGGCCGGAGCTAGCCTCCGTGGCTGGCCGGCGGATCTTGCACGAGGGGCACATGAGGTAAGCCGGGACGGCCGAACCTCGACCGCGGTGGAAGCGGTCTGCCGGCGTCTCCTCGTCGTCGTCGTCGTCGTCATCGTCGTCGGATGTGTCCTCCACGAGGATGGTGTCATCTCCTTCGCCGACTTCCCGCCGCTCTTTGGCCTTGGTCTTTCCTCCCTCCGGAATCTCGATTCCCTGAGGGGGGGCTGCGGCTCGGAGACGAACCTCTTCAAGTCGTCCTGCAAGTCACAAGACATCAGCGCGACTACTCACAACGGTGACTACTCGACTAGGGGGTACGGCTACTTACCTCCTTTGGCAGGCGCGCGGCGGAGTACTCTTGGACCGGGCACGCCGTGTACGGTGGCATGTCTCCGAAGATGCGCGTCGGCCCTATCAACGATGTCGTCGTCGTCGACTTCACCTCCAGGCATCCGCGACGTGTCATCGTCGCCGATGTACTCGAAGCCTAGGGTGTCGCGGGCCATCAGCGGCTGCACCCTCCGCTTCATGAAGCTGAAGGCCACATGCTCGGCCCTCTCGCCCGGCTTCTCTAAGCACCTTGATACGCGCCAACGGCTCGGGGAGCGCGGATCCCCTCTCGCATCGAAGGCTCCGTGTTCCACCGGTCCCGGTGTACCGGGGCGCCTCCCGCTTGGCTTCGGCGGGCCGGGGTGGTGGTTCGTCACGTAGAACCACCTTGCCTTCCGGTCGGCGTTGGAGTCGATGAGCTTTTACGCGAGGTACGTTCGGCGGCGTCCTCTCGCATCCGGATGCCCGCTCCTCCAACTACTCGCGGGTTCTTGGCGCTCGGCGCGGCTTCACTCGGAAGAATTTCTCGAACGGGATCCGGTGCGGCTTGATCCCCAAGAACGCCTCACGAAATGGACGAAGACGCGGTATGGAAAATACCGTTGGGGGTTGAGGTTGAGGTACTCAACTCCGTAGTACCCGAGGAGGCCTTTGAAGAAGTCGGCGGCGGAAGCGCGAGACCGCGCTCCGCGAAGCGCACGAACATCGGGGTCTCGTCCTCGGCTTTCTCCATTGGGTACGGATCTCCGGCGGTGGCTCTCCACATATCGACCTCCTTCTCCCGGATGAACCCGGCGTTGAGAAGGGCCAACAAATCCTCGGTCTTCACCTTCGACTTTTTCCACTCGCGGCTTGGATGCGGCCCGGTGGAGACATTGGTGCCGCGGCCCCCGTGGCGGCTACGGCGGCCTCATCACGGCCTCTCTTCTTCCCCGGCGGTCTTCACGGACTTGGACGGTGATGGCTTCATCCTCCAGGTGCACGGCATCTTCACGCGCATTCGCTCGGGGGCTACTCTGGAAGCTCTGGGTGGCAGCACGCTCGAATCTACTGCGGCGGTGGCGTGCGCTGGAAGTGGATCTGGCCCAGATCTATTCGAAAATGGCTCTAGCGGTGATGCGTGGAAAACCCTAAGGGTTTTGGCTTCTATTTGTAAGTCAAACTGGCTCCGCAATGGCCAGCTAGATAAGTCCACGCTCGGCTGGCTCAGTGGCTGCGCGTGACTCTTCGTATTCTACTAGTCGACGCGCCTCACCTCGGGGGCTCGGCTATGGCTACTTGACTACCCGGGAAGCGACAAGACTCAGGAGCATCTCAGGACACATTCTACAAGATGACCCTTCAATTCGAGAGGAAGTACTCGACTCAAGGCTCGGGGGCTCCGTGCCACGTGTCCTTCGGTTTTTTCTCTCTGGATTTTTCGGGATATTCTTGCCAAGACTTCAGGTGGACCCTCAGCCTTAGCCTACGACTCAACCTAAGGCTCGGGGGCTACTCCATATGGAGTGCGATTTTGCAATCGCACTTCCATATCAACTTCAAGACAACGCGGGCATTTTTGAAGACCTTCGAGGGCAGCACTCGAGGACGCTTGGGACTACTCGAGAAAACTTCAAGATTTCTCGGATATCGGTGGAGTACATTCCAGCCTCGGGATGCTTCGACTACTCTTGAGGACTTTTGACTTGTAGAACTCGGGGACGCTTGAGGACTACTCGTTAAGGCCGTCAAGACTACTTGAAGCTATCCTTCTCGACTACAAAGTACTCGGGGGCTTGTCGTATGGACCTCCCCGGGCCCACTACTTCGGTGGGTACCGGGACCGACTACTTGGTGGGCCCCCGGGACTACCGGCTTGCGCTACACGGCACCTGATGGCGTGGAGCACAAGGACTACGAAGGAGTAGTACTCGGTTAGGGAGCTGTACATGTTCCGCACTGTATAGAGGACTCCTAGACGTACTCGACTAGTACTCTCTCCCTACTCCGACTTGTAACCCTGCCTCCCGGACTATATAAGGCGAGGCAGGGACCTTTCTCTAGCATCTAACTCAACTCACGGCGTACAATTACACATCCTGTAATCGTACACTATCAATCCGAGCTACACAACATACATGACGTAGGGTATTATGCACCTCGCGGCCCGAACTTTGTCTAAATTGTGTGCCACGTGTCTCTTCCTTCGAGTTACCGATCTCGGCGAGTCACATTCATCTACTTCGGTACTCCCCTTAGTAGGTTGCCGGTCTAAAACACCGACATTTTCCAAGCAAGTTACATTTCGTTTTTAGATTTATATTTGGAACATGAAATGTATTTGTGACAAAAAGAAACTTATGCCCCTCACAAGATAAAGCATGGGGGCTAAACATTCATGATGGCAATTGAGCCTTTGGATCCATATGATCGAAATAAGATATCCAACCACAAATTAAGCATAGCCAAGCCACAAAAACATGTCAAGATCATATAAAGGCATTTACTCACAAGAGAGCATATATGTGAAATTTTTCATAAAACATGGCTATCAACCATGGATATAAATCAAGATCATCAAGAGCTAAGCAAAGCTAACCATAACTTACCAAACTATCTCACAAGGACATATATATCATACCATGGTGAACAATGTATATAGGAGAAGCTTTTCCTAAACAATGCATATGATACAAAATGCATGCAACCTAAGATACAAAGATGCCTATACATCATGTTACATATGCCATGCAAAATGCAAGAAATGCATAAAGAAAAGCTATACATATGCTACAAAGGAGCTCCTACAACCAACTCAAGAAATCAACCACACACAAGGCTCACAAACGACCGGCTCCTCGAGGGGAGGCAAAAAGGGCTCGACACCACCAACAAAAGAGCAAAGGAGCACAAAACTCACAAGCTCCCCTAAACACATGCACTAGGGCCAAAGAGCATACAAAGCTCACCCTTAGTACACATGATAGAGCAAAGAGCACACTAAGCACACATGCTCCCCCTAAAGTCATGCATTAAGGCCAAAGAGCATACAAAGCTCACTTTACACACATGAGATAGGGCAAAGAGCAAAACGAACCAAGTGGCTTGACCAAGGCCACACACTTGAAGGTCACAAATTTACTTACCTTGATCATTTCTTCCGAAGTCACTTATCCTTGTCCACTATCCCTGAAAGTGATGTACCTCTATATGACCACCGGGGTATGAGGTCGGAGAACCACCCCCGATATCAACCAAACGTTCTCTGAGCCTCCCACCTGCAACTCAAAACCAGGAGCGAGAGTGAGCAAATGACTCAACACTGTGGTTAGTACCAAAGGTGTCAAACCAGTGTCGAGCCATCTCCTCAAAAGTAGAGTTAGCAACATCCATCCTATCGCGCCTATCAAAACTGCGATCCATTCTATCAAGCCTATCAAACCTGGAACCACCATGGGAAAACCACTCCCGTCTCACTGGAGGAGTACGAGCACCACGAAAGAAAGACCGTGGTCCGTAGCCCCTCTGAGACTCAAAACTGCGACCTCTCCCAAATCGTATAAACCATGAGGAGGAGAACGTCCAGCAAACTCAACACCACCAGACTCAAAACGCTTATCATCTATTCCACGACCAAAGGAACTGAACCTACTAGCATCGTGACCTCGAAACCCGAACTGCCCAGCACTCTACCTAGCACCGGTCTGACTGGTCACCCTGACCGGTGGTCCTCGGCCAACAAACTTGCCTCCACGTTGTGACAGAACCGCCCAAAATAATTTCGTATTATCTCCTAAGCCTGTCCACGTGGCCATTAAGCAATAATAAGGAACTATTCTGTCGCTTTTGCCGGGTAAAGCCCGGTAAATCACTTACAGCAGGATCGAGATATGCGCTAAGCCCACACGAAGGCGAGACCAGAGTACATCATTTCATTACATAAAAGTCCACAAGTTTAAATTATTACAAACCAGGTTTTTCGTACATAAAAGTAAAGTGATTCAGAGTTTAAACAGTGGAAAATAAAACTAGCGGAAGATACATATGGGAGGCCATCCATAGAGTATCACAAATCACCCCCTGCTCCCACTCAAGCTCCCAACCATCTGGAATAACACCAGGGTAGATGGGGTTACCTGAAAATAACAAATTAAGCAAGGCTGAGTACTAATACTCAGCAAGACTTACCCAACAACAAGAAAATACAACTAGACATGCAAGGCTTTTTGGCTGGTGGGTTTGTTTTGCCAAAAGCATCTAAGAGTTGATCCTTACTTTCATGTTTTAGCTCAAGTTCTAGTATGTTAACCATTCTAGGTGAGCACCAGCACTAAACAAGCATGTTGTGCAAACAATATTAAACAGGTAACAATATTAATCCAAAATGTTTCATAAATAAACATGGGGTAGCTAGTGGTCAAGCCGACTCAGATAACGGTGAGTGACCGACGATCGATCGATTTATATCCTTGCAAGGTAAACCCAAGATACAAGGAAGAAGGTAGACTAAGTGCAGTGTCTACCCCAACCAGGCGGTTCCCAAGATCCCATAGTTTGGGATCAGACGCTACAAACTCTGGTACACGGTTTTCCGGAGGGTCTAACCCGACCAGTCCGGACTCACACACTATACCACGGGTAGCTAGCCCGGAGACGCATCCCAAGCGGGTAGCTAGAAAGATCCCGCCCCGGTTCAGAAGGTACTAGGCTTACCGGTCCCATTCCCGACAAGCACTTGGTACGTTCAATAGCTTAAACCAGGACAATGCTACTCGGTCGAGACCGAACCCATTGCTCTTACCACATGAGCGAGTCATTTTAACCAACTTATGATTCCAACAAGAATATCTTATATCTCGCGAGCAATGAGTCATTACTCGACTTGTACCATGTCCTTAAAGCATGGCACTAGCGTCCTAACATACTAGTAAAAAAAGCATAGGAGTCCTAAGGATCATGCATCTAGGTTTCAAAGCAACTCCTGAAACTTAAATGCACAAGTAAACAATAAATACTGAAATGAAAAAGGTATGAAATTTTAAACAAAAAGGTCAGATGAACCGGTGCTTGCCTTCCTCTGACTCAATTCTAACACTAGCCTTGGGCTCTTCTAGACTTTGGTCCAGGTCTTGTTGCACACTCAGCTGATTCACCTCCCCGCTAGTTGCTCCCTCCTCCTCCTGGGTGAGCGTATATGTTCCGTTTGGTAAATCTACACGTATCCATGCATATGCATTAGTTTAAGGTGAAGGTGGGAGAATTACCACAAAACCAACTCTTGTTGGCCATATACAACCAAACATTATTATTTTCTCACAGAAATTATTAAGGTGGTGTGATGGTGAACAAAACACTACTTTGATGGTGATTGCGTGCACATCTAAGCAAATTAAGTTAAGTAACTTCACCAAACAGCAAGGGGGTGTGTTTAAATGATTAAAAACAGGAACAAAACATAAACTCCTTGATTATCTTAAAGAGTGAGCAAACACCTTTAATTGATTTTTAGTTAGTCTCTCATCAAAAATTCTTAATAAAAGAAATATAACTCCAACTGTCCTAAACTTTTGTACACAGCAACATATGCCTATTTTAAGCTCACAAACCAAAATTTAGCTTAAGATCATCTATAAATTAATTTATATGAAAAAGACAAATTTCAGCCTAGTAAATCACCATTAATTCATATAAAAAGATTTAATAAACTTTTTGATCTCAACTTTCTCCTACAAGTCATTTATGCCAAATACAAGCTTCTGACGAAAGAATAAGTGCAGATTCAAATTAGTTTTCAACTTTTGAATTTAAACTCCTACACAAGATTAAATCCAAATCATCTATTAAACAATTTTCTAAAATCAAATCCACTCTACCAGAGGTACTACTCAACAAGGCAAAGCCCTAGGGTGCACATGTCGTTAAAGAAAAGTTCATTAAGGGGCTATAAAAAGCATCAATATTAATCTAACATAAAGCTTACATAAATCATAATTAAATATTTACACATTAAACTCCTTCCAATTTTTGTCACAGATCTATACATGCCATAAAGAGCAACATAGCCAAAATTCAAGTCCATAGCATGTGTATATTTTAAACTACACTAAAAACACATCAAACTGAGTTTGAATTTTTAATTCAAAAACTACACAAAAAACCCTATACATGCTTTCTAGAAAAGTTAGATTTCTTTACCAAGAAACCAGCAAAATTGGATTTGCATTTTTCTGATTTTTCTACGATTGTTAATGAATTTTCGAAGTTACAGCCGAAACCCTAAAGAACCTCATTACAACCAGAACCCTGGATATTGCAGATAGACCCTCAGAAATTATAACTGGGTCCCTAGGCAGGAATCTCAATCACAGATAGGTACCCAGGCGCCATGGCCGGTGATGGAGGTCAAAATTCGGCGAGCTCGTCACCGGATTCGACCGGGAAACTGGTGGGAAGTGACGAGGGGCTCACCAACGTTTCCGTTTTGGGGCTCTAAAGTTGAGGGAACTCAACAATGGAGCAGATCAGACTTGATTTTGTCACCGAAGTTGGGGGAAAACCTGTGAAAAACAGCTGATTAAACTGAAATCTTAAGGAGAGGAAAGGAATCATGGTGAGGAGAAGGAGGAACCCACCCTTAGCTGGCCATGGACCGTCCGGCCGGCATCGCTTGTGGACGACGTCCAAGCGCCGGAGGGGCGGAACGTGCGTGCTGGAGAAAAGAACGAGGAAATTGAGGGAGAGAGAGAGAGAGCAGTAGAGGAGGGGCTCTGTTTTCCCCTCGCAGGGACGGAACTGACACGTCCGTGCGGGACCCGCCAGGCAGACGTGGGGTGCGACGTCGCCAGGTCACGTGTCCATGCGCGCATGCAGGCCGACCACGTAGGCATGGCAGGTGGCCGAAAATTTGCTAGATGTCTGGGTGCCTAACAATTTTGTGAAACCAAAACAACACATATATAGACCACTAAAAATCATGAAACTTTTTAGGTAGATTCTATAAATCACAAGTAACCCATTTTGCTTGGATCTAACATCATAGCTATTGTAGATTTGAGATGAAAATTCTTCCCAGAATGATACTTTGGAGATTTAGAGTAAGCTGTTTGGCATCAATATGATCTCTAAAAATTCAAAAGAAGATACCTAAATTCATGTTGGAAGAAGTACTAATTGATCAAGTGTTGAGATTTTGACCAAGGATTCTTTTGCAACGTTGATCAAAACTAAGCTAAGTATGCTTTGGGACTAACTACACTTGATTAACATAACTATTTAAGGTATTTATCTTTAATAAGCACTTGGGGTGTTACACACCTGAAGCTCCCTATCTCTACATGCTGGAACCGTATGCACGACACCCTTTCCCTTAGGTAGTGGCATACGAGGCTTAGGCACACCATGAGAAGGGTGGTACCTATCCTTGTTTGCCCACTCCTTAGCCATTCTCGCCTCTCTCTTTCTCTTATAGCAAAACTCTCTCCTTCCTACAACACTCACAGTGGAAACGGATTGGTTTTGGCTTATCCTTGGGATGAGGCTCTCCACATGGCTTCTCACTAGGTTTCTCACTTGATTTCTCACTAGGCAACTGGTTCGGCTTGGGTGCAAACTTGTCTTTGGGTGTGAGTTGTGGTGGAACGAGAATATTCCCAAATTTCCCTTCTCTCTCACCACTGCTCTCACCAAAATTAACCGATACCAAAGACCAACCATCAAAGCGCTTAAAACCGGCAATCATCATACCAAGCTGATGTTCTTGACTAGATAACCAACTCAGCACTTCACACAACTTATCATTCCCATCTTGCAAGCGATCGACACATTTTGAAAGTTCCAAATTCTTCACAGCACGCAACTCACAAGTAGAGCAAGAAGTAGGAATATAAACTTTCAAATCAACCTCAAGCAAAACAATGTGAGAATGAAGCTCAACAATTTTTTCATGCAAACCAGGCAAGAAGTACATGCACCAAGCAAAGTGTGTCTAGATTTTAGCTCAGCCAACTGAACCCTAAGCACATCTTGTTCCTCACACTTGGAGGCATGCTTTTCCCAAAGAGCAGTAAGATCAACTAGGAACACAGAGCAATCAGCATAGTCAACCTCATTAGAAACAACAAGACTAGCCTTAAGCGAATCTATCTCATGCTTGCCAGCAAGAACCTGTGTTTCTAACTCAGCCACTCTAGTCCTAGCATCTTCAAGCAAAGCTCTAAGCTCCTTCCTAAGCTTATTAGCCTCTCTAAGCATGTGATCGTGATTATCAAGCAAGTCAACCAACTCCTCATTCTCCTTGCACAAAGAAGAGAGTTCATCACATACGTCATCCTCAGAGTCGAATTCTGAGTTGTAGGTGTTCTTCTGGCTTCTCTTGCTGATGGAGCTGTGTGCCATGCCGCAAAGACCATCCTTCTTATTGTAGCTTCTCGAAATCTTGCTAGCGGCACAGTAAAGGCCGTTCAAGTACTTGCCGAAGTTCTTCTTCTTCTTCTTCTTATCATCACTCGAGCTTGATGACACGTCCTCAAAGCCAGAGTCGATGTTGATCGAGCTCTTGATCTTCTCTCGGGTCCGTGTATTCCTCCCATGTTCATGCTCCTTCTTCTCGGATCTTCTTCCTCTGTCCTTGGACTTGTGCTTGTCGTGGTTGTTCACCTTCAGATACTCGGTGAAAAAGTGTCCGGTCTTGCCGCACTTGAAGCACGTCCTCGAGTTCCTTCTTGAGTTCACCCGGTTCTCGTGCATCCTCTCGAATCTCCATGTCAGCAACGCCAACTCGTCCTCTCCAAGTACATCAAACTCCTCATCTGGCAAAGACATCAAAGAGGACAAAGAGTACATCCCGGAGAATGGGTTAGCGTTAGTCTTAGCACCTGAGCCACCAACGAAAGCAAGACTATGAGGGTCAGTCGGGCTCTCAAGATGGGCTATCACATCACGATCCAACTCAGCTGACTTGAGCTTTGAGTACAGCTTGTTCACCGTCAGGGTGTCATACTTCTCAGACTCAAAAATAGCCTCGACCTTTCCGTCCTATACTGTACAATCCAACGAGTGCAAGAGCTTCACGGCTGTATCATGATCATCATATGGGAGCACGACCACATTGGCTCTCATGTTGTTCACCACAACTGTAAACCGTTGGAAAAGAGCATCAATGGACTCACTGGGAGATGAGTGAAGTTCTCATACTCTCTCTGGTAAGTCGCATACATCTGAGCCTGAACCTGAGCATTCCCAGCAACTGCTCCCAAATCCTACAAGTCAAGTCCTCTGTCTGAACCCGATCAAATTCGGATTGACACAGAGCACGAAACAAGTAATCGACCGCCTTTTTGTTCGCGTCGAACATATCCTTCGATCCTGGAGCAAGGAAGTTCACACGATAAACATAAGTTGTGTTCACCGTAATAGTCCCAAAGGATCTGTCTCTTGCCACGAAGGAACACAACCATCCATTTCTGCCACATCTGGTAGTTCTTCCCATCGAAGTGTGGAGGACCTGATCCTCGTTCATGGTATGCCATCTTTGGATCTTAGACTGGTTAGAGTCCCGAAAGACCCGAACTGGATCTGATACCAATTGAAAGACCGATTAGGCGACCAGAGGGGGGGAGTGAATGGGAGCCGATAAAAATTCTCTGGGAGAAAAACACTTAATCCCAAAATCACACACAAGGATTCCCACACGAACTTGCCAAAAACATGTAGTCACTCGAGTACCACTGACCCTAGGAGCAAGACTCGAAAGTCTAAGAAACAAAGTGGAAGCAAACACGGAAGAAGACGGACCAAAACAAGGTTACCAGACCCCTACCAGATCATCCAGAACCAACCTCCGGATCACCCGGGAGCAAACAGTACCGTACCGGGTCACCCGGCCCTTACCTCTAGATCACCCTACAACCAACAGTGCTATACCAAGTCACCCGACCCTTACCTTCGGATCATCCGGGACAGCCCAGAAAACAGCCGGCGAAACAACCCCAAACTTTCGATCGATGGATCTCCCAAATCGCTTGGAGTCTTGAGACTAAATTTTGGAGAGATGATGAGCACCCCAAAGGGAAGTTATGCCCCAAAAATTTTGGCCTCTAGCTCCCTACAACTCCTGGAATCACAAATCTTGGCCAAGAACACTATGAACTAGGGTTCATCCAAAAATCAACAAATCGAAGGTCAAATCCGGCATTCGAGGGGTCAAGATCATCCACAAAAGGGCACAAGGTACTCACCCATGATCCCCTCAAAGAAATCCAGAGATAAAATCCCTCAAATCGATGAATCGAGCGACGAATGAAAATTCCAAAAAAAGGCTCCGAAAATCACCAAAAAGGGAAAACGGGAGAGACACAATCAAGCCTTGAAGAGCCACGCCGAATCATCTATACATACCATGAAGGTTCATACAAGGTCTAGCTTGCCTCCCAATCATCCTTCCCTCTCACAAGATCTCACCATGAAGCTCTCAAGCTAGTCCTAGAAATTCCAAAGGAAAATGGAAGAGGGAAATAGCAAAACAAAATGAGCTAGGGTTCCAAGAGATGGCTACCATCCTCTCACCATTTGGGTTATATGGAGGCAACAGAAAGACAAAACTACCCCTAAAGCCTAACACTAGGATACACGCCCCGAGGGGCACTTTGGGAATCTTTCTCTTCGCACCATCGAATGGATGCCCGGCGACCGCAAACTTACTTAGCCTCGACACAAGCCTTGTGATCCTGACGCGTGTCCTCTGCTTCGAAGTCTCCGGACTGCGTTGTCGCACACCGGTGAGACTGGTGCTCACCACCGGTCAGACCGGTTTGATGTTGCTGCCTCCGGTCTTCGGCCTTGGCTTTGTGGATCAACGAAGGAACCCAGTGGTTTTCTGGTGAACCACTGGAAACCTCGCGAACTCGGTGTTGCCTCCGCCAATCACCACTCTTGACTCGGCTCCCACATAGTCCCGGCTCGACATTGGTTTTGAGACTCAACCAAGAAACCATCCATAACTTCATCTTGTCGTTCTCGCCATCATGCGGCCCACACTTGACTCTGCTGGCCACTGGATCGCTCAAACCAAGCCTACTTGTCTTCTCGACACATGGAGGCCTCATTGGCCATGACCTTTTGCGCTTGTTTTTCACATGCATGCACCAACAGTCAAGTTGCAACCTGCTTTTGTAATACTTAGCCAAGAATCAGTCCACACCACATTGTCAATCACTCATCACACCAGGAAGAGACCCCCACCAATCCTCGAACCACATAGGCTCTCACTAGGCAATTCTCTTTATCTTGTCTTGTGTTCATGCCAGATGAAGAGTTCTATGTGCTGGGCGAGGATGAACTTGTGTTGCTGGGCAGGTGGTTCGAGCGCTTGTATACGAACCAGAAGAACGCTCGGAGGAGCTTGGGCATGTGCTACCGGTGCGGGAAACACATGAACTTTATCGCTGAGTGCTCGGAGGCCATGGAGATCAAGCCCAAGCTCAAGCACTGTCCGAGGACCGACCACAAGCACCGCTCGAGGAATGACGACAAGGGCAAGAACAAGTCTGAGCGGAGGCCGAGGAAGAGTGGCGGCCACAAGAAAAGGACGGAGCGTGCGATGGTCGCCAGAGTGAGTGACATCGACTTGAGTTCCTGCTATACTTCGTCAAGCTCAAGCGACAAAAAAGAAGAAGTGGTCCGACACATCAACAACCTGTGCTTCACCGCCCAAGGCTTCTGTGGCATGGCACACAGCTCTGAGAGCAAGAAGAGCCAGAAGGATAACTCGGACTTTGCTTCCGAGGATGAGGTAAACAATGATCCTGCCTTCTTGATAGCAGAGAATGCTAGGTGAGGCTAAGGAGAAGGTGATTGAGCTAGAATCTTTGCTTGTTGATGCTAGGGCTCAAGTAGAATCTTTGAAGTCTGCTCCTATTGTGACCGATGAACCTAAATGCACTAAATGTCCTGTTTTCCTTGGTGAGTTGACTGTGCTTAAGGAAAAGTATGCCTCCAAGTTTGAGGAACTAGATGTGCTTATGGTTGAGCTTGAGGAGAGGAAATCTAGACCCTCCTTGCTTGGTGCTTGTACTTCTTATCCTGTTTTGCATGTGAAGTTGGATGAATCATATGCTTATGCTAGATCTCTTGAGGCTTCTTTGAAAACTCCGGTTGCTACTTCTTGTTCCACTTGTGAGTTGCATGCCGTTCAGAATCTTGAACTTGTGGATTATGTTGATCGCTTGCAGGATGAGAATGATGATTTGGGAAAATGATGGGTTGGTTGTCTGGTCATGAGCCTCAACTCAGGATGATGATTGAGGCATACAAGTGCTATGATGGGCAGGTGCTTGGGTCAGATAAGATTGGAGATGGTAGTGGTGAGAAGGAGGAGAAGATCGATGATATCAAGTTCCACCAAAAACCTTCCACAAGAATGCCTATGCACCTAAGCCAAACCCACTTAGGAACCTACTAGACACAACCCTAGATTCTCCCATGTTTCCTCCACAAACCAACAACTTCCAGAAACCCATCAAGTTCAAAAGTGACATAGGTAATGCGTTCTCTGGGAAGAAGAGAGAGAAAGCAAGTGAGGATAAGCCACAACCTAGAGAGAACCCAAAGCCAAAGCCAAAGCCGACCCCATTCCATGGTGATTAATATGGTAGGGATGGTCATTTAGCTGAGTTTTGCTTCAAGAGTAAGTGTGGGGAGAGGTTTGCTAGGGAGATGGGAAACAAGGACATGTACCACCCTTCTCGTGGTGTGCCTGAGCTTCGTGTGGTGCCTAGGGGTGAGGGTGTGGTGTATACCATTCCTCCACATGGTAGGTGTGAGTTTGCTTCAAGGTGTGTGCCTCCTCAGAGAGATAGTGGTAGGCGTGTTGGGTTTGGGCGTGGTGATGAGTTTGCTGGATGTTCCTTCACTCGTGGGCAATACGAGTATGGGGGGAATGATCGTAGCTTTAGGTCTCAAAGGAGTTACGGGCCACGGTCTCCACCTCGTGGTACTCGTAGTCCTCCAAGGAGACGTGTGGGAGTTCCACCTAGGAGTGATAGGATGGATTTTGATAACCCACTTTTGAGCAAATGGCATGGCACTGGTTTGATTCCTTTGATTCCTTTTACACTAATCCAGTGCTGAGTCGTTTGCTCACTCTCACTCTAGCTCTCATTTTTGATTTTGCAGGTGGGAGGCATGGAGAGTTTTTGGTTGATCGACTCCGGTTGCTCTTGACACATGACCGGAGATCGAAGGTGGTTCTCCAGCTTCACCCTGATGGTGTCCAAGGAGTACATCACTTTTGGGGACAATGGGAAATGTAGAGTGCTTTCAATGGGAACGGTGAAGGTGAGTGAGACTGTGACTCTCAAGTGTGTTGATCTTGTCAAGTCTCTGGGTTGAATCTTCTCTCTGTATCCTAGCTTCTTGATGAGGGTTTGAGGTCCGTTTCAAGACGGGCGCTTCTCATGTTTTGTATTCTTGAGGTGACCTTGTATGCACGATCATCCCTGAGGGTCAGATTTTCAGAGTCGATTTTTCTCAATCTGTCAGCTCTCTGTGTTGTTTGGTTGCTGGTGTTTCAGCAGAGCATTGGAAGTGGCATAGGAGGCTAGGTCACTTGAGTTTTGACTTGTTGTCACGCTTGAGTGGGCTTGGTTTGGTTAGAGGATTGCCTAAGTTGAAATTCCAAAAGGTCTTGGTATGTGCTCCGCATAGGCATGGCAAATGGTAGCCACCTCCCATCCGACCCTGATCAGTGTCATGACAGAGCGTCCATGCGAGCTGTTCCATATGGACTTGGTTGGTCCAGCTCACGTGTGCTCAGTGGGAGGGAAGTGGTATGTCCTTGTGATAGTGGATGACTACTCATGCTGCTTGAGTCTTCTTTTTGGCTGACAAGGAAGAGACGTTCGGTTTTGTTTGGGATCTAACCTTGAGGTTGAAAAATGAGAGACATGAAGATGCTATTCGAGCTATTCGTAGCGACAATGGCACATAATTTAAAAACTCTCGATTTGAAACCTTTTGTCGTGATTTGGGTCTCAACATCAATTTTCCTAACCCTATGTCGCTTGTCAGAATGGTGTGGTTGAGAGGAAAAACCGTTCCCTTTTTGAGATGGCTCGGATGATGCTCGATGAGCATAGGACTCTGAGAAGATATTGGGCCGAGGCGGTGAACACCGCGTGCCATGTTGGGAACCGGATTTTTCTTCGAGCTTTCATTGAAAGGATGTGCTATGAGCTCATGCATGGGAGAGCACCTAGTCTGAGCCATTTTGGGCTTTTGGTTGCCGGTTCTTTATTTTCAGGAAGGGTAGGTTCGATAAGTTTGAGGCAAGGTCCTCTGATGGCATTTTCCTTAGTTATGCGAATCATTCTAGAGCATATCGTGTGCTCAATTTTGAAACTAACCAAGTCATGGAAACTTGCGAGGTAACCTTCGATGAGACCCAGCCATGCAACTCTTCTGTCTTTGAGTGTGCAGGTGATGATGAAGTTGGCAAGAAGATCTTTGAAGATGAAGAGTATGAAGCTGAAGAGGATGATGGTGGTGCTGATGATGGTGAAGCTCCTACCACACATGAACTCTCTACTTCCACTACGACCACTACGATGTAGGATGGTCCATCCCCTACACCAACTACAAATTAGAAAAATCAAATGGAAGCTACTGATGAGGGGGGGGGGTTGTCTCTAGGTGAGAGGCACTGAGGCGCGTGCAAGTTGATCATCCTCCCTTAAGAATCATCGGCGACATCAATGAACGCACAACACGGTCGAGGTCCATAAATGTTTCTCACTTTGCCCATTCAACTTTCACTACAAGAAATATGCTCACTACACTACGTGAAAACCTCAAATAAGTCACGCGACATTTGTAACGGGTCCTTAACACCCGTTACATGCACCCACATCTGTAATGATTGTTGTTTGGCACCCGTTACAGATAAGCGCGGCAGGACGACCCTGGCTTTGGCCTTTGCAATGCCCATTACCAATGTGGACTTCTGGGAATGGTCTTCTTAAACGCCCATTACATGAATTCTTTGTAACAGACGCTAAATCGAGTTCTTTACACAAGTTAAACCTATCGGTAATGGGCTCATAAAGTCCGTTACTGATCAATGCCCTATCGGTAACACGCTATTTAAGTCCATTACTGATCACTACCGTATTGATAACGGGCTATAAAATCCGTTGAGCATTTGACGCCCGTTACTAGACTGAGAGCTCAATAATTAAAGTCTAATAGCACTCTTCACTGCCATGAAGCGGGAGCACGGCGACAGTGAACAAATGAGACAGAGGTTTGTTAATCCGTGTCTCCTTTGTGAGGAAAGGAGATGGAGGTTTGTGAATCCTTGTCTCCTTTGAGTATGTCCTCATTGAGAGGTCAACCCAATCTCTCATTGCTTCCATTTCGACATACAAGAACAATCAACACACATATCTTTTGAGACAAAATAGACATCATAAGATAACTTGTCCACAAGTATGAAGATAACTTTTCCACAAGAATAAAGATAATTATTACAAAAGGTTAACTTGTCAATCAGGCTAGGACTTAACTTGTCCATCACATTATTTACTATGGTCGTGCTATCTGACCATACACATCAACAAAGGCATGCCCCTTCAACATCCACAAAAGTATGGCTACTCACCCTACACATCAACAAGCTTGAACTAGATGATGCCCCATCAAGATTAGTAAGCTGCACCAAAACTAGAGTAGGGCCAAGCAAAGCCTTGACTCATTTTGCAGCCTCTTCATAAGCAACCAAGGATTCTTGAAGCCCTTCGAGCGCATCTTCAATGGGCTCGAGATTTTGTTCAGTAGTATACTTGTACCTCCTTATGTGCTTAGCCTTTTTGATGAGGATGTTCACTTCTTTCGTGATTTTTTCAAACTCTGGTTTCACATAATCCCGGATATTAAGGTTTAGAAGTAACTCAAGCTCTGCTCGCGACTCAAAGAGTTTTGCCTGAAACAGGGTTAAACATGGTATAAGAATAACGTAGTTAATTCAGAACTAATTTGCCTCAGAACTTGGAGCAGTATAGGAACAATAATCATCATAGAAAAATTATATAAGAACTTGAAAATTATCCTAGACTTCATAGCAGGGTGTGACAACTAAAAGCAGAACTTAGTTCAGAACTGATTTGCCTCAAAACTGACAAGCATGGAAGACATCATCATAGGCACTAATTAACTTTATCAAGCTCAAGATCAAGCTAGCTTAAGCTTCATCTATAGAACAAGTAAAAAGGCAATGAGATTTAGAGAAACTTGCCTTCCCGTCATCGTGGCTGTTGCCAGAGTCAGAGATGAGGTCCTCTACACCTTCGCCGCTCCCTCGACCCCTCTTCGTCGTTGCCAGACACTTGTGCTCGGAAACGTGAGGCAGGCCCCTCGCCCACTTCGCTGCACCCATGACAACATGCTCCTCCTTGCCGCTGCTTGGCCCCTCGTCGGAATCCGAGAGGATCCAGTAGAGAACCGTTGTCCTCGGCATTGGGTTCACTCCACCGCCACTTGGCCCCTTGCCAGCGCCCATCGTCGTCTCCCCCTTTGCCGCCATCTCGCACGCATGCGCGCGGATCCAGTTGCGGCACCGCTTCGCGTTCCGGTTCTCGATTTCGGGTGTGCGGGGTCGTCCGCTGCTTGGCCCCTCGCCGGTGCTAATCATCGTTTCTGTCTCCACACCTACTCTCATGCCTCCTTTGCGCTTTTTTAAGGAAAGTGTTGTGCTTATCCATTCGGAAAGAAGAAGGGGAGACGGAATGGGCCGAGGCGGTTGAATATTCATTTTGCAAAATGGATAGTCAATGCCGTGTCACTTTGTTGGCTGGTGCGCGGTCCGACAATGGTTACCTTATTTATACTAGGCTGCTGACGGTGATGCGTGGCCCGAGACTTTTTTTTGAAATGACACTTGCTTCCCTAAAAAATTAGGGCCCATAAAGCATCACGTAATAAATAATAAAAATACGAACAACTCATAGTTTTTGTTTAAGAATCAAACAATTCATAGTTTAGTTCACACAAGTTTCACCAACAACCCGTCACATCAATCTTATTTCCACTAATTTGTAGTATTAAATGTAGATTAATGACAAAACTCATTCCATGACCCCTACCTTAATTTTCGAGACGAATTAACAAGCCTAATTATGTCATGATTAGACAATGGAGCACTTGTTGGCGACGAGGGTTAGTGTACCAGTGTCGCCGGGGCGGATGCATATTCATTAGGCCAGGGGCATTTCGGACAATGGAGCACTTGTCGGCGACGAGGGTTAGTCTACCCGCATCGCCTTTGTCGGTCGGGCAGACTACAGTTATCTTTTTATATAGGCTTCTAACGCCGACGCGTGGGCCTAACACTATTTTTTCTGAATTGAAACTTGCTTCCCTCAAATATTAGAGCCCATAAACAATACCAAAAAATCCGTAAAAAATACGAACAATTCATAGTTGGTAATTTAGTATTTGAATAAAATATCAACAACCACACTTGTGTAACCAAATTTCTTAAATTAGATTTTTTATCTCTTGTTTACGATATAATAATTATAATAACGTCTTAGTGTGTTCTAAAAATTCTACAAATTGACTTGACAACATAATTTAAGTCCCTAAGCCTGTCTACAAAAATTCAAATGGTTTCGAAGACGGAAGATTATATTTGTGTACAAATGTCTACATATCTCATATAGTTTCTTACAATGTTACTTCAAAATTGAAGTTTTCCACACTTTAAAACATGTTCGAACTCATATGCATTTGAAATTTTAACATAACCTTATGTTCACCATAAGATTTCGAAATGCAAAGTTTCATTAGTAATGGTTGTGTAAAACAAATATTATTTCTATGTTGTACTTATAAGGAACAATAGAAGGTGTATAAACAACATCCAAGAAATGGAATTACATTCGAAAAAATGTCATAAATGAATAGAAGTTGATTTTAGAAAAATTCAGAAGCAAATATCATAAAATTTGGATTACGGTTGACGGAGAAATACGCCATACAAAATTTATTTGCAGATTAAAAGGGGAAAAACAAACTGTTCTTCATTCGAATAGACCTGGCCCCACCCCTTCATTGGCGACGGGTGGTTGTTAATCATTGTATCATTTGCGCATTCGAACCTTTTTAACAAACGCTCCACCCCGCCTTCTGCCTTCTATCCCCTTCTCCAGCTTCCGCCTTCCTCATCTCCGTCGCAGGGATGGCTCGCGACTCTAGGGGGAGGTTCTGCAAGGAGGAGGCCCTGCAACACGTCCCCGTCCGTTTTGCTCGGTGCTGTCCGCTGCCCCTGCCAAGAGAGTGAGGTTCCGTGGAGATGAAGAGGAGCTGTCCCAGTGCGCCGCCCCGTGCGTCTTCCTCGGCGCTCCATGGAACAGGCCGGTTCTTCGTCTGCCCGGGGGAGGAAGCCGTAGACACGTGCAAGGGACAAGTTGGCGGACTGCAGTGACGCCCGCCAAGGAGAGGCAGTGTTTTTTTCTCAATGAGAAGGAAGACATGGTCCACGCGCATTAAGGTGAGTGCGGACTCCTCCGGCAACGACCCGGGCAAAAGAGTGGTGGTAGACCTCATCTCTTCCGGCGACGACTCCGGCAACAACTCCGGAGACGACCCCAACAACAACTCCGGTGACGATTCTGAAGACCATGAGGCAAGTTCTGAAACCATCACGCACGATTTGTCCTTGTACCTTCACATCTTTACTGATCAATTAATCTAATGCATCAATTTCCATTTGTTGTAGGAAGTTGCTGCACATGACATTGACAACATTTGAACTGAAATCAACAAGCTCAAGGAATCAGCTGAGGAGAAGCAGGCAAGTTTTGAAACCAGTAAGAGCTTAACAGCTTTCTTGTAAATTACAACTGTTATGAAGCTTGCATCAATTTAATTTTTTCCATTTTTAGGAACGTGTTGTTACTCGAGATGACATTGACTACATTTGGAAAGGAATCGACAAGCAGGATGAGCAGCTTAAAGCCACACAAAAGAGGTAGGAGATTGTATTTCTAAAGAAGAATGCTGAGTTGGCAGAAAGAGTTGCAAAACTAGAGACAAGGCTAGCTGAACTTGAGGCACCAGCACAAAAGAAGCCATCCTAGCTATCTAGTTCCCTTGCAACTACAATCTAGTTTTGTGATGCGCCCAGCTCATTTAGTCTTATTTTTGTGATGTGCCCTGCTGATGCATGTCAGATGTGAATATGTTTGTTATGAGTTAGTTTGCTTGGTGATGTGAACTTGTGATGCATGTCCTATGGGAACTTGTGATGCTATATCAATAGTCACACTTGTTTGCTTTGGTGATGTGATCTTATGATGTCATATTAGAGCCCATAAACAACACCTAAAAATTCGTAAAAATACGAAAAATTTATAGTTGATAATTTAGTAATTGAATAAAATATCAACAGCCACACTTGTTTAACCAAATTTTTTAAAATTAGATTTTTTATCTCATGTTTATGATATATTATACTAGTAGCAGAGTAGTACTTGACTACATTACTCGTTTTAAGCCACACACAAGCCCACTCGCGCTAGGTTAGTAGGAAGGACGCCTCCTTCACACAATCTCCTCCCACTCGCCCCTCGCACAGCCGCCGCCGCTTCCCCCCCTCGTCTTCGTTCCCCTCACCTCCCCCCACGTCACGACGCACGCTACACCCCTTCGCTGAGACGCGCACCACACCACGCTCAGCGCAACGCACACCACACCTCTGACTGCGAGATCTGGAGGAGGAGGGACCCAGCGGTGGTGGCGGCGGCGGCGACGACGACTGGAGGAGGGATCCAACGACGACGATTAGGAGGAGGGATCCAGCCATGAGGTCGACGCGAGGACGAGGATGTGGTGGCGAGCAGGCAGCGACGAGGAGTAGAGATCCCTCTGCTCCGGCAATGACAAGGTCAATGGCGAATCTAAGATTTGAGTTTATGGTATGCCACTCTAAAAATGTCTTATACAATTATGTAAATGCATTCTACCAACTCGGTAATAATTGTTAAGTTAACAACAATTCAGTAATAACTGCAAAATTAACAACATAATTTGGTATATTTGCTCGAGTTTATGCAATTAGGCCAAGTGAGTGTATGCAACACACATGCGTTCAGATTATCAAGTATACAACATATGCGTGCATATGGTTTTCTTTTTACATAAATGCGTATAAATATAGTTGTACTTGTGGGAATTGCAGGGTATGCCGTGGCTCCTTTGTATAAGTACATGTGGACATACTTAACTGTTGATGGTACACATACATAGCATTTCCCTTTAGATTGACTCTTATATTTGGTTTTGCTTTTTTTCCTATGTACATCTGCACATTCTCTCCAAATTGAATAAATACCTCATCAGCAATAGAGGCAGCCCGCGTCTTCCTCTTTAAGATGGTAAGGTCGCATAGCTTGAACTAATTTTTTGGTTACTAAATTTTCCATTTATGTTAATGGTTTACCAAGAACCAATGATATTACAGTGGGATAAAGTAGTTATTGTAATTCCCTTGACTATTAATTCACAGGATAAATCTAACAGGGACTATAGACCTGGGCCACAAGATGAAGAAGAGGGTTATCGCACTGCTAGTGCACAACAAGACCAGGTGGGTGGGGCTCAGCACCGTGGCAGAGCGCCGAGGACATCCACAAAGTGGCCAAGTGACACAATGATAGTCACTGAGGTCGACATAGGGGGATGCCAGTACCATTGACTCAAAAGCGCAGGTTCAGGGTGCTTGCAGGGTTCGTTGCTAGACAAAAGATACCTTTGCACTTGCCAGAATTCAAAGAACTAAGCAATGATGAAAAGTGGGGCTTGTTTGATAAGCATGTGCAGAAACACTTTAAGTTCCAGGAAGACACGAAACCGCAGTCTTTCAAGCTTTTCTGGAAGACGGCAACCAAGGCATGGAGACAATTCAGATTTTAGCTTAGGCGAGATTTTATCAGAAAAGGACTTGAACCATTTACAAGGCACCCGTTTATTGTCCCGGAACAGTGGAAGGAGTTCATGAAACATGAGGAAACCAAGCAAGCCTCATCTGTTAGTGTCAAGTTGAAAGAACTCCAAAGGCGGAACACAAGCGAGCACAACATGGGTCGAGCTGGTTAAATTGTGAAACTAGAACAATGGGAGGAAGAGGACAGACAATTAGTTGCAGTTGGTATTTCTAATCCATATGACGCCTACCTTGACGATCGTTCCAAGAATTGGCTGCGAGCAAGGAGTAAGATAGTGATTGAAGACCGTGTTGCTGTGATAGTGTTCAACAACAAAGAGGCAGAAAAATTGGCTGCAGACATCAATGAGAAGATTGCATGTGCAGAATCTTTAGGCATGGTAGGGCAGAGGGAGTATGATGTGTTAAGTCAGTGCTTGGGCCGCCCTGAACAACCAGGTCGTGTGCGTGGTGTCTCCAGGTACTAGGGCTGGAAGCATGCATGGGCTCAGCATGTCGATATGTACAGGAAGAGGGAGAGGACGAAGACCGACGCATCAGTTGATACGGAAAAGATATAGGAAGAAATCAAGCAAGAACTGGTGGCTGAGATGCAGATGCAGAACATGCAGATGCAAAGGTGGTGTTTTTCACCAGATGGTGTTGTCACTAGTGTCAAATCACGCAAGTCCTTCACTTGCCACACTGAAGAGCAGCTGTGTGTCCGCATATAATGTTGGTTTGATCGATGGAACTGCAGAGTTGGCGACAGAGGTGCGATGTGATGATCGTACACACGAAGACCTTATAAGCATGTTGATTGAACCCACACACTGTGGCCTATGGATCACGTGGAGGGTTCTTCAATGTGAGGCTGCAATTGGTCTTGTTCATCCAGAGGAGACTATGCTACAAACAGTCCCGATTCATGAAGACTGTGTTGTGGTTGAAGTGCTCACTGTATATACTATCTTTGCGGATGAACTGGTGGAATACCCTCCTAATGATGAGGTGATGAAACTTGGACAAGCTGAAGGACAGAGGTTACAGCTCGGATTGACATCAAAGGAGCACCAACATGTAAATCTCGTTAACAGGCTACGGTAGAGATTGCTTGTAGTTCACATAGTACGGTACAAGTTTCTTCCTTACATGGTTCCCCACATCCTCCTCCTCCTCCTCCCCCTCCTCCTCAATCCCCACATCTGCAGGACGTTCCATTCGGACCTCCTCCTCGTCCTGAAAAACTTGCATCCCCACCTCCTTGTCATCCTGAAAAAACAGAAAAACTTGCATCCCCACATCCGCAAGAGGCACCAAATATTCCATCCCCACCACCACCACCACCACCACCTCCTCCTCCTCCTCATGAAACAACAAATACTTACACCCCCAAATGAAAGTGCTCAAAACAATCATGCCAAAGCAGGTACATCTGGGCCTAATACCTCTATAATAGGTCCTGGTGAGACATCACTGTTATCAGTCAACAAGAGTGATGTGTTGGCTGGTGCTGATAAATCTGTTGATGACATTTCGAAGAAAGCTATAGGTACATTTGGGCCCAATACCTCTATAATAGCTCCTGGTGAGACACCACTAGGCAAGGAAGCCCTTGAGAAACCTTCAGCCATTTCAAATCAACAAGGACAAAAACTTGCCAAAAATAAAATCTCTACATCACGTACAGCAGGCAAGAAATCCCTTGAGAAACCTTCAACCATTTCAAAGCTGCAAGAATAGAAACTTGCCAAAAATAAAAGCTCTACACCACCTACAGTAGGCAAGCAAGTCCTTAAGAAACCTTCTTCAGCCATCTCAAAGCAGCAGGAAAAGAAAATTGCTATAAATAAAACCTCTAAGATGCCTACTACAAAGCGATCTAAGAGATACACCAAAAAGACTCCTTAGTCTATGACTAACCCAAAGCGATCTAAGAGAAACACCTAGAAGAATCGTTGGGCTATGGTTAACCCAAAGTACAAATTTGGAAAGAGCCTTCTCAGTTATGATGATCTCAAAAATGTTGCTCCTTGTACCAGAGAGCTCTACACATTCTACATGAAACGTGGTAAGTCAGATGATAATTCTGACATTATGGCCGCACTTCGGCCTGGGACCAGTGCATGGCCTACGAGAGATGAATCATCAAACAGACTCGAGCAGATACCCGTGCAACTCAGTGATTTGTACAATCTCTTCAACTTGGATGCTTTGGATCTGACACTTCTCTGCTGCTTCATCCTTTAAGTTGCTTGAAAATTTAATCTGCTTCTCACTAATCATTCTCTATCGAAATGTGCTTTTTTCCTCACATCATCTTTACCATGTATTTTGCCTCCTTACACTTTGTTTTTTCTTACTAATAGGAATATGGCTGTAGAAGTTGAGAAGACGCGCGCTGCAGTTGGCTTCCTTGATCCTGAATGCCTTTGCTCGACAACGTTGAAGATCACGAAAAACACTCTTGCTTTCATTGTGTCCTATATTTGCAATGCCTTCAAACTATATGCTAAAAAGAATTTCATGCTTACCGCTTATCTCAGTACGAACCACTGGATTGTAGTGGTGATCGTTCCAAGCAGCGGAAGGTCTACTATCTTGATTCATTGGAGACAGTTAAGACTGATACTAACCCTTTCGAACAAATCATTAATGTGTAAGTTATTTCTTTCTTAACATGCGTACGTTCCTCAACAAATTGTGCAGAGTATATTAATTAATAGTGCCCTAACAATTGTTGCATGTTTCGTTGTAGGGGTTGGGAACGTTACAGCCGCAATAAGAAGTCGCACCTTAGCACCTTGGAACATGTCAAAGATGTTAAGGTACATACCACTTATTTCCTTCATGTGGAAGCTAGTACTAAAGCTTGAGTTTATTTCTTCTCAATCACCACTATTTTTCTTTGTACATTTATTGCAGTGCCACCAACAGCCTACTGGATCCAAACTCTGTGGCTTCTATTGGGATCTTCATTTGTAAAACCTGCAACTAAGCACAGTTCTTACTTATTAGCACTGCACATGTTTGGTAACCACCTATATATGTGTGCTGATTGGTGACGTTGTTATATCCAGAGATTAGGGCTAGATGAGCACCCTCTCGACAAATCAACGCTGGTCTATGTTCGTGAAAGAATTGCCACATTCCTCATGGAACAGGTGATCACAATGGGAGGAAAATTTCATGATGAAAATGTGTGGGCTCAGATTATACATGGTGACTAGGAAATTTTTGCATTCCTCATTTTCCATGAATTTTGTGATATTGTTATCAAGCTAGTGGTGCTTCTTTACTTGTGAGATGATGATGCTGAATTTTGTCATATGATGCATGTGAATTATGTGGATTTCTGTGAATTTGGATGCTGGATCTAATTTCTGTGAATTTAGTCATACCCTGGCTGGTTCCAGGATGCAGCCCCTGATGGTTGACAAATCCTGGCTGGTTCCAGGATGCAACAAACAAGCAGGTAGCAGGTTACTGTAGGGCTGGCCTATGTATCTGTAACGGGCGTTAATTAAAGCTTGTTGTGAACACTGATCACTGAGTAACGGGCTTCAATCGGAACACTCATTAGAAACATGCCAACAATGTAACAGGCACTGTAAAAGCCCGTTACCAGTACTGACCAGTGGGCCCCAAAACTTGGGTCGTTCGTCGAGACATTGGAGACGCAGGTTCACTGCACGCGTCTCCAATATTGATTTCACAGAAACGGGTTCTGTTCTAGTGCCTGTTACCAAAGTTCCCTGTGGGCCCAGAGAAATAGTCATTTTCACGTGACCAGTGACTATTGTGGTAACGGTTGTTGTTTGATGCCCGTTACGAATCCTAGTTGTGCCGAAACACGCGTGAAATAGACACGTCTCATTTTGTCAAGACATTGGAGACGCAGTTTCACAGAACGCGTCTTTGATGTTTAATTACCGTAATGGGCTCTATTTTGGTGCCCGTTACCAAAGTTCTCTATGGACCCAGAGAAACGGTCATTTCACGTGACCGGTAGCTAGTTGTGGTAACGGTCGTTGTTTGATGCCCGTTACGAATATGTGTTATCAGTAACGGGCATCTGCCTGTTACCTTTCTTGGCTCATTTGTAATACTTGATCGGTAACAAGCGCTTTGCCCGTTACTAAAGGCCATCTATGCCCGTTACCAAAGTGAGTTTTTTCACGTAGAGCTAGTGACGCAAAAAAGGCCGTTTCTCATCATAATTCGTGATTAATGATGCCGACTGTTATGAAAGCGCTCCATCATTAATCGAGTGTCACAAACTGCGATTAATGACGAGTCCTTATTTCGGGGCGTCATAAGTTTAATGACGCGTACAAATTTGTAACACTACGGCATCATAAGCTACATGCCACATCAAACCAAAATCTGACGTGGCACAATGTTTTGTGACAAACTATTTCGTCATTAAGTGAATTCAGCCAATATTTTGTTGGACCAAGCCCCAAATTCCTTTTCATCATAGATTGAATTTGTCCCACTTAATGTTAAGTTGAGCCCAATTTTTCTTTCGTCATAAGTTAGTTTTAGGCCTTATTAAGGTTGGAATGAGCCGAATAAATGTGGTCATCATAGATTGCATTAAACCTTGTAAAGGTAGGATGGAGCCCAATATTGTTGGCGTCATAGATTGCTAAGGCCTTATTCTGGTTGGATGGAGCCCAATAATTGTTGTTGCCACAGATACTTTTATGCCTAATTCTAGTTGGACCGACCAATAATCAAGGTCGTCATAAAATGTTTTAGGCCCAATTTATGTATGACCGAGCCCAATAATTGCAGTCATCATTAATTTGTTTTGGGTCCAGTACTGGTTGGATCGAGTCCAATATTCGATGATGTTGATGGTATTTCTTAACCTTGATGCTAAGTTATGGGTTCCTAGCAACGATGCCACAAATAACCAGATGGTAATTCTAATGATTACAAGAGTCCGCAAGTGCATGGAAGTACCATTGTAGCATTTCCCCAAAGGAGTATTTCAAAGGGTATCGAATCCAAGGAAGGCTGGGCGGATTAACAAGTTCAACTCTATTGCAAGGAGTATAAATCATAGACACGAACGAACTAGACACTCAAGTACAGGGGTGAGATATGACAGATAAAATTGTAGTGTGAACACACAAACACACACTCTCTAAAGGTCCTAGGCTTAGGAGGAAACTTACGAGTTAGTTCTAGGTTCTAAGGTACTAAACATGCAAAGTTAGTCAGATGAGTTAGACACACACTATCATCGCATCATCGCTGGCTCAAGCACCCAGGTACAAACGGGGAGCTAACCTCTTGCGTCGCTTACGCATGACTCTGGTTGTTAGAATTTAGACTCCTACAACGTATCCGAACGTGGGGGATTCCAAAAGGGTCTAACGGCTGTCAGCAACGCGGCCTACCCCAAGACAAACCGTAGGATACACTCATAAGCAATGTAGCTACACAACCCAAGCACCACGCTTACGTTGTTAGCAGGACCCTGACCGGCCCGAGCTATTGTGACCCAGGTCAGAGCCTCTAGATAAACCGGCCAATTACATCGAGTACCGTAGCTTGAGCACGAACTTCATACAACACGAACATGGAATCTAACTAGATCAAACTTTGCTAAGTACACAAATGGATTTGTGCTTTCTTATGTCTATTCAACAAGATCAAAGGGTCGTGTTCGTGATGAACACGAGCCTCTAACTTATGAACGAGCACCGAAAACATGCATAAGTCACTCATCAACTGGATTGAAAGGCCTTGTTTGTCAAGAGCGGGTGCCTCTAAATGATGAATGAGTGAAGAACATATGTACAAATCACCCATGTATACAAGCACACCTTTATATGAAATAGCTGAATAACTGAAGTAGATCAAAATCGTACAATAAAATAAAGATACAAGAGAACTCATACCTACATTCCAAAGTATACTTGGAATCTGAAGTAGAACAACTCTAGCCTACCTCCTTGCCTTAGAAACCAAAAGTGTGAGAGAGGAGTAAGGTGTGTTTGTTAGAAATGAACCCCCTCCCCTTCTATTTATAGGCCAGAGCACGAGCGCAAGAAGAAGCGAAACACCCCGGGGATGGCCTCTAGGACCAATGGACAAGCACCATGTGGAGGCTTTGGATCAACCGACCCAAGGTCGGTTCGACCCATCCTAAGGGTCAGCCGACCCTAGTTGGGCCCCACTCGGGGTGTGCTTCCTCGGGGTGGCTGTCCTGTGGGCCCTTAAGTCGGTCCCCGGTGTACACATTTTCTTGAGGCAGTTTAGGTGCTCTAGTGGGTCCATGGATCCATGTGAAGTCGGCGTGTCACGTTCTGATTCGTCGGGGCTTGCCTCCCTTGGATTGGTGACATGGCATGCAAGAGTGGCACTGAGGTGGTTTAGTTTGCATGCATGGCACCTGAGGTGGCAGCCACTCCTTGAGGTGACGTGGCATGAATCATAGAAGGTGAGTTTGCCACTTCTTTTAAGCTTATTTTCCTGCAATCACATAATCTCCAAGGACGAGTGGAACTACATTATTCTTAACTGAAATGCGTGTAAGAAATGCCTCTTGCTCTTTTATTCATGAGTAAATTGACTGCTAAAGCAGTCACTTAACAGCCGTCAATAGATGCCATAAATTGATTAAGGCCCAACTGATATTGGACCCAACCCACCAATCACTGCCGTCATTTTTGATATGTCCCATTTTATTAATTAATCATTTTTGAATTAGTAAAAAAATAATGTATCCAGGGGGCAAGCCCACATTATTATTTTCATGTTATTTGGGACTGCACTCCAGGTAGCGCTTAATTAAATATAATTCAATCTCATATTACATGATAATCAATTCAGTAATTGACTTCACAGAAAATATTTCCGTACCACTGATACAAATAAATGTTTTAGATCACACATGACACATTATTATCAATGAACACAGAACAACCACAAGCAGATTGTCAGTAGGAGCTCAGAAACCAATACACATGATATCTCCCTACTCACAAATAAAGCTGGTCTTGAAATAGAACCCACTAAGATAACAAAGCTCAATACTCACAAACCAGCACAACTAGCAGGAGGACACCAACAAAAGACTAAGAAACACAGTGGCCTTACCCAAAGCGCGAGCTTAGCAGTTAACGATGGAGGGTCTCAGTAGTTTCTACTTGTTTCTTCAACCTCTCAATCTCATCATTCTACACTTTCATTGCTACATCTGATTCTTGTGCCTTGATCTTCAAGTCGTCAAAACATGGTCCTGTTCAACAAGGATTTTACCAAGGTCAGCAGCTTCATCTAGCCCTCCCAACGAAAGTTTAGGTCTTGAGCATGTAGCGAAAGCTGGATAATCTCGAGGCATGTAATCAATGAATGGCTTTGACTTCACATTGGACGGACAAGAATTTGATATTTGAACTGCAAGGATTGTCCTCGATATTTGAGCCTAAAAATGAAAGGAGAAGTCAAACTTGAATCTTAAACGAAGCAAGAAAATAAACTTAAGAGTAATCCTAAGAATAAAGTAGAAGGATAATCATGCATTCTGTTACGTACGACAACATGTGATTGAATCTCAACAATGCAAGAGTGGGATGCTAGGCCCTGCACAATAAGTTACAAATCATGAACTGCATCTAGAGCGGTCAAGGTAAGAGAGAAGGATCTGAAATCTAACACAATAAACACAATAAATTACTTTCTAAGCATGGCTCATCTATTAAATTGTGTTACAAATCAGTAACTACATCTAGAGCGACCAAGGTAAGAGAAGAGTCTCAAATCTAGCACAATACATTAAGCAATTTACTTTCAACGCATGGCTCATCTATTAACTTGTGTTACAAATCAGTGACTGGATCTAGAGCGGCAAAGTTAAGAAAAGAATCTCGGAACTAACACAATAAACAAAGAAATTTACTTTCTAAGCCAATGAAAATACTACTAGTGGACTAGAAAGAAAAGGAAATGAGATTCTCACTTGCAAAGCTCCAAGATTCAGGGGGCCATGGATTGAGGGGGCATCAGGAGCTGGTGCTTGCACTGTATCCTCGCTTATGTGCTCAGCTTGGCCAGCATAGCAGACGCAAGAACACCAATATCTGTCACCCACCATCTCGCTGAGATACCCCTTCCCCTCCACTGGTGACGACGAGGTTGGACCACCACCCCAGATCTAGCTGAGCAGAGTGATGCTTTTTCGAAATGGAAGGCGGGAGTTTAGTGGCACAAAACAATAGCAATGGAGTAGAGTATTTATTATTTCGGGGCGGCGAGGGAATACAGAATTTGAAAATGACGCTTTCGACTTCCTGACCGCGAAATGAAAATTTGGTAAGCTGCACTTGCTTCATGGACAAGTGAGGCCATGCAATCGCGGCACCATATTGTCAGTATTGGTATTTCTTAACGTCACCACTATAGCACCGGGATAGCGTGAGTGTAAGAATCACCTAGGTATAACTATGGGTATGAATGAATCAGCAAGCGCACAGATATACCGTTGTAGCACTTCACCTAAGGAGTATTCCAAAGGGTATCAAATCCTAGGAACAGAAGGGGAGCTCTATGAGTGACCGTCCAAGGACACAAGATCCCTGTTGAGGTAGACTCAGAGATGAAGAGTCTCCTATGGGTATTGATTCTAGAAGGGCGCAAGCTTGGGATGGGAATACTCGCTTCGGGCACCAGTTCCCTCCTGGATATAACAGGTCTGTTCTGGCTAAAAACTCTACACTGTATCCGAACATGGGGGAGTAAAAAGGGTCCAACGACTGTCACTACCGCAGCCTACCCCTAACTAACCGTGGAATACGGGACAAATGAAGGATAACCAGCAGTCCAGGCACCACACCTACAATGCCGATTACTACTATAGCACGACTACGTCTAACGTCCCGTAACAACACTATAGCACTCCGTATAAATACGGAGTGATGAACCCGTGAGCAGAACTAGGCCACGATCATCATGGAATCAAATAGGTCACATGAGATATGAATGATACTTTGATCTAAATAATATATGCATGAGCATCCACTATATTCTAATTGACGAGCAGTCATACAAATGGATAAACAACTTTTGCACCTTCTCCACATGATCGAAGGGGATGGTTCCACTAGAATGCAAACGTAAGATCAAGAACAGATGAAGAACATAGGAACATATCACCTATGCATGAATGCTATTTAGTCTAATTGGAATATACTGAAATACTCACTTTAATCTAAATGAAGTACGACATCATCCATGAGGTACAAGGGGATGATGGCTAATGAACGGATCATCACCATCTCACCTCTACTCACTCACACACACTCCCACTCTATCTAGCACAACCTAGGCTAGATCCTACACACACACAACCATGGTGAGGTGAATTTTCACCTCAAGCAAGAGAGAAGGAGAGGGGAGAGGGAGACAAAGGTGTAAAGTTTCCTTCCAGTGTGTTGTTCTCTTCTTACCCCCACTCTCTCTTATTTATAGTGCTGGGACAACTTTGTGAGATCGGCGTGAGCACCGCAGGAATAGACAAGGAGCCAACCAGGAAGCTCCACATGGCGGTCGTTCACTAGCGGCCACAAGGTCGGTTCGGCCGACCTATGGGGTGGACCGACCCCTTGTGGGCCCTAGTGGCGGCATGTTTTCTCCAGGTGGCTGTTAGGTGGATCCTCAAGGTGGTTCCGGGTGCCCACATGGATTGGAGGAAGTTTGGACGCGTAGGTGGGCCATAGGATCCGTGTGACGCTTACGTGGCGGCTCCTGATTCGTCGGGTCTTCTTCCCATGAATTGATGACATTGTGGATCCAGTGGACGCCTACGTGGCAGCCTTCTATTGGTTGAACCTGAATTGATTAGATCCTGGAGGTGTACTTTCTTCTCTTTTCTTGTGCTAAATACCTGCATTCATCTTTGCATTGCCACTAGTGGAATTCATCAATATAAGCTCATATTGTATCGTGGATGCATAGTTTTTGTGGTGAAATGCAAGAATTGATGGCTTAAAAATAGGTACTTAACAGCCATCAACAAGTCCCCCACACTTGACCTTTGCTCGTCTCGAGCGAGAAGGGAAAAGATCAAGCGGGTTAAACCAAAGGTAAAAGACATACATAAAAGTTATTCCGAGTCATACCTTGCTCTTGTGAACTCTGTGGAGTGGTTACCATGCTACCTTGGGTAGTTGACAAGTAGAACGGTCATGAATCAAGTTACTTCAGCATCTGGTGGTAAGTCCTTGGGTTTTTTAAGTGAAACTTGCTCCATCTCCCTCTTTGATTCTCCCGGATCGCTCAATGTGTATATATCTCACCAAGGCATTGACCTGCCTTAAATTGATCCTACTCTACACATGGCTTATGTGGAGCTCAAGGTAGGGTACAAAGGATAAGGCATACTTGCATCACATATATTGCAAAGTCAAATACCAGATCCAAAGAAGAAAAGAATTCATACTTATCAGATCAAGATGTGCACGTGTATGAGTATGATAGGTATAGTGGGGTGGCCACTAGGCCCGGGATGGGTTCTAGTTACCACTATATATCCATAATGAAATGTTATAATGATGCTAAGGTGGACTCTAGCCCCGGAGTAGGTACTAGTTATTAGCATCTTTCATGGATGAGATGAATGACTCCATCTCATGATTCTCTTCTCTCATACTTATTAAAAGGCTTATGAGAACATGGCTATTCATGTGCCCACATTTTTTTAAACTGCAGGGACCTTCATGTGCCTTTTTTTCTTGTTTATAGATAGCCATGCTTTTTTTACCAAATACTTGTGGAGAGAGAAATCAATGCATATGATGTAGCATTTATATCGGTGGATATATGGATGATACAATGCTAACTTCTAGAGTAGAAGCATAGCAAGGGGAAAATGGTTGTGTGCACATGGATCTTGATCACGGGAGCATGAAAAGAATTCTCATAAGGGTCACAAAATTTAACAAAACTCAATGCAATAACAAACAACATATGAGTAAAAGGTTTGTAATTAGAATCATCACATGGTTTTGGTAGGACTGTGGCATATCAAAAGCGTTGCAAGAGTTTCTTTTCTCTTTCTCTCTTTTTTATATATAGGTAAACCCAAGATTTTAAGACCATCAGAGCAAAGATCGTATCATCAAGCCATATCTCACTCGTCAACCACTTAGGTAAACATGTTGTCCTTATAATAAATTTTGCCCACAATCATCAACTTATATACGGGGAATAAAAATTATGTAAGTCAACCAAAGGTATGGAGTAAGCATAACCATAAATTTAATGAGTGGTAGGCAGAGGATTTATAAATGGAGAGTATCAAACTCAAAAAACAAGGTCGAGTGAGGTAGAGAAACAAACCGGCACTAGCTGTGCGAACCAGGTGGGGTTTTCGGTGATGTGTAGGCTCGATTGATCTCTAGTGTTGTGTGAGCGGGTGTGGGTATATAAAAAAATCATCACGTGTTTGGAGTGTGCTCTCCCCCACACTATCTTGTACCTAGGTGTTGTTCTTCAAGATAAAATGAAACAAACGACTAACACACATGGGCTCAACCGGGTTACCTGATCGGTGGAGCCAGATTATTTTATTCTAGGTTGTCTTATAAATAGGCGCTTACACACATGATGGAAATAAAAAATTTTTGGAAAGGAAATAAATAAAAGGGAAATAAATGCAACCTAATTAAGCACATATGGGGAAATAAAAGAGAGGGCACGACCCTCTACTCAGCATCATAGAGGCCCTTGTGCCCTGTGGCCACAAAAAGGCGCCTCATCTTAGCGCACAGGCCACAACAGAGGTCGCGGAGGTCATCTCTAAGCTCACCCAGATCCATCTTCTGCTTTGCACTGATGTACCTCAACTTCGCACACTCTCTGCTCAGGTCATCCACCAGTGGAGCGAGCCTGGCTGTACTGGGAATCTTGGGAGACTTCCCAACTGCCCGGGTCTTCTCCCTCGACTTCCTAGATGCTCGTGCTGTGGAGCTGTTGCCCAGATCGAAGTCCTCATCCTCCTCCTCCAAGGTTGCTTCTTGTGTGCACTTCTTGTCTGGGGTAGCGGCCCTGGGCTTCCCAGACGGAGGGACTAGTGGAGGCGATGATGGTGCAGCAGGCGCTAAACGGCCCCTCACTCCTGAGGCTCCTGGAGTGCTAACCTGTGGTGGAGGAATCACAGAAGGTGGTGGAGTCACCACCAGTCGCGGGTGAACCTTCAGGCGCCTCTGATAAGGTCTGCTGGCACAACCTCATGGCTTCCTTGCCTTCCCTGGTGAAGCGGAACTACAGGAAGTGCGTGGGATCACCGGTGCTTGTGGCTGTAAGACTATTCCCTTCGCTTTTGACGATCCTTCAATGGCCACATTCTCCCCACGATTCCCCACAGGGGGAAAGAGGAGAGTGGCGGAACGTCAAGGACGCAGGCGACCTCCATGGGTGCTGCTCCGTTTGGAGATGCAGCAATGGCGGGGACATCTCCCTCGACGAAGTTGAAGGAAGAGGCATCCGCAACAAAGGGGACAACGCTCTTGCCATCCATAGCGAGTGGCAGCGGTGCGAGGGAGGATTGAGGAAGGGGATGGAGTTTCTGCGTGGCTCAAGAATTCGCTAGGCGGCGAGGAAAGGGTTTCCGGAGGACGAAGGATTGCGCACGCGAAAGAGGAGTGGCAGCGGCGACCCTTCTGGGTTGGCCGAGCCCATCTGGGCTTCGCTGGGCCTCAGCTTTGGCCTGTGGGCTCTAGTGGGGCTCAGGGTTGCTGGGCTAGGTGCCTTGTCAAATCTAAGGTCATAAAGCTCGGGAAAAGGAAGAGTGAGTTTATTGCACTACGTGGAAACCTCAAATAGGTCACGCAACATTTGTAATGGGCCCTTAACGCCCGTTACATCCACCCACATCTATAACGGTTGTTGTTTGGCGCCCGTTACCTATAAGCGCCAGGACGACCCGGGGTTGGCCTCCACAAGGCCTGTTACCAATGTGGACTTCTGGTAACGGTCTTATTAAACGCCCATTACATAAATTCTGTGTAACAGATGTTAAAAGAGCCCATTACAAATGTTAAACCTATTGGTAACGGGGCTTGTAAAGTCCGTTACCGATCAATGCCCTATCAGTAACGGGCTGCTTAAGTCCGTTACTGATCGCTGCCGTATTGGTAACGGGCTATAAAGTTCGTTACCGATAATTTCGTACTGGAGATGCATGTTGAGCAAGTGTTCTATGTACCTGACCTTGCAAAGAAAAACTGGTCTGTGGTTATGCCTGGAAAAAAGGATTGTGGGGATTGAAAATGTTGTTGAGGAGGAATACAACCAGTTTGACAAAATTCCATCCTTTGACACTTCATACAAGCCCCAACTCTTCGGAACTAACAAAACACCGTACTTGCGAAGCGACCGTAGTGAAAAAATCCATTGTAACATCCTGGAATTTTCTCTGGAATGTTAGCGATGCGAAAATGTGGATTTCAAAATTTTGATTTGAAATTGAGTGCATAATTAAGATGTAAGGCTGCCTTCTTTGAACCTTCCCTGAATTCCTAGATTTATTTTGAGTAAAATAATTAAATTTAGGAATTATAAAATGTTAGTGTGAGAACCTTGGAATTATGGGATTTATTTTGCATCTTAATTGTGTGGGATTCAAATTTGAATTCTAATTCAAATTCGAATCATAGTTTAATTAGGAGCTAAGGTTTAAGAAAATAGGAAAGGGACCTTTGCACCTTGGGCCGCATCTCGCATTGCTAAGTCCTCTCCAACACCCCCAAGCCCCCGAACCGCCACCCACCTAGCCCTTTCGACCCACCTAACCGCCGCCCATCTTCCACCTCTTGTCTCTCTCGCCAACCGGGACCCACCGGTCCAGCCCTTCTATCCCTTTTGCCCCCGCCATCTTCCCCGTGACGCACCGTGGGGGCGTGGGGGCGGGGGGCGACGCAAGCCGCGCCGGCCCCCATGGCCACCGCGCCGGCCACCGGATGCTGCCGCGTGCCCCTGAACCGCATCCTCGCCGCCCGCTCTCGAGCCCCGAAACCCTAGCAGCCGCCCTATAAGTCCCACTGCGCCGGTTCTCCCTGTGCTGCGCCGCCTTGGGGATTTTTCCCCCAAATCCTCCGCCGCCCCATGGGGGTTCCTCCCTGTCCACCGCAAGAAGAGAGGAGAAGAGGGGAAGAAGGAGGGGGCGGGAAAGAGGAGAGCTGGAGGCCGCCCGTGGAGGAGCCGAGGTCGCCGCGCCGCCGGACCCCCACGTCGCCGTCCGCCCGCAGTGAGGCCGCCTGAGGAAGGGGCGCCGTGCGTGGCCACCGCGAAGATGGAGCAGCTTCAAGCCAAGGTCGCCGACGCACCAAAGCCCGAAGTCGTCGCGCTAGACCCCTGTTCTTTTGCTGCGCACCGCGACGCCACCAACCCGCCGCCGCCTCTAAAGCAGGTGAGCTCGTCCCCCTCGCCTGATGGATGTTGTGGTGGTCTTCGAACCACTTGTGCACCGCCAATGTCTAGCCTTGACTGTGTGCTTGTGGCCTTGTTTCCATCGCCGTTCGCGGGAGATGTTGTCGTCGTGAAGCCGGAGCTGGAACCACCAAGAACGACGCCGCCCCTGTCTGTTTCCTCTTCACCGTGATGTTCGCCTGCCTCAGCCCGAACCGCACCAAGCCCGGTTCTGCATCCCCTGCTCTGCGTCCGCTTCGCTGCCGCGCCTCGACACTGCCGCCTCGCCGTCGTGTCTAGGAACGCGAGGTGAGTTTCCCCCTTCACCTTGTTGTGGACCTGGCCTTCGAGCCGAGGGCCGGGACCGAGCCTTATGGGGCTCGCTCGTTTGTTTGATGACCGCCGTCCCCGCGCCGCGCCGCCGCGCGAACCGCCGTCGCTTGAGAGCCGGCCATCAAGCCGAGCCGGTCGTTTGGAGGTGCCGCTTCCTACCGCAACGCGCGCGCTCCCTTGCCTTGCAATGGTGTCGTACCTTTGTTCCGACGAGCGCACGCCGAGTCCGGCTCACTGTCGGCACCCACACGCTGAGCACACCACCGTCGAGCAAAGGCCCTGCCTTTCTTGGGCCAGGAGTCGGGTGAGCACAGACCTTTGTCGTGTGCACTTCCCCGCTTGCCGTCACCCTGTTTATGTCCCTTGTCGTGCACATGTTGTCGGCGTTGTGTCATCACCACAGCTGTGCCGCCGACCTTTTACCCGCACACACCAACACCGGATCGAGGCCCTGTTCTTCCTGGCCGAACCTGTGCACGCACACTCACGCACACGCGAGGTCGTTCGCCGGCGTATGTCCCCAACCAACGCCGCCGGGCCGTTCCTCGCCGTTTTCCCTTTCTCTGTTCCCTTGCCTAGTGCACACCATCAATTTTGTGTCGCTGCCATGGCCGAGCCGTCGGCGTTCGGCACGCACACATATGCACGCCACCGAGGGGCCGAGCCCCCTGCTTCACCTATCTGTGACCGTGCTCGACGTTCCGCCGTGCCGCCGTCGCCGCGAACCCCAACGCACCGCGCACGTGTGCCCGTCGAGCCATCGACTCCAAGTTCGAACCTTTTTGGCCGCCTTGACCCCGAACACCGCCTCGCCTAAATCCGCTAGATCTCGTCTCCGTGTCGTCGCCGTGCACGCGCTCGTCGCCTTTGTGTCGCCCCCGTGGCCACGCCGCCGACGTTCGCGTAAATGCAAACACGTACACCCAAGGAGTCGAACCCCCTCTCGCTCTCCCCGTCCAACCACACACACATACCCGTGCGCACACTCACGCTTGATCTCCGCACGTATTCGTGTGGTCCCCACCGGCACCGCACAAGAGTTTGTGTAGGTGAGCCCCATCTCGCAGCGCTCGCCGCCGCCGCGAACCCCGACGCGTCGGCACACGTTTGTTCCCCCGAAGCCATCGGATGCGAGGTCGAACCATCTTGGCCGCCTTGATCCTCATCACCTCCCGGCCTTAGCCTGGTCGCCGCTCTCCTTTCTTTGCGCCGTCACTGTGGCACGCCGCCGCAGTCGCGTTGTCGCCATGGTCACGCCGCCGCCGTTCCGGCCCACCGCCGTGGCCTGGACGCCGGTATGCGCAAGCGTTCGCCCTTGCCTTGTGCAACCACGCACGCACGTGCCCGTGCCTAGCCACGCAACCATGCGTGCGCTTTCCCCGGAGATGTCAAGGCCAAACCTTTGGCACCCTTTTCGCGCCGGACCTTGTCGGCACTCCGTCCCGCCACGGGACGCGGCTTGCCGCCAATGGAGATCCTTCCTCCCCGGGAGTGCGAGCGCCAACTCGATCCCGTTCTTGCACACTTGCTCAGGCGCATGAGCGCGCCAACCCAGTCGTCGCCTTCCCCACCTCGAGCGAAACCAAAGCATCCAGATCGCGACCACCCCGTCTCTCTACTTCACTGCCGAGGACGTCTTTCCGCCTAGGCGCACGAGCGTCAGGCCAAGTCAGTGCTCGTGTTCGTCCACACGTACGCACGCAGGCGAACACCCCGGTGTGCCACCGTGGAGCTCACCTTTCGTGCCCGCACCTCGTGTGAACTCAAACCCTCGCCGCCGACCTTCTCATCGTTGCCAGGAAAGCCCCGTTCTTGACCGTGATCTTCTGTTCGCAAGACGGCGTCCCCGCCGCGTAGTGCGTTGTCTCTGTCAACCTTCGCCACGCCGGACCGCTCTCTTTAGTCGCCGGCGCTCGCTCACGTACACCCGCACCCGCGGGAGTCGAGCCCCGCTCTCCCCTGTCCAAACGGTGCACACGCATGTTCACACGCACACACGCCCTCGCAAGCGAGCCGCCACGCCGCCGCGGACACCCCGGGCCGCGACGCCGCGGAGCTCGAGCCGCATCGAGCCGTTTACCTTCGCACCGCCGTCCGGGAGCTTCATCTCACCGCCGCACGCTCGTGCGGTGCGCTCGACCAAGCCGTCGCCTTTGCTCTCCTTGCTCGAGTCCGGGAACACGTTCGCGCGTGTGAGCCGAACCTGACCGTCGCCCAGCTTGTCACGACCGGAACCCCGTCGTCAAGAGCATCCTTTCTGCCGAGGCGCGCGAGCACCGGACCAACTCGTGTACGCGTTCGCTCTCAGGCACGCGAGCGCATACAACCTCATCGACGCCAACCACCCTAGCCTCGTCGCCGAAAATTTTGCTTTGCCCGCGCGCCATGCTGCTCTCCATCACCGTCGTGCCGAGTTTCCGACCAAGGCGACCCTTTTCTTTGCCTAGATGGATCCCTAGGTGTACTAGAGCCGCGTCGAGTCGTGTGAGGTCGAGTCACCGACCAACTTCGCCGCCGACGAGCTCCGTAGGGGATAGTTGCACACACGCGCCCACACGCCTTCGTCACCGTAGTGGATCCCGTTGGATCTAGTGCGGTCGACCAACAACAAAAGCACCACACCTCTCGGTCGCGAGCCGCAGCAGATCCGACCGAGATCGTTTGTGGCGCCCACACCTTCGCCCATGTGGGCAGCCACTTGTGCATGGGTCGACTTATAGCTACCTATGTGGCAGCCGTGTGAGCTCGAAGAGCTAGCTTGCAGCCACTCGTAGATGGCTTAGAGCCCTTTTGAGCCTGCCGCAGTTAGCTTATAGTTAAGTGTATTGTGTATGCGTATTTTAATTTCAGAAATCTATTTTATCTTTGGAAAATCCTAGAAAACTCATTTCAACTCCGAAAATTGTGAAACCTTTTCCAAAGATCTTCTAAAATTATAAACTCCGTGTTAGCCTAGTGTTCGCTCTCTTTTGGTCCTTAATTGTTCTTCATTTGGAGTTAATTGCAATAGGGCCCGCCTTTATTTTAATTGCGCGTTAATAGGAACAATGGAGCCGGAAGCCGAGCTCGGAGATCGACTACAACGACGACTACGTCACCGACGACTACTCGCACGCAGGTGTTCACGCCCGAATGATTCGAATACCTATTAGGCATTGCTATGTAGTATGCTAGCGCTTTACATTAAATGCATGATGATGATGAACCTTGCAATCGCCTTTTTTAATTATCCTGTCCTTGATTGTCCTACCACTATATATGTATATAAGCGTGTATATGCGCTGAGCTTCGCGATGCATGTGTTTGGGATGGGAATAGTGGTTCTTGGCGTGAGTGGGGTAAAAACCGGCAGGAGAAGGCGTTTTGGGTACTTTGGCGGGGGTGAGCTCGAAACAACCGATCTGGGATCGGGGATAGGGGTGCACTCCTCAGTGTATCCCTACTTTGACGGTTTTTGGAGCCTAGGTGTTGGGGTTTTACTTGCGGATGGAGGACATGAGCTTGCCCCGGTCTGAAAGCGAGTGGATCAACTTGTCGATAGGACTTTCGTACACACCACCTCGCCGAGAGTGGGGATAGGGCCGAGTTGAGCTCGGCAAGTGCGGAACCATACCTGCTTAGGAGGATAGAGGGTATCCGTGGGGGAGCGGTGGAGGTGAGACCACCCTCTCGGAGCGTCTCCCGTGTGGCCACACGGGAGCATTTCACGGCTTCCGGTGCAATTCCCTTTGCGAGGGGGATCGCTTTGAGGGCCGGATGCAGGATGGGATCGTAACTACCGAGAGTTCGCATGGTAGGATGGGCTCGGTTGGCTGATCACCATCGGTACCATCCCGAGTTGGGTACGGTGTACACGCTCTCGCGAGTTTTGATCTATACGTATAGCCGCGTCCTCGGTCATGGACAAACCTTGAAGACATGTTCGTTCCTCATGTTTTTGGATTTTTACCTCCCCCCCGTAGTTGAGAGTGTGGTGAGCCGTGGTTGCGCTCGGTTAGAGGAGAGTGGCTCCCTCTACCTCGTCGATCCGATTGCAATCATTGAGGTGCGAGGAGAGGAAGTTCTCGCATCGACCCTAGATGGAGATAGGTTGTGGAGACGGGGCCCCGGGGTACCGGTGGTTCCGAGCCGTGTTTGAGAGACCGGTTTGGGACCTATATGGAGATGATTTCGTTTATGCTTTGCGTCGCTGCATAGGAAACATGAGCTTCTACCTTGCCCCTTTTCTTACCCTTTAGAAGATAGGCCACTTAAAGCCGCATACAGTCGGTGACGTGAACCTATCCCACTCCTTGGGGATAGACTTTGAGCGTGCAGGTTACGAGTTCCACTTCGACAACAACACGTACGCATGGTACGACTGAGGGATGCGTCGCTTCGCTCAAGGATGCCTGTGGGCGTGAAGAACAGAAGATGGAGACCCATCTGAGATGCTAGTTACCGCCGCGTAGAATTTTACTCTGATTCACCTTGAGGCTTGTAATGTTGTACTCCATTATGGACATGTATTAAAGTATGTACTAATATTTGTGTGATGCGATGTACGGTTGTGATTTACCCGTCGTGATGAGATCCGTACACGATAGCTACCGATCCCGGACTATCGCAAAGGTACAGGGACTCGGGTTTTCCTCACCAAAAATCCGGGGTCGTTTCAGGTGGTATCAGAGCCGTACTTGACCGTAGCACGTATCCCTAGAAATGGCCGATAGTAAATGAGGATTCTATACGTTTCCTTCCTTTATATAAATTCCTTGGATTATTTTGTAAAAGCTTTCCCCCTCTTTGAAAAGCTTCTCTCCTACCTACGAGCTTCAACTATTCTCACGAGGACACGACCTTTGGTCGAGAACTTGTCCTGAACACGATGAAGTGGAGCAGTGTTGAAACACCATACTAGGCACAACCCCTCAGAGATCTTTTGACAATAAACTAGATCGTTGAGGTGCTCGCGACCTCTGAGGCCTGAGTCACCCTCGAGGAAGCTTATATGTGTATCTATCATGTTTGCTAAGTGTTTGGCTCTTAATGGAGTTAATTGTGTTTTAATGCATCTTCCCATTGAGTGATAGGATATATAATTAGTGATATTTTTATGCTTGTGTCTGACTCTTTAGTTGGTGAGTGACGATGTCTAGAGTTTTGCTTCCCTGGACATGTTTTCCAAAAGGTTATCGATCCGAGGGCCGGGTCGCCTGCTGGCACGCTTTGAAGGAGCTACCAGGGAAGAAGAAGTTCCACAGGGTCGTGGTCGTGCCGCTGCCACCGCCACCCGACAACCCCCGAAGCCGATGACGAAGAGGAGGAAGCCGAGCTCGAACCGGAGCAATACCGGCCAGCCGGGAGCACCGCCACCGCCACCACCCAACTTGGTGGACGTGATGGCCCTGCAGACTCAGCTGATGCAGAGAATGGCGGAAGCCATGGAGTACCGAGGCAATGGTGGGAACCACAATGCCCCGCCGGGGGAGGGACCTCACGAAGAAATCGAGGAGTTCATCTCGCTCGAAGGCCCTCACCATCGGCTACTCGGACAAGCCGCTCGATGCCGACGACCGGGCCGAGGAAAATTGAGACCAAGCTCGCCCTCACCGTCTACACCGGCAAGGGGTGTGTCGCCATCGCCGCGCACCAGTTGGATGGTTCAGCCAAGTCTTGGTGGGACAAATACGCCGCTAGCCACCCGAACCCCATTTTCATCACTTGGCCGGGAGTTCCGCAAGGTGTTCGCAAGCGATGCACCGCCGGCCGAGCCGATGGTCCAAACGACTCAAGAGTTCTGCACCATGACACAGGGTGTGATGAGAGTGGAGGAGTACGAGCGTCACTTCATGAAAATGATGCGCTACGCTCCCGAGAACACCAACTTCGAACAGAAGAAGCAGTGCTGGTTCCTGCGAGGCCTTCACCACGGCCTTCGCCAAGGACTAAAGGCAAGTGAGCTCAAGTCTCTACGCCACCTCGTGATCCGCGCCATCGCACTCGAGGACGAGAGAAGGAGTCGTGAAGACCACATAAAGAACATGAAGAGTATAGGAGATCAGGACCACATCGACTGATCGTTCCAGAGGTCGAGGGATGGGCCAACCAACATGATGAGGGGGAATTTCCGCCCAGGGATTAACCAGCATAGGAGCAACTTCGGAGGAGGCAACAACTACTAGTCAGGAGGAGGGAGTTTCGACTACCAGCCGCAAAATGGAGGATATAATCGCCCGTAGCCGAGCACTGCGAGACCCAAAGACCGAGGGTGCACCCCGACATGCTTCGCTTGTGACAAGCTTGGGCACAAATCCTTCCAGTGCCCCGACAAGAAGACTGCAACTACGCCGCCAAAGCGCCGATCCCAGGAGGAGGACCTCCTCAGTCTGCAAGCCATGGGAGGTTTGCCCATATGAAGAAGGCAAAGCTACCACCGCTTCTGCCACCGCGATCGGAGAGTTTTAAGTTGGGTTGCATCGGCTCTAACTCTTTTTGATGCTGGAGCAACTCGTTTCTTCTGTTTTCTCACCTCTTCAAAAACCGGGAGTCAGCTCTTAATCTCGGGGACGAGATTCTTGTGAGGGGGGGAGTTCTCGTAACAACCCGGAATTTTCTCCGAATGTTAGCGATGCGAAAATGTGGATTTCAAAATTTTGATTTGAAATTGAGTGCATAATTAAGATGTAAGGCTGCCTTCTTTGAACCTTCCCTGAATTCCTAGATTTATTTTGAGTAAAATAATTAAATTTAGGAATTATAAAATGTTAGTGTGAGAACCTTGGATTTTATGGGATTTATTTTGCATCTTAATTGTGTGGGATTCAAATTTGAATTCTAATTCAAATTCGAATCATAGTTTAATTAGGAGCTAAGGTTTAAGAAAATAGGAAAGGGACCTTTGCACCTTGGGCCGCATCTCAGATTGCTAAGTCCTCTCCAACACCCCCAAGCCCCCTAAACCGCCAGCCCACCTAGCCCTTTCAGCCCACCTAACCGCCGGCCCATCTTCCACCTCTTGTCTCTCTGCCAACTGGTACCCGCCGGTCAGCCCTTCTATCCCTTTCTCCCTGCCATCTTCCCTGTGACGCACCGTGGGGGCGCGGGGCAGGGGGCGACGCAAGCCGCGCCGGCCCCCATGGCCACCGCGCCGGCCACCGGATGCTGCCGCGTGCCCCTAAACCGCATCCTCGCCGCCCGCTCTCGAGCCCCGAAACCCTAGCAGCCGCCCTATAAGTCCCACTGCGCCGGTTCTCCCTGTGCTGCGCCGCCTTGGGGATTTTTCCCCCAAATCCTCCGCCGCCCCATGGGGGTTCCTCCCTGTCCACCGCAAGAAGAGAGGAGAAGAGGGGAAGAAGGAGGGGGACGGGAAAGAGGAGAGCTGGAGGCCGCCCGTGGAGGAGCCGAGGTCGCCGCGCCGCCGGACCCCCACGTCGCCGTCCGGCCTGCAGGTGAGGCCGCCTGAGGAAGGGGCGCCGTGCGTGGCCGCTGCGAAGATGGAGCAGTTCAAGCCAAGGTCGCCGACGCACCAAAGCCCGAAGTCGTCGCGCTAGACCCCTGTTCTTTTGCTGCGCACCGCGACGCCACCAACCCGCCGCCGCCTCTAAAGCAGGTGAGCTCGTCCCCCTCGCCTGATGGATGTTGTGGTGGTCTTCGAACCACTTGTGCACCGCCAATGTCTAGCCTTGACTGTGTGCTTGTGGCCTTGTTTCCATCGCCGTTCGCGGGAGATGTTGTCGTCGTGAAGCCGGAGCTGGAACCACCAAGAACGACGCCGCCCCTGTCTGTTTCCTCTTCACCGTGATGTTCGCCTGCCTCAGCCCGAACCGCACCAAGCCCGGTTCTGCATCCCCTGCTCTGCGTCCGCTTCGCTGCCGCGCCTCGACACTGCCGCCTCGCCGTCGTGTCTAGGAACGCGAGGTGAGTTTCCCCCTTCACCTTGTTGTGGACCTGGCCTTCGAGCCGAGGCTGGACCGAGCCTTATGGGCTCGCTGTTTGTTTGACGACCGCTGTCCCGCGCCGCGCCGCCGCGCAGAACCGCCGTCGCTTGAGAGCCGGCCATCAAGCCGAGCCGGTCGTTTGCGGTGTGCCGCCGCTACCGCAACGCGCGCGCTCCCTTGCCTTGCAATGGTGTCGTACCTTTGTTCCGACGAGCGCACGCCGAGTCCGGCTCACTGTCGGCACCCACACGCTGAGCACACCACCGTCGAGCAAAGGCCCTGCCTTTCTTGGGCCAGGAGTCGGGTGAGCACAGACCTTTGTCGTGTGCACTTCCCCGCTTGCCGTCACCCTGTTTATGTCCCTTGTCGTGCACATGTTGTCGGCATTGTGCCATCGCCACGGCCGTGCCGCCGACCTTTTACCCGCACACACCAACACCGGATCGAGGCCCTGTTCTTCCTGGCCGAACCTGTGCACGCGCACTCACGCACAAGCGAGGTCGTTCACCGCCGTATGTCCCCAACCAACACCGCCGGCCGTTCCTCGCCGTTTTCCCTTTCTCTGTTCCCTTGCCTAGTGCACACCATCAATTTTGTGTCGCTGCCATGGCCGAGCCGTCGGCGTTCGGCACGCACACATACGCACGCCACCGAGGGGCCGAGCCCCCTTCTTCACCTATCTGTGACCGTGCTCGACGTTCCGCCGTGCCGTCGCCACGAACCCCAACGCACCGGCGCACGTGTGTCCGTCGAGCCATCGACTCCAAGTTCGAACCTTTTTGGCCGCCTTGACCCTGAACACCGCCTCGCCTAAATCTGCTCACATCTCGTCTCTGTGTCGTTGCCGTGCACGCGCCGTCGGTTTTGTGTCGCCCCCGTGGCCACGCCGCCGACGTTCGCACAAATGCAAACACGTACACCCAAGGAGTCGAACCCCTCTGCTCTCCCCGTCCAACCGCACACATACCCGTGTGCACACTCACGCTCGATCTCCGCACGTATTCGTGTGATCCCCACCGGACCGCACCAGAGTTTGTGTCGGTGAGCCCCATCTCGCAGCGCTCTGCCGCCGCCGCGAACCCCAACGCGTCGGCACACGTTTGTTCCCCGAAGCCATCAGATGCGAGGTCGAACCATCTTGGCCGCCTTGATCCTCATCACCTCCCGGCCTTAGCCTGGTCGCCGCTCTCCTTTCTTTGCGCCGTCACTGTGGCACGCCGCCGCCAGCCGCGTTGTCGCCATGGTCACGCCGCCGCCGTTCCGGCCCACCGCCGTGGCCTGGACGCCGGTATGCGCAAGCGTTCGCCCTTGCCTTGTGCAACCACGCACGCACGTGCCCGTGCCTAACCACGCAACCATGCGTGCGCTTTCCTAGAGAGGTCAAGGCCAAACCTTTGGCTCCCTTTCGCGCCAGACCTTGTCGGCACTCCGTCCCGCCACGGGATGCGGCTTTGCCGCAATGGAGATCCTTCCTCCGCGGGAGTGCGAGCGCCAACTCGATCCCGTTCTTGCACACTTGCTCAGGCGCATGAGCGCGCCAACCCAGTCGTCACCTTCCCCACCTCGACCGAAACCAAAGCATCTAGATCGCGACCACCCCGTCTCTCTACTTCACTGCCGAGGACGTCTTTCCGCCTAGGCGCACGAGCATCAGGCCAAGTCACGTGCTCGTGTTCATCCACACATACGCACGCAGGCGAACACCTCGGTGTGCCACCGTGGAGCTCACTTTTCTGTGCCCAGACCTCGTGTGAACTCAAACCCTCGCCGCCGACCTTCTCATCGTTGCCAGGAAAGCCCCGTTCTTGACCGTGATCTTCTGTTCGCAAGACGGCGTCCCCGCCGCGTAGTGCGTTGTCTCTGTCAACCTTCGCCACGCCGGACTGCTCTCTTTCGCCGCCGGCGCTCTGCTCACGTACACCCGCACCCGCGGGAGTCGAGCCCTGCTCTCCCTGTCCAAACGGTGCACGCGCATGTTCACATGCACGCACGCCCTCGCAAGCGAGCTGCCACGCCGCCGCGGACACCCCGGGGCCGCGACGCCGCGGAGCTCGAGCCGCATCGAGCCGTTTACCTTCGCACCGCCGTCCGGGAGCTTCATCTCACCGCCGCACGCTCGTGCAGGCGCTGGACCAAGCTGTCGCCTTTGCTCTCCTTGCTCGAGTCCGGTGAACACGTTCGCGCGTGTGAGCCGAACCTGACCGTCGCCCAGCTTGTCACGACCGGAACCCCGTCGTCAAGAGCATCCTTTCTGCCGAGGCGCGCGAGCACCGGACCAACTCGTGTACGCGTTCGCTCTCAGGCACGCGAGCGCATACAACCTCATCGACGCCAACCACCCTAGCCTCGTCGCCGAAACCTTCGCTTTGCCCGCGCGCCATGCTTGCTCTCCATCACCGTCGTGCCGAGTTTCCGACCAAGGCGACCCTTTTCTTTGCCTAGATGGATCCCTAGGTGTACTAGAGCCGCGTCGAGTCGTGTGAGGTCGAGTCACCGACCAACTTCGCCGCCGACGAGCTCCGTAGGGGATAGTTGCACACACGCGCCCACACGCCTTCGTCACCGTAGTGGATCCTGTTGGATCTAGTGCGGTCGACCAACCACAAAAGCACCACACCTCTCAGCTGCGAGCCGCAGCAGATCCGACCGAGATCGTTTGTGGCAGCCACACCTTCAGCCATGTGGGCAGCCACTTGTGCATGGGTCAGCTTATAGCTACCTATGTGGCGGCCGTGTGAGCTCGAAGAGCTAGCTTGCGGCCCACTGTAGATGGCTTAGAGCCCTTTTGAGCCTCGCCGGCAGCTAGCTTATAGTTAAGTGTATTGTGTATGCGTATTTTAGTTTCAGAAATTTATTTTATCTTTGGAAAATCCTAGAAAACTCATTTCAACTCCGAAAATTGTGAAACCTTTTCCAAAGCTCTTCTAAAATTATAAACTCCGTGTTAGGCTAGTGTTCGCTCTCTTTTGGCCCTTAATTGTTCTTCATTTGGAGTTAATTGCAATAGGACCCGCCTTTATTTTAATTGCGCGTTAATAGGAACAAATTGGAGCCGGGAGCCGAGCTCGGAGATCGACTACAACGACGACTACGTCACCGACGACTACTCGCACGCAGGTGTTCACGCCTGACTGATTCTGAATACCTATTAGGCATTGCTATGTAGTATGCTAGCGCTTTACATTGAATGCATGATGATGATGAACTTTGCACTGCCTTCTTTAATTATCCTGTCCTTGATTGTCCTACTACTATATATGTATATAAGCGTGTATATGCGCTGAGCTTCGCGATGCATGTGTTTGGGATGGGAATAGTGGTTATTGGCGTGAGTGGGGTAAAAACCGGCAGGAGAAGGCGTTTTGGGTACTTTGGCGGGGGTGAGCTCGAAACAACCGATCTGGGATCGGGGATAGGGGTGCACTCCTCAGTGTATCCCTACTTTGACGGTTTTTGGAGCCTAGGTGTTGGGGTTTTACTTGCGGATGGAGGACATGAGCTTGCCCCGGTCTGAAAGCGAGTGGATCAACTTGTCGATAGGACTTTCGTACACACCACCTCGCCGAGAGTGGGGATAGGGCCGAGTTGAGCTCGCAAGTGCGGAACCATACCTCGCTTAGGAGGATAGAGGGTATCCGTGGGGGAGCGGTGGAGGTGAGACCACCCTCTCGGAGCGTCTCCCCGTGTGGCCACACGGGAGCATTTCACGCTTCCGTGCAATTCCCTTTGCGAGGGGGATCGCTTTGAGGGCCGGATGCGGGATGGGATCGTAACTACCGAGAGTTCGCATGGTAGGATGGGCTCGGTTGGTCGATCACCATCGGGTACCATCCCGAGTTGGGTACGAGTGTACACGCCCCGCAGTTTTGATCTATACGTATAGCCGCGTCCTCGGTCATGGACAAACCTTGAAGACATGTTCGTTCCTCATGTTTTTGGATTTTTACCTCCCCCCGTAGTTGAGAGTGTGGTGAGCCGTGGTTGCGCTCGGTTAGAGGAGAGTGGCTCCCTCTACCTCGTCGATCCGATTGCAATCATTGAGGTGCGAGGAGAGGAAGTTCTCGCATCGACCCTAGATGGAGATAGGTTGTGGAGACGGGGCCCCGGGGTACCGTGTGGTTCCGAGCCGTGTTTGAGAGACTCGGTTTGGGACCTATATGGAGATGATTTCGTTTATGCTTTGCGCTCGCCGCATAGGAAACATGAGCTTCTACCTTGCCCCTTTTCTTACCCTTTAGAAGATAGGCCACTTAAAGATGCATACAGTCGGTGACGTGAACCTATCCCACTCCTTGGGGATAGACTTTGAGCGTGCAGGTTACGAGTTCGACTTCGACAACAACACAGACGGATGGTACGACTGAGGGATGCGTCGCTTCGCTCAAGGATGCCTGTGGGCGTGAAGAACAGAAGATGGAGACCCATCTGAGATGCTAGTTACCGCCGCGTAGAATTTTACTCTGATTCAGCCTTGAGGCTTGTAATGTTGTACTCCATTATGGACATGTATTAAAGTATGTACTAATATTTGTGTGATGCGATGTACGGTTGTGATTTACCTGCTGTGATGAGATCTGTACGCGATAGCTACTGATCCCGGGACTATCGCAAAGGTACAGGGACTCGGGTTTTCCTCACCGAAAATCCGGGGTCGTTTCATCCATATAAGAAATCAAAGAAGAAAAAGCAAGCCTGATTTCTGCTGAATCCTTTTTGTAATGCTAGAGGATGTGTCTATTGGTGGAAATGGAATCCATTTTGTAATATAAAGGATGTGATGTATTGGTGGAATTTCAATCCTTTTTGAAATATATGGGATGTGGTGGAATTTGAATCCTGCTTGTAATATATTCTACCAAAGATACTATATATACTCTGTTTATATTCTGCTTCAGTTCAGTAACGGGCAAGAGACGAGGATTAATGAACCCACGTCGCCATTGCTAGGGCAAGAGACGAGGACTAACGAACCAGCGTTGCCTTTGTTATGGGCAAGAGACGAGGACTAACGAACCACCATCGCTTTTGTTATGGGCAAGAAGATATGCGTAATCATGAACAGATTACATCAAAAGAGACACGGATTAGAGCACCTCCAAGAGTTTGCCAAATTTTACTTGGCAAATCTTGTGCTTTGCCAACTTCTAAAAAGATAAGCCAAGTAAAAAAAGAGTTCATCTTCAACAATCTGGCATAATTTCACTTGCCAAATCCAGATCTAATTAACTTACATCAGGAATCCTGAGAGAAACAAGTTGATTTGCCAAACTATTGAGATAATCACAAGCTTTACAAGTGAGTAGGTAAATCATACAAAAAATTGTACTACACAGAGATAATCACAAAAGCATGTCTCTTGAGATGCAAAATCACACACACACACACAGATTACAGTCATCATTGACACATCAGAACAAGGTTACAATGCGGCCATATCTTCATGACGAGATATGCAAAATCACACACACACACACACAGATTACAGTCATCATTGATACATCAGAACAAGGTTACAATGCGGTCATATCTTCATGACGAGATATGCAAAATCACACACACACATCGATCTTGCTCGCAGGTCGTCGATCTTGCTGCACATGGTCATTGAATAAGCTCCATCTCTGTTGATGGCTTAGAGAATTGATTCCTGGCTTGCAATGAGACCACAAAGCTTTCTGAACCTGCACTTTTATTTGCAAGAGCCTTCCGCGAGTGGAGCGAGAAAGCATAGGAAAAATAATGACCATTGGACAAAGGATGAAGATTGTTCATCCTGAAAACAATGATCATTGGACACATGATGAAATTGTTCATCCTGATGCCAGGAGGTTCTAGGCTACCTACCCCGGACACGGCTACGAGGAAGGAGTATGTCACAAGAATTCTTCTCGCAGCTATGTTAGAGGGATGAGCAACCCAATTACCCCCTATCACAAGAATTCTTCTAGCAACTGAGAGATCGAGGAGGAGGAAGAAGAGAGAAAAGCAAAAGCTTGTGCCCTACAAGATCTATTCTTTGCGCCATAGCTAGATCTAGATCTAGATTTAGAGAAGAAGGAAGCAAGTAACTCGCTTTATTGTATCAGAAGGAGGAACCATATAGCTAGATCTAGATCTAGAGAAGAAGGAAGCAACTTGAAGTGAGGAGGATTGAAAGGCGTCGGTGCCTTTTTTATAGAAAAAACAAGGAAGGGATAAGATCAAGAGCACAAGAACGGCTGGGAAGGTTCCCAAGACGGTCAAGACGACCGGGAAACTGTTGCTAGTCAATGGCTGAGAGCAGAGCTGCAAAGGTAGTGTTCCAATGTAGAATTAAATGATACGCGGAGTAAGCAAACAATGTCTCCAATGACCGTGTTTGGATGGTAGATGTTAGTGTTACTATTAGTGCTAGTTTTTAACACCTCCAAATTAACACATGTGTTTGGCTCCAAAGTGTTAGTTTTGGTGTTAGTTTGATACAAACTAACACTAACACCTCCATCCAAACATCCAATGTAGTCATCATCTCCAAAAAAAGAGGCGAAGGGATAAGCGATCCAGAGCACATGAAACGGGAAGAGGTTCCCAAGACGGTCAATGGCGAAACTGTTGCCAGTCAATGGCTGAGAGCAGAGCTGCAGAGGTAGTGATTCCAATGTAGAATCAAATGATACGCGGGGTAATGAAACATCATCTCTACGCGGATTAGCCAAACGTCGTTTCTAATGGAGAATTAAATGATAACGCGGATTAGCCAAACATCATCAACATTGCATACTTAAACCGTGTTTGGAAACAAATCTCCTGTATCTTCTCCTTCCAAAACAATTAGATCCCCTGCCCCTTCATCTCTACCTGCGAAAAGAACGGCAACTGCTTACTCCTCATCGTCACCATTCCCGGCCGGAGATGGATAGCATACCGGGAAGAAGCACGCGGCACCAGCCGTCATCGCTGCTGTTGGGCCTCCCTCAAGACCTCCGCAATAAGATTGCGGCACGAGTCGGTGCCACCTCAGAGCGGCCCTTGGCTGACCTCCACAGCCTACGCGGTACTTGCTCGACCATGCGCCGCGTGTGCGGCCACGGCGACGTCGGCCGACGTTTGTTGATAGAGGGGATACGAGATGAGATTTCTTGGGTGTGGAACCCCACAGCTTACAGAGCATTCCTTGCTATGCTAAGCGGTCTCGGGAATCCGAAGGCTTGTTTCCTCTCTGGAATCAAAACCTTCTTCATTGAACACAGGGGATATAATGATCTTCGGCGCGCCGTTGAGGGTCGGCACGATGCGGTGGCCTATCTAAACGCCATCTTGCTCTACAGAGACAATGGCGGTGCCGCCGCCGACGACACCGCGAAGGGGTACATGAGGCGGGTCGCGGGCGGCGGCAGTATGACGTCATTGAGATGGGTGAGCAACGAGGGGTGTCTGCCTTGCGCTAGAAGGCCGCGCATGCGCTCCACTACTCGACTTGGCGCATTTGGGGTGAATTACTCCCGCCTCTGGCACAGGTGCGCGGCGATCAGCCGTGCGCATGCATTGGTGGCGGCTGCGGCGTGGAAAAAGGATGGCTTCGAATTTCTCTGTTTTGCAGCGAAGACTGTAGGCTGCGCTGCGAAATGGTGAAGTTCGCACAGAGAATAGGAAATCAGTAGTAGATTAGCTTTTGTATGATGCTCGAATTATCTGTGTAAAATTTTGGGAGAGCAGCAAATCCGACGCGGGTTATCAGCCCCGCGTCGCTAATGACTGTGGGGCCCAGTTCTATTCAAATGAAGAACAATTCCCATTTCTTCTTTTATTCTGCAATCAAATGTTGTAACAAGTATTTCTTCGTCGTTATTAGTCCAAATTTGATACTTTTTTCTAAATTTTTCTAAAATCACCACCTATTCATTAATTTCATTGTTTAGTGTATATTCCGTTTGTTGAGTGATGTTTATATATGTCTTATTTTGTTCTTTGTAAGTACAACATACATATAATATTTGTTTTACACAACCATTAGTGATGGAACTTTACATTTCGTAAGATTAAGGTGAACACAAGGTTTTGTTACGTTTCAAATGCATATGAGTTTGAACATGTTGCAAAGTGTGGAAAACTTCAATGTTCAAGCAAACATTCTAGGAAACTATGTGAGAGATGAAGACATTTGTACACAAGTATATTATTCCTTCATCGATACCACTTGAAATTTCGAAGACAAGTTTAGGTACCCAAATTATGTTGCCAAGTCAATTTGTAGATTTTTAATGCAAATTTGATGTTATTAGAATTATTATATAATTACCATGGGGTGTAAAACCGAAAGATATGAATTTTGGGCACACAAGTTTGACTGTTGATATTTTATTCAAATACTTAATGTCCAAATACGAATTGTTCGTATTTTTATGATTTTTAAGTGCTGTTTTATGGGCTCTAATAATTTAGGGAAGCAAGTTTCATTCCAAAAAAATTGTGACAGGCCCACGCGTCAGCGTCACCAGCCAATATAAAAAAATAACTTTTGCCTACCCGCCCGGACCCAACATCCAACAAATGCGATCCGAGTTCACTAACCATCGTCGCCAATGACACTGGCCCACGCGCCAGCGTCAGCGTCAGCAGGCTAACCTACGTAGGGAATGACTACTCTAATAAGATCTAATTCATCACAACAGATCTCCAGTTAATCACAACAGGTTCTCGAGCTTTTTAGCCAACCCGTGGATCCTGAAGGCGAGACCCTTCAAGGTCGTGTCCTTGTACACATCATGATGCGCCTTGATGTCGAAGGCCTTGCCAACACCTTGAAGCTTTCTGAAGGCGCTCCTGAGCAGCTCAGCGGTGAACTTATTGTCATCGAAGAGCGGTTCCTCGTCGGCGTCCTTGGCCGCCGGCTCCTTCCCCTTCTCCAACTTCTTCCGACGGCGGCTTTCGTCATCGTCGTCCTCCCTTCATCCCCGCTTCGACGGCGGTGGGCTCCTCGACGCCATCTCCTCCTTCTCTCGGTGACCGAAGATTTGTAGTGGTGAATCGCGAAGAGGAAGAAGAAGTGAAGAAAAAGATGATAAGCTTATGGAAGAAGCAGGGGAGAAAGCAGGGGAGGGCGACTGGGCGAGGGAGTTACTATATTGACAAGACGCGAAACCGTCAGGCGGCTCTGCCCCCACCCACTACTCCATTACTGCCAGTACGTGCCACTTGATTGCGCATCGGGCTCCGTCTCGGGCGCGAAGCCACGCGTTGCCTTTCACTTACGCGGGAAGGAGAAGGGGCGGGGCAATGATGTCGGGCCCGCTTGTCAACGGTAGCAGCCAAACTGCGGCGCCTTTTCAATTTCCATTTATTGTTTTATTATGACATGGCCGAGGCGCCATCTTCAACCTTCAATCCTCGAGCTCGTCACCTCCTTCAATTTCAATCCTAGTCGCCAACACTTCATCCCTCTTCAACTTCAATCCTCCTTGCTAACTTCATGCCTCGTCACCGCCAACTTCAACCCTCGTCGCCATTCAAAATCCAAACCCCGTCGTTGTGCTATTTCCTCCATTCTCTTTGATGGCCGCCGCGGTGTGCTTGATGTTGCTGCCAGATGAACTTCTCACCAAGATCATCATCCACTTCATCAAGGATGTGGCCGCTTTCCATTTTCTAAACCTTCGCAATAAAATCTGCGGCACCTTCCGGCGCATCTGCAACTCCGATGAGGTACTACTGCACGTGTCGCTGCGTGATCTTCGTTCGACGTGCAAGAATCGCTACGTCAGGTCTTGCCTTGAGCGGCGCTTCCGCGAGGCCAATCATCCGGAGGCGTTGTGCTTCGAGGGGATGGTGAGGTTGATGAGGCAGCGGAACCCCGATAAGGGTCTGAAACTCATCGGAGATGCCACCGCAGCTGAAGACTCCGGTGCCAAGTACTTTTTAGCGATGTTGAAGTATCGTTGCAACCCGACGGACCCCGAAGACATGCCACTACTCCAGGAAATCAGCAGCGGCCCGTCGCCCCTGACGGCCGGTGGAAGAACCACAACCTACGGCGGCTGCGCTACCTCGTCAAGCAGGATCTCGACAACATTGTGTGGTTGTACTAGCTTGATGACGGCGACGACAACGACGACATTCCGTTGCTGCCCGTCCAGAATCCCCACATCTGCATTTGGGAAGCGGGATGTAGGCACTACGGGCTGGATACCAAAGAGATCATCCACTACTGCTGCACCGTGTGTCGCATCCGTCATGAGTTCGACCTCTGGACGCTTAAATTCCGCCCCGCCATGGAGTACGCCGTCAGCAGGATGAACATCGAGATGTAGGCGCAAGCATCAATATAAACGTTATCTATCTTGAATGTAAATTATTAGATATTACTAAACGCGGATTTGATTTTATCAGAATGTCGGGATGTCGGCAGCGGTAGGCGGAGGTGCCCTCTGCTTCCTCCTTTGTTCTATTCAAATGACTGTGGGGGGCAGTTCTATTCAAATGAAGAACAGTTCCCATTTCTCCTTTTAATCTGCAACCAAATGTTGTAACAAGTATTTTTTCATCGCTTTTAGTCCAAATTCGATACTTTTTTCTAAATTTTTCTAAAATCACCATCTATTCATTAATTTCATTGTTTAGTGTACATTCCGTTTGTTGAGTGATGTTTATATGCCTTATTTTGTTCTTTGTAAGTACAACATACAAATAATATTTGTGTTACACAACCATTGGTGATGGAACTTTACATTTCGTAAGCTTAAGGTGAACACAAGGTTTTGTTACGTTTTCAAATGCATATGAGTTCGAACATGTTGCAAAGTGTGGAAAACTTCAATGTTCAAGCAAACATTCTAGGAAACTATGTGAGAGATGTAGACATTTGTACACAAGTATATAATTCCTTCATCGAAACCATTTGAAATTTTGAAGACAAGTCTAGGTACCCAAATTATGCTAGCATGTCAATTTGTAGATTTTTCGAGCACACTAGATGTTAGTAGAATTATTACATCATTAACCCGGGATGTAAAAATGGATTCTAAGAATCTTGGGCACACAAGTGTGATTGTTGATATTTTATTCAAATACTAAATGTCCAAATACGAATTGTTTGTATTTTTATGATTTTTAGGTGCTGTTTTATGGGCTCTAATAAATCAGGGAAGCAAGTTTCATTCCAAAACAATTGTGACAGGCTCACGCGTCAGCGTCAGCAGCCAATATAAAAAAATAACCGCTGACCCAACTCCCAACAAAGGCGATCCGGGTTCACTAACCATCGTTAGCAGGCGAACCGTGCACGGGTTGCTCAAAGTTTCCCACCTATATGTACTATAGTGCCCATGAAATTCCAATTGCTGCACAGAGCTGTTAAGGGCATGCCAATAGTTTCATTAAACACAGTTACGCACACCGTTCATATTCGGCTCCTCGCTAGACAGATCCACAATGCCTGCATTCTCCCCACCGCCGCCGCCAGTCGCCCCGCTCGCCTTCGCCGCTCTCTCTCCCCGCCGCGCTCCCGCTCTTCTCCGGCCCCACCGCTCCCTGCGTGACGACGGTGACAAGGACGCAAGCTTCGGCGTGCGGACGTACGTCCGGCCAACCTAAAGACGATTGACGCGGATCCGTCGACGTCGTCCCCAACCACGACGACGAGCCGGCTGGCCGCCTCAGGCCACGAGCCGCCGTGGATCCGGCCCCTCCGACCATTACGAGAACAACTACTTCATTCGCGACAGAGGTTAGTCCTACTTGAACCCCCAACACCCTCTCGCTCATCGGCCACCAAAATCGATCTGCTATATATTCATGTCAATGTGGATTAATTAGGGAGACATGCCTAGATAGTTCATCTTTAATTGATTGACTGTGGTTTTGATTGATGGATTTTGTTGCCCCAAGTCTGTTTTGAATAAATTGTTGCTAACAAATGAAGTTATATGAACTGTTGAAATTCATTTTCATGTTCCCGGTGCTATAATTTTTGCACCGTAAATTCATGAAAAGCATTGAGGATGTTACCATACTTTAATTCTGCTATGATTTGAATGTACCGGATCGACACTTATGCTTTGGACCCGTTAGCATACTTTAATTTCGTTATGCTCGAATGTACCGGATCGACGCTATACTTTGGACCCGTTAGCATATACTTTAATTCGGTATGCTCGGATCGAGCTATGCTTGGACCTCGTTAGCATATTTTAATTCTAATGGCCACATAATGTCATTTGGATTTGCATTGCGGTGGTTTATAATGTAGTCCACCCAATCTCGCTATATATTCATGTCAAGGTGGATTAGGGAGACATGCCTTAATAGTTCATCTTCAATTGATTGACTGTGGATTTGATGGATGGATTTTGTTGCTCCAAGTTTGTTTTGAATAAATTGTTTCTAACAGATGAAGTTATATGAAATGTTGAAATTCATTTTCATGTTCCTGGTGCTATAATTTTTGCCTCGTAAATTCATGAAAAGCATAAAAGATGTTAGCATACTTTAATTCTTCTATGCTCTAAATGTACCAGATCGACACTTATGCTTTGGACCTGTTAGCATACTTTAATTCTGATGGCCACAAATGTCATTGGGAATTGCATCGCAGTGGTTTATATGTCATATATATTGTTATTGTTGGTGTCATGATGTGTTGTGCGTGTTATTTCACTACTGCCATATATAATGTCATGACCATTGCTTTATCCTCCTGTTGCATGTACATATGGAACACACAATCTATCGCTGCTTAAGTTGAACAAGGAACCAGTTGAAGGAATTTATTTTCTGCTTTGATATATAAGCATATTGTTTTGTCCCTGTCAAAATGGTTAGCACCTATCCCTGTATGCTAATTAAGTAAAATATAAAATGTGTATGTCTATGCTGATTTTATTTACGACTGTATCAGCTATTTTGACTGTCAGAGAAAACGAATTTATCTAATAAGAATTAAGTTTAGATTTTCAGTCTTGCTTATGTTGCTCTACTGACAAACCTGACATATCATCTATGTAGTCTCCCACAACAACAAACTCCTCTACCTCCAGTGCACCATCACAACCCATCGTCGGTGAACCTTCTTCATAGGGTCACTCAGCACAGATTGCTGCGAGTAGTACTCGATCCCGCGGGTCAAGGACACAAACCAAATGGCCAGAAGACAAGTTGACCGCAAATCGGACTTGATGCCAATTTTTAGCCTACCATAGATGCTGCGAGGGATAGATTTGTATTGGTCTGTGGTCTCATTGCTCGGGAGAGGGTGTCAATCAACAAGGCGATTGATGATCTCTCACCAATTGAAAAGGACCATCTGTTTAAAGTTTTAGAGGAAAAGCTAGATTACCCAGCCAATCTGGAAGAATCTGTTCGCAAGAAGGTAGTTAAGGCAGCTATATCACAGATTGGAACCTTGCAACGGCGGTTCAAGGCCCATTTAAGAAAAAATATGTGAGTGAAGAGGAGACTCCCTTTGTGAAGCATGCCTTTTTGCAGCAACAAGACTAGGACATGTTTGTGCAGGAAACCAATTCTCCTTCATTTCGAGCAATTGAGACAAGAGATGAAACAAAAGAGAGCATTGCATAATAAGCCACACAAGACGGGCAGAAAAGGTTATCGTGGTAAAAAGAAAGAGTGGGAGGAGGAGGATGCAAAGCTCGCTGTCGAAGGAAAACAGAACCCTTGGGAGCAATTTCCTGGATGTTCGAGACCTTATCTGCGGGCAAGGGTAGGGAAGAAGAAGAATACTAGTGAAGGAAGTGGGGGCATAACATCAGTAACCCTGCGGTGGGTGGGGGTAGCAGAAAGGGTGAAAACACTTGCAGCTCAGGGTAGCGATGGCTCTTTTTTGGGGTTAGGGAGGATGATATCCTCATCGCAGCACTTGAGACTCCAGAGCATCGAGGTTAGGTCCGAGGTGTGTCTAGTTCACTTGGCTGGGGTAAAGGGTTTGGTGAAGAGTTCGCTAGAATGTCCAGGAAGAAGAGAAACAAGAGGTCTGACGCTCATGGTGTGATGGCGGACAAAACATTTAAATCAATTGTCCGTGCTCTAAGACTATCAGGCATCAACATACCCAAAAATGCACTTCTTCCTTCCCAATTACCGGTTGCCTATCGCAGCGCGGCGAGGAAGAAGATATGGATGGCATTGAGGAAGAAGATGGGCATGACAGTGAGGAAGTTCATTATGATGTCAGGGAGGAAGATGGCAGAGAGCAAGATCATTGGAATGCCAACGGTGACGAAGCGAATGAAGTGCACAGTGATAGTCGATCACCTATGCTGGACACAATAGATAAGCTGACAGAGCCAACCGTGTGCAGCCTTTTGGATGGCACCGTGGAGCTCGCACTAGCGAAAGTCTTTCCATCTCAAAAGGCTTGCCATTCAGTACCGGTGCAGTATGGGTATGTTGTGGTGCAACCTACTTATGTGTGGGCCAATACGAGTCAATACACTCTGCATGTACCAATAGATGGAGGTGACGTAGCAACCCTAGTTGCGGCTCTCTTTCAAAGGATACAAGGCCAAAGGACGGGATCATTATACCACCCATGACGAGACATCCCAACCCTGAAGCTGCAACAGGTAGCAGGGGTACAACATCAAACGGAGGTGCTGCAGCTCAGTGTCAGCAAGAGAAGGCTCAACAACAGCAGCAGTAGATCAGCAAAACTACGCAGCAGGAGTGTCGACAACAACCGGAGGAGGAGCCTAGGCAAACTCCGCCTAAGCAGCAGCTGCAACTTGAGGATAATCAACAAACGAAACAACAGCCTCTCCAGCAACAGGAGCATCGACAACAGCAGGAGGAGCCCAGGCAAACTACGCCTAAGCAGTAGCTGTAACATGATGATAAGCAACAGACGAAACAACAGCCTCTCCAACCGGAGGAGGAGCACAGGCAATCTCCCCCTAAGCAGCAGATGCAACAAGTACATCAGTCTCTGCAACAGGAGGAGCCCAGGCAATCTCCACTGCAGAAGGGGAATCAGGCAAGGAAACCTCTGTCTAAAGATGAGATTCTTAACTGTGTTAATGGGACAGAAAGGACCGACCAAAATACAAGCCTGGTGCACCTATGTTGTCGAAGAAAATGTAAAGGTCGCTGGACCAAATTGTGCCAAGTTGCATGCTTATGTCATGGAACACAGTAAGGATAAACTTTCCTTTCCAGCAAAGGTGGATCAAGACTACTTTAAAGGTGGTTGTGGTGCTTTAATGTTAAACATTGAATTCAGTAGCGTGTTTAACCTTATAACCCTGGCTTCTTTGGATGTTACCTTCATGAGGTTGTGGACATTGTAAGTCCTTTAAAACCTAAAAAGATATTCTTTAATTTTGACCGCAAAGTTCATGCATGCTATCAATTTGATTTTTTGTAGGAAAATGATGGACAAGGCAGCGGAGAAGCAGATCAGTGTTGGGTTTTTAGATCCAGATTTGTTTACTTCAACAAATATTTATCAGTGTTCTCAGCAAGTTGGCAAAGCAATCTCAAATGCAATGATGAACAACTACTACGTGGTGGGTGCCTACTGCACTAGCCACTGGGTAACAGTGATCATCTGTATGAAGTTCAAAGAGGTTTGGTATCTAGATTCTACTAAACAACACCCCCCGCTAAAGTTCCCAGACCTCCAAAATGTTTTGAACTGGTCAGTTTCTTGTAGGCTTTGTTCACAAAAATTCAATCTCTTAGTGTTTCTAATTGGTATTGCTGACCATGCAGGGCCTTTGGTACAACATTTTTTGTTCACAAAAAATCAATCTCTTAGTGTTTCTAATTGGTATTGCTGATCATGCAGGGCCTTTGGTGATGCATAGGATAGAGTGAGGAAAGCAAAGAAAAAAGGCAAAAGCCACACTCAAGCACAAAACAAATCTTGTTGTAAGACCGAGGTTTTTTTATGGTCCCTTCTTACCTATTTGGTACTCCATTAACTTGTCATTTTGTTACCTCGAGCAAGTGTGCTCGGCAGCCCACGGGGGTCCTCTTTGTGTGGATTCCATGTGGCATTCCATATGTTAAGACTACTCAATGACATACCCGACATCAAGAAGACTACCGTAAGTAGATAATAATGCTCAACCTTGTCTCTCGCTCATGTTATCCATCCGATTTTAGAAAATGATTTCTACTTGTATTCTCATAAATGATTGTATTTTGCAGGATTTCAAACCTCTTGTAGATGTTCCCACAGAAGATGTAAAGTGTGTCTGGGAGATGCTGTGCGAGCACATTCTTAAGGAGACCATCGACTGAAAGGGCAAGTTCTACAGTGGTGCACGGTGAGTTTATTGTGACCAGAATCTTGAAACTCATTCAGTCTTCTTTAGTCAGGTGTTGCCTAAGAAACCTGCTTGGCTTGCTTGGTTGGGGTCAGATAATGCCTGGTTCAGTCTGTTTTCTCATGACTCCATCCAAACAAGCCCTGATGAGAGTTACTTGAAACTTGATGTGATCCTAGCTAGCTTGTCTATAAATGCGATCTTTCTTTGCCAATATCTGTGATGTGAGAATGTGTTTGTAATGTCTCCCTTGGCTGTGGTGGCCGCCATATCCTGGCCGGTTCCGGGATGCGCCCCGGTGGCCGCCAAATCCCGGGCCGGTTCCGGATGCCGCCGACAACCGGGCAGGTTACTGTAGGGATGGCCATCATATCTGTAACGGGTGTAAATTAAAGCTCATTACAAACACTGATCAGTAAGTAACGGGCTTCATTCGGAAAGCCCGTTACAAAAATGTCCACAATGTAACGGGCAGTGTAAAAGCCCATTACCAGTCCTGACCGGTGGGCCCCAGGACTTGGCCGTTCATCGAGATATAGAGAGAAAGCAGACATGCGTAGAAACGGAAGCGTCTCATTTCGTCGAGACAGTGGAGACGCCAGTTCACAGAATGCGTCTCTGATGTTAATTTAACAGTTACAGGCTCTGTTTCATGCCCGTTACCAAAGTTCCATGTGGGCCCAGAGAAACAACCATTTCACGTGACCGGTGACTAGTTGTGGTAACTGTTGTTGTTTGATGCCCGTTACGAATACTAGTTGTGCTGAGATGCACGTGAAATAGACGTGTCTCATTTCGTTAAGACAGATGCACATCAGGCGTCTCTGATATTGAGCTTCTGTAACAGGTTTTGCTTTGGTGCCCGTTACGAAAGTTCCCTGTGGGCCCAGAAAAACAGCCATTTCACGTGACCGGTGGCTAGTTTTGGTAACGGTCGTTGTTTAATGCCCATTACAAATATGTCTTATCAGTAACGGGCATCTGCCCGATACCTTTCATGGCTTATTTGTAACACTTGATCGGTAACGGGCGCATTGCCTGTTACCAAAGGCGATCTACGCCCGTTACCAAAGGCAGTTTTTCACGTAGTGTGGGCATATAATTGCCTTTATCCCGACTCGACTTTCAAGCCTCTTTATAACTTATTGGCTCAAAACGGGGGTCTTACTTGGACTCATACCTGGATGAAGAATGTTGTGGCCCCTCCATGCTTGCATCATTTGTTTTCCTCATTAGTCGTTTGTGTATCGTATAGTGGTCTCCTGCTCAACCTCATATGTCCTCCTTGCAGATTCTCTCGGTAAAATGTGTATGAGAATTTTGTTTCCTGCAAGGTTAGTGCATGTGTACGATGCAAGCTTTATACATGATGTGATATTGATGACCCTCACAACAGTCCAAGAGGTACTATGATGGGAAGCCCTAGGAAGATTGCATAGCGTAACAAAGCCACAACACCCCGGATGAGAGTCCATAGAGATGGTGAAAATAAACACGGGGAAAGTGCTTTGAGAGTGGCAGCTCTCATCTCTAAGAAAAGGCATAACTCAAGAGTGCTCGTGCCTGAGATTGTAAGGATGAAATATGATGGGCCAAATGAGCAATTTGAGCAACAGATCGAGAGTAACGAACCTGTTGGTTCATTCCCTCCTTTGATTGACTAAGATTCTGTCCTCACAAGTGTGGGAATGGCATGTAAGTCAACCTAAGCTTCCAAGGGGTGCATAGCAAATAAGAGTGAATACGTGCTCCCATCGGGCATCAATCAAGTTAAGGAATGAAGAATGGAATTTTAGTCGACTTGACTGATCGACATAGATCATAATTGAGCTCAAAATAATAGTGTGAATTGCTCAACTTGATCGGCATAAAGTTTTCTTCCTTAGGCCCGGCATATGGAAATTTAGGGATCAAGGGCCCGTGTCCTAAGAGCAAGCACATTGGTACACGTCAGCAGTCCCATAGGTCATCCCATGCAGTGCCACATAGGATTTTTGATGATGTGGAGGAGAGAGAGCAAGGAGAGAGAAAGAGGTCGTTGCCTCGCAAAACAACAACCTCATTAACAAAACAACTACCTCATGAGACAACTCCACAACCATTGTATGAGTTATTATTGCCATGCAACTCATAATATTCATTTTTTATGTGCACAAATTAAGGAATTATATAGATCTACCAGATGACTTACCAGACAACTCATTGTACAGGTTGTCTGTTGAGTCGACCCAAGATTACGTGTAAATGCATGAGACGGCTTATCATACCACACCAATGTACTTGCCCTAACTAACCCTTTGTGTGGTGGTACCTCAGATTGAGTCCTGACATGAAGCACAAGATATACTATTGTAACCTCCCCCGGAAAGTCGTAGTTAGAGCCAAAATAATCACTCTTGCCAGGAATGATTTTCCTTCCCAAACCACTCCTTTCAATCTCCCTCTGAGACTAGTCTCGAGGGTTGATTTTAAGAGAAGAAACAATAGGGAACCTAAAGGTAGAACTCATACTAGGTGCTCTTTCCCATAGATTCCTGCCAATCAGGAACGATATCTTTGACCAGAGCGAAGCGAGAATATGAGTGTAAACTCAGGCTCTTGAAGATTGATCTAGGCAACTCGACATCATCTCTTTTGGCTGCCTTGCTACCTAAGATAGGTGGGGAATTGAAATCTCGGATTTCTCCCAAAATTTCCTTTCCTTGTTCTGGCTCTAGGAACACAAAGGCGCCTCCCAAGAGGGCATCAAGTCTCATGGCACTGTCTTCTAGTAGACCAACCTAGAAATGTTGCAAAAGCACCGGATTGGGTAGACCAAAGAGGTGAAAGGTGCCATGCCATTTTTAGAGATTCGTCCTCTCCTTATTTAAAACTGAGTACCATTATTAGGGTAATGATACGCCATAGTGGGAAGAATCGATGCGAAAAGTCTGCCCTCAAATTTTCCCAGTACCGGAATGATCATAACCAAAATAGCGGTACCGCATTCTCCTCTTCCCGGAAAGGGAGAATGGGAATAGGTTCCCTTTAAGAACATCTTGTATCACCCGGGTTCTACTGCGGGTGGAACACAATTGCTCCAAGTTTCTCATATGGTCGTAGGGCTTCTCATGACTTGTCCCCAAGAAGGAATTTTCGTGAACTAGCCGCGGAAGAAATGGGTAAATTAGGCAAGATGAGAATGGAATGGGTCCTAGAGAGGACTGTTCTTCGGATTCACTCATGTCGGATAGAAGGTCTGTACGAGGATAACCTTCCATGGATAATGGGGGTAGAGGTAGAACAAAAAGGAAAAACAAAAGATATCAGGATAGTCGGGTTCGTAGATTCACGACAACCGTTTCCCGGCAACGGCACCAGAAATGCTTGTTGGTATTTCTTAATGTCACCACTACGGCGTCGGGATAGTGTGGGCGTAAGAATCACTCCGGGTATACCTATGGGTACAAACGAATCCACATGTGCACGGATATACCGTTGTAGCACTTCACCTAAAGAGTATTCCAAAGGGTATCGAATCCTAGGAACAAGGGGAGCTCTACGAGTGACTATTCAAGGATACATGATCCCTGCTGAGGTAGACTGGGAGATGAGGACTCTCCTATGGGTATTGATTCTAGAAGGGCACATGCTCGGGATGGGAATACTCGCACTAGTTCCCTCCTGGAAATAACAGGTCAGTTTTGTCCAAAAACTCTATGTTGTATCCGAATGTGGGGTAGTACAAAGGGTCCAACTGCTGTCACTAACATGACCAACAACCAACTAACTGTGGGATATGGGGCAAATGAAGGATAACCCGCAATCTAGGCACCATGCCTACACTGCCGATTACTACTATAGCATGGCTACGCCTGACGTCCCGTAACAACACTATAGCACTTCGTATAAATACGGAGCGACGAACCCGTGAGCGATCTTGACCACGATCATCATGGTATCAAATAGGTGACAAGAGATGTGAATGATACTTTGATATAAATAAGATATGCATGAGCATCCACTTTGTATTCTAATTGACGAGCGATCGTACAAATGGATAAACAACTTTTGCACCTTCTCCACGGGATCGAAAGGGATGGTTGAACTAGAATGCAAGCCTAAGATCAAAAATGGATGAAGAACACAAGAACATATCAGCTATGCATGAATGTTACTTTAGTCTAATTGGAATATATAGAAACACTCACTTTAGTCTAAATGAAGAACGACATCATCCATGTGGTACAAGGGGATGATGGGCGATGAACGGATCATCACCATTTCACCTCTACTCACTCACAAACACTCCCTCTCTACCTAGCACCACCTAGGCTAGATCTTCGACACACACACATACACCCATGGTGAGGTGAAGTTTCACCTCAACCAAGAAAGGATGAGAGGGAAGAGGGAGACAAGGTGAGAAGTTGCCTTCAAGTGTGTTGTTCTCTTCTTCCCCCACTCTCTTCTATTTATAGTGCCGAAACAACTTCGTGAGATCAGTGTGAGCACAACAGGAATGGACCAGGAGCCAATCAGGAAGCTCCATGTGGCGGTCGTTCACTAGCGGCCATAAGGTCAATTCTACCGACCTGTGGGGTCAGCAGACCCCTTGTGGGCCCTAGTGGCGGTGAGTTTTCTCCAGGTGGCTGTCAGGTGGGTCCTCAAGGCGATTCTGGGTGCCCACGTGGATTGGAGGCAGTTTTGATGCGTAGGAGGTCTATAGAATCCATGTGACGCTTTCGTGGTGGCTCCCGATTCGTCGGGTCTTCCTCCCATGGATTGATGACATCGTGGATCCGGTGGACGCCTACGTGGCGACCTTCTATTGGTTGAGCCTCGAATTGATTGGTTGATGGAGGTGTACTTTCTTCTCATTTCTTGTGCTAAATACCCGCATTCATCTTTGCATTGCCACTAGTGGAATTCATCAATATAAGCTCCTATTCTCCCGTGGATGCATAGGTTTTGTGGTGAAATGCAAGAATTGACAGCTTAAAAATAGGTACTTAACATATGTCAATAGTCAGCAAGTTTGGGCGGATTCCGGTGGCATACAATATAGGCGGGAGACGGATATTTGGAAGAGGCCCACGCTTCAGTGAAGCTAGGTGTGTTTCAAGTCGAAGATCACAAAGCCTAATAGCTGCTTCTCCCACTACAATGCCTACACATCTATTTTAAGTCATACAGATATAAGGATCTTCCTTCTCGCGTTCTTAATCGGACCAAAGCACACTCGTGTACCCACCAAATATTTCACATACCTACGGGGAAAAGGTCGCATATTCTTCCCTATACTTGTGATAGGATTCCCGAGCAAGGTAGGCCTTCGTATTCCGAGCATCCCGGGTATTTTCATGACTACCGTAATCCCGTGAGGCATGCTCGCCACGAGGTGCGGTTTCCTTATGATTGGTCATGGTTCGATAAATAGGTGTGCCCCCAAGGCCTTTGATCATCGCCTCTTCATCCTCCACACATTGTTCTAGCAGACCTCTCTTTTTGGTTCTATGTGTCGTGAAAAGAGGTGAGCTCTTAGCTTCCGCCTCATGTTTTTGCAGGTTACAATCATTGTTTCTGGTCAGTTTTTATCATGTTTATGTTGTTGGTGAGTGTGCAAGAGGATGGCTTCTAATGAGAATAGAAGAACCGCCAACTTCCATGTTGTGTCACCTCTGCAGCTTCTAGGATACATGGATCCATATCAACAACATGGACGAAGCGGATAAGGAAGAAACAAAGGAGATGAAGAATAATCCTTTGCCTTGGCTGTAGGAGTAGGGTTATACTCGTTTGTTTTGCCATGGTCGCTGTTTGTGCCCTTACTGCAATCTTGCTACCAGTAGTGGGGTTTTCGTGACATCCTACAACATGCTTCTGGCATTTTACGCTCGGGATGTACCATGAAGTTGAGGGGTAGGCATTGTGCATTGGAGAAATATCTCCGCACGGATCCTCATTATGCTACATTCCATCGTGCATTAGGTATGGCGGAATAAGCGTGTGCCATATCCATCTCCATGACCGTGTCTGTTGTCTTCCTCGTTGCCAAGTCCGAAGGTTTCGTTGTTGGGTGTGTGTTTGTGCGCGGCTGTGCTTGTGCCACTGTACGAGTGTAGGTCTATGAGGATGTATCATGTATGTGCGCATTTAAGTTGAATAATTTGGGGAAGGTGACCATCATTTATGTTCTGTATATTCTTGGCAAAATGGTGAATTTGGTCAAACGGTAAATTGGTAAAATCGATCATCATTTACGTGTGTATCTGCAATGCGGAGCAGTGGGATAAGAATACAATATCACATGACAAGACATTACATCTCGGACTATGACAACGCATCAAGACCGGGGAAATCCACTGAAGCAAAGAAGGTGAACACGGAAAAGAATAACACCAATGTTCTTCATGGATAACAGGGGATACAGGGGATTTTCCTACCACTACAAGATTCACACGGCAGGAAAACATGGTATCTTTCTTTCCATCCAAAAGAAAACATACCATTGATCTTTCCATCCACAAGACCACCTATATGAACATGAAAAAGAAAACCCAAATACGAGTAATCTACGACGACCCCTCCGAGGAGTTCCCCGATGACTCTGGTGTCGAAGGAGCTTCAATGGCTGGGAGAGCCACGAGACTGGGATTGGCGGGGCCGGCATTTGAAGGACTAGCACCGATGTCCATCTTCTTCTTGGTGATCTTCGAGTCCACCTCCTACTCTGCACCCTTCTTCTTCTTCACTAACGCAATGTCCTTGAACGAATCAGGCTTACCGGCCTTGTCATCATTTAAAAGCTACCTCGCAAATGCCTCCATCTGATGATTCCCTTTCTTGACCTCCACCGGCTTCCTCTTCTTGGATGCCAATCTCTTCTTCTCAATGGCCACCCGCGTCTCCACCTCTTCCTCTTCCTCTTCATCCTCTTCCACGTAGTCGTACTCGTCCTCGCTCTCCTGCCTTTCCATGTGTTCTACATCAGATTCACTCAAGGAGGGCTCGGATGGCTCACATCCACTTGATTGGGGGGAGTCGGGCGGTGTCCCAATGGAGGAGGGGTTGGAAGGGAAAGGGGAGGTGGGCAGTCGAATCGGAGAAGAAGGCATGGTGATTGTGATTTTCTGGAGGAAGAGAGTTTGAGACAAGGCAATGGAGGGAGTTGGAGAGTCCGGTATATTAATAGATCTCAGTTTCAGGGAAAGTCAGTGTGTTTCTTCAGGAGTTGTATCACGCTAATGCAAGGAGGCGCCTTGATCTCTAATAATGTAATAGTCTTTTGCAAAAAAAAGACCTATGTAAATTTGTAATCTTAGTGAATTTGGAGCAAACTATATTTACAAGCACTTCAACATGCAAAGATGAACGGTTTACTACCATTTAACCGGAAGTTTGGTTTTGGGATGCATTAACGGACGGATGTTTCGGTCTAGGAAAAAATATATAGAAAGGACAAATATTTCTAGTCCCGTAAAAGATGCTTGTTTTGATTTTGGGCAAAGGTGATCTACGATTTCATAGTTGATAAAATAGGATAACATTTATAGGGAGACAAGGAAGAGAGATGGACGGGAAACAAAGCAGAAACAACTTCAAACAAGGGGAATGATCAACAAACAAACGATAACGAAAATCACAAACATAGTTTGGGTTTGGGATGCATTAGCATTTTGGATGTTTGGCAAAAACCGAATGCTTGTTTTGAATTTGGTCAAGGTGAGCAACAATCACATTGTATTTCTTATTAATCGTCCAATATTGATCTTCAATCTCTCTAGATACGTGCATTATCCCAACTACTCCTTACATATCCATGACTTAGCTAGAGTGTGTTGAAGTGAGGGGTATGGTACACCTCCATTGGATATGAAGTAAGACAACAAATTGGTTTGAAGTAAAACCATGGCTACTCTGCCTAGCGTACACTATATGGGAACAAGACATGGTCAAGACAACCAAGTAGACCCAGAGTTTTATCCATAGTCTTTTTCCTTGTTCATGTGGCGTGCTAGGAAACACGATCATGTATGTACAATAAGAGCGAGATGTTCTTGTCTACGAAACACGAACATGCCCGACAAACATGAGACCATGTTTCATGGAAATGTAAAGTTACTAATTAACATCATGATGTTCACGTATATAAGACAATGTTCCCATGAACTCTAAAGATACTAATTGACATTACGGATAACATATCGGCATTGGTCTTCCACCGGCACGGCTCACTCACTCCATCTACATCCATCCCTCATTTCGGGCTAGGACGCAGTGGTAGATCCACTTCTTCATGTTGTCCTGAGGACCATGTGTGGTTCAAGGACTGGTGGATGGTCACTTCCTGGTGTGATGAGTGATTGACAACGTTGTGTGGACTGATTCTTGGCTAAGTATTGTAGGTGCAGGTTGCGGCTTGCCTGGTGTTGGTGCAGGTGAAGAACAAGTGTGAAAATCGTTGCCGGTGAGTCCTCCAGGTGCGGAGAAGACAGGTAGGCTTCGTTCGAGGGACCCGGTGACCAGTGGAGTCAAGTGCGAGTCGCATGGTGGCAAGAACGGCGCGATGAAGTCATGGACGGTTTCTTGGTAGAGCCTCAAAACCAAGGTCGAGCCGGGACTACGTGGGAGCCGAGTCATGAGTGGCGATTGGCGGAGGCTACACCGAGTTCGCAGGGTTTCAGGTGGTTCACCAGAAAACCACTAGGTTCCTTGGCTGATCCACAAAGACAAGACCGAAGAACCGAAGACAGAGTTGTGGTCTGACTGGTTGGGACCGATCTGACCGATGAGGTGCACCAGTCTGACCGGTGTGCGATGACGCAGTCCGGAGACTTCGAAGCGGAGGACACGCGTGGGGATCGCAAGGCTTGCGTCGAGGCTAAGCAAGTTTGCAGTTGCTGGGCATCCGTCCGATGGAGCGATGACAAAGATTTCCGAATTCGCCCTCGAGGGGCATGTATCCCTAATTAGCTAGTAAGGGCATTTTAGACTTTCGGTTGCCTCCATATAACCCAAAAGGTGAGAGGATGGCAGCCAACTCTTGGAACCTTAGCTCATTTGGTTTTCCTATTTTCCCTTTCTATTTTCCTTAGGATTTCTATAGGACTAGCTTGAGAGCTTCATGGTGAGATCTTATGAGAGTGAAGGATGATCGGGTGGCAAGCTAGACCTTGTCCGAACCTCTTTGTCATGTATAGATGATTCGACGTGGTTCCTCAAGGCTTGGATGTGTTGTTCCCGTTCATTCTTTGTGGTGATTTTCGGAGCCTTTTCTTGGCGATTTTCTTGGAGCGATTTCGAGGCCTTTCTCTTTGGGGTTTGGTGGGGGATGTATGCATAAGCCCTTCGTGGTTCTTTTCCCTTTGATTTCCCTCCCAAATGCGTGAGCAAAGGGGCTCGATTTTGGGTTTTTCGGTGTTCTTGGGTTAGGGAACTCTTGGCGGGATTTCTTCGATTCCTCTTGATTTAGAAAATTTTGGTGGACAAAAACTTGGCTATGGAGTGCCCATGAGGTGTTCCTACTATCCCAAAGTCGTGCGCAAATCCGTGGAGCAATTCGGGAGATCGGGAGTTGGATTTGGTTGTGTTGACCGGCGCGTGCTATTCATCCTGACGAGCTCAGGTCACACCGGTCTGACCGGTGTCTCTCACCAGCCTGACTGGTGCAGACCCCCGTTGGGTTTTGCTCGGGTGAACGTTTGGGTGTGTTTGCTGTTGTCCCGTGTTGCTGCTGTTTCGAGTTTGGGTCACTTTGGAGCTCGGTAGGCCTGTTTGGTAGATTTGGGGTTTCCTGGCTTGAACCGGTCCGACAGGTTGACCGGTGTAGGGGCCTTTCTGTGGAAGTTCCCAGGTTTCACCAGCAGGGACCGGTCTGATCGGTGGTGCTCACCGGCCTGACCGGTGTAGGTCAGTGAGACTCGAGTTGGTGTTCCGCTGCATTCTCGGGTCCATGAAGTTAGTTGTTGGTTCCTAGGGCCAATAGCGCTCCAGTGGCTGCGTGGTCTTGGCCAACTTGGGTAGTAAGTCGAAGATGTGTGTAGGAAGTCGTGTTAATCTTGTTGGAGCCTCTACCTCCTTCGAGAAGAATTTTTATCGGCTCTCATTCAGTCCCCCTCTCTGGTTCGCCGTATCGGTCCTTCAATTGGTATCAGAGCCGGTTATGGGTCTTTATTGACTCTAACCAGTTTAAGATCCAAGGATGGCGTACCAGGAACGGGGTTCGGGTCCTCCACACTTCGATGGCAAAAACTACCAGATGTGGAATAAGCGGATGGCGGCGTTCCTCCGTGGAAAGGGTCAGATCCTTTGGGATGTCACGGTGGACATAGGTTATGTCCAACCGATGAACTTCCTTGCTCCAGATCGAGGGACATGTTCGACGCCAACAACAAGGCCGTCGACTACTTGTTTCGTGCTCTGTATCAACCTGAATTCGATCGGGTGCACACGAAGAACTTGGCTTGTAGAATTTGGACGGTGTTGAAGGAAGCTCATGTGTGAAACGCCCAGGTTAAGGCTTGAATGTATGCGACCTACCAGAGAGAGTATGAGAACTTCACTCATCTCCCTGATGAGTCTATCGATGCCTTGTTTCAGAGGTTCATGGTTGTGGTGAACAACATGAGGATCAATGTGGACGTGCTCCCATACGATGATCATGATAGAGCTGTCAAGCTCTTACACTCGTTGGATCATACGGTTTGAGGCGGAAAGTTTGAGGCCATTGTGGAGTCAAAGAAGTATGACACTCTGACCGTGAATGAGCTGTTCTCGAAGCTCAAGTCGGGCGAGGTGGATCGGGGCATGACAGCCAAGATTGAGGGCCCGACTAACTCTCATAGTCTTGCACTCATCGGTGGCTCGAAAGGAAAGTCTAACGCTAACCAATCCACTAGGATGTTCTCCTTGTCCTCTTTGATGTCTATGCCAGATGAGGAGTTCGACGTGCTTGGAGAGGGCGCTCCTGACGAGGCGGTTCGAGAGGCTGCACGAGAACCGAGTGAACATGAGGAGGAACATGAGGACATGCTTCCAGTGCGGTAAGCCGGGACACTTCGTCGCCAACTGCCTCGAGAAAGTCGAGAACAAGGACAGCTACAAGCACAAGTCGAAGACGGAAGGCAAGTACCAATCAAGGCGCGATCACAAGCACAAGCACAAGAGCAAGCACAAGGACGAGCGACGATCAAAGAAGAAGGAGAGCCGAGGCAAGGCCCGAGCGATGGTTGGAGAGAGCGACATCGACTCCAGTTCTGCGTACTCCACCTCCAGCTCGAGCAGTAGTGAAGATGAAGGTGATCGGTGCAAGGGCAGGAAGTCATCCAAGAACCTGAGCGGGCTGAGCTGCTTCGCTAGAGATGGCGTCTGCACCATGGCACTTAGCTCCGGCAGCAAGAAGAGCAACCAGAGTGATTCAGACTCTGACTCCGACGACGAGGTGTGTGATGAACTTCCCTTCTTGCGTCCAGAGAATGAACGGCTTGGATTGTTGCTTGATAATCATGATGATATGCTTAGAGAGGCAAAGAAGATGAGGAAAGAGCTTAGGGCCTCGCTTGAGGATGCTAGGACTAGAGTGGCTGAGTTAGAAACACAGAACTTGAACCTAAGCTTGAAATTGATTCCCTTAAAGCTTCGCCTATTGTTTCTGATGAAGTTGAATGTGCTGATTGTCCTATCTTTCTAGCTGATCTTGCTATGTTTAAGGAAAAGCATGCCTCCAAGTGTGAGGAACTAGATGTGCTTAAGGTTGAAGTGGCTGAGCTTAAGTCTAGACCCGCTTTGCTAGGTGCTTGCACTTCTTGCCCTGTTTTGCATAAAAAATTGATGAGATGCATGCTTACACTGTTTCACTTGAGGCTAAGTTGAAAGAATATGTTCCCACTTCTTGCTCTACCCGTGAACGCAAGCTTTGAAGAATACGGAACTTGCACGGTATCTTTGATCGTTTGCGGGATGAGAATGATGAGTTGAGAAAAATGATGGGTTTGTTGTCGGGGCATGAACCTAAGCCGAGAATGATGATGGAGACCTATAAGCGCCAAGATGGGTGTGGTTTTGGGTCGAGAAGATTGGGGAGTCTAGTGGTGAGGGAGAAGAAAAGATTGGTGATATCCGTGCTCTACCAAAAACCCAGCACAAGAATGCCTATGTCCCTAAACCCAACCCACTACTAAACAAACTCGACACAAATCCAGATCCACCCATATTCCCTCAGTCCAGAAATGATTTCTAAAAGCCCATCAAATACATAAGCACTTCAGGGAAAGTGTTCTTTGGGAAAGAGAGTGAGAAGCCTAGTGAGGAGAAACCGGTTGAGAAGCCGAGTGGAGAGAGTGAGCAGCCCCAACCCAAGCCTAAGCCTAAGCTCGTGCGGTTTCAGTGTGACTATTGTGGGAGAGATGGTCACAAGGGTGTGTTTTGCTTCAAGAGGAAGCGAGAGGAGAGAATGACGAAGGAGTGGGCTAACAAGGACAAGTACCACCCTTCCAATGGTGTACTTGAGCCTTCTCGTGCGGATGCCCGGGGCCAAGGCTAGAGTGAGGACGGTCCGGCTTGGGGAGAGCGAAAGGTCGTTTCGTGCTCGAACATATGCTAGGTTTGGTTCTGGTGGTTGGTCTAGAAAGTTTGCAGGTGGTCAGTTTGCTAGGCATTTTCCCCCTCGTGCTCAATACGGGGATGGGAGGAGTCGTAGCTTTGAGATGGAGAGGAGGGACGGTCCACGGTTTTCCTTTCGTGGTTTTGGTCCTCCTCTAGGTAGAGAGGTTTGAATCCCTCATAGTAGTTACCGTGGTGGTGTTTGTGGAGCTAGCTTTGATAGGAGAGATGCTTTGGAGTGTGCTAACCCCACTTTCGAGCAAATGGCTCGGCACTGCTTTTACTCTTTTGGTACTAACCCAGTGCTGAGTCGTTTGTTCGCTCACGTGCTCGGTTTTGAATTTCAGGTGGGAGACTTGAAGAACATTTGGTTGATTGACTTCGGTTGTTCGAGACATATGACCGGAGACAAGGGGTGGTTCTCAAGTCTTGTCCCAGTGGTGACAAAGTGGTATATCACCTTTAGGGACAATGGGCGAAGGCGTGTTTTGTCAGAAGGTGAGATTAAGGTGAGTGACAAGATCACTCTCAGACGTGTTGCTATTGTTCAATCGCTTGGATACAATTTGCTTTCCGTGTCCCAGCTATTGGATGAGGGTTTTGAGGTGTTGTTTCGGCCTGGTGGTTCTCGGATTTTGGATTCTCGAGGAGACCTTGTCTGTATGGTCGTTCCCGAGGGTCAGGTGTTTCGAGCTGATTTTTCTCAGACTTCTGGTGTTGAGCGTTGTTTCTTGGCTGGTTCTTCGAGTGAGTTGTGGAAGTGGCATAGGAAGTTGGGTCACTTGAGCTTTGACCTTTTTGTCTCGCTTGAGTGAACTCAATTTGGTCCGAGGATTGTCACGGTTGAGCTTTGAGAAAGAGTTCGTTTGTGCGCTGTGTAGGCATGCCAAGATGGTAGCCTCTTCTCACCCGCCTCTCACCGATGTGATGGCTGAGCGTCCATGCAAGCTGCTCCATATGGACCTTGTTGGCCCAGCTCGTGTGCGATCTACGGGTGGGAAGTGGTACGTCCTTGTTGTGGTGGACGACTACTCTCGGTATGCGTGGGTGTTCTTTCTTGAGGAGAAAGGGGAGACGTTTGGTTTTGTTCGAGATCTTGTCTTGAGGTTGAGGAACGAGAGGCACGGAGATGCCATACGAGCAATTCGCAATAACAATGGCTCGAAATTCATATACTCTCGTTTTGAAACCTTCTGCCATGACTTGGGTCTTGAACACCAGTTTTCGAGTCCATATACGCCTCCTCAGGATGGTGTTGTGGAAAGGAAAACCAGAACCTTGTGTGAGATGGCTCGGACGATGCTTGATGAGCATAGGACTCCGAGAAGGTTCTGGGATGAGGCGGTCAATACCGCGTGCTATGTTTCGAACAGGATCTACCTCAGAGTGCATAAGAAGAAAACCTGTTACGAGTTGATGCACGGTCGCACACCCAAGGTGAGTCACTTCCATGTCTTTGGTTGCAAGTGCTTTATCCTTAAGAAAGGGAAGAAGTTGGATAAGTTTGAGGCTAGGTCGGTCGATGGTATTTTCTTTGGTCACGCATCTCATTCTAGAGCATATCGTGTGCTCAATCTTGAAACTAACCAAATCGTGGACACTTGCGAGGTAACCTTCGACGAGACATAGCCACATATTCGGCTTGTCTTTGAGTGTGCGGTGATGATGAACTTTGCGAGAAGATCTTTCAGGAGGAGGAGCATGAACATGGAGATGATGAAGATGGCGGTGTGGTGCCCGCGGCTGAACATGTACACACTACTTCTACTACGGTGATTGATGGCCCCTCTCCCAAACCTACAACGACAAACCAAGATCAAGGAGAAGCTATTGTTGAGGGGGCGGTAGTATCAAGGCGAGAACCTCCCCAGCGAGTACAAGTGGATCACCCAGCTTCAAGGATCATCGGCGACATGAATGAATGTACTACACGGTCGAGGATTCGGAACAATTCTCATTTCGCTCATGCTACTTTTGTTGCCACCTTTGAGCCCAAAGACATTGGACACACATTATCTGATCATAATTGGGTTAATTCGATGCATGAGGAGTTGGAGAACTTTGAGAGGAATCAGGTTTGAGAATTGGTTGACCCTCCCCCTCCCGGGTGTAAGCCGATTGGGACGAATGGGTGTGGAAAAACAAAGAGGGAGAGAAAGGTGAAGTGGTGAGAAACAAGTCGAGGCTTGTTGCTCGGGGATTCGAAATAAGAGGGGATTGACTACGAGGAGACCTTTGCTCCCGTAGCTCGATTGGAGGCGATCGGGATCCTTCTAGCTTTCTCTGTGGCTAAAGGGTCCAAGTTGCACCAAATGGATGTGAAGAGTGCCTTCTTAAATGGTGTGTTGGAGGAAGAAGTGTATGTGAGGCAACCACGGGGTTTGAGAGTGAGAAGTACCCCCATAGGTTGTACAAGTTGAGGAAGGCGGCTGTATGGGTTGAAGCGGGCGCCTAAAGCTTGGTATGGTAGGTTGAGGGGGTTCTTGTTTGAGAGAGGGTTTGAGATGGGGAAGGTTGATCGGACCTTATTTCTTCTCGAGCCAAGAAACAAGGTCTGATCAACCTTCCCCATCTCAAACCCTCTCTCAAACAAGAACCCCCTCAACCTACCATACCAAGCTTTAGGCGCCGGCTTCAACCCATACAGCGCCTTCCTCAACTTGTATACCCGGTGGGGGTACTTCTCACTCTCAAACCCCGGTGGTTGCCTCACATACACTTCTTCCTCCAACACACCATTTAAGAAGGCACTCTTCACATCCATTTGGTGCAACTTGGACCCTTTAGCCACAGAGAAAGCTAGAAGGATCCTAATCGCCTCCAATCGAGCTACAGGAGCAAAGGTCTCCTCGTAGTCAATCCCCTCTTTTTTCTCAACCCCTGAGCAACAAGCCTCGACTTGTTTCTCACCACTTCACCTTTCTCTCCCTATTTGTTTTTCCACACCCATTCTGTCCCAATCGGCTTACACCCGGAGGGAGGGTCAACCAATTCTCAAACCTGATTCCTCTCAAAGTTCTCCAACTCCTCATGCATCGAATTAACCCAATTATGATCAGATAATGTGTGTCCAATGTCTTTGGGCTCAAAGGTGGCAACAAAAGTAGCATGAGCGAAATGAGAATTGTTCCGAATCCTCGACCGTGTAGTACATTCATTCATGTCGCCGATGATCCTTGAAGCTGGGTGATCCACTTGTACTCGGCGGGAGGTTCTCGCCTTGATACTACCGCCCCCTCAACAATAGCTTCTCCTTGATCTTGGTTTGTCGTTGTAGGTTTGGGAGAGGGGCCATCAATCACCGTAGTAGAAGTAGTGTGTACATGTTCAGCCGCGGGCACCACACCGCCATCTTCATCATCTCCATGTTCATGCTCCTCCTCCTGAAAGATCTTCTCGCCAAGTTCATCATCACCTGCACACTCAAAGACAAGCTAACTATGTGGCTATGTCTCGTCGAAGGTTACCTCGCAAGTGTCCACGATTTGGTTAGTTTCAAGATTGAGCACACGATATGCTCTAGAATGAGATGCGTGACCAAAGAAAATACCATCGACCGACCTAGCCTCAAACTTATCCAACTTCTTCCCTTTCTTAAGGATAAAGCACTTGCAACCAAAGACATGGAAGTGACTCACCTTGGGTGTGCGACCGTGCATCAACTCGTAACAGGTTTTCTTCTTATGCACTCTGAGGTAGATCCTGTTCGAAACATAGCACGCGGTATTGACCGCCTCATCCCAGAACCTTCTCGGAGTCCTATGCTCATCAAGCATCGTCCGAGCCATCTCACACAAGGTTCTGGTTTTCCTTTCCACAACACCATCCTGAGGAGGCGTATATGGACTCGAAAACTGGTGTTCCCGGACCCAAGTCATGGCGAAGGTTTCAAAACGAGAGTATATGAATTTCGAGCCATTGTTATTGCGAATTGCTCATATGGCATCTCCGTTCCTCTCGTTCCTCAACTCAAGACGAGATCTCGAACAAAACCAAACGTCTCCCCTTTCTCCTCAAGAAAGAACACCCACGCATACCGAGAGTAGTCGTCCACCACAACAAGGACGTACCACTTCCCACCCGTAGATCGCACACGAGCTGGGCCAACGAGGTCCATATGGAGCAGCTTGCATGGACGCTCAGCCATCAATCGGTGAGAGGCGGGTGAGGAGAGGCTACCATCTTGGCATGCCTACACGACGCACAAACGAACTCTTTCTCAAAGCTCAACCGTGACAATCCTCGGACCAACTTGAGTTCATTCAAGCGAGACAAAAAGGTCAAAGCTCAAGTGACCCAACTTCCTATGCCACTTCCACAACTCACTCGAAGAACCAGCCAAGAAACAACGCTCAACACCAGAAGTCTGAGAAAAATCAGCTCGAAACACCTGACCCTCGGGAACGACCATACAGACAAGGTCTCCTCGAGAATCCAAAATCCGAGAACCACCAGGCCGAAACAACACCTCAAAACCCTCATCCAATAGCTGGGACACGGAAAGCAAATTGTATCCAAGCGATTGAACAATAGCAACACGTCTGAGAGTGATCTTGTCACTCACCTTAATCTCACCTTCTGACAAAACACGCCTTCGCCCATTGTCCCTAAAGGTGATATACCACTTTGTCACCAACGGGACAAGACTTGAGAACCACCCCTTGTCTCCGGTCATATGTCTCGAACAACCGAAGTCAATCAACCAAATGTTCTTCAAGTCTCCCACCGAAATTCAAAACCGAGCACGTGAGCGAACAAACGACTCGAAGATCCGGGTTAGTACCAAAAGAGTAAAAGCGATCCGAGCCATTTGCTCGAAAGTGGGGTTAGCACACTCCAAAGCATCTCTCCTATCAAAGCTAGCTCCACAAACACCACCACGGTAACTACTATGAGGGATTCAAACCTCTCTACCTAGAGGAGGACCAAAACCACGAAAGGAAAACCGTGGACCGTCCCTCCTCTCCATCTCAAAGCTACGACTCCTCCCATCCCCGTATTGAGCACGAGGGGGAAAATGCCTAGCAAACTGACCACCTGCAAACTTTCTAGACCAACCACCAGAACCAAACCTAGCATATGTTCGAGCACGAAACAACCTTTCGCTCTCCCCAAGCCGGACTGTCCTCACACTAGCCTTGGCCCTGGGCATCTGCACAGAAGGCTCAAGTACACCATTGGAAGGGTGGTACTTGTCCTTGTTAGCCCACTCCTTCGTCATTCTCTCCTCTCGCTTCCTCTTGAAGCAAAACACACCCTTGTGACCATCTCTCCCACAATAGTCACACTGAAACCGCACGAGCTTAGGCTTAGGCTTGGGTTGGGGCTGCTCACTCTCTCCACTCGGCTTCTCAACCGGTTTCTCCTCACTAGGCTTCTCACTCTCTTTCCCAAAGAACACTTTCCCTGAAGTGCTTATGTATTTGATGGGCTTTTAGAAATCATTTCTGGACTGAGGGAATATGGGTGGATCTGGATTTGTGTCGAGTTTGTTTAGTAGTGGGTTGGGTTTAGGGACATAGGCATTCTTGTGCTGGGTTTTTGGTAGAGCACGGATATCACCAATCTTTTCTTCTCCCTCACCACTAGACTCCCCAATCTTCTCCGACCCAAAACCACACCCATCTTGGTGCTTATAGGTCTCCATCATCATTCTCAGCTTAGGTTCATGCCCCGACAACAAACCCATCATTTTTCTCAACTCATCATTCTCATCCTGCAAACGATCAGCATACTGTGCAAGTTCCAGATTCTTCAAAGCTTGCAGTTCACAGGTAGAGCAAGAAGTGGGAACATATTCTTTCAACTTAGCCTCAAGTGAAACAGTGTAAGCATGCATCTCATCAATTTTTTATGCAAAACAGGGCAAGAAGTGCAAGCACCTAGCAAAGCGGGTCTAGACTTAAGCTCAGCCACTTCAACCTTAAGCACATCTAGTTCCTCACACTTGGAGGCATGCTTTTCCTTAAACATAGCAAGATCAGCTAGAAAGATAGGACAATTAGCACATTCAACCTCATCGAAACAATAGGCGAAGCTTTAAGGGAATCAATTTCAAGCTTAGGTTCAAGTTACGTGTTTCTAACTCGACCCACTCTAGCCCTAGCATCCTCAAGCGAGGCCCTAAGCTCTTTCCTCATCTTCTTTGCCTCTCTAAGCATATCATCATGATTATCAAGCAACAATCCAAGCCGTTCATTCTCTGGACGCAAGAAGGGAAGTTCATCACACACCTCGTCGTCGGAGTCAGAGTCTGAATCACTCTGGTTGCTCTTCTTGCTGCCGGAGCTAAGTGCCATGGTGCAGACGCCATCTCTAGCGAAGCAGCTCAGCCCGCTCAGGTTCTTGGATGACTTCCTGCCCTTGCACCGATCACCTTCATCTTCACTACTGCTCGAGCTGGAGGTGGAGTACGCAGAACTGGAGTCGATGTCGCTCTCTCCAACCATCGCTCGGGCCTTGCCTCGGCTCTCCTTCTTCTTTGATCGTCGCTCGTCCTTGTGCTTGCTCTTGTGCTTGTGCTTGTGATCGCGCCTTGATTGGTACTTGCCTTCCGTCTTCGACTTGTGCTTGTAGGCGTCCTTGTTCTCGACTTTCTCGAGGCAGTTGGCGACGAAGTGTCCCGGCTTACCGCACTGGAAGCATGTCCTCATGTTCCTCCTCATGTTCACTCGGTTCTCGTGCAGCCTCTCGAACCGCCTCGTCAGGAGCGCCCTCTCCAAGCACGTCGAACTCCTCATCTGGCATAGACATCAAAGAGGACAAGGAGAACATCCTAGTGGATTGGTTAGCGTTAGACTTTCCTTTCGAGCCACCGATGAGTGCAAGACTATGAGAGTTAGTCGGGCCCTCAATCTTGGCTGTCATGCCCCGATCCACCTCAGCTGACTTGAGCTTCGAGAACAGCTCATTCACGGTCAGAGTGTCATACTTCTTTGACTCCACAATGGCCTCAAACTTTCCGCCTCAAACCGTATGATCCAACGAGTGTAAGAGCTTGACAGCTCTATCATGATCATCGTATGGGAGCACGTCCACATTGATCCTCATGTTGTTCACCACAACCATGAACCTCTGAAACAAGGCATCGATAGACTCATCAGGGAGATGAGTGAAGTTCTCATACTCTCTCTGGTAGGTCGCATACATTCAAGCCTTAACCTGGGCGTTTCACACATGAGCTTCCTTCAACACCGTCCAAATTCTACAAGCCAAGTTCTTCGTGTGCACCCGATCGAATTCAGGTTGATACAGAGCACGAAACAAGTAGTCGACGGCCTTGTTGTTGGCGTCGAACATGTCCCTCGATCTGGAGCAAGGAAGTTCATCGGTTGGACATAACCTATGTCCACCGTGACATCCCAAAGGATCTGACCCTTTCCACGGAGGAACGCCGCCATCCGCTTATTCCACATCCGGTAGTTATTGCCGGTCGAAGTGTGGAGGACCCGAACCCCGTTCTCGGTACGCCATCCTTGGATCTTAGACTAGTTAGAGTCAATAAAGACCCATAACCGGCTGCGATACCAATTGAAGGACCGATACGGCGAACCAGAGAGGGGGACTGAATGAGAGCCGATAAAAATTCTTCTCGAAGGAGGTAGAGGCTCCAACAAGATTAACACGACTTCCTACACACATCTTCGACTTACTACCCAAGTTGGCCAAGACCACGCAGCCACTGGAGCGCTATTGGCCCTAGGAACCAACAACTAACTTCATGGACCCGAGAATGCAGCGGAACACCAACTCGAGTCTCACTGACCTACACCGGTCAGGCCGGTGAGCACCACCGATCGAGCCGGTCCCTTCTCTTGGTGAAACACCGGGAACTTCCACGAGAAAGGCCCCTACACCGGTCAACCGGTCGGACCGGTTCAAGCCGAGAAACCCCAAATCTACCAAACGAGGCCTCACCGAGCTCCAAAGTGACCCAAACTCGAAACAGCAGCAACACGGGACAACAGCAAACACACCCAAACGTTCACCCGAGCAAAACCCAACGGGGGTCTGCACCAGTCAGGCTGGTGAGAGACACCGGTCAGACCGGTGTGACCTGAGCTCGTCAGGATGAATAGCACGCGCCGGTCAACACAACCAAATCCAACTCCCGATCTCCCGAATTGCTCCACGGATTTGCGCACGACTTTGGGATAGTAGGAACACCTCATGGGCACTCCATAGCCAAGTTTTTGTCCACCAAAATTTTCTAAATCAAGAGGAATCGAAGAAATCCCGCCAAGAGTTCCCTCACCCAAGAACACCGAAAACCCCAAAATCGAGCCCCTTTGCTCACAGATTTGGGAGGGAAATCAAAGGGAAAAGAACCACGAAGGGCTTATGCATACATCCCCCACCAAACCCCAAAGAGAAAGGCCTCGAAATCGCTCCAAGAAAATCGCCAAGAAAAGGCTCCGAAAATCACCACAAAGAATGAACGGGAACAACACATCCAAGCCTTGAGGAACCACGTCGAATCATCTATACATGACAAAGAGGTTCATACAAGGTCTAGCTTGCCGCCCGATCATCCTTCCCTCTCATAAGATCTCACCATGAAGCTCTCAAGCTAGTCCTATAGAAATCCTAAGGAAAATAGAAAGGGAAAATAGGAAAACCAAATGAGCTAAGGTTCCAAGAGTTGGCTGCCATCCTCTCACCTTTTGGGTTATATGGAGGCAACCGAAAGTCTAAAATGCCCTTACTAGCTAATTAGGGATACATGCCCCTCGAGGGCGAATTCGGAAATCTTTGTCATCGCTCCATCGGACGGATGCCCAGCAACTGCAAACTTGCTTAGCCTCGACGCAAGCCTTGCGATCCCCACGCGTGTCCTCCGCTTCGAAGTCTCCGGACTGCGTCATCGCACACCGGTCGGACGGGTGCACCTCATCGGTCGGATAGGTCCCAACCCGATCGAGACCGGTGCCGGAGCTTCTTTGCAACTCTGTCTTCGGTTCTTCGGTCTTGTCTTTGTGGATCAGCCAAGGAACCTAGTGGTTTTCTGGTGAACCACCTGAAACCCTGCGAACTCGGTGTAGCCTCCGCCAATCGCCACTCATGACTCGGCTCCCACGTAGTCCCGGCTCGACCTTGGTTTTGAGGCTCTACCAAGAAACCGTCCATGACTTCATCGCGCCGTTCTTGCCACCATGCGACTCGCACTTGACTCCACTGGTCACCGGGTCCCTCGAACGAAGCCTACCTGTCTTCTCTTCTCACTTTGGAGGCCTCACCAGCAACGATTTTCACACTTGTTCTTCACACGCACCAACACCGGGCAAGCCGCAACCTTGCACACCGCAATACTTAGCCAAGAATCAGTCCACACAACGTTGTCAATCACTCATCACACCAGGAAGTGACCATCCACCAGTCCTTGAACCACACATGGTCCTCAGGACAACATGAAGAAGTGGATCTACCACTGCGTCCTAGCCCGAAATGAGGGATGGATGTAGATGGAGTGAGTGAGCCGTGCCAGTGGAAGACCAATGCTGATATGTTATCTGTAATGTTAATTAGTATCTTTAGAGTTCATGGGAACATTGTCTTATATACGTGAACATCATGATGTTAATTAGTAACTTTACATTTCCATGAAACATGGTCTCATGTTTGTCGGGCATGTTCGTGTTTCCTAGACAAGAACATCTGCTCTTATTGTACATACATGATCGTGTTTCCTAGCACGCCACATGAACAAGGAAAAAGACTATGGATAAAACTCTGGGTCTACTTGGTTGTCTTGACCATGTCTTGTTCCCATATAGTGTACGCTAGGCAGAGTAGCCATGGTTTTACTTCAAACCAATTTGTTGTCTTACTTCATATCCAATGGAGGTGTACCATACCCCTCACTTCAACACACTCTAGCTAAGTCATGGATATGTAAGGAGTAGTTGGGATAATGCACGTATCTAGAGAGATTGAAGATCAATATTGGACGATTAATAAGAAATACAATGTGATTGTTGCTCACCTTGACCAAATTCAAAACAAGCATTCGGTTTTTGCCAAACATCCAAAATGCTAATGCATCCCAAACCCAAACTATGTTTGTGATTTTCGTTATCGTTTGTTTGTTGATCATTCCCCTTGTTTGAAGTTGTTTCTGCTTTGTTTCCCTGTCCATCTCTCTTCCTTGTCTCCCTATAAATGTTATCCTATTTTATCAACTATGAAATCGTAGATCACCTTTGCCCAAAATCAAAACAAGCATCTTTTACAGGACTGGAAATATTTGTCCTTTCTATATATTTTTTCCTAGACCGAAACATCTGGTCTGTTAATGCATCCCAAAACCAAACATCCGGATAAATGGTAGTAAACTGTTCATCTTTGCATGTTGAAGTGCTTGTAAATATAGTTTGCTCCAAATTCACTAAGATTACAAATTTACATAGGTCTTTTTTTTGCAAAAGACTATTACATTATTAGAGATCAAGGCGCCTCCTTGCATTAGCGTGATACAACTCCTGAAGAAACACACTGACTTTCCCTGAAACGAGATCTATTAATATACCGGACTCTCCAACTCCCTCCATTGCCTTGTCTCAAACTCTCTTCCTCCAGAAAATCACAATCACCATGCCTTCTTCTCCGATTCGATCGCCCACCTCCCCTTTCCCTTCCAACCCCTCCTCCATTGGGACACCGCCCGACTCCCCCCAATCAAGTGGATGTGAGCCATCCGAGCCCTCCTTGAGTGAATCGATGTAGAACACATGGAAAGGCGGGGAGAGCGAGGACGAGTACGACTACGTGGAAGAGGATGAAGAGGAAGAGGAAGAGGTGGAGACGCGGGTGGCCATTGAGAAGAAGAGATTGGCATCCAAGAAGAGGAAGCCGGTGGAGGTCAAGAAAGGGAATCATCAGATGGAGGCATTTGCGAGGTAGCTTTTAAATGATGACAAGGCCGGTAAGCCTGATTCGTTCAAGGACATTGCGTTAGTGAAGAAGAAGAAGGGTGCAGAGTAGGAGGTGGACTCGAAGATCACCAAGAAGAAGATGGACATCGGTGCTAGTCCTTCAAATGCGGTCCCGCCAATCCCAGTCTCGTGGCTCTCCCAGCCATTGAAGCTCCTTCGACACCGAGTCATCGGGGGAACTCCTCGGAGGGGTCGTCGTAGATTACTCGTATTTGGGTTTTCTTTTTCATGTTCATATAGGTGGTCTTGTGGATGGAAAGATCAATGGTATGTTTTCTTTTGGATGGAAAGAAAGATACCATGTTTTCCTGCCGTGTGAATCTTGTAGTGGTAGGAAAATCCCCTGTATCCCCTGTTATCCATGAAGAACATTGGTGTTATTCTTTTCCGTGTTCACCTTCTTTGCTTCAGTGGATTTCCCTGGTCTTGATGCGTTGTCATAGTATGAGATGTAATGTCTTGTCATGTGATATTGTATTCTTATCCCACTGCTCCGCATTGCAGATACACACGTAAATGATGATCGATTTTACCAATTTACCGTTTGACCAAATTCACCATTTTGCCAAGAATATACAGAACATAAATGATGGTCACCTTCCCCAAATTATTCAACTTAAATGCGCACATACATGATACATCCTCATAGACCTACACTCGTACAGTGGCACAAGCACAGCCGCGCACAAACACACACCCAACAACGAAACCTTCGGACTTGGCAACGAGGAAGACAACAGACACGGTCATGGAGATGGATATGGCACACGCTTATTCCGCCATACCTAATGCACGATGGAATGTAGCATAATGAGGATCCGTGCGGAGATATTTCTCCAATGCACAATGCCTACCCCTCAACTTCATGGTACATCCCGAGCGTAAAATGCCAGAAGCATGTTGTAGGATGTCACTAAAACCCCACTCTTGGTAGCAAGATTGCGGTAACGGCACAAACGGCGACCATGGCAAAACAAACGAGTATAACCCTACTCCTACGGCCAAGGCAAAGGATTATTCTTCATCTCCTTTGTTTCTTCCTTATCCGCTACGTCCATGTTGTTGATATAGATCCATGTATCCTAGAAGGCTGCAGAGGTGACACAACATGGAAGTTGGCGGTTCTTCTATTCTCATTAGAAGTCATCCTCTTGCACACTCACCAACAACATAAACATGATAAAAACTGACCAGAAACAATGATTGTAACCTGCAAAAACATGAGGCGGAAGCTAAGAGCTCACCTCTTTTCACGACACATAGAACCAAAAAGAGAGGTCTGCTAGAACAATGTGTGGAGGATGAAGAGGCGATGATCAAAGGCCTTGGGGGCACACCTATTTATCGAACCATGACCAATCATAAGGAAACTGCACCTCGTGGCAGAGCATGCCTCACGGGATTACAGTAGCCATGAAAATACCTGGGATGCTCGGAATACGAAGGCCTACACTGCTCAGGAATCCTATCACAAGTATAGGGAAGAATATGCAGCCTTTTCCCCGGTAGGTATGTGAAATATTTGGTGGGTACACTAGTGTGCTTTGGTCCAGTTAAGAACGTAGAACGAAGATCCTTATATCTGTATGACTTAAAATAGATGTGTAGGCATTGTAGTGGGAGAAGCAGCTATTAGGCTTTGTGATCTTCGACTTGAAACACACCTAGCTTCACTGAAGCGTGGGCCTCTTCCAAATATCCGTCTCCCGCCTATATTGTATGCCACCGGAATCCGCCCAAACTTGCTGACTATTGACATATGTTAAGTACCTATTTTTAAGCTGTCAATTCTTGCATTTCACCACAAAACCTATGCATCCACAGTAGAATAGGAGCTTATATTGATGAATTCCACTAGTGGCAATGCAAAGATGAATGCAGGTATTTAGCACAAGAAATGAGAAGAAAGTACACCTCCATCAACCAATCAATTCAGGCTCAACCAATAGAAGGCTGCCACGTAGGCGTCCACTGGATCCACGATGTCATCAATCCATGGGAGGAAGACCCGACGAATCAGGAGCCACCACGAAAGCGTCACATGGATTCTATAGACCTCCTACGCATCAAAACTGCCTCCAATCCACGTGGGCACCCAGAATCGCCTTGAGGACCCACCTGACAGCCACCTGGAGAAAACTCACCGCCACTAGGGCCCACAAGGGGTCTGCTGACCCCACAGGTCGGTAGAATTGACCTTATGGCCGCTAGTGAACGACCGCCACATGGAGGTTCTCGATTGGCTCCTGGTCCATTCTGCTTGTGCTCACACTGATCTCACGAAGTTGTTTCGGCACTATAAATAGAAGAGAGTGGGGGAAGAAGAGAACAACACACTTGAAGGCAACTTCTCACCTTGTCTCCCTCTTCCCTCTCATCCTTTCTTGGTTGAGGTGAAACTTCACCTCACCATGGGTGTATGTGTGTGTGTCGAAGATCTAGCCTAGGTGGTGCTAGGTAGAGAGGGAGTGTTTGTGAGTGAGTAGAGGTGAAATGGTGATGATCCGTTCATCAGCCATCATCCCCTTGTACCACATGGATGATGTCGTTCTTCATTTAGACTAAAGTGAGTGTTTCTATATATTCCAATTAGACTAAAGTAACATTCATGCATAGCTGATATGTTCTTGTGTTCTTCATCCATTTTTGATCTTAGGCTTGCATTCTAGTTCAACCATCCCTTTCGATCCTATGGAGAAGGTGCAAAAGTTGTTTATCCATTTGTACGACTGCTCGTCAATTAGAATACAGTGGATGCTCATGCATATCTTATTTATATCAAAGTATCATTCACATCTCTTGTCACCTATTTGATACCATGATGATCATGGTCAAGATCTGCTCACGGGTTCGTCGCTCCGTATTTATACGAAGTGCTATAGTGTTGTTACGGGACGTCAGGCGTAGCCATGCTATAGTAGTAATCGGCAGTGTAGGCATGGTGCCTAGATTGCGGGTTATCCTTCATTTGCCCCATATCCCACAGTTAGTTGGTTGTTGGTCATGTTAGTGACAGCAGTTGGACCCTTTGTACTACCCCACATTCGGATACAACATAGAGTTTTTGGACAAAACTGACCTGTTATTTCCAGGAGGGAACTAGTGCGAGTATTCCCATCCCGAGCATGTGCCCTTCTAGAATCAATACCCATAGGAGAGTCCTCATCTCCCAGTCTACCTCAGCAGGGATCATGTATCCTTGAATAGTCACTCGTAGAGCTCCCCTTCTGTTCCTAGGATTCGATACCTTTGGAATACTCTTTAGGTGAAGTGCTACAACGGTATATCCGTGCACATGTGGATTCGTTTGTACCCATAGGTATACCCAGGTGATTCTTACGCTCACACTATCCTGACGCCGTAGTGGTGACATTAAGAAATACCAACAAGCATTTCTGGTGCCGTTGCCGGGAAACGGTTGTCGTGAATCTACGAACCCGACTATCCTGATATCTTTTGTTTTTCCTTTTTGTTCTACCTCTACCCCCATTATCCATGGAAGGTTATCCTCGTACAGACCTTCTATCCGACATGAGTGAATCCGAAGAACAGTCCTCTCTAGGACCCATTCCATTCTCATCTTGCCTAATTTACCCATTTCTCCTGCGGCTAGTTCACGAAAATTCCTTCTTGGGAACAAGTCATGAGAAGACCTACGACCATATGAGAAACTTGGAGCAATTGTGTTCCACCCAGAGTAGAACCCAGGTGATACAAGATGTTCTTAAAGGGAACCTATTCCCATTCTCCCTTTCTGGGAAGAGGAGAATCTGGTACCGCTATTTTGGTTATGATCATTTCAGCTGGCAAAATTTGAGGGCAGCTTTCTGCATCAGATTCTTCCCACTATGGCGTATCATTACCCTAATAATGGTACTCAGTTTTAAATAAGGAGAGGACGAATCTCTAAAAATGGCATGGCACCTTTCACCTCTTTGGTCTACCCAATCCGGTGCTTTTGCAACATTTCTAGGTTGGTCTACTAGAAGACAGTGCCATGAGACTTGATGCCCTCTTGGGAGGCGCCTTTGTGTTCCTAGAGCCAGAACAAGGAAAGGAAATTTTGGGAGAAATCCGAGATTTCAATTCCCCACCTATCTTAGGTAGCAAGGCAGCCAAAAGAGATGATGTCGAGTTGCCTAGATCAATCTTCAAGAGCACGAGTTTACACTCATATTCTCGCTTCGCTCTAGTCAAAGATATCGTTCTCGATTGGCGAGGAATCTATGGGAAAGAGCACCTAGTATGAGTTCTACCTTTAGGTTCCCTATTGTTTCTTCTCTTAAAATCAACCCTCGAGACTAGTCTCAGAGGGAGATTGAAAGGAGTGGTTTGGGAAGGAAAATCATTCCTGGCAAGAGTGATTATTTTGGCTCTAACTACGACTTTCCTGGGGAGGTACAATAGTATATCTTGTGCTTCATGTCGGGACTCAATGCGAGGTACCACCACACAAAGGGTTAGTTAGGGCAAGTACATTGGTGTGGTATGATAAGCCGTCTCATGCATTTACACGTAATCTTGGGTCGACTCAACATACAACCTGTACAATGAGTTGTCTGGTAAGTCATCTGGTAGATCTATATAATTCCTTAATTTGTGCACATAAAAAATGAATATTATGAGTTGCATGGCAATAATAACTCATACAATGGTTGTGGAGTTGTCTCATGAGGTAGTTGTTTTGTTAATGAGGTTGTTGTTTTGCGAGGCAACGACCTCTTTCTCTCTCCTTGCTCTCTCTCCTCCACATCATCAAAAATCCTATGTGGCACTGCATGGGATGACCTATGGGACTGCTGACGTGTACCAATGTACTTGCTCTTAGGACACTGGCCCTTGATCCCTAAATTTCCATATGTTGGGCCTAAGGAAGAAAACTTTATGCCGATCAAGTTGAGCAATTCACACTATTATTTTGAGCTCAATTATGATCTATGTCGATCAGTCAAGTCGACTAAAATTCCATTCTTCATTCCTTAACTTGATTGATGCCCGATGGGAGCACGTATTCACTCTTATTTGCTATGCACCCCTTGGAAGCTTAGGTTGACTTACATGCCATTCCCACACTTGTGAGGACAGAATCTTAGTCAATCAAAGGAGGGAATGAACCAACAGGTTCGTTACTCTCGATCTGTTGCTCAAATTGCTCATTTGGCCCATCATATTTCATCCTTACAATCTCAGGCACGAGCACTCTTGAGTTATGCCTTTTCTTAGAGATGAGAGCTGCCACTCTCAAAGCACTTTCCCCGTGTTTATTTTCACCATCTCTATGGACTCTCATCCGGGGTGTTGTGGCTTTGTTACGCTATGCAATCTTCCTAGGGCTTCCCATCATAGTACCTCTTGGACTGTTGTGAGGGTCATCAATATCACATCATGTATAAAGCTTGCATCGTACACATGCACTAACCTTGCAGGAAACAAAATTCTCATACACATTTTACCGAGAGAATCTGCAAGGAGGACATATGAGGTTGAGCAGGAGACCACTATACGATACACAAACGACTAATGAGGAAAACAAATGATGCAAGCATGGAGGGGCCACAACATTCTTCATCCGGTATGAGTCCAAGTAAGACCCCCGTTTTGAGCCAATAAGTTATAAAGAGGCTTGAAAGTCGAGTCGGGATAAAGGCAATTATATGCCCACACTACGTGAAAAACTGCCTTTGGTAACGGGCGTAGATCGCCTTTGGTAACAGGCAATGCGCCCGTTACCGATCAAGTGTTACAAATAAGCCATGAAAGGTATCGGGCGGATGCCCGTTGCGATAAGACATATTTGTAATGGGCATTAAACAACGACCGTTACCAAAACTAGCCACCGGCCACGTGAAATGGCTGTTTTTACGGGCCCACGGGGAACTTTCGTAATGGGCACCAAAGCAAAACCCGTTACGAAGCTCAAAATCGAGACGCCCGATGTGCATCTGTCTTAACGAAATGAGACACGTCTATTTCACATGCATCTCGACGCACAACTAGTATTCGTAACGGGCATCAAACAACAACGGTTACCACGACTAGTCACCGGTCACGTGAAATGGTTGTTTCTTTGGGCCCACATGGAACTTTGGTAACGGGCATGAAACGAGCCTCTTCTTGTTAAATTAACATCGAGACGCATTCTGTGAACTGGCGTCTCCACTGTCTCGACGAAATGAGACGCTTCCGTTTCTACGTGTGTACGCTTTCTCTCTATATCTCGATGAACGGCCAAGTCACGGGGCCCACCGGTCGGGGCCGGTAATGGGCTTTTACACTGCCCGTTACATTGTGGACATTTTTGTAACGGGCTTTCCGAATGAAGCCCGTTACTTACTGATCAGTGTTTGTAATGAGCTTTAATTTACACCCGTTACAGATATGATGGCCATCCCTACAGTAACCTGCCCGGTTGTCGGCGGCATCCTGGAACCAGCCAGGATTTGGCAGCCACCAGGTGCTTCATCCTGGAACCAGCCAGGATATGGCAGCCACCACAGCAAGGAGACATTACAAACACATTCTCACATCACAGATATTGGCAAAGAAAGATCGCATTTATAGACAAGCTAGCTAGGATCACATCAAGTTTCAAGTAACTCTCATCAGGGCTTGTTTGGATGGAGTCATGAGAAAACAGACTGAACCAGGCATTATCTGACCCCAACCAAGCAAGCCAAGCAGGTTTCTTAGGCAACACCTGACTAAAGAAGACTGAATGAGTTTCAAGATTCTGGTCACAATAAACTCACCGTGCACCACTGTAGAACTTGCCCTTTCAGTCGATGGTCTCCTTAAGAATGTGCTCGCACAGCATCTCCCAGACACACTTTACATCTTCTGTGGGAACATCTACAAGAGGTTTGAAATCCTGCAAAATACAATCATTTATGAGAATACAAGTAGAAATCATTTTCTAAAATCAGATGGATAACATGAGCAGAGACAAGGTTGAGCATTATTATCTACTTACAGTAGTCTTCTTGATGTCAGGTATGTCATCGAGTAGTCTTAACATATGGAATGCCACATGGAATCCACACAAAGAGGACCCCCGTGGCTGCTGAGCACACTGCTCGAGGTAACAAAATGACAAGTTAATGGAGTACCAAATAGGTAAGAAGGGACCATAAAAAAACCTCGGTCTTACAACAAGATTTGTTTTGTGCTTGAGTGTGGCTTTTGCCTTTTTTCTTTGCTTTCCTCACTCTATCCTATGCATCACCAAAGGCCCTGCATGATCAGCAATACCAATTAGAAACACTAAGAGATTGATTTTTTGTGAACAAAAAATGTTGTACCAAAGGCCACCGCATGGTCGGCAATACCAATTAGAAACACTAAGAGATTGAATTTTTGTGAACAAAACCTACAAGAAACCGACCGAGTTCAAAACATTTTGGAGGTCGGGAACTTTAGCGGGGGATGTTGTTTAGCAGAATCTAGATACCAAACCTCTTTGAACTTCATACAGATGATCACTGTTACCCAGTGGCTAGTGTAGTAGGCACCCACCACGTAGTAGTTGTTCATCATTGCATTTGAGATTGCTTTGCCAACTTGCTGAGAACGCTGATAAATATTTGTTGAAGTAAACAAATCTGGATCTAAAAACCCAACACTGATCTGCTTCTCCGCTGCCTTGTCCATCATTTTCCTACAAAAAATCAAATTGATAGCATGCATGAACTTTGCGGTCAAAATTAAAGAATATCTTTTTAGGTTTTAAAGGACTTACAATGTCCACAACCTCATGAAGGTAACATCCAAAGAAGCCAGGGTTATAAGGTTAAACACGCTACTGAATTCAATGTTTAACATTAAAGCACCACAACCACCTTTAAAGTAGTCTTGATCCACCTTTCTTTGGAAAGGAAAGTTTATCCTTACTGTGTTCCATGACATAAGCATGCAACTTGGCACAATTTGGTCCAGCAGCCTTTACATTTTCTTCTGACAACATAGGTGCACCAGGCTTGTATTTTGGTCGGTCCTGTTCAGTCCCATTAACATAGTTAAGAATCTCATCTTTAGATAGAGGTTTCCTGGCCTGGTTCCCCTTCTGCAGTGGAGATTGCCTGGGCTCCTCCTGTTGCAGAGGTTGATGTACTTGCTGCATCTGCTGCTTAGGGGGAGATTGCCTGCGCTCCTCCTCCTGCTGGAGAGGCTGTTGTTTCGTCTGTTGCTTATCATCATGTTGCGGTACTTTGCTAGGCGTAGTTTGCCTAGGCTCCTCCCCGTTGTTGTCGACGCTCCCGTTCTTTGGAGAGGTCGTTGTTTCGTTTGTTGATTATCCTCAAGTTGCGGTACGCTCGCTTAGGCGGAGTTTGCCTAGGCTCCTCCTCCGGTTGTTGTCGACACTCCTGCTGCGTAGTTTTGCTGATCTACTGCTGCTGTTGTTGAGCCTTCTCTTGCTGACACTGAGCTGCAGCACCTCCGTTTGATGTTGTACCCCTGCTACCTGTTGCAGCTTCAGGGTTGGGATGTCTCGTCATGGGTGGTATAATGATCCTGTCCTTTGGCCTTGTATCCTTTGAAAGAGAGCCGCAACTAGGGTTGCTACGTCACCTCCATCTATTGGTACATGCAGAGTGTATTGACTCGTATTGGCCCACACATAAGTAGGTTGCACCACAACATACCCATACTGCACCGGTACTGAATGGCAAGCCTTTTGAGATGGAAAGACTTTCGCTAGTGCGAGCTCCACGGTGCCATCCAAAAGGCTGCACACGGTTGGCTCTGTCAGCTTATCTATTGTGTCCAACATAGGTGATCGACTATCACTGTGCACTTCATTCGCTTCGTCACAGTTGGCATTCCAATGATCTTGCTCTCTGCCATCTTCTTCCCTGACATCATAATGAACTTCTTCACTATCATGCCCATATTCTTCCTCAATGCCATCCATATCTTCTTCCTCGCTGCTACTGACAGGCACTGGTAATTGGGAAGGAAGAAGTGCATTTTTGGGTATGTTGATGCCTGATAGTCTTAGAGCACGGACAATTGATTTAAATGTTTTGTCCGCCATCACACCATGAGCGTCAGACCTCTTGTTTCTCTTCTTCCTGGACATTCTAGCGAACTCTTCACCAAACCCTTTACCCCAGCCAAGTGAACTAGACACACCTCGGACCTAACCTCGATGCTCTGGAGTCTCAAGTGCTGCGATGAGGATATCATCCTCCCTAACCCCAAAAAAGAGCCATCGCTACCCCGCAGCCGCAAGTGTTTTCACCCTTTCGCTACCCCCACCACCGCGGGGGTTCTTGAATGTTATGCCCCCACTTCCTTCACTAGTATTCTTCTTCTTCCCTACCCTTGCCCGCAGATAAGGTCTCGAACATCCAGGAAATTGCTCCCAAGGGTTCTGTTTTCCTTCGACAGCGAGCTTTGCATCCTCCTCCTCCCACTCTTTCTTTTTACCACGATAACCTTTTCTGCCCGTCTTGTGTGGCTTATTATGCAATGCTCTCTTTTGTTTCATCTCTTGTCTCAATTGCTGAAATGAAGGAGAATTGGTTTCCTGCACAAACATGTCCTAGTCTTGTTGCTGCAAAAAGGCATGCTTCACAAAGGGAGTCTCCTCTTCACTCACATATTTTTTTCTTAAATGGGCCTTGAACCGCCGTTGCAAGGTTCCAATCTGTGATATAGCTGCCTTAACTACCTTCTTGCGAACAGATTCTTCCAGATTGGCTGGTTAATCTAGCTTTTCCTCTAAAACTTTAAACAGATGGTCCTTTTCAATTGGTGAGAGATCATCAATCGCCTTGTTGATTGACACCCTCTCCCGAGCAATGAGACCACAGACCAATACAAATCTATCCCTCGCAGCATCTATGGTAGGCTAAAACTTGGCATCAAGTCCAGTTGCAGTCAACTTGTCTTCTGGCCATTTGGTTTGTGTCCTTGACCCGCGGGATCGAGTACTACTCGCAGCAATCTGTGCTGAGTGACCCTATGAAGAAGGTTCACCGACGATGGGTTGTGATGGTGCACTGGAGGTAGAGGAGTTTGTTGTTGTGGGAGACTACATAGATGATATGTCAGGTTTGTCAGTAGAGCAACATAAGCGAGACCGAAAATCTAAACTTAATTCTTATTAGATAAATTCGTTTTCTCTGACAGTCAAAATAGCTGATACAGTCGTAAATAAAATCAGCATAGACATACACATTTTATATTTTACTTAATTAGCATACAGGGATAGGTGCTAACCATTTTGACAGGGACAAAACAATATGCTTATATATCAAAGCAGAAAATAAATTCCTTCAACTGGTTCCTTGTTCAACTTAAGCAGCGATAGATTGTGTGTTCCATATGTACATGCAACGGGGGAGGATAAAGCAATGGTCATGACATTATATATGGCGGTAGTGAAATAACACGCACAACACATCATGACACCAACAATAACAATATATATGACATTATAAACCACTGCGATGCAATTCCCAATGACATTTGTGGCCATCAGAATTAAAGTATGCTAACAGGTCCAAAGCATAAGTGTCGATCCGGTACATTTAGAGCATAGCAGAATTAAAGTATGCTAACATCTTTTATGCTTTTCATGAATTTACAGTGCAAAAATTATAGCACCAGGAACATGAAAATGAATTTCAACATTTCATATAACTTCATCTGTTAGCAACAATTTATTCAAAACAAACTTGGAGCAACAAAATCCATCCATCAAATCCACAGTCAATCAATTGAAGATGAACTATTAAGGCATGTCTCCCTAATCCACCTTGACATGAATATATAGCAGATTGGGTGGACTACATTATAAACCATCGCAATGCAAATCCAAATGACATTATGTGGCCATCGAATTAAAATATGCTAACGAGGTCCAAGCATAACGTCGATCCGAGCATACCGGAAATTAAAGTATATGCTAACGAGGTCCAAAGTATAACCGTCGATCCGGTACATTCGAGCATAACGAATTAAAGTATGCTAACAGGTCCAAAGCATAAGTGTCGATCTGGTACATTCAAAGCATAGCAGAATTAAAGTATGCTAACATCCTCAATGCTTTTCATGAATTTACAGTGCAAAAATTATAGCACCAGGAACATGAAAATGAATTTCAACAGTTCATATAACTTCATCTGTTAGCAACAATTTATTCAAAACAGACTTGGGGCAACAAAATCCATCAATCAAAACCACAGTCAATTAATTAAAGATGAACTATCTAGGCATGTCTCCCTAATTAATCCACGTTGACATGAATATATAGCAGATCGATTTTGGTGGCCGATGAGAGAGAGGGTGTTGGGGGTTCAAGCCGGACTAACCTCTGTCGCGAATGAAGTAGTTGTTCTCGTAATGGTCGGAGGGGCCGGATCCACGGCGGCTCGTGGCCTGAGGCGGCCAGCCGGCTCGTCGTCGTGGTTGGGGACGACGTCGACGGATCCGCGTCAATCGTCTTTAGGTTGGCCAGACGTACGTCCGCACGCCAGTAACTACGTCCTTGTCACCGTCGTCACGCAGGGAGCGGTGGGGCTGGAGAAGAGTAGGACTGCGGCGGGGAGAGAGCGGCGAAGGCGAGCGGGGCGACTGGCGGCGGCGGTGGGGAGAATGCAGGCATTGTGGATCTGTCTAGCGAGGAGCCGAATATGAACGGTGTGCGTAACTGTGTTTAATGAAACTATTGGCATGCCCTTAACGGCTACGTGCGGCAATTGGAATTTCATGGGCACTATAGTACATATAGGTGGGAAACTTTGAGCAACCCGTGCACGGTTCTCCCCGCTAACGATGGTTAGTGAACCCGGATCGCCTTTGTTGGGAGTTGGGTCGGCGGTTATTTTTTATATTGGCGCTGACGCTGACGCGTGAGCCTGTCACAATTGTTTTGGAATGAAACTTGCTTCCCTGATTTATTAGAGCCCATAAAACAGCACCTAAAAATCATAAAAATACAAACAATTCGTATTTGGACATTTAGTATTTGAATAAAATATCAACAATCACACTTGTGTGCCCAAGATTCTTAGAATCCATTTTTACATCCCAGGTTAATGATGTAATAATTCTACTAACATCTAGTGTGCTCTGAAAAATCTACAAATTGACATGCTAGCATAATTTGGGTACCTAGACTTGTCTTCAAAATTTCAAATGGTTTCGATGAAGGAATTATATACTTGTGTACAAATGTCTACATCTCTCACATAGTTTCCTAGAATGTTTGCTTGAACATTGAAGTTTTCCACACTTTGCAACATGTTCGAACTCATATGCATTTGAAAACGTAACAAAACCTTGTGTTCACCTTAAGCTTACGAAATGTAAAGTTCCATCACCAATGGTTGTGTAACACAAATATTATTTGTATGTTGTACTTACAAAGAACAAAATAAGGCATATAAACATCACTCAACAAACGGAATGTACACTAAACAATAAAATTAATGAATATATGGTGATTTTAGAAAAATTTAGAAAAAAGTATCAAATTTGGACTAAAAACGATGAAGAAATACTTGTTACAACATTTGGTTGCAAATTAAAAGGAGAAATGGGAACTGTTCTTCATTTGAATAGAGCTGCCCCCACGGTCATTTGAATAGAACAAAGGAGGAAGCGAGAGGGCACCGCCGCCTACCGCCGCCGACATCCCGACATTCGATAAAATCAAATCCGCGTTTAGTAATATCTAATAATTTACATTCAAGATAGATAACGTTTATATTGATGCTTGCGCCTACATCTCGATGTTCATCCTGCCGACGGTGTACTCCATGGCGGGGGCGGAATTTACGCGTCCGGAGGTGGAACTCATGACGGATGCGACACACGGTGCGGCGGTAGTGGATGATCTCTTTGGTATCCGGCCCGTAGTGCCTACATCCCGCTTCCCAAATGCGGATGTGGGGGATTCTTGACGGGCGCAACGGAATGTCGTCGTCGTCGCCGTCATCAAGCTAGTACAACCACACAATGTTGTCGAGATCCTGCTTGACGAGGTAGCGCAGCCGCCGTAGGTTGTGGTTCTTCCACCGGCCGTCAGGGGCGACGGGCCGCTGCTGATTTCCTGGAGTAGTGGCATGTCTTCGGGGTCCGTCGGGTTGCAACGATACTTCAACATCGCTAAAAAGTACTTGGCACCGGAGTCTTCAGCTGCGGTGGCATCTCCGATGAGTTTCAGACCCTTATCGGGGTTCCGCTGCCTCATCAACCTCACCATCCCCTCGAAGCACAACGCCTCCGGATGATTGGCCTCGCGGAAGCGCCGCTCAAGGCAAGACCTGACGTAGCGATTCTTGCACGTCGAACGAAGATCACGCAGCGACACGTGCAGTAGTACCTCATCGGAGTTGCAGATGCGCCGGAAGGTGCCGCAGATTTTATTGCGAAGGTTTAGAAAATGGAAAGCGGCCACATCCTTGATGAAGTGGATGATGATCTTGGTGAGAAGTTCATCTGGCAGCAACATCAAGCACACCGCGGCGGCCATCAAAGAGAATGGAGGAAATAGCACAACGACGGGGTTTGGATTTTGAATGGCGACGAGGGTTGAAGTTGGCGGTGACGAGGCATGAAGTTAGCAAGGAGGATTGAAGTTGAAGAGGGATGAAGTGTTGGCGACTAGGATTGAAATTGAAGGAGGTGACGAGCTCGAGGATTGAAGGTTGAAGATGGCGCCTCGGCCATGTCATAATAAAACAATAAATGGAAATTGAAAAGGCGCCGCGGTTTGGTCGCTACCGTTGACAAGCGGGCCCGACATCATTGCCCGCCCCTTCTCCTTCCCGCGTAAGTGAAAGGCAACGCGTGGCTTCGCGCCGAGACGGAGCCGGATGCGCAATCAAGTGGCACGTGCGGCGTGTGGAGTAGTGGGTGGGGGCGGAGCCGCCCGACGGTTTCGCGTCTTGTCAATATAGTAACTCCCTCGCCCGGTCGCCCTCTCTCTCGCTTTCTCCCCCCGCTTCTTCCATAAGCTTATCTCGAAGGCCGAGAAAAATCAGCACGAAACACCTGACCCTCGGGAACGACCATACAGACGAGGTCCCCTCGAGAGTCCAAAATCCGAGAACCACCTGGCCAAAACAACACCTCAAAGGCCTCATCCAACAACTGGGACACAGAAAGCAGATTGTACCCCAGCGATTAAACAAGAGCAACACGCCTCAGAGTGATCTCGTCACTCACTTTGATCTTACCTTCTGAAAGCACACACCCACGCCCATTGTCCCCAAAAGTGATGTACCTCCTTGTCAACACCGGGACGAGACTTGAGAACCACCCCCTGTCTCCGGTCATATGCCTCAAACAACCGGAGTCAATCAACCAAATGTTCTTCAAGTCTCCCACTTGAAATTCAAAAACGAGCACATGAGCGAACAAACGACTCAACACTGGGCTTAGTACCAAAAGAGTAAAACCAGTGCCGAGCCATTTGCTCGAAAGTGGGGTTAGCACAAACCAAACCATCTCTCCTACCAAAACTACCTCCATGAATACCACAACGGTAACCACCCTGAGGGAACCACCCCTCTCTGCCTGAAGGAGGAACAACACCAAGAAAGAAAGCCTGTGGACCATCCCTCCTCTCCTTCTCAAAGCTACGACTCCTCCCATCCCCGTAGTGAACTCGAGGGGGAGAATTCCTAGCAACCTGACCACCTGCAAACTCTCCAGCCCAACCACCAGAACCACGACCTCCAGAAACAACCCTCGCACCTGTACGAGCACGAAACCCAAGCGCTACTGTCCGTGCCCTCGCACCGCTCGACCGGTGCCCCACACCGTCGACCGGTGTGACCTAGGCAGCAACACCTCCAACAGCCTTCCGCTCTCCCCAAGCCCGAACTGTCCTCACACTCGCCTTGACCCTGGGCATCTGCACACGAGGCTCAAGTACACCATTGGAAGGGTGGTACTTGTCCTTGTTAGCCCACTCCTTTGCCATCATCTCCTCTCGCTTCCTCTTGTAGCAAAACTCATCCTTATGGCCATCTCTCCCACAATAGCCACGATGGAACCTCACAAGCTTAGGCTTAGGCTTGGGCTGTGGCTGCTCACTTGGTTTCTCTCCACTCAACTCCTCCACCGGTTTCCCTTCACTAGTCTTCTCACTTTTCTTCCCAAAGAACACTTTCCCCGAAGTACTCACAAACTTGATAGGCTTTTGGAGATCATTTGTGGGTGTAGGAAATACGGGTGGAGCTGGGGTTGTGTCTAGTCGGTTCCTAAGATGGTTAGGTTTTGGAGGGAAATCATTTTTGTGGTGGGTTTTTGGTGGCTCTGGGATATTCTCTCCACTTCCCTCACCAACCTTGTTTGCCCCAAGTCCCTCACCATCCTGCCTCTTAAATGCCTCGATCATCATCCTCAACCGAGGCTCATGACCGGACAACCAACCCATCAACTTTACGAGCTCATCATTCTCATCCCGCAAACGATCAACATAATGTGCAAGTTCCAAATTTTTCAAAGCATGCATTTCACGGGTAGAGCATGATGTAGGCATGGGTTCTTTCGGCTTAGCCTCAAGAGAACTAGTGTAAGCATGCATCTCATCAATCTTAGCATGCAAAACGGGGCAAGAAGTGCAAGCACCTAGCAAAGCGGATCTAGATTTAAGCTCGGCCACTTCAACCCTAAGCACATCTAGTTCCTCGCACTTGGAGGCATGCTTTTCCTTGAACAAAGCAAGATCGGCAAGAAAGATGGAGCAATCGGCACAAACAACCTCATCGAAACAACGGGGCTAGCCTTAAGGGAATCAATCTCAAGCTTGCTATCAAGCACCTGTGTTTCTAGCTCAGCCACTCTAGTCCTAGCATCCTCGAGTGAAGCCCTAAGCTCTTTTCTCATTTTCTTGGCCTCTCTAAGCATGTCATCACGGTTATCAAGCAAAGAGCCAAGCCTCTCATTCTTCTGGCGCAAGAAGGGAAGTTCATCACGCACCTCGTCGTCGGACTCAGAGTCCGAGTTGCTCTGTGTGCCTTTCTTGCTGCTGGAGCTCAGCGCCATGGTGCAGAAGCCATCTCTCGCGAAGCAGCTCAGCCCGCTCAGGTTCTTGGACGACTTCCTGCTCTTGCGAAGATCACCTTCGCCTTCATTGCTGCTCGAGCTCGAGGTGGAGTACGCGGAACTGGAGTCGACGTCGCTTGCTTCAACCATCGCTCGGGCCTTGCCTCGGCTCTCCTTCTTCCTCGATCATCGCTCGTCCTTGTGCTTGTTTTCGTGCTTGCTCTTGTGGTCGCGCCTCAACCGGTACTTGCCATCCATCCTCAACTTGTGCTTGTAGCTGTCCTTGTTCTCGATCTTCTCCGGGCAGTCGACGATGAAGTGTCCTGGCTTGCCGCACTGGAAGCATGTTCTCGTGTTCCTTTTCATGTTCACCCGGTTCTCGTGCAGCCTCTCGAACCTCCTCGTCAGCAGCGCCAGCTCATACTCTCCAAGCACATCGAACTCCTCATCTGGCATAGACATCAAAGAGGACAAAGAGAACATCCTGGTGGATGGGTTAGTGTTAGCCTTTCCTTTCGAACCACCAACGAGGGCAAGACTATGGGAATCGGTCGGACCCTCGAGCTTGGCGGTCATGCCGCTATCCCACCTCGGCCGACTTGAGCTTCGAGAACAGCTCGTTCACCGTCAGAGTGTCATACTTCTCTGACTCCACAATGGCCTCGAACTTTCCGCCCCAAATTGTACGATCCAAAGAGTGTAAGAGCTTGACGGCTCTATCATGATCATCATACGGGAGCACGTCCACATTGGCCCTCATGTTGTTCACAACCACCGTGAACCTCTGAAACAAGGCATCGATGGACTCACCGGGGAGATGAGTGAAGTTCTCGTACTCTCTCCGGTAGGTCGCATACATCCGTGCCTGAACCTGGGCATTCCCAACATGAGCCTCCTTCGAGACCGACCAAATTCTACAAGCCAAGTGCTCGGTGTGCACTCGATCGAACTCGGTCGACACAAAGCACGAAACAAGTAGTCGACCGCCTTATTGTTGGCGTCAAACTTGTCCCTTGATCTCGGAGCGAGGAAGTCCATCGGTGGACATAGCCCTGTGTCCACCTGTGACATCCCAAAGGATCGACCCTTTCCGCGGAGGAACGCACCCATCCGCTTACTCCACATCTGGTAGTTCTTGCCATCGAAGTGTGGAGGACCCGAACCCCGTTCCTGGTACGCCATCCTTGGATCTTAGACTGGTTAGAGTCAATAAAGACCCGAACCGACTCTGATACCACTTGAAGGACCGACACCGCGAACCAGAGAGGGGGGAGTGAATGGGAGCCGATAAAAATTCTTCTCGAAGGAGATGGAAACTCCAACAAGATGAACACGGCTTCCAACACACGTCTCTGACTCACTACTCAAATTGGACAAGCCCACGTAGCCACTGGACCTAGGAACCAACACACAACCTTCCGACCCGAGAACGCGGTGGAACACCAAACCTCGAGTCCACCGACCAACACCGGTCGGACGGTGAGCACCACCGGTCAGACTGGTCCCTGCTGGTGAAGCTGGGCAACTTCCACTAAGTGGCTCCACACCAGTCAGACCGGTGAGACACACCGGTCAGACCGGTCCACGGCTCGAAAGCCCCCAAAGCACCAAACAGGCCAACCGACCTCCAAACTGACCCAAACTCGAAACAACTCCAACACAGGACAACAACGAACACACCCAGACGTTCACCCGAGCAAAAACCCACTAAGGGTTGCACCGGTCGACCGGTCGGGAGCACCTGGTCGGACCGGTGTGGCCGGGCGACTCGGGATGAACAACACCCGCCGGTCAACTCCCCCAAATCCAAAACTCGATCTCCCGAATCGCTCCAAGGACTTGAACAAGAATTTGGGGATAATAGGAACACCTCATGAGGAGTCCATAGCCAAGTTTAATCCCACCAAAACTTGTCCAAAAAGGAGGAATCGAGGAAATCCCGCCAAGAACACCTCTAACCCTAGAACTCGGAAAACCCCAAAACCGAGCCCCTTTACTCACGGATTTGGGAAGGGAATCACAGCCCAAAGAACCATGAAGGGTTCCCACAAACTCCCCCCATCAAATCCCCAAGAGAAAGGTCCCAAAAACAACCCAAGAAAAACACCAACAAAGGGCTCCAAAAATCACCACCAAGAACAACTGGGAACAACACAACAAGGCCTTGAGGAACCACGCCGAATCATCTATACATGCCACAAAGGTTCATACAAGGTCTAGCTTGCCGCCCGATCATCCAACCCTCTCAACAAGATCTCACCAAGAAGCTCTCAAGCTAGTCCTATGGAAATCCTAAGAAAATAGGAAAGCAAAATGAACTAGGGTTCAAAGAGAGTTGGCTGCCATCCTCTCACCACTTAGGTTATATGGAGGCAACCGAAAGTCTAAAATACCCTTTCCTAATAACTAGGGATACAAGCCCCTCAAGGGCGGTTTTGGAAGTCTTCAAGCTTTCTCCATCAGACGGATGTCCGGCGACTGCAACCTGCTTAGCCTCGACGCAAGCTTTGCGATCCCGACGCATGTCCTCCGCTTCGAAGATTCGGACTACGTCGTCGCACACCGGTCGACCGGTGCTCCTCACCGGCCGACCGATACCCACCCGATCGGACCGGTCGGACCCACCGATCGAGCCGGTCGGCACCGCTGCGCAAAGACCGTCTTCGGTTCTTCGATCTTGGCTTTGTGGATCAACCAAGAAACCCGGTGGTTTTCGGTGAACCACCGGAAACCCCGCGAACTCGGTGTAGCCTCCGCCAATCTCCACTCATGACTCGGCTCCCACGTAGTCCCGGCTCGACCTTGGTTTTGAGGCTCAACCAAGAAACCGCCCCCCGACTTCATCTTCTTGTTCATGCCACCATGCGGTCCGCACTTGACCCCGCCGGCCACCGGTCCCTCCAACGAAGCCTACTTGTCTTCTCCACACACCGGAGGCGTCCACCGGTGACGACCTTTCGCGCTTGTTCTTCACCTGCACCAACACCAGTCAAGCCGCAACCTGCAACTGCAATACTTAGCCAAGAATCAGTCCACACAACGTTGTCAACCACTCATCACACAAGGAAGCGACCATCCACCGGTCCTCGAACCACACATGGTCCTCACCTCGGACGCTCGGTCCTCAATGTCTTCCTTGATGAGTGCATTGACAACACACACAAGTAACCAATTCGGAGAAAAGAGAAAAAGAAAAGAAACGAAAGAAAAACTCATGCAAGTGATCAAAAGCCAAACAAAAGCCAAGAAAAGATCGCTTGAGTGAGAAAGATCTCGGTCCCCTAAGGCAAGGGCAACGTCTCAATACAACCGAAATAAAATGCTCCAAAATTGCCGACTCCTCAAGGTGAGGCAAAAGGGCTCGACATCATCGGAAAAGAGCACAACTAAAATTCAGGCGAAAAAGAGCTCCCAAATGCATGAATGCAAGCTCCCCCTGAACAAATGCATTTCTCCCAAAATTTTCTTTCTTCGATGCACACTCCCCCTGGAAACATGAATTGGGTACTTTCCTCCCCCTTGTTGGTAATGCATGAATCAAGTTTACAAATAGAAGCATGTGCTTCTCAAATATACAAAGAGCACTACAACATGCTAAAATTGGGACATAGACAAGCAAGATAGCCACAATTTGAGCACAAGCATCACCAATAAGATACAAAGGGACATATAAGCAAGTGACATAGCCATGATGAAAATGAAGTATTTTTCACAAAATTTCCCTCTCATGAGCATAGGACCTAATCATGAGCAAAAATAGCACATACAACATATAACTCACAAACTTCATGCAAGGTCACAAATACTCATCACACGGTCATCACAAACACCTACAAGCTATCTCATGTAATGTCAAAGCCATCGAGCCATGTGTCCACTTCTAGATATGAGACTTCTCATTGGTGAACATCATGCAACGATTTAGCACCCAAGATAGGAAATTTAACGCATTTATGATAGGGAAGCAAATTTTTCAAGCATAAGCATCTCACATACCATTTTCATGATTTACAAGTTGGACATGGTACATGAAGTGCCTTTGCGGCAAAAAGAAGCTTATGCTTCTCCACAATGTAGCATGTAGGCTAAACATTCATGATGATAAATGGATCTTTGATCTCAAATGAAAAGAACATGGTTCCAAGCACAATTTAAGCAAGATATAGCCATAAGCACCCAAAATGAACATGAGAGGCATTCTACTCACAAGAGATGATTATATAGCATTTTTACAAAAGAAAGCCATGCACAAGCATATGTATCCCAAAGCTACCAAGAGCATAGCTATACATCTCATGAGCATCACAAGCAAGGTCATAACCTCATCTCTAGCATATCATGGTGAGCAAAGCATATGAGAGAAGAACATCTCTAATGCATATGTTACAAAAGCGATCTATGATACAAAGATGCAAGCATGATATGATACATATATGGAAATGCAACATGCATATGTACATCAACCCTCCCAACTCGAAGCTCAAAAAGGAAAAACAACTCCAAGCTCTCCTCGCAAATGAGCAAATGTAGCTTGGTCCAAAGGCTTGGTTAGGATATCGGCAAGGCTGCTTTTACGTAGGTACATGGATGAGGTCTATGTTTCCCTTCTCAACATTATCTCTCAAAAAGTGGTACCTCACTTCTATGTGTTTGGTTCTGGAGTGAAGCACGGGATTTTTGGCAACACTAATGGCACTCGTGCTATCACACATGAGAGGTACATGGGAACACTCCTCACCAAAATCACTTAGCGTGTATGTGATCCAAAGCAGCTGGGAGCAACAATTAGCTATACTCGGCTTCTGTGGTAGACTGAGCTACACTAGACTGTTTGCGAGAAGACCAAGAAACAAGCGAGGAACCCAAAAACTGACAAGTCCCCGAAGTCGACTTCCTATCGACTCGACATTGTCGGGCATACTCCCCGGGTACTCATGCAAGGAAGGAAGAAGACGGACTCCTATTAGAATTCCCCTCGTACTCCTACTAGGACTCGCTGCGTGTAATCCTACTAGGACTCCGGCCTTGTAACCGACTAGGAACCCACCCCCCGGACTATATAAAGGAGGGTCGGGTACCTAGGAGGACATCCACAATCCCTCCGGGGAACAACCCAAGCGCGGGCGCAATACTACTCCAAATAGTACGTAGGGTAGCTACTGCGGCTACCCGAACCCGTATAAATCTTGTGTCTTGTGTCCTCGCGCGGACCTTCGGGTTCCGGATCATGGCGATCCCCACCTTCTATCTTGCTTTGCGGGTACCTCCTATGGAGGCCGAGTGGTTTAAACAACGACGAGTTGGCGCCCACCGTGGGGCCATCGTCATGACCGCCGGTGAATTCGAAGGACCTTCATGATCAATATTAACCTACTCGCGAATCGCTACGCCGGTCAACGAGAACCGGAAAGCGCATTCGACGGGATCATTATCGCGTGCGTCAACTCTCGGCGAGTTTCGTCCGCCGCTTGCTCGGTTTCAAATACTTTCAATCATCGTCATCACGGCGAGAACAAATTGTTGTTGCTCATCGGCGCGCCAACCCAATACGAAGCGATCGCGAACGGGACGTCTCGATTCTGTTGCCGCACTAGTCAAGTACTATTGAAGACTTCTCCAAGCGATACGGACGCTCAAGAACTACTCGAAGAGGCTTCAAGACTACTCGAACTACTACTCTCGACTACAATGTGCTCGGGGTTTGTCGGGCATACTCCCGGGTACTCATGCAAGGAAGGAAGAAGAGCCGACTCTATTAGAATTCCCTTGTACTCTTACTAGGACTCGCTCCGTGTAATCCTACTAGGACTCCTCGCCTTGTAACCGACTAGGAACCCGCCCCCTGGACTATATAAAGGAGGGCGGGGTACCCGGAGGACATCCTCAATCCCTCGGGGAACAACCCAAGCGCGGGGCGCAATACCCACTCCAAACGGGACGTAGGGTAGCTACTCGGCTACCCGAACTCCGTATAAATCTTGTCTCTTGTGTCCTCGCGCGGACCTTCGGGTTCCGGATCATGGCGATCCCCACCTTCTATCTTCTTTGCGGGTACCTCCTATGGAGGCCGAGTGGTTTAAACACCGACGGTTGGCGCCCACCGTGGGGCCATCGTCATGACCGCCGGTGAATTCGAAGGACCTTCATGATCAATATTAACCTACTCGCGAATCGCTACGCCGGTCAACGAGAACCGGAAACGCATTCGACGGGATCATTATCGCGTGCGTCAACTCTCGGCGAGTTTCGTCTCCCTCTTGCTCGGTTTCAAATACTTTCAATCATCGTCATCACGGCGAGAACAAATTGTTGTTGCTCATCGGCGCGCCAACCCAATACGAAGCAGTCGCGAACGGGACGTCTCGATTCCGTTGCCGCCTATCTCAGAGGTGGGACGGACAACTCATCTTTTTTTAGTCGAAGCAGGACACCAGACCAGCATCAAGATCAAAGCGAAGACATCAAGTTCGACTTCTACCGAGAACCGGTTTCAGCCGAACAACAGGTGTGGGACTCGGAGTTTTGCGATCAAGCTAGCTGCCGCACTAGTCAAGATTCGGAGTAATTTCTAGCTAAAAAATTCCAGCTTGCACACGGATCGGGGGTCAATTTCCATCTACGCCAAGTTCTACGACTATTCTCCCCGGAGTTCTATTCTTTGCTGCATATGTTCACTCCTGGATCAAGGGTCGATTATGATGCCTCCGTCAACTCCAAGAGCATTCAAGTGGCAAGTAATAAACCGTGCTTGTGCTACACACACGGAGGCTACCAGCAAGCCTCAAGTTAGAAACTTGGTGCACACAGAAGATGTACGTGAGTACTGCTTCATCTACTCCCGGCCGCACGCGCTCTACGTCGACCTCGCCGTGTGCCGCGACTACTCGTCTCCGGCCGCACTCGCTCTACGTCGACCTCGCCGTGCACCCCGATGCTCGTCTCCGGCCGCGGGCGCTCTCGTCGACCTCGCGTGCGCCACGCCCCGACTACTCGTCTCCCGGCCGCACGCGCTCTGTCGACCCCCCCCGTGCGCGCGACTACTCGGTCGGCCCCCCCCGGCCCGCCCCCCGCCACCCCTCCGGCCGCACACGATCTACGTCGACCTCGCCGTGCGCCACGACTACTCGTCTCTCGGCCGCACGCGCTCTACGTCGATTTCGCCGTGCACCTCGACTACTCGTCTCCGGCCACACGCGCTCTACGTCAACCTCGCCTTGCACCGCGACTACTCGTCTCCACTCTCCCGGGTGCCGCGCGATCTACCTCAACTCCGCCGCGCGTCCCGGGGTGCCTCGGCACGTCGCGCGGCTCGTCACGCGGCTCGTCACGCCGCTCATCGTCGACTACTCGGGCTCATCGTCGAGTACTTCACCTCCGTCGCGCGTCCGGGTGCCTCGGCACGTCGCGTGGCTCGTCACGCGGCTCGTCACGCCGCTCATCGTCGACTACTCGGGCTCATCGTCGACTACTTCACCTCCGCCGCGCGTCGGGGTGCCTCGACACGTCGCGCGGCTCGTCACGCGGCTCGTCGCGCCGCTCATCGTCGAGCTACTCCCGGGCTCATCGTCGACTACTTCACCTCCGCCGCGCGTCCGGGGTGCCTCGGCACGTCGCGCGGCTCGTCACGCCGCTCATCGTCGACTACTCCGGGCTCATCGTCGAGTACTTCACCTCCGTCGCGCGTCCGGGTGCCTCGGCACGTCGCGTGGCTCGTCACGCGGCTCGTCACGCCGCTCATCGTCGACTACTCCGGGCTCATCGTCGACTACTTCACCTCCGTCGCGCGTCCCGGGTGCCTCGCCACGTCGCGCGGCTCGTCACGCGGCTCGTCGCGCCGCTCATCGTCGACTACTCCGGGCTCATCGTCGACTACTTCACCTCCGCCGCGCGTCCGGGTGCCTCGGCACGTCGCGCGGCTCGTCACGCGGCTCGTCGCGCCGCTCATCGTCGACTACTCCGGGCTCATCGTCGACTACTTCACCTCCGCTGCGCGTCGGGTGCCTCGGCACGTCGCGCGGCTCGTCACGCGGCTCGTCGCGCCGCTCATCGTCGACTACTCCGGCTCATCGTCGACTACTTCACCTCCGCCGCGCGCGTCCGGGTGCCTCGGCACGTCGCGCGGCTCATCACGCGGCTCGTCGCGCCGCTCATCGTCGACTACTCCGGGCTCATCGTCAACTACTTCACCTCCGCTGCACGTCCGGGTGCCTCGGCACGTCGCGCGGCTCGTCCACGCCTCGTCGTCGACTTCTCCGCCTCGCGCGGCTCGTCGTCGACTACTTCGCCTACGCCATGCGTCGGGTGCCTCCGCACGTCGCGTGGCCCGTCACACGGCTCATCGTCGACTACTCCGTGTGCCGCGACTTCGTCTTGCGGCCACACTAGCTCTACTCCCGGCCACGCCGTGCGTCGTGACTACTTGTCTCGTGGCAACACCGGCTCTACGCCGGTACACCGCACGCCGCCACAACGTCGTCTTCCGGTCGCATCGACTAGTTTTCTAAACTAGTCGAGAACGCGCGATCACGCCCCCCAACAACTAGTCGGAATCAACTCGACTAGTCAACTTCAGCAACAACCATCGCGGCTCCATCGCCGACCGCCACGGCCGTCAACGCTGCCGAGGCAGCAACGGCTAAGTCATTTATTTAAATGATTCTTGTTTTTTCTTTTTCTTGGCTTGTTCTCCTCATCATGTAGGACTACTTGCCAACTACTCATTTGTGTACGCTTCTCGGTGGGTTTTCACGGGAGCTACACTCTGCGACTACTATTGGGGTATATCAATTAAGTCACCACGAGCCTAGTTCATCAACTCGGGGGCTATCCCTAGGAAGCGGCTTCTAAAGTCCGCTACGCGCGGCAATCTAAAGTCGACTTCTAAAGTCACATTCTAAAGTCCGCTCCGTGCGGGAACTTAAAGTCGACTCCGGTCGCATCTCCGCACTTTGCTTCGGTGGCATACTACGTGTGTAAGCTTCGATGGAACCTAGCTGTAAGCGGCCCTCGGGTCCTGGTGACGATGGAACCTAGCTGCACGTGGTCTTCACGCTCTGTACCATGGGTCCAAGTACCCTAAGTACTCGCGCTCCGTACCTTGGGTCTGAAATCCATGGCCCAGGTACGCAAGTCGACTCCGGTCGCACCTTCAAGTCCACTACGGTGGCAACCATACCTTGGGTCTGAAATCCATGGCCTAGGTACACAAGCCGACTCCGGTCGCACCCTCAAGCCCACTCCGGTGGCACAAGCCCGCTCGGCGCGCAACCGTATCTTGGGTCTGAAATCCATGGCCTAGGTACACAAGCTGACTCCGGTCGCACCCTCAAGCCGACTTCGGTCGCACCTCCAAGCCCACTCCGGTGGCACAAGCCCGCTCCGGCGGCAATCGTACCTTGGGTCTGAAACCCATGGCTCAGGTACTCAAGCCCACTCCGGTGGCACAAGTCGACGCTAATAGTCGCATCCAAGCCCACTCCGGTGGCACAAGCCGACTTTGGTCGCAATCTTAAGCCCGCTCCGGCGGCAAAACTACTCGTTTTCTCTGATTTTTCATTCGCTTTGGCTTTCCGGAAAGTGCTTTTCGTTTTTTGCATCTTAAGTCCACCCCGCGTGGCACAAAGTCGACTATTGTAGTCGCATCTCAAAGTCCGCTCGCGCGCGCGCTCTTAAAGTGCGACTTCTAAAGTCGCATATCAAAGTCCGCTCTGTGCGGCAACTAAAGTCGACTTCGGTTTTCAAGTCGCATCTCAAAGTCCGCTCCGCGCGGCACGAAGTCGACTTCGGTTTTTAAGTCGCATTCTAAAGTCCGCTCTGTCAGCATCTAAAGTCGACTTTGGTCGCAACTAAAGTCCGCTCTGACGGCATGACTACTTCTCATGCTCCACGGCTCGATGCCAAACTACTACTCGGAATCTCTCCCGGCTCGAGGGCTACACTTAACATACTACTCGAAGATAACTTCATCATGCTTCACTCGCTCTCCAAGCTCGGGGGCTCCTCACCAATCACTACTCGACGTGGCTCATACGGCTCTCTTATCTCGGGGGCTACACGCCGCAAGAGTACTCGGATGATGGCTTTCGCGAACACTGAAGACCCTTGGATTGATTACCTAATCATTTCAAGGCTCGGGGGGCTACTATGCTACACCCATCGTTCAATTTTTTCAAGACGGAAGATTCAGAATCACGACTGACCCTCAGCTAGAGTCTGCAACTCAACCTAAGGCTCGGGGGCTACTCCATATGGAGTGCGATTTTGCAATCGCACTTCCATATAATCTCGACTTCAAGGCCGATGAGCTGGATGACCTTCCGGCCTCGCGACGAGTTCAAGTACTATTGAAGACTTCTCCAAGCGATACGGACGCTCAAGAACTACTCGAACTACTACTCTCGACTACAATGTGCTCGGGGTTTGTCGGGCATACTCCCCGGGTACTCATGCAAGGAAGGAAGAAGACGACTCCTATTAGAATTCCCCCCGTACTCTTACTAGGACTCGCTCCGTGTAATCCTACTAGGACTCCCGCCTTGTAACCGACTAGGAACCCTCCCCCCGGACTATATAAAGGAGGGCCGGGTACCCGGAGGACATCCACAATCCCTCCGGGGAACAACCCAAGCGCGGGGCGCAATACTACTCCAAACGGGACGTAGGGTAGCTACTGCGGCTACCCGAACCCTGTATAAATCTTGTCTCTTGTGTCCTCGCGCGGACCTTCGGGTTCCGGATCATGGCGATCCCCACCTTCTATCTTGTTGCGGGTACCTCCTATGGAGGCCGAGTGGTTTAAACACCGACGGTTGGCGCCCACCGTGGGGCCATCGTCATGACCGCCGTGAATTCGAAGGACCTTCATGATCAATATTAACCTACTCGCGAATCGCTACGCCGGTCAACGAGAACTGGAAACTGCATTCGACGGGATCATTATCGCGTGCGTCAACTCTCGGCGAGTTTCATCTTGCTCTCTTGCTCGGTTTCAAATACTTTCAATCATCGTCATCACGGCGAGAACAAATTGTTGTTGCTCATCGGCGCGCCAACCCAATACGAGCGGTCGCGAACGGGACGTCTCGATTCCCGTTGCCGCCTATCTCGAGGTGGGACGGACAACTCATCTTTTTTTAGTCGAAGCGAGGACACCGGACCGAGCATCAAGATCAAAGCGAAGACGTCAAGTTCGACTTCTACCGAGAACCGGTTTCGGCCTGGGAACGGTGTGGGACTCGGACTTTTACGATCAAGCTAGGCGCCGCACTAGTCAAGATTCGGAGTAATTTCTAGCTAAAAAAAATTCCAGCTTGCACACGGATCGGGGGTCAATTTCCATCTACGCCAAGTTCTCGACTATTCTCCTGGAGTTCCGTTCTTTGTGCCTTGCATATGTTCACTCTCGGATCAAGGGTCGATTATGATGCCTCCGTCAACTCCAAGAGCATTCAAGTGGCAAGTAATAAACCGTGCTTGTGCTACACACACGGAGGCTACCAAAGACGCCTCAAGTTAGAAACTTGGTGCACACAGAAGATGTACGTGAGTACTGCTTCATCTACTCCCGGCCGCACGCGCTCTACGTCGACCTCGCCGTGTGCCGCGACTACTCGTCTCCGGCCGCACTCGCTCTACGTCGACCTCGCCGTGCGCCGCGATTACTCGTCTCGGCCGCGGGCGCTCTCGTCGACCTCGCCGTGCGCGCGACTACTCGTCTCCCGGCCGCACGCGCTCTACGTCGACCTCGCCGTGCGCCCGCGACTACTCGTCTCCGGCCCGCACATGCTCTACGTCGACCTCGCCGTGCGCGCGCGACTACTCGTCTCCCGCCCGCACATGCTCTACGTCGACCTCGCCGTGCGCCACGACTACTCGTCTCCGGCCGCACGCGCTCTACGTCGATTTCGCCGGTGCACCTCGACTACTCGTCTCCGGCCACACGCGCTCTACGTCAACCTCGCCTTGCACCGCGACTACTCGTCTCCACTCTCCCGGCCGCAGCGATCTACCTCAACTCCGCCGCGCGTCCGGGGTGCCCTCGGCACGTCGCGCGGCTCGTCCCGCGGCTCGTCGCGCCGCTCATCGTCGACTACTCCGGGCTCATCGTCGTCGACTACTCCACCTCGCGCGGGCTCGTCGTCGACTACTTCGCCTACGCCACGCGTCCGGGTGCCTCCGCACGTCGCGTGGCCCGTCACACGGCTCATCGTCGACTACTCCGTGTGCCGCGACTTCGTCTTGCGGCCACACTAGCTCTACCCCGGCCACGCCGTGCGTCGTGACTACTTGTCTCGTGGCAACACCGGCTCTACTTCGAGTACACCGCACGCCGCCACAACGTTGTCTTCCGGTCGCATCGACTAGTTTTCTAAACTAGTCGAGAACGGCGATCACGCCCCCCAACAACTAGTCGGAATCAACTCTGACTAGTCAACTTCAGCAACAACCGTCGCGGCTCCATCGCCGACCGCCATGGCTTCGTCAACAGTCTGCCCAGACAGCAACAACTAAGTCATTTATTTAAATGATTACTGTTTTTCTTTTTCTTGGCTTGTTCTCCTCATCATGTAGGACTACTTGCCAACTACTCATTTGTGTACGCTTCTCGGTGGGTTTTCACGAGAGCTACACTCTGCTGACTACTATTGGGGTATATCAATTAAGTCACCACGAGCCTACTTCATCAACTCGGGGGCTATCCCTAGGAAGCAGCTTCTAAAGTCTGCTACGCGCGGCAATCTAAAGTCGACTTCTAAAGTCGCATTCTAAAGTCTGCTCCGTCGGCATCTAAAGTCCCCGCCGGTCGCAACTAAAGTCCGCTCGACGGCACGACTACTTCTCATGCTCCACGGCTCGACGCCAAACTACTACTCGGAATCTCTCCAGCTCGAGGGCTGCACTTAACATACTACTCGAAGATAACTTCAGCATGCTTCACTCGCTCTCAAGCTCGGGGGCTCCTCACCAATCACTACTCGACGTGGCTCATACGGCTCTCTTATCTCGGGGGCTACACGCTGCAAGAGTACTCAGATGATGGCTTTCGCGAACACTGAAGACCCTTGGATTGATTACCTAATCATTTCAAGGCTCGGGGGCTACTATGCTACACCCATCATTCAATTTTTTCAAGACGGAAGATTCAGAATCACGGCCGACCCTCGGCTAGAGTCGCAACTCAACCTAAGGCTCGGGGGCTACTCCATATGGAGTGCGATTTTGCAATCGCACTTCCATATAATCTCGACTTCAAGGCCGATGAGCCGGATGACCTTCCGGCCTCGCGACGGTTCAAGTACTATTGAAGACTTCTCCAAGCGATACGGACGCTCAAGAACTACTCGAACTACTACTCTCGACTACAATGTGCTCGGGGTTTGTCGGGCATACTCCCCGGGTACTCATGCAAGGAAGGAAGAAGACGACTCCTATTAGAATTCCCCCCGTACTCTTACTAGGACTCGCTCCGTGTAATCCTACTAGGACTCCCCGCCTTGTAACCGACTAGGAACCCTCCCCCTGGACTATATAAAGGAGGGCCGGGTACCCGGAGGACATCCACAATCCCTCCGGGGAACAACCCAAGCGCGGGGCGCAATACTACTCCAAACGGGACGTAGGGTAGCTACTACGGCTACCCGAACCCGTATAAATCTTGTCTCTTGTGTCCTCGCGCGGACCTTCGGGTTCCGGATCATGGCGATCCCCACCTTCTATCTTGTTGCGGGTACCTCCTATGGAGGCCGAGTGGTTTAAACACTGACAGTTGGCGCCCACCGTGGGGCCATCGTCATGACCGCCGGTGAATTCGAAGGACCTTCATGATCAATATTAACCTACTCGCGAATCGCTACGCCGGTCAACGAGAACTGGAAACTGCATTCGACGGGATCATTATCGCGTGCGTCAACTCTCGGCGAGTTTCATCTCTCTTGCTCGGTTTCAAATACTTTCAATCATCGTCATCACGGCGAGAACAAATTGTTGTTGCTCATCGGCGCGCCAACCCAATACGAAGCAGTCGCGAACAAGACGTTTCTGATTCTGTTGCCGCCTATCTCAGAGGTGGGACGGACAACTCATCTTTTTTTAGTCGAAGCAGGACACCAGACCAGCATCAAGATCAAAGCGAAGACATCAAGTTCGACTTCTACCAGGAACCGGTTTCAGCCCGGAACAGTGTGGGACTCGGACTTTTACTGATCAAGCTAGCTGCCGCACTAGTCAAGATTCGGAGTAATTTCTAGCTAAAAAATTCCAGCTTGCACACGGATCAGGGGTCAATTTCCATCTACGCCAAGTTCTCTGACTATTCTCCTGGAGTTCTGTTGCTGTGCTGCATATGTTCACTCCTGGATCAAGGGTCGATTATGATGCCTCCGTCAACTCCAAGAGCATTCAAGTGGCAAGTAATAAACCGTGCTTGTGCTACACACACGGAGGCTACCAGCAAGCCTCAAGTTAGAAACTTGGTGCACACAGAAGATGTACGTGAGTACTGCTTCATCTACTCCCGCCGCACGCGCTCTACGTCGACCTCGCCGTGTGCCACGACTACTCGTCTCCGCCGCACGCGCTCTACGTCGACCTCGCCGTGCACCGCGATTCCTCGTCTCCCGGCCGCGGGCGCTCTACGTCGACCTCGCCGTGCGCCGCGACTACTCGTCTCCGACCGCACGCGCTCTTCGTCGACCTCGCCGTGCGCCGCGACTACTCGTCTCCGGCCGCACACGCTCTACGTCGACCTCGCCGTGCGCCACGACTACTCGTCTCCGGCCGCACGCGCTCTACGTCGATTTCGCCGTGCGCCTCGACTACTCGTCTCCCGGCCACACGCGCTCTACGTCAACCTCGCCACCGCACCGCGACTACTCGTCTCCACTCTCCCGGTGCAGCGATCTACCTCAACTCCGCCGCGCGTCCGGGTGCCTCGACACGTTGCGCGGCTCGTCACGCGGCTCGTCGCGCCACTCATCGTCGACTACTCCGGGCTCATCGTCGACTACTTCACCTCCGCCGCGCGTCCGGTGCCTCGGCACGTCGCGCGGCTCGTCACGCGGCTCGTCGCGCCGCTCATCGTCGACTACTCCGGGCTCATCGTCAACTACTTCACCTCCGCTGCGCGTCCGGGGTGCCTCGGCACGTCGCGCGGCTCGTCACGCGGCTCGTCGCGCGCGCTCATCGTCGACTACTCCGGGCTCATCGTCGACTACTTCACCTCCGCTGCGCGTTCGGGTGCCTCGGTACTTCGCGCGGCTCATCACGCGGCTCGTCGCGCCGCTCATCGTCGACTACTCCGGGCTCATCGTCAACTACTTCACCTCCGCTGCACGTCCGGGTGCCTCGGCACGTCGCGCGGCTCGTCGCGCCGCTCATCATCGACTACTCCGCCTCGCTCAGGCTCGTCGTCAACTACTTCGCCTACGCCACGCGTCCGGGTGCCTCCGCACGTCGCGCGACCCGTCACACGGCTCATCGTCGACTACTCCGTGCGCCGCGACTTCGTCTTGCAGCCACACTGGCTCTACTTCAGCCACGTCGTGCGTCGTGACTACTTGTCTCGTGGCAACACTGGCTCTACTTCGAGTACACCGCACGCCGCCACAACGTCGTCTTCCGGTCGCATCGACTAGTTTTCTAAACTAGTCGAGAACGGCGCTCCCCGCCCCAACAACTAGTCGGAATCAACTCGACTAGTCAACTTCAAGCAACAACCATCGCGGCTCCATCGCCGACCGCCGCGGCTTCGTCAACGGTACGCCGGGCAGCAACGGCTAAGTCATTTATTTAAATGATTACTATTTTTCCTTTTCTTGGCTTGTTCTCCTCATCATGTAGGACTACTTGCCAACTACTCATTTGTGTACGCTTCTCGGTGGGTTTTCACGAGAGCTACACTCTGCTGACTACTATTGGGGTATATCAATTAAGTCACCACGAGCCTACTTCATCAACTCGGGGGCTATCCCTAGGAAGCAGCTTCTAAAGTCTGCTACGCGCGGCAATCTAAAGTCGACTTCTAAAGTCGCATTCTAAAGTCTGCTCCGTGCGGCAACTTAAAGTCGACTCCGGTCGCATCTCTGCCTGCTTCGGTGGCATACTACGTGTGTAAGCTTCGATGGAACCTAGCTGTAAGCGGCCCTCGGGTCCTGGCGGCGATGGAACCTAGCTGCACGTGGTCTTCACGCTCTGTACCATGGGTCCAAGTACCCTAAGTACTCGTGCTCCGTACCTTGGGTCTAAAATCCATGGCCCAGGTACGCAACTCGACTCCGGTCGCACCTTCAAGTCCACTACGGTGGCAACCATACCTTGGGTCTGAAATCCATGGCCTAGGTACACAAGCCGACTCCGGTCGCACCCTCAAGCCCACTCCGTGGCACAAGCCCGCTCTGGCGGCAACCGTATCTTGGGTCTGAAATCCATGGCTCAGGTACTCAAGCCCACTCCGGTGGCACAAGCCGACTCCGGTCGCACCTTCAAGCCCACTTCGGTGGCACAAGCCCGCTCGGCCGCAATCGTACCTTGGGTCTGAAACCCATGGCTCAGGTACTCAAGCCCACTCCGGTGGCACAAGTCGACGCTAATAGTCGCATCCAAGCCCACTCCGGTGGCACAAGCCGACTTTGGTCGCAATCTTAAGCCCGCTCCGGCGGCAAAACTACTCGTTTTCTCTGATTTTTCATTCGCTTTGGCTTTCCGGAAAGTGCTTTTCGTTTTTTGCATCTTAAGTCCACCCCGCGTGGCACAAAGTCGACTATTGTAGTCGCATCTCAAAGTCCGCTCGCGCGCGGCATCTTAAAGTCGACTTCTAAAGTCGCATATCAAAGTCCGCTCTGTGCGGCAACTAAAGTCGACTTCGGTTTTCAAGTCGCATCTCAAAGTCCGCTCCGCGCGGCACGAAGTCGACTTCGGTTTTTAAGTCGCATTCTAAAGTCCGCTCTGTCAGCATCTAAAGTCGACTTTGGTCGCAACTAAAGTCCGCTCTGACGGCATGACTACTTCTCATGCTCCACGGCTCGATGCCAAACTACTACTCGGAATCTCTCCAGCTCGAGGGCTACACTTAACATACTACTCGAAGATAACTTCATCATGCTTCACTCTCTCTCAAGCTCGGGGGCTCCTCACCAATCACTACTCGACGTGGCTCATACTTATCTCGGGGGCTACACGCTGCAAGAGTACTCAGATGATGGCTTTCGCGAACACTGAAGACCCTTGGATTGCTTACCTAATCATTTCAAGGCTCGGGGGCTACTATGCTACACCCATCGTTCAATTTTTTCAAGACGGAAGATTCAGAATCACGACTGACCTCGGCTAGAGTCCGCAACTCAACCTAAGGCTCGGGGGCTACTCCATATGGAGTGCGATTTTGCAATCGCACTTCCATATAATCTCGACTTCAAGACCGATGAGCCGGATGACCTTCCGGCCTCGCGACGCTTCAAGTACTATTGAAGACTTCTCCAAGCGATGCGGACGCTCAAAAACTACTCGAAGAGGCTTCAAGACTACTCGAACTACTACTCTCGACTACAATGTGCTCGGGGTTTGTCGGGCATACTCCCCCGGGTACTCATGCAAGGAAGGAAGAAGACCGACTCCTATTAGAATTCCCCCCGTACTCTTATTAGGACTCGCTCTCGTGTAATCCTACTAGGACTCCCCGCCTTGTAACCGACTAGGAACCCGCCCCCCGGACTATATAAAGGAGGGCCGGGTACCCGGGAGGACATCCACAATCCCTCCGGGGAACAACCCAAGCGCGGGCGCAATACTACTCCAAACAGGACGTAGGGTAGCTACTCCGGCTACCCGAACCCGTATAAATCTTGTCTCTTGTCTCCTCGCGCGGACCTTCGGGTTCCGGATCATGGCGATCCCCACCTTCTACCTTCTTTGCGGGTACCTCCCATGGAGGTCGAGTGGTTTAAACACCGACGGACACCCCGCAAAATCGGCATCCGAAAAACTAAGAAGCGAAAGAGAAGAGGACGCCGAGTACCAAAGACCAAGCTCAGGAGTGTATCGAAGATACCTGAAGATCCGCTTGACGGCCTGCCGATGTGAAGTCCTCGGCGACACCTGAAAACAAGCGCACAGACACACAGAAAACTGGATGTCCGGCCTTGTCGCCGTCAAGTACAAGAGGGAGCCGATCATGCTCCGGTACTCCTTCTGGTCCACAGGCTCTCCGTCCTCGTCCACGTCAAACGTTGTAGTCGTACTCATCGGTGTTGACAGGGGCTTCGAGTCGTCCATTTTGAACTTCTTGAGAATATCCTTCGTGTACTTGGCTTAATGTACAAAGGTTCCCTCTTTCGCCTGCTTGATCTGAAGACCGAGAAAGAACTGTAATTCTCCCATCATAGACATCTCGAATTCTTTGCTCATATCCTCTACAAACCTTGCAACCAAAGAGTGAGATGAGTCGTCAAAGACAATAACATCCATGTATACCGAACAATTAGGATATCATTACCCCGCTTGAGAAGAAAAAGATTCTTATCTACCTTGCCCATCTCAAACCCCTTGCTGAACAAGAACACCCTCAAATGGCCATATCAAGCACGGGGAGCTTGTTTCAGCCCATACAACGCCTTTCTCAACCTATGCACCTTGTGGGGAAACTCGGCACTCTCAAAGCCCGGGTGGTTGCTTCACATAGACTTCCTCCTCTAAGAACCCATTCAAGAAGGCACTCTTCACATCCATTTGGTACAATTTGAACCCTTTAGCCACGAGAAAAGGCTAGAAGGATCCTAATTGCCTCCAAACGGGCTACGGGAGAAAATGTCTCCTCATAGTCTATCCCCTCCTTCGACTATAGCCCCGAGCAACCAACCTAGACTTGTTTCTCACCACCTCACCATTTTCTCCCTCTTTGTTTTTCCACACCCATTTTGTCCCAATAGGTTTGCAATTTGGTGGTGGCTCCACTAATTCCCACACTCGGTTTCTCTCAAAATTCTCCTAACTCCTCATGCATGGCATTGACCCAATTAGGATCAGATAGAGCGTGTCCAATGTCTTTCGGCTCAAAGGTAGCAACAAAAGCTGAATGAGCAAAGTGAGAAGCATTTCTGGACTTCGACCGTGTCGTACGCTCATTGATGTCGCCGATGATTACCGAGGGTGGATGATCAACTTGAACTCGCCTCGGTGCGTCTTGCCTTGAGGAAACCTCCCCCTCAGCAACTGCTTCCACTTGATCTTTGCTGAATCGTAGGCGGTGTAGGGGATGGACCATCTCGCACCGTAGTCGTCGTAATGGAAGTAGAGGGTACAAGGGTGGCTGGAGCTTCACCATCATCACCATCATCCTCTCCAGCATCATCCTCCTCATCCTCAAAGATCTTCTTGCCAACTTCATCATCACCTGCACACTCAAAGACAGACGAATTGCATGGTTGTGTCTCGTCGAAGGTCACCTCGCAAGTCTCCATGAGTAGGTTAGTATCAAGGTTGGGCACACGAAATGCTCTACAATAACTAGCATAACCCAAGAAAATCCCATCGGAAGACCTCGACTCAAACTTATCTAGCCTACCCTTCTTGAGAATGAAGCACCGACAACCAATGGCCCTGAAATGGCTCACTCTAGGTGCTCGCCCGTGCATAAGCTCATAGCACGCCTTGTTCAAGAAGGCTCCCAAAAAGATCTGGTTCCCAACATGGCAAGCAGTATTCACCGCTTCCGCCCAATATCTCCTCGAAGTCCTATGCTCATCAAGCATCGTCTGAGCCATCTCATAAAGGGAATGATTTTTCCTCTAAACCACACCATTCTAACAAGCCACATAGGGAGAAGAAAACTGATGTTCGAGACCCAAATCACGACAAAAAAGTTTCAAAACGAGAGTTGTTAATTCACTACCATTGTCGCTATGAATAGCTCGAACAACATCTCCATGTCTCTTGTTCTTCAACCTCAAGATTAGATCCCTCACAAAACCAAACGTCTCCCCCTTGTTAACCAAAAAGAAGACTCAAGCATAGCGAGAATAGTCGTCCACAATCACAAGGACATACCATTTCCCACCCGTCGAGCACACACAAGCTGGACCAACCAAGTCCATATGGAATAGCTCGCATGACCTCTTTGTCATAACGGATGTCAAAGGCGGGTGAGAGGCGGCGACCATTTTGCCATGCCTACATGGAGCACATCCCAAATCATTTTGGTACTTCAACTTAGGCAATCCTCGAACAAAACCTAACCCACTCAAGTGTAACAACAAGTCCAAACTCAAGTGACCTAGTCTCCTATGCCATTTCCAAAGCTCCACCAAAACACTAGCAACCAAACAACGAGAAGAGCCAACAGACTGAGAAAAATCGGCTCTAAAAATCTGAATTGCGGGGATGATCGTGCATACAAGATCACCTCGAGAATCCAAAACACGTGAAGTGCCCATTTTGAAACGGACCCAAAACCCTCATCAAGAAGTTGGGAAACCAAAAGAAGATTAAACCCCAAAGACTTGACTAGAGCAACACGCCTATGAGTCACAGACTCGCTCACCTTCACTGTGCTCACTGAAAGCACCCTACCTTTCCCATTGTCCCCGAAAATGATGTACTCTTTGGTCATCACCGGGGTAAGGCTGGAGAACCACCTTTGACCTTCGGTCATGTCTCAAGAGCAACTCGAGTCGATCAACCGAAATCCCTCCATGCATCCTACCTGCAAAATAAAAGACGAGAGCTAGAGTGAGCAAACAACTCAGCACTGGGGTTAGTACAAAATGAATCAAACCAGTGCTATGTCGTTTGCCCAAAAGTGGGGTTAACAAAATCCAACCTATCTCTCCTAGGTGGAACACCCACACATCCCCTTGGAGGACTATGCATACCACGAGGTGGAGACCGTGACCCGTAGCTCCTCTGGGACCTAAAACTGCAATCGTTCCCCCCATACTCATATTAGCCACGAGCAAAGGAATGTCCAGCAAACTCACCACACCCAAACCCAACACGCCTACCACCTTCTCTATGCGGTGGATCACCTCGAGGCACAAACTCACGCCTCCCACGAGGATAAATGGTACGCACCATTTCCTCACCAATTGGCACCAACCTAGGCTCAGGCACACCATGAGACGGGCGGTACCTGTCCTTGTTGGCTAACTCTCTAGCCAACCTCTCCTCACGCTTCCTCCTGAAGCAAAACTCAGCAAGGTGCCCATCCCTCCCACAATGCTCACAATGGAAGGGTTTCGCTTTGGATTTGGTTTTGGGTTCTCTTTGGGCTCTAGCTTCTCCTCACTAGGTTTCTCCTCACTCGGTTTCTCTCCCTTCTTCCCAAAGAATTCATTCCCCATGACACTCTTGAACTTGATGGGTTCCTCGGAAGTTGTTGGTTTGTGGAGGAAACATGGGTGGAGCTCCCCTCGCCAAATGGTTTGGGCTCAAATGGTTTTAAAGATTTTGGTTTTTCTTTGGGCTCACTTAAGTTGGGTGCTCCTAGGCCGACAAAGTAAACAATTTGGTTTGGTTTTGGGTTTACAGGCCGAAGCAGTTTGGGGTGAAATCAATAAAAAGAGGTCTTAACAGGTTGCAAACGGGTTGTAACTCGTGGTTTGTTATTGGGCCCAAGCCTGCGGTGTCCGTGTCGCGGCGGTCGAGCACTCGAGCCCCTCCCCCCGTCGCGGCGTCGCCGCACTAGCCTCCCCTTCCGCCGCCGCCGCCGCCGTCGCAATGCCTCCTCCTCCGCCCTCGCCCGAGTCGCCACGTCCCCGCGGTCCCACCCACCCCGTGTCCTCCTCCATGGCAGCCGCCGTAGCCCTCTCGAGCTCTCCATAATCCGGCGGCCAATGCGGCGACGGGAGAAGGAGTCCAAGATCCGGCCGTCCTTCCTCTCCGCGGTGCCGTCCTTCCTCTGTCGCGCCCTCGCCGGCGACGAGCATCCAACAGTACGCGGGCCTCCTCCTCCTCCTCCTCCATCCGAGCTCGGCCGGCCTCTCTTCCTCTCTCCCTCTCCTCTCCGATTCGTCGGTCAATGTCGTGGGTGGAGGGCGGGCTCGGGGGGGGCGCGCGGCGGTGGGCGCGCGCGGGGGAAGTCCCCGAACCCGGACCGCGCATGCGGTCGCCCCCCAAATCCTCGCGAGTGCATGCGTTAGTGAAGCCCCCACTGTCCCGGCTGCCACGCGCATCGGGGCGGTCGTGCTCGTCTAGATCCGCCCGCCCCGCCTGCCCCGATCTCCCCCTCGGTACTCTTCTAAATCCGCCCGGCCGTCACCCGCACTCCCCCCCGGCGGTGTTGGTAACGCAATTGAGCAAAAAATTATGGAGCTGTCTTGCATGCTGCTACTCCCGCTTCGTTTCGTTTTTTTTCAATACTACTAAGTTATTTCCCCGTTACTCCCTTCTCATGAAGCGGGTTATTTCTGTCCTAGGAGAGGGATTGCTGGGTTGGGCAAATGGATGGAGTGGTCGAGTGGAAAATTGTAGTTGTGGCTGCACTCGATCCTCCGCACACCACCTGGTCACTATCTTATTTACATTCGAAGTCTGCTACAGTTTTTGTTCGTTTCGATTGAGTCCCGCTAAAGTCGTGAACTTCTTTACGGTCGTCGTGCTCGTTTGGTAATTTGTGTCCCCGTTTAGTTCTCCTTCGTTCATTTCTTCGGCTCCGTCGGTTTTTTGTTACACCCCCGGTTCCCTCATGGATTGCCGTTGCCGTTACATCCGCCGGACAAAGTGAAGAATGATCAAGAGCTAACTTTAGTTCTTGACCTACCGACATTTCTCTCATTTATTTTTTTCGTGATGATGATGTATTATACCGCAAATAAAGGAATTGTAGCGAAATACGCTTTGTGTGATGATGATGTATTATCTTGCATATATGTAGTCCTTCTAGTTGCAATGTATTAACATGAGAGAACCCGTGGGTTGGGAAGTGGTTTTAAATGGGTTGAACCCTTGGGTTGTGAAGTGGTTTTAATTTGGTTATGGGCTGAGAAACCACTTAATTTGGTGTGGTTTGGTTACTGTTTCTAGTGGAGTGGGTTGGAGTGGATTAATCAATTGTGTCTGCTACATTTGGATGGAGTTGGATACGATTTGGTTTCCACCCCATTTGCAGCTGAGGTGGAGGCCGGGGTTGTGTCTAGTCGGTTCCTAAGATGATTCGGCTTAGGAACAAAAGCATTTTTGTGGTGGGTTTTTGGTGGCTCTGGGATATCACTCTCACCACCTCCTCACCCACTTTCTTTGCCCTAAGTGCTTCCCCATCCTGGGGCTTGTATGTCTCGATCATTATCCTCAACTGAGGCTCATGACCAGACAACCAACCCATCAACTTTTTCAGCTCATCATTCTCATCATGCAAACGATCAACACAATGTGCGAGCTCCATATTCTTCACAGCATTTACTTCACAAGTAGAACAAATTGTAGGAATAGGAGCTTTCAGCTGAGCCTCTAGAGAACTAGCATAAGCAAGCGAAACATCTAGCTTCTCATGCAAAACGGAACAAGAAGTGCAAGCACTAAGCAAGGAGGACCTAGATTTCATCTCATCTAGTTCACCTTAAGCACATCTAGTTCCTCGACCTTGGAGGCATACTTCTCCTTAAGCACGGTCAATTCACCAAGAAAAGTGGAACAATCAGTGCATTCAGGTTCATTGGTCACAACGGGAGTAGACTTAAGGGGATATTTTTGAGCCCTAGCATCAACAAGCAAAGACTCTAGCTCAACCACCTTCTTCTTAGCCTCTCCAAGCAAAGACCTATACTCCCTCTTCTCCTTGTTGGTCTTTCTAAGCACATCATCATGGTTGTCAAGCAAGTCATTCAACCTAGCATTCTCCGCTATCAAGAATGATGGGCTATTGTTTACCTCTTCCTCAGAGTCGGAGCCCAAGTCATCCTTCTGGCTATCTTGCTTGCGGTGTTGTGTGCCATGCCGCAAAAGCTTTGGGCGGTGAACCACAAGTCGTTGATGTTCTTGCTCGAATGCTTGCCCTTGTGCCAATTCTCTTCTTCATCACTTGAGCTCGATGAACAATAGCGACGCGCTTGAGTCGATGTCGCTCGCACCGGCCACCATCGCTCGTTCCTTCTTCTTGTGACCACCACTCTTCCTCGGCCTCCGCTCGGACTTATTCTTGCCCTTGTAGTCATCCCTCGAGCGGTGCTTGTGGTCGGTCCTCGAACGGTGCTTGTGCTCAGGCTTGACCTCCATGGCTTCCGGGCACTCGGCGATGAAGTGCCCGTGCTTCCCGCACCGGTAGCACATGCCCGAGCTCCTCCGAGCATTCTTCCGGTTCATGTACATGCGCTCGAACCGCCTGCTCAACAACACGAGATCCTCCTCGCCCAGCACGTCGAACTCCTCATCTGGCATGGACACAAGGCAAGACAAACAAAATTGTCTCGAAGACATGTTAGCATTAGTCCTTGAACCAAACACGAGAGCCAGACTATGGGAATCAGTCGGGTTCTCGATCTTTGCACGCACCCCACGGTCCACCTCGGACGACTTGAGCTTGGAAAACAGCTCATCCACCGTGAGGGTCTCATACTTCTCTAACTCTAGGATGGCTTCGACCTTTCCGCTCAACACGGTACGATTCAGAGAATGCAAGAGCTTGACAACCCTGTCATGGTCATCATACGGGAGCATGGCCACATTAGCCCTCATGTTGTTCACGATCACCGTGAAACGCTGAAACATGGCATCTATGGACTCACCGGGGAGATGAGTGAAGTTCTCGTACTCTCTCCGGTAGGTCGCAAAGAGCCGAGCCTGAACCTGAGCGTTCCAGGCATGAGCATTCTTCAACTGCTCCCAAATCCTGCATGCCAAATCCTCTGTCCGAACCCGCTCGAATTCCGATTCGCACAGAGAACGGTACAGGTAGTCGACCGCCTTGTTGTTGGCGTCGAACATGTCCCTCGATCCTGGATTAAGGAAGTTCATAAGATGAACATAAGCTGTGTTCACCGTGACATCCCACAGGATCCGACCCTTGCCGCGGAGGAAAGCGGCCATCCGCCTTTGCCACATATGGTAGTTCTTACCATCAAAGTGTGGAGAACCTGAACCCCGTTCTTGGTATGCCATCTTTGGATCTTAGACTGGTTAGAATCACGAAGATCCGTAACCGGCTCTGATACCAATTGAAGGACCGATTAGCCGACCAGAGAGGGGGGAGTGAATGGGAGCCGATAAAAATTCCTCTCCAAAGAGAGAACTCGGCCTATGCCCCGAATTCACAACCAAGGATTCCCACACGGGTTTGCCAAGGTAGCGCAGTCACAGCAGACCTACCAAACATAGGAGCAACCCCAAACGATCCCGAAGCGAAAGCGAAACTCAAAGAGCGAAAGGCTTAGCGAATCGGACTTTGGACCGGCAGACCGTCCGCGAGGCCTGGGCGGACTGTCCGCAGGCATCGGGCGGACCATCCGCGAGGCCTAGGCGAACTGTCCACGAGGCTGCAACGGGCCGTCCGAAAACAACCCCCGAACCTCCAGTACTCAACCTCAATAACAGACCGTCCGTGATGGGCCCGCAGACCGTCCGCCCCGTCACGGACCGTCCGACACTCTAGTACGGACCGTCCGGCACTCTAGTATGGACCGTCCGTGAACTTCGTGCAACAAAAATCCACCAGCAAAAAGGATCGAACGAAAAGCACGCAAGAACACGCGAAGAACACAACAAACTGCTGACTGAAAGCCACCTCGCAGACCGTCCGCCAGGGGCGCGCGGACCGTCCGCGTGGAGCGCGACAACGAGCGGCCCGAACCCGACCTCTTGAAGGTCAACTCCTCCTTCCCACTACCCGATCTCCTAAATAAACCAAGGGATTGCTACCAAATCATAGGTGAAGGTGAAGCGCCTCTAGGAGATGCTATGCCTACGAATTTGTAGCCTCAAACCCAATGAATCGGAAGGAATCGAGATTCTACCAAGCTCAAGAACAAAGCTAGGTTTCCAACCGAAATCCTTCAATCGGAGGCCGAACTCAGAGTTTGGGGAATCAAGATCAAGCACAAAGATGCACGAAGCAACTATCCATGATTCCCACCAACAAATCCGAGCCCAAACACCTCAAAATCAAAGGAACAAGCTTCGCACGAAAAACCGACGAAAATAGCTCGAAAAAGACACGAAGATCCAACGAGCTACAAACCAGGAATCGACGCAACCATGAAAGCTTCCATTCACTCGGAGGTCAGATTCTTTACAAACGGTGGAAAAATCTAATCCTAGAGAGGAAGGAAATGAGAGGCAGTCCGGATGGATAGTTTGCCTGGAAACCCTAGAGCTAATATATATGAGTCCCCTCTAGGCCAGGCAAAAGACCACACTACCCCTAGCACTTAAGTTGTGATACAACCCCTCAGAGGAAAATAGGTCATGTAGCACTCCTCTTCATCGCACAGCCACACCGTTGTCGCAGACCACGTCCTCATGACGCAAGCCCTGCGATCCCGCCACACGTCCGCCGGCATCGAAGCTTCTCGGCGCGCTCGGATCCCGTCTCCACTCACCGAGCCTCCGGTCTTGGTTTTGTGGCTCAACCAAGTAACCTGATGGTTTTCTGGTGAACCGCCGCAAACCCCGCGTGCGTACTCGGTCATGAGCCACTACCCCGCACCGATTCTCCCCGTCCATGACTTCGTCTTGCTTTTCTTGCCACCATGCGGCCCGCACTTGACCCCGCTGGCCACCGGGTCCCTCGAGTCAGGCCTACTTGTCTCTCCACTCCTCGGAGGCCCCGCAAGGCACAGACCTTTCGCGCCCACTTTTCACCTGCACAAACGCAAATCAAACCGCAACCTGCACCTACAATACTCGGCCAAGAGTTAGTCCACACCACGTTGTCAATCACTCATCACAGCCAGGAGCGACCATCCACCGGTCCTCGGACGCTCCGGTCCTCAAGTCTGGAGATCACGGTGCTACACCGGGAAAGGCCCGAGGTGATGCTTTGGATCAATTTGGAATCTTGTGGGGGAACTCAGACGTAAGTGAGGGCACCACTAGAAACCTTATGGGGGTAGAGTAGAGGTGGCTGTGTGGCGGCCATGACCTCGGCGGCGGTGGAGGTCTCGAAATAGGTTCTGAATCTAGAAGAAAGCTTGCGACGCGTTTCATCAGTCTAGGTTGCACCGTAGGCACCATGTAAGGTACATCGGGACCTTTAATATGTTTGCATCTTGTAAGTGACCATGGCCATAGTCTTTTGTAGCTTACGAGGCTTTTATACACATATTTGCATGGCAAACGATGTGTGTTTATCAATATGTAGAGGTGCTTGGGCAGCAATGGCGTGGCCAAGCTCCCAGTGGGGCTGTGAAAGTGCACCAACCTTTAGAAAATCATAAAAGTTGACGAAACAATCCATGTCGACCTGTGTCAACACGAAAGTCATGTAGTGACACAACGTAGGGTGTCAACCTAAAAGTTGTAGGTCTTGAATGACCTAGAAGGCAGCAGGGCCTCAGCAAGAAGTTGTTTTTGAGACCGAGAGGTCGCCAACGAGCAGTAGGGCCTTTAAGCACGGGGACCATTGGTAATGTGTGCCACTGTAGGTCGATGCGACCTAGAAGGTGAGTAGGTAGTTGGGCCTAGCAGACATGGTGTGAACCGCCGTTTGTATGCCGAGGCTACCTAGGAGGTTGCTGGGCCCTTAGCGACCTCGAGGATGTGATGGAGCTGGACCATAGGTCGTCAATGGGTCGTGATGACCTTAAGTGTGGCATCATATGTATCATGTTTGGGGCTTAAAGGAAGGGAATAACAGGTCCACGGCTGCCTGGGTGCTGACGAAGGGCTAGCGAACGTAGATTCCCATACGGAACTAGTCATTACTACCTTTTTCTAGTTAGGCCAAAGGAGCTGTTGAGCAGTAGATCCATAAGGGGCGCATATCCATTGGGTCGCTGTGACTTCTGCTGGAAAGACATTGGGCGTAACGGCCCGTTGCACCACTAGGGCCCAACTATAAAGGCCGAGTCCTGGGCTGGGGACCTCCACTTGCTTTCATTTCCGCTCCGCGCTAGTGTTGTGTCGCCGCTCCATTGCTCAGAGAGAACAGCAATATCGTCGTGCTTAGGTCTGCCACGCCTCACGTCCTCACATGCGAACCAAAACACTTGTGGTGTTTAGATCCAAATCGATCGAAGTAGTGGAGGATAATATCGAGCCCGCGCACGTCCCGGTGCCAGAAACCATCCTGGAGCCAGCCGTGGCGATGGAAGAGCAGATCCAGTCCTTGGCGACCCACGGGTTGCTAAGGCCCAAGATGGAGGTGAGCTGGAGCCAGCGGTGGGCAATGAGTTCCCTACCGAGGTTATTGGCAAGACCGTCGTCCTCTTCGCACACATTGAGCGTGAGTTTGGGGTCCAGCCAGCGACTTCTTCCACGAGCTCCTATACTTCTATAGGATCGAGGTGGTGCATTTCGTTCCCAACGCCATCACCATCATCTCGTCCTTCATCCATCTTTGCGAGGCCTACCTCGGGATACCCCCACACTTCCACCTATTGCAGCAATTCTTCGAGCTGAAGAAGACGAGCAAATCTGACGTCGTAGAGAGCGTCAGGTTCATGTTGCGCCGGTACATGAAGCCAGAGTACATCCACCTAGTGCTGCCCGACAACACCACCGACTGGAAGCAGGGGTGGTTCTACCTCACGAACCTAGCGTCGGTGCTCCCCGCCAGGTCCGGGCGCGCTCCCGTGCCATTCCCTGAGTAGACCAATCAGCTGACATCGTGGGAGACCGAGGACCTGCGGCCGCTGCTGGAAGACCTAGAGAGGTTTAAGATGGAAGGGCTGACTGGTGTCGCAGTACCAATCAGCTTCAGCCGGCGGCTGCTGCAACCAATTCAAGACCGGGAAGGCCTACGAGTACTGGGCCAATCTGACCCTACCCGGGTCATTAGGCGCAAGGTCACCAAGGAGAAGATGGCGGCGCGGGTGAAGAACATCTTCGCCGGGTGCATCCGCAACTGGGAGTGCCCCAAGGCGCTCAATGTGTACCGGCCTTCCGATGCGGTAAGTCTCGGACCTTGCTTCTTTGCCATATGAGAGCTTGTGCGGTTTTGACATAGGTCTTCTCATTTTCAGTTTCGTGAAGGCATCTACTAGTGCTCGGTGTCGTTGCGCAATGAAGAGGACCTAAGTTTCAAGGTCTGGGCTGCGGGGGATGTGTAGGTCCCTCTGCAGCTATGTGTTGAGTAGTACATCTCTAACTAGTCGGTGGGGAGTGACGATGAAGGCCCCACCTTGAGGAGAGCGCCGCCAAATGTCGCCGGGACCCCCATGGGAGAACGATGTCATCGCCGGCACTTATCGCGACGTCAATGAGTTTTTCCCCTCAAGAAAGCGTCGCGAACAATCACGTGGACGCTCTCCTCCCGTCGCCTCTAGAGCTCGCCTTCCTTCGTGATTTCGATGTTTATTTTGGACCCTTTCAAGCTGTCTTGGCATGAGGCGCATATTCTTGTGTTGTAGTTGCTTGCGGAGCGGGTGCAAGCCTCTCCGGCCCCTTTTAAGGAAGCCGCCAATGCCCACGCGGAGGCGGTCACAACTCGAGGGGGCTTTACTATAAGCCAAGATCGAAGCTACACATGAGTTCAGGCGCATGAAGGAGGCCCTGGCTTGCCAGGCGGAGAAGGAGGTGAACTCCTCGAAGAAGAAGCTAGAGGTTGCCCAGCAGAAGGCCAAGGACACCACGGATGACCTCCAGGACGTGGTTGATAGTACGTTTGTTTGGTCACTGAGGTGCTATCTTCGGGCCTCTTTTTTGTCTTTGCTCGATTTCGACCTTTGATGTGTGCAGGTGCCAAGGAGACGGAGGATGCCCTTAAGAAGGAGCATGCAGAGACCAAGGACCATGTGACGGTTCTAAAGGAAAGGACCATGGAGGTCCAGAAAGGTGAGCAACCTCTTCCCTCGAAGGTCTTTGTTGTTATGGAACCTAGGATGTAAGAGGTCCTTCTCTTGTTTGCGTAGGTTTGGAAAAGCGGCTCACCGACCTCGGGGAGGACGCCCAATATCCGATGGACATCTACATCCCGCAAGAGGAGGGGCAGAGCCAAAGGAGCTAGTGGACTGCCCGGACGAGGCCGAAGGTTAGATGAAGACCTTGCTGTGGACACTAGCAATCTTGCTACCACCACGATGTTGGCGATGGTAAAGTACCATGAGCCATCATTCGACCAGCACAAGGTCATGGAGGACGTCGATCTGTCCGAGCTGGTGAACCGTGAGGATATCTAGGTTGCCGTAGAGGAGGTCGTCAAGAAGTTTGACCTCTGAAAATCAAAATCTAGGCTGTATCAAATTGTAGATGCAAGTTTAGGCCTAGGGCCTAGTAATGTAAAAAGTAGTTTGTCACAATAAAGACGTGCAAGTTTAATTAAAGTGCGCCATCCCACATGAATAGCGAAAACACTCGTTATGTAAGATCAAGAGTGACAAGATTGAAAAGTGTACCCTCCGCTAACATAACTCAGTGGAGGGACGACTTATCGACTGTACGGCTCAAGTGTGGAGACTTAAGTACAGCCGCGCGCGGAGGGGGGTCTTGGACCCTATGTCTCACAATTAGGTAATTTAAGAACATGCACAAAGAGAGTAAGGGCCACACGGAGGGGGGACACGTAAAAACATAGATCAGAAAAAACCCCTTCAGGTCGCGAGACCCTTAGGTTGGCGAAGTCAAGCCCCCGAGCGCATCGGGCCTGCCTTAGGCCAAGCCCCCGAGCGTTTCGAGGGGGAAGGGTAAACATAACGGAAAGTAAATGGAGACCCGAATGCAGGTCGACAGAAGAACTGCCAAGAGGGAATCACACTTTTATTAACCAGAAATTACAAAGAGGGAGAGTACATTGCTTTCATTTTAGTATAGATCTTCTAATGATAGAAGCGACATAAGTGCTCGATGTTCTAGATGTTCGGGACGCCCTGACCATCGGCCCACTGGAGGTGATAGGTCGCCGGTCCAATGACCTCCTCTACGATGAAAGGGCCCTCCCAAGGTGCGGAGAGCTTGTGCATGCCCTTGGTGTCTTGGATGCGTCGCAGGACTAGGTCGTCGACATTGAAGTATTGCTCCTACATGTTGCGCTCATAGTAGTGATGTAACTACGGTCGTGGTGGGTGTGCCGCATCAGTGCAGCCACGTGGTGCTCCTCAAAGCTTTCGAGGTCGACCTTGCACGTCTCTTCTATCGCGCCCTCTTCGTAGTGCTGGATGCGGGGGCGCTGAAGGCAAGGTCTGTTGGGAGGACAACCTCTGACCCATAAACCAGGAAGAATGGTGAATATCTAGTAGCTGAGCTAATTAGGGTCCGGAGACCCCAGATCACATGCGGGAGCTCCGCTAGCCACCTGGTGGCATATTGGGAGGCATTGTCGAAGATTCAGTCCTTGATGCCTTGAAGGACCATGCCATTAGCACGCTCGACCTGGCCATTGTAGCATGGGTGCACCACCGAGGCGTAATAGATGTCGATGAGGTTATCTTGGTAGAGTCCTAAAAGTCGGCTCCTGTGAAGGCCGAGCCTAGGTCGGTGATGATCCTGTTGGGGACCCCGAACTGGTGAGTAATGTCCTCAATGAACTTTGACGCCTCCTTCAACGTAACGCTGGCAACAGCCCGAACCTCGATCCATTTGGTGAACTTGTCCACTACAATGGGGATATGCTTGTAGCCGCCAGGGGCGGTTCTGAAGGGTCCTATTGAGTCCAAGCCCCATATAGCAAAGGGCCAGGACGGAGGAATTGTGCTCAGGGCCTAAGCAGGGACGTGCTGCTGCTTGGCGAAGAACTGGCATCCTTTGCATAACCGGACTAGGTCCTACGCGTCAACCATAGCGGTAGGCCAGTGGAATCCTGACCTAAAGGCCTTTCTCACCAGGTTAGCGAAAGCTGCGTGGTTGTCGCACTCACCACTGTGGATATCTTGCAAGAGTTTGAGGCCTTCAGACCTTAAGATGCATTTCATCTGCACACCATTGGAAGCGGACCTCCGGTAATGCTCTATGCCAATGATGACATAATTGGTGTTGCGCCTTACGATCTTCTCTCGTTCGACCTTGACCTCTAGGACTCAGTCCTCTAGGATATAAGCGATGAAGTCGAGGCGCCAATCGTCCTCGACCTCTGTCATGAGGACATCACGGTGCCTTTCGGGGGGTGCGTCACTAGGCGGCGCCTGCGGGTCACCGAGCGACTTGATCGACGGCTTGCGTATGTCTTGGACGAATGCGCCGTCCGGGACCAGCGTGCGCTTGGAGCCCAACTTCGAGAGAATGTCCGCCGCCACGTTGTTGTCACGACAAACGTGGTGGAATTCTAGGCCTTCAAAGTGGGCCTCAAGCTTCCGGACCTCGGCGTAGTAGGCGTCCATCGTGTCCTTCTTGATGTCACACACCTTGTTGACCTGGTTGATGATGACCTTGGAGTCACCGTAGGCAATAAGCCGCTTTATCTTTAGGGAGACAGCGATGTGCAACCCGTGAATCAGGGCCTCGTACTCGGCGCTGTTGTTGGACACCTTGTAGTGGATCTGCAGGATGTACTTCAGGTGATCGCCTTGGGGGAGTTGAAGAGTACGCTTGCATCCGCTCCTTTGAGGTTTAGGGAACCATCAAAGTACATCTTCTAGTGCTCCGGCTTCTCCACTGGTGGGGGTTGCTTGGTCTATGTCCATTCAGAGACAAAATTCGCAAGAATCCGGGACTTGATGGCTTGTCGTGGATAGACCTCCAGGTCGAACTCACCTAGGTCGACCGACCACTTGATGATGCGCCCTATGGTATTGCGGTACGCATAGGATCTCTCCCAAGGGGAAGCTTGAGACGATCTTGATCTTGTGCGCCTACAAGTAGTGCCAGAGCTTGCGCAAGGTGACATGAAGGGCGTACAACATCTTCTAGGGTTGCGAGTATCTGATCTTGCTGTCAGAGAGGACCTTGCTGACATAGTAGACAGGTCACTGGACGGGGTAGGGTTTGCCTTCCTCAGGTCGTTCCACCACCAGGACCATGCTGACTACCTGGGTGGACGCAGAGATGTAGAATAGTAATGTCTCTTTTGGCGCCGAAAGCACCATGACTGGGGCCGTCGTGAGGTAGGTCTTCAGCTCTTCTGGTGCCGGGTCGGCCTCATCCATCGACATGAACTTGTCTGACTTTTTCAGCAGCTTGAAGAAGGCTAGGCCTTTCTCTTCGAGCTTGCTGATGAAGCGACCTAGAGCAGCAATCTTGCCGGCGAGCTTCGTGACGTCTCTCTTCCTGGTAGGTTTCTTCATCTTTCGGATCACGTCAACCTTGGTGAGGTTCGCCTTGATGCCTCAGTGGCTAACTATGAAGCCTAGGAGCTTGCCAGATGGTACACCGAAGACACACTTCTCTGATTTGAACTTCCAGTGGTAGCATCGAAGGTTGGCAAAGGTCTTGGCGAGGTCGGCAATGAGGTTGTCCTCCACCGTAGTCTTGACAACTACGTCGTCGACGTAGGCTTCAACGTTGTCGTCGATCTAAGACTCTAAGAACTTCTAGATGGCCTTCTGGTAGGTCTAGCATTCTTGAGGCCGAACGTCATGGTTGTGTAGCAGTAGATGTCATGCAGCATTATGAACGTGTTTTGTCTTAGTCATAGACCTTCAGGGTTATCTAGTGATACCCTGAGTAGCAGTCGAGGAAGCATAGCAGGACGCTTCTGGCTGTGGAGTCAACGACCTGGTCAATGCGCGGAAGAGGGAAGGAGTCTTTAGGGAAGTACCTGTTGAGATCAGTGTAGTCGATACACATTCTCCATTGACAGGTTTTCTTGGGTACAAGCACCGGTTAGCGAGCCAAACCGGTTTTTTACATTCATGGATGAATCCGGTAGCAAGGAGCTTTATTATTGCTACCCTAATGACCTTGCGATCATTCGCAAAGTAGCACGCCTTTCGCTTGACATGCTTGGCGTCTTGCTTACATCCAAGGAGTGCTCGGCCTGCTCCCCTCGGGAACACCCGACATATCTGATGGGGTCCATGCGAATATGTCCGCGTTATCCCGCGAGGAAAATTGTGAGCGCGAGTTCCTATTTCTCCTCGTGGTTGTCCCTGATCACCACTGTCTTCTATGGGTGGGGGAGGCCGAGGCAGACCTTCTTTGTTGACGGCGTGGCATCCAGGGCGGTGTTGCTGCGCTTCTGCTCTATGATGGTTAGGTCGCTCGGAGCAACCTTTGCGGCCACGACGACCATGACAGCCGAGGTGTCGGCGCAAGCGTTTGTCGCAGCGAATGTCGAGGGCCTCGTTGTCGCACTTGAATGAGACTATAAGGTCGCCTTAGACATAGAGGACCCCATTTGGAGCCGGACATTTTAACACCAAGTAGGTGTAATGTTGGATGGCCATTGTGAGACAAGGGTACCCCTGGGTCCCTATCGACCAGGCTCACGACCGTCCCCGACAAGTGGGTCCCGGCCTACTAGAAGACCCGCTGACCTGTTAGTGGGCCCAACCGACCTAGTTCGTAGCCCACACGACCTCCTGAAGCCCTTACAGAAGATTCCCCAGACGACCTAGTTCAGCACGACCTCGAAACTTGGCGTACAAGACAAGACCTCGGTAGATTTCGACCAAAGCAGATCGACAGGATATGGCAAGATGTGTTACGTAGACTTAGGTTTCCTGGTCGTAACCAACCAGGAATTTGGGAACCGACCTCATCCGCTGGCCAATATAAGGCGGGCGAGGCGACCCTTGTATCGTGCACGCAATCCCCAAGTAATACAAACCGTAGAACCGGGCGTAGAGTTTTACTCTCCGTAGCCCGAACCAAAGATAAAATCGCCTTATCCTTGTGTCTCGTCGTAATTTCCTTGTGCCACACTAGCATAACCATCGCGTTCGTAGCTCCCGATCTCCCCACCGAACAACTAAACCATAGGGATTAACACCCCCGTGGGTTGTCTAGATCTCACCATCTGACTGTTGGCGCACCAGGTAGGGGCAGATTGAGAGCTCTTCGTGTAGCGTGATGGCAGTTCGCTTCCGCAACCTCTTCGTCGACGACACAAAGGATATCTTCGCAGCGACCTGCTCGCCACCACCCTCTGATCTAATCGCGAGGTCAACGTCTTCGTTCTACAGATGGCACACAACAATTTTCCGGCAACCCACCCACCCGCACTCGATGAGCATCAGCAAATTCATCGTCACGGACGATGTGATTCGTCAACTCGGCAAGATCAAATTCACCACAGACCGACCTCCGGGTGCGATACCCTAGATGCAACTTGGCCTCGTCAATGTGTGTCGCAAATCAACTCGGCACCCGGCAACGACTCAATCAATCCGACCTGTTGACTTGATTAACAACCAGCCCCCCGATCCGGACTCTGTCATCTCGGCGTTATCGAGCGCTTGAACACCTCCTAGGGCCATACGTACGGAGACGAGCCAATACAACGGCGATTGCATGCTCAGCCTTGCGGATTCCTGATCTGCTATTGGCCCCACGTCTAGTTGCGTGCGGCCAAGAAAGAAATAAATCTACAACTTGCTGCTAGGCCATGTGATTTTTGAAGCAAGCAATAAGCTAATTCGTACGCTTGCACGTACGGAATCAAGACACGTATTTATACATCTACAAGCAATAGCTGATCTCCCTAGGTGATCTGCATGGCGGTGACTGTACCTGTTCTACATGCGTTATTTCCTCTTTTGATCCCTCCCCCTCGACACGCTTGGGGGCTTGACCTTGACAATCTAAGGGTCGCTACTCTTGTGGGGTCCTACCTTCTCCTCTCTCATGCCATCAACTCTCCCCCTCGACATGCTCGGGGGCTTGGCTAAAGCCAACCAATATATGGGTCATAAGACCTGAGGGTTAAAGTTCTTCTGGTCCTCCCCCTCCACATGCTCGGGGGCTTGGCTCAAAGCCAACCTAGGGGTCGTTCGACCTGAGGACATCGTCCCTCATGAGTACTTGTCTTTTATCGATGCGAGCCTTCTTGGTCGATAAGGTTGCTAAACCTGAGTCATAGACTCTCCTCCTCTCGCGCGTCGATCTCACGTAAGCCTCCCTGCTGAGCTGTGGAGGTCGGTAAGACAGCCTCTCTGTGAGTAGTGGTCAGCGAGGCAGCACACAAGACGACATTACTTCAAAGACTACCAAGTTCGTGCAGGCACAAAAGCAAGTACCTCATGCTGGCATCAAAAGAAAGTTCATCAAGTATTATTTTTACATGGCTGAGAAAGGGGAGGTACAGCTCCTAGACCTCTGTGCATCTCTGGCGTCATCTTCGGTGGATTTCTCGGTATTTTTGTCATCACCTTCGTCAGGTCGCTAGACCTCCCTACGGCTCCATTGTCGCCTTTGTAATCCGATTGAGGTCGGCGGACCTCTTGACGTCTTCATCGTCGTCGTCATCAGGTCGCTAGTCCTTCCTATGGCTCCGTCGTCATCGTTGTCAGATCGCTAGACCTTCCTCCGACTCTTTTCTCGTCCTCGTCGGGTCGCTAGACCTTCCTCCGGCTCCTTTTTCGTCTTCGTCAGGTCGCTAGACCTCTCTCCAGCTCTGACGTCACCTTTGGCGAACCTTCCTGGTGGCTTCATCATCGTCGGATTGAGGTCGGCGGACCTCCCTATGGCTCTATCGTCGCTGGCTTTAGGTCGCTAGACCTTTTTGCAGATCTTGCGTCATATTTGGTGGACCTCTCGATGTCTCCACCGCCACCTTCGCCGGGTCACTAGACCTTACTCCGGCTTTGTCGTCATCCTCGTCAGGTCGCTAGACCTTCCTCCGGTTCCGTCGTTGTCCTCGTCAGGTCGCCAGACCTTCCTCCGGCTCTGTCATCGTCCTGCATCAGATCGCTAGACCTCCCTTCAGCTCCATCGTCGTCGGCTTCAGGATTTTACGTCGTGAATGAAGACCTCCCTATGGGGTGCATGCCTAATGGCCTTGCCAAGTATCTCTGAGTGCTTGGGCGCTTCTTGATTTACGACCTTCTTGAGGTCGGCATGCCTCGGGTGGTCCTGCCAGACTCTTTGCAGCTATGCATGATTTCTGGGTGTCTCTACACTCCATACGTTCAAGATCAACATCGTTTTGCCAGCTTCATCGTTGTTTTCGAAGACTATAGAAGACCTCTTTACGCGACGAGCCTTTCAAGACCTTGATGGGTATCCCCGGATACTGGGCATAGTTTATTTGAGGCCTCTTTTAGGTCGACACACCTACAAGGCCTACTTGAGGTCGGCCCTACCAGACTCCTTGCAGCCATGCTTGGAGATCTTGGTGTATCTACACTTCGTTCGATCAAGACCATGACTCATTTTTCGTCTCTTTTTTTAGCATCAAATCAGCCATGATGCCTGCTTCAATGCTCGGGGACTTGAAGTCAGCGACCTCGAAGCTGAGGTACTCCATGTGGAAGTTATCGTCCGTGCCAAAGGTCACAGGAAGGAAGACCCAACCCAGGGGTAGGCCGCCTTGCCTGGGATGATGTAGAAGAAAGGTTCATCACATTTTGTCAGCCTCTTGAAGTCGAAGTCCATCTTCTTCAAGGTCTCGATGAAGATGATGCTAAGCCCACTCCCTCCATCGATGAGGGTCTAGGGAAGCAGGGCTCCCTCCACTATAGGCTTGACGATGAGTGGGTAGGACCCGGGGTTTGGGATGTAGACCCAGTTATCAGCTCTGGAGAACATAATCGACTGTTCAGACCAAGCAGAGGTTGCGATGGTTTGGTGTGGATGAGGTGGATCTCGTGTTTGTCCTTGGGATAGTGCCTTCTGCTCACGTTGGATTTGAGGCCTCCAACGATCATGTTGATCGACCTCTTAGCCTGCTGGAAGGGGCCGTTGGGGTTGCCACCGCCGGTGGAGAAGGCAGGTCGCGCTCGTCGCGGACATACTCCGGTTGCGACTCGTCACGACGTCGGTCATCACAACGGTTGTCATCACCATGGCCGCGTCGATCCTCACGGCCGTTGTTGTTTTAACGACATGAAGACGATCGATCACTGTCGCCTCTAGGTCGCTTAGAGTCTTCAACGGTACAGAACGCTCTCTTGAACTGCGAGTACTCACGGACGGTGTGGGTGCCCCCCTTGTGGAACACGCAGGGGCTATCAAGCACTGCATTGAACTCATCGACCTACAGGGTATGTTGGATCGAAACGGTGGGGGCGTAGCACCGTGCGCAGTTCGATCCGCACCCTACCCCACCGAAGAGGTCGTGGGCGCCGGAACGGTGGAGCTCGCCGTGAAGGAGCCGAAGCAGATCTCTATGGGGTTGGTGAGGATGGCCGCCATGCTTGCAGGGAAGACGACACTATATCGGGCCACCATGCTGCACAGCGAGTTCCCGATCACCCCTACCCGGCGCGCCAACTGTTAGGGGGTGAGACCTAGGCAAATACGCAAGGGGACGGGCGACCCAAGCGGTTGTAGGTTAATTTAAGGGGATCAAGAATTAAGAGCATAGGTGGTAGTTCATGTGTGGAACTCGAAACACGCCAAGAATGGTGATGGACATAGGGGTTTAGACTAGTTCGGTCCTCCGGAGAGTGAAACCCGACATCTAGTATGGGATGGAATTATTGAAGGAAAGGAGGTTGCCTCGAATGGAGCTCTAGGCCGCCTTATATGGTCAATGGGCTAGGGCTTCCATTCAAGGTCGATGGAACCTCATCGGGGTCGGTTACAATTTAGGAAGGTTATCTTCCATGATTACAGGGCGAATCCCGTGATCTGCGAACCTACTAGCGGCGCCGAGCCGTGACCTAGCAGCGTATTTTGCACCCCAAGCCCAGCGGGGTTGTGGATAAGGTCTCCTGGCCCACTTGTAGTTCGGTGGGGTTTCTGGCAGGTCGGATCCACATGGCAGAGACCTCTGGGACCCTAGTCGGTGGGGACCCATGGGTACCCATGTCTCTCAGCCTCCTCAGGAATCAAATCTGGGTCCTAGCTATCACCGCGCGGCTTCCACTTCATCCACGCCTACTTAGAATGGCACGAGCGTCAATTCCAAAGCACAGAGCTGCCCCACTGCGAAGTCAGCAATGTTGACCCGCCAATGCCCAGAGATGCTTGTAGGTCACCGGTGGATTCATAGCCTCCTCCACCACTTGCAGAGTTGGACTCCGACTCCAATTATAACTCCAACTCCGACATCCAAACTAACATAGACCACTTCAAGACCTTTGCTCTGCGCGTCTTCCAGTGCACTACCAACACCTACGGGTGCCCTGTCTGCCCCAACAGTATGCACCGGTGGGAGGACCAGGTCCTTAGGATGGCCAAGTCTGAGGCCCTGAGGGAGGACATGAAGGACCGATACGGCGAACCAGAGAGGGGGGAGTGAATGGGAGCCGATAAAAATTCTTCTCGAAGGAGGTAGAGGATCCAACAAGATGAACACGGCTTCCAACACACGTCTCTGACTCACTACCCAAGTTGGCCAAGACCACGCAGCCGCTGGAGTGCTACTAGCCCTAGGAACCAACAACAACCTTCACGGACCCGAGAACGCAACGAAACACCAACTCGAGTCTCACTGACCTACACCGGTCGGGGTCGGTGACCACCACCTCGGTCGAACCGGTCCCTTCCACTGTAGAAACACGGGAACTTCCACAGCCGCAAAGGCCCCTACACCGGTCGGACCGGTTCAAGCCAGAGAAACCCCAAATCTACCAAACGGCCCTACCGAGCTCCAAAGCGACCCAAACTCGAAACGGTAGGCAACACGGGACAACGACGAACACACCCAAACGTTCACCACGAGCAAAAACCCACCGGGGCTCGCACCGGTCGGAGCCGGTCAAGAGCACGGTCTAGCGCCCGATGCCGGGGCGACGACATTGGATGTATTGTATCCTTCCGCCCCACATATTTACTAGTTTCTACGCTTAACGAAAAGGGCAAACAAACACAAATGGTCACAAGTGTTCTCAATTTAGGTGCTAGTGCTGCCCTCCTCCATTTTAGGCATTACCATGGTCCGAAGAAAGGAGGCAAAAAGATGTCCTCCAACTTCACATTGTACCAACCTTAACATCTCCGGCTTAGAAACGTTTCCATCCTAACCAAAATGAGATTACTTATCCTTTTAGAGGTGTGGTATGTACTCGATGAACATATCTTTCGATAGTTTGACGAGCTCTTCATCAATGATACACTTGCTGAATTCGTTGCAAAGTCTTTCATCGAGCGTCTTGGTGCTTTTATCCGCTTATCTTTTTTATATCATATTCTTTTTTTGGCGGAGTGGGCGACGAGGCCTCTACGACGAGAAGATTCTTCCCCGTTTCCGGCGGGGACGCGATTCCATCAAATAAATGACACCCTGTAGGCACGGTATAAAGAAGATACTACTTACAAAAACAAAAAGCACGTTAATAGAGATTAGAAAAAGCATGTTAATAGAGACTGTCATTGCTTTGCTTAAACAAGAGATTCTCATGATCGGGCCGACTCCGGTCGACCCGATCATTTCACTTATGATTCCGCCTGGTTGACCCAATCATGATATTGAAGGATGGGACCTTTTCTCGAAGGTTGGAAAGTTCTATTCGTTTAGTACGAGATCGCTTCACACCTCGCGGTGCTTACACCTCTCGCCTATCGAAGTTCCGTTCAAAAACCTCGTACGAGAACTTCGGGATGAACGAGACCCGCGGTCCACCCCCCCCCCCAAATCCAAATCTCGATCTCCCGAATCGCTCCACGAACTTGAACAAGACTTTGGGGATATTAGGAATACCTCATGAGGACTCCATAGCCAAGTTTAATCCCACCAAAACTCGTTCAAAAAGGAGGAATCAAGGAAATCCCGCCAAGAGCACTTCCAACCCAAGAACTCAAGAAACTCCAAAATCGAGCACCATTAATCACGGATTTGGGAGGGGAATCACATGGCCCAAAGAACCACGAAGGGTTCCCACAAATTTCCCCCATCAAATCCCCAAGAGAAAGGTCCCAAAAACAACCCAAAGAAATCACCAAAAGAGGGCTCCGAAAATCACCACCAAGACCAACCGGGAAAACACATCCAAACCTTGAGGAACCACGCCGAATCATATATACATGAAACAAAGGTTCATACAAGGTCTAGCAAGCCGCCCGATCATCCAACCCTCTCAACAAGATCTCTCCATGAAGCTCTCTTGCTAGTCCTATGGAAATCCTAAGGAAAATAGGAAGGAAAATAGGAAAACAAATGAGCTAGGGTTCCAAGAGTTGATGCCATCCTCTCACCTCTTGGGTTATATGGAGGCAACCGAATGTCTAAAATGCCCTTCTCTAACAACTAGGGATACAAGCCCCTCAAGGGCGGATTTGGAATTCGGATGTCTTCACCATCGGACGGATGCCGGCGACCGCACCTTGCGTAGCCTCGACGCAAGCCATGCGATCCCGACGCGTGTCCTCCACTTTGAAGATTCCGAACCGCGTCGTCGCACACCGGTGGTCGGCGGGTGCTCCTCACCGAGGCGACCCGGTCCCCACCGTCCGGGTCGATGCCCCCGGTCCGACGCCCAGCGGCTGCGGGCTCGGTCTTCGTCGTTCCCGGTCTTGGCTTTGTGGATCAACCAAGGAACCCGGTGGTTTTACGGTGAACCACGCGAAGACCCCGTGAACTCGGTGTAGCCTCCGCCAATCTCCACTCATGACTTGGCTCCCACGTAGTCCCGGATCGACCTTGGTTTTGAGGCTCAACCAACAAACCGTCCACGACTTCATCTTGCTTGTTCATGCCACGGGGGTGTTAATCCCTATGGTTTAGTTGTTCGGTGGGGAGATCGGGAGCTACGAACGCGATGGTTATGCTAGTGTGGCACAAGGAAATTACGACGAGACACAAGGATAAGGCGATTTTATACTGGTTCGGGCTACCGGAGAGTAAAACCCTACGCCCAGTTCTTCGGTTTGTATTACTTGGGGATTGCGTGCCTGATACAAGGGTCGCCTCGCCCGCCTTATATTGGCCAGCGGATGAGGTCGGTTCCCAAATTCCTGGTTGGTTACGACCAGGAAACCTAAGTCTACGTAACACATCTTGCCATATCCTGTCGATCTGCTTTGGTCGAAATCTACCGAGGTCTTGTCTTGTACGCCAAGTTTCGAGGTCGTGCTGAACTAGGTCGTCTGGGGAATCTTCTGTAAGGGCTTCGGGGAGGTCGTGTGGGCTACGAACTAGGTTAGTTGGGCCCACTAACAGTCCGGCGGGTCTTCTAGTAGGCCGGACCCACTTGTCGGGGACGGTCGTGAGCCTGGTCGATAGGGACCCAGGGGTACCCTTGTCTCACAATGGCCATCCAACATTACACCTACTTGGTGTTAAAATGTCCGGCTCCAAATGGGGTCCTCTATGTCTAAGGCGACCTTATAGTCTCATTCAAGTGCGACAACGAGGCCCTCGACATTGCTGCGACAAACGCTTGCGCCGACACCTCGGCTGTCATGGTCGTCGTGGCCGCAAAGGTTGCTCCGAGCGACCTAACCATCATAGAGCAGAAGCGCAGCAACACCGCCCTGGATGCCACGCCGTCAACAAAGAAGGTCTGCCTCGGCCTCCCCCACCCATAGAAGACAGTGGTGATCAGGGACAACCACGAGGAGAAATAGGAACTCGCGCTCACAATTTTCCTCTGGGATAACGCGGACATATTCGCATGGACCCCATCAGATATGTCAGGTGTTCCCAGGGAGCTGGCTGAGCACTCCTTGGATGTAAGCAAGACAGCCAAGCATGTCAAGCAGAAGCTGTGCTACTTTGCGAATGATCGCAAGGTCATTAGGGTAGCAATAATAAAGCTCCTTGCTACCGGATTCATCCATGAATGTAAAAAACCGGTTTGGCTCGCTAACCCGGTGCTTGTACCCAAGAAAACCGGTCAATGGAGAATGTGTATCGACTACACTGATCTCAACAGGTACTTCCCTAAAGACTCCTTCCCTCTTCCGCGCATTGACCAGGTCGTTGACTCCACAGCCAGAAGCGTCCTGCTATGCTTCCTCGACTGCTACTCAGGGTATCACTAGATAACCCTGAAGGTCTATGACTAAGACAAAACACGTTCATAATGCTGCATGACATCTACTGCTACACAACCATGACGTTCGGCCTCAAGAATGCTAGACCTACCAGAAGGCCATCTAGAAGTTCTTAGAGTCTTAGATCGACGACAACGTTGAAGCCTACGTCGACGACGTAGTTGTCAAGACTACGGTGGAGGACAACCTCATTGCCGACCTCGCCAAGACCTTTGCCAACCTTCGATGCTACCACTGGAAGTTCAAATCAGAGAAGTGTGTCTTCGGTGTACCATCTGGCAAGCTCCTAGGCTTCATAGTTAGCCACTGAGGCATCAAGGCGAACCTCACCAAGGTTGACGTGATCCGAAAGATGAAGAAACCTACCAGGAAGAGAGACGTCACGAAGCTCGCCGGCAAGATTGCTGCTCTAGGTCGCTTCATCAGCAAGCTCGAAGAGAAAGGCCTAGCCTTCTTCAAGCTGCTGAAAAAGTCAGACAAGTTCATGTCGATGGATGAGGCCGACCCGGCACCAGAAGAGCTGAAGACCTACCTCACGACGGCCCCAGTCATGGTGCTTTCGGCGCCAAAAGAGACATTACTATTCTACATCTCTGCGTCCACCCAGGTAGTCAGCATGGTCCTGGTGGTGGAACGACCTGAGGAAGGCAAACCCTACCTCGTCCAATGACATGTCTACTATGTCGGCGAGGTCCTCTCACGACAACAAGATCGGATACTCGCAACCCTAGAAGATGTTGTACGCCCTTCATGTCACCTTGCGCAAGCTCGGCACTACTTGTAGGCGCACAAGATCAAGGTCGTCTCAAGCTTCCCCTTGAGAGAGATCCTATGTACCGCAATACCATAGGGCGCATCATCAAGTGGTCGGTCGACCTAGGTGAGTTCGACCTGGAGGTCTATCCACGACAAGCCATCAAGTCCCGGATTCTTGCGAATTTTGTCTCTGAATGGACATAGACCAAGCAACCCCCACCAGTGGAGAAGCCGAGCACTAGAAGATGTACTTTGATGGTTCCCTAAACCTCAAAGGAGCGGATGCAAGCGTACTCTTCAACTCCCCCAAGGCGATCACCTGAAGTACATCCTGCAGATCCACTACAAGGTACGCAACAACGACCGCCGAGTACGAGGCCCACGATTCACGGGTTGCACATCGCTCGTCTCCCTAAAGATAAAGAGGCTTATTGCCTACGGTGACTCCAAGGTCATCATCAACCAGGTCAACAAGGTGTGTGACATCAAGAAGGACACGATGGACGCCTACTACGCCGAGGTCCGGAAGCTTGAGGCCCACTTTGAAGGCCTAGAATTCCACCACGTTTGTCGTGACAACAACGTGGCGGCGGACATTCTCTCGAAGTTGGGCTCCAAGCGCACGCTGGTCCCGGACGGCGCATTCGTCCAAGACATACGCAAGCCGTCGATCAAGCTGCTCAGTGACACAGAGGCGCCGCCTAGTGACGCACCCCCGCAAGGCAGCCATGACGTCCTCATGACAGAGGTCGAGGACGATTGGCGCCTCGACTTCATCGCTTATATCCTAGAGGACTGAGTCCTAGAGGTCAAGGTCGAACGAGAGAAGATCGTAAGGCGCAACACCAATTATGTCATCATTGGCATAGAGCATTACCGGAGGTCCGCTTCCAATGGTGTGCAGATGAAATGCGGCTTAAGGTCCGAAGGCCTCAAACTCTTGCAAGATATCCACAGTGGTGAGTGCGACAACCACGCAGCTTTCGCTAACCTGGTGAGAAAGGCCTTTAGGTCAGGATTCCACTGGCCTACCGCTATGGTTGACGCGTAGGACCTAGTCCGGTTATGCAAAGGATGCCAGTTCTTCGCCAAGCAGCAGCACGTCCCTGCTTAGGCCCTGAGCACAATTCCTCCGTCCTGGCCCTTTGCTATATGGGGCTTGGACTCAATAGGACCCTTCAGAACCGCCCCTGGCGGCTACAAGCATATCCCCATTGTAGTGGACAAGTTCACCAAATGGATCGAGGTTCGGGCTGTTGCCAGCGTTACGTTGAAGGAGGCGTCAAAGTTCATTGAGGACATTACTCACCAGTTCGGGGTCCCCAACAGGATCATCACCGACCTAGGCTCGGCCTTCACAGGAGCCGACTTTTAGGACTCTACCAAGATAACCTCATCGACATCTATTACGCCTCGGTGGTGCACCCATGCTACAATGGCCAGGTCGAGCGTGCTAATGGCATGGTCCTTCAAGGCATCAAGGACTGAATCTTCGACAATGCCTCCCAATATGCCACCAGGTGGCTAGCGGAGCTCCCGCATGTGATCTGGGGTCTCCGGACCCTAATTAGCTCAGCTACTAGATATTCACCATTCTTCCTGGTTTATGGGTCAGAGGTTGTCCTCCCAACAGACCTTGCCTTCAGCGCCCCCGCATCCAGCACTACGAAGAGGGCGCGATAGAAGAGACGTGCAAGGTCGACCTCGAAAGCTTTGAGGAGCACCACGTGGCTGCACTGATGCGGCACACCCACCACGACCAGTAGTTACATCACTACTATGACTGCAACATGTAGGAGCAATACTTCAATGTCGACGACCTAGTCCTGCGACGCATCCAAGACACCAAGGGCATGCACAAGCTCTCCGCACCTTGGGAGGGCCCTTTCATCGTAGAGGAGGTCATTGGACCGGCGACCTATCACCTCCAGTGGGCCGATGGTCAGGGCGTCCCGAACATCTAGAACATCGAGCACTTATGTCGCTTCTATCATTAGAAGATCTATACTAAAATGAAAGCAATGTACTCTCCCTCTTTGTAATTTCTGGTTAATAAAAGTGTGATTCCCTCTTGGCAGTTCTTCTGTCGACCTGCATTCGGGTCTCCATTTACTTTCCGTTATGTTTACCCTTCCCCCTCGAAACGCTCGGGGGCTTGGTCTAAGGCAGGCCCGATGCGCTCGGGGGCTTGACTTCGCCAACCTAAGGGTCTCGCGACCTGAAGGGGTTTTTTCTGATCTATGTTTTTACGTGTCCCCCCTCTGTGTGGCCCTTACTCTCTTTGTGCATGTTCTTAAATTACCTAATTGTGAGACATAGGGTCCAAGACCCCCCTCCGCGCGCCGGCTGTACTTAAGTCTCCACACTTGAGCCGTACAGTCGATAAGTCGTCCCTCCACTGAGTTATGTTAGCGGAGGGTACACTTTTCAATCTTGTCACTCTTGATCTTACATAACGAGTGTTTTCGCTATTCATGTGGGATGGCGCACTTTAATTAAACTTGCACGTCTTTATTGTGACAAACTACTTTTTACATTACTAGGCCCTAGGCCTAAACTTGCATCTACAATTTGATACAGCCTAGATTTTGATTTTCAGAGGTCAAACTTCTTGACGACCTCCTCTACGGCAACCTAGATATCCTCACGGTTCACCAGCTCGGACAGATCGACGTCCTCCATGACCTTGTGCTGGTCGAATGATGGCTCATGGTACTTTACCATCGCCAACATCGTGGTGGTAGCAAGCTTGCTAGTGTCCAGCAGCAAGGTCTTCATCTAACCTTCAGCCTCGTCCAGGCAGTCCACTAGCTCCTTTGGCTCTGCCCCCTCCTCTTGCAGGATGTAGATGTCCATCAGATATTGGATGTCCTCCCTGAGGTCGGTGAGCTGCTTCTCCAAACCTACGCAAACAAGAGAAGAACCTCTTACATCCTAGGTTCAATAACAACAAAGACCTTCGAGGGAAGAGGTTGCTCACCTTTCTGGACCTCCATGGTCCTTTCCTTTAGAACCGTCACATGGTCCTTGGTCTCTGCATGCTCCTTCTTAAGGGCATCCTCCGTCTCCTTGGCACCTGCACACATCAAAGGTCGAAATCGAGCAAAGACAAAAAAGAGGCCCGAAGATAGCACCTCAGTGACCAAACAAACGTACTATCAACCACGTCCTGGAGGTCATCCGTGGTGTCCTTGGCCTTCTGCTGGGCAACCTCTAGCTTCTTCTTCGAGGAGTTCACCTCCTTCTCCGCCTGGCAAGCCAGGGCCTCCTTCATGCGCCTGACCTCATGTGTAGCTTTGATCTTGGCTTATAGTAAAGCCCCTCGAGTTGTGACCGCCTCCGCATGGGCATTGGCGGCTTCCCTTACCAAGGCCGCCTGAGCTTGCACCCGCTCTGCAAGCAACTACAACACAAGAATATGCGCCTCATGCCAAGACCTTGAAAGCAGTCAAAATAAACATCAGAAATCACAGAAGCAAGTCTGAGCTCTTACCGAGAGCGTCCACGTGATTGTTCGCGATGCTTTCTTGAACTCATTGACGACGCGATAGTCGGCGATGACATCGTTCTCCCATGGGGTCCCAGCGTACAAGCACCTATCATCGTCCCCCTCGACACTGGTGCCGCCCACCTCCGTAATCTGCTGGCCCAGTGTTGGCAGCGGGTCAAACACACATAGGTCATCTTGGCGACCTCCAACGGGCGAGGCAGTGCTGGCGCCGCACTTCTCCACCTCTAACGTCATTTTTGCCCCGGCTCCAAGAGCCTGGCTCGTGACATCTGTAGTCGAGGCTGTCGGCGACTGCTCCACCGGTGTCTCCTTCCCCTTACGCCCGAACGCCTCCTGGCCAGAGGCATTCTTGGTACTCCCTAACATCACGTGGGTCGACCTGCGCACAAGCAACAACCTTCATCAATAAGCATAGCCGAGGATCCGACACTAAAAAGACAGAGGTTTCGTGACCTACTTGCTCGCGGATCTTAGCCCAGGCCTGATGGGCCTAGGCGGGCCCTTCTTTGCCCTCTTCTGCGACCCTACGTCACCTGGGACATCTGCGCCCGACCTTGAGCACTCCTTTGCTGCGATGGCCCTGCGGGGTGTCTCTGTCGCTCGCTCCTCCATTGAGACAACATTGTGTGGCGTCTTCGCGGGCGGCAAAGTCACCGCACCAGGCGACCTCACGTCGTCCTTCTCCTCTTCCTCAATGTTGATGGTCAACGTCGGAGCTGACCGCTGTCGTATCCACCGACACAACGGGGCAAGCCCTCTTCCTCTTCTTCTTCACCTCTGCCGTTTGGGTGGCGACGATCGTTACGCAGCCCGGGACGCAGACATCTTGCCCGCCATCTGCTGCGTGCGCCGTGGCGCCGATGCGGTGACATTTGGCGGCGCTCTCCTCAAGGTGGGGCCTTCATCGTCACTCCCCACCGACTAGTTAGAGATGTACTACTCAACACATAGCTGCAGAGGGACCTACACATCCCCCGCAGCCCAGACCTTGAAACTTAGGTCCTCTTCATTGCGCAACGACACCGAGCACTAGTAGATGCCTTCACGAAACTGAAAATGAGAAGACCTATGTCAAAACCGCACAAGCTCTCATATGGCAAAGAAGCAAGGTCCGAGACTTACCGCATCGGAAGGCCGGTACACATTGAGCGCCTTGGGGCACTCCCAGTTGCGGATGCACCCGGCGAAGATGTTCTTCACCCGCGCCGCCATCTTCTCCTTGGTGACCTTGCGCCTAATGACCCGGGTAGGGTCAGATTGGCCCAGTACTCGTAGGCCTTCCCGGTCTTGAATTGGTTGCAGCAGCCGCCGGCTGAAGCTGATTGGTACTGCGACACCAGTCAGCCCTTCCATCTTAAACCTCTCTAGGTCTTCCCGGCGGCGGCGCGGTCCTCGGTCTCCCACGATGTCAGCTGATTGGTCTACTCAGGGAATGGCACGGGAGCGCGCCGGACACCGGCGGGGAGCACCGACGCTAGGTTCGTGAGGTAGAACCACCCCTGCTTCCGGTCGGTGGTGTTGTCGGGCAGCACTAGGTGGATGTACTCCGGCTTCATGTACCGGCACAACATGAACCGACGCTCTCTACGACGTCGGATTTGCTCGTCTTCTTCGGCTCGAAGAATTGCGCAATAGGTGGAAGTGTGGGGGTATCCCGAGGTAGGCCTCGCAAAGATGGATGAAGGACGAGATGATGGTGATGGCGTTGGGAACGAAATGCACCACCTCGATCCTATAGAAGTATAGGAGCTCGTGGAAGAAGTCGCTGGCTGGACCCCAAACTCACGCTCAATGTGTGCGAAGAGGACGACGGTCTTGCCAATAACCTCGGTAGGGAACTCATTGCCCACCGCTGGCTCCAGCTCACCTCCATCTTGGGCCTTAGCAACCCGTGGGTCGCCAAGGACTGGATCTGCTCTTCCATCGCCACGGCTGGCTCCAGGATGGTTTCTGGCACCGGGACGTGCGCGGGCTCGATATTATCCTCCACTACTTCGATCGATTTGGATCTAAACACCACAAGTGTTTTGGTTCGCATGTGAGGACGTGAGGCGTGGCGGACCTAAGCACGACGGTATTGCTTTCTCTCTCGAGCAATGGAGCGGCGACACAACACTAGCGCGGAGCGGAAATGAAAGCAAGTGGAGGTCCCCCGGCCCGGGACTCGGCCTTTATAGTTGGGCCCTAGTGGTGCAACGGGCCGTTACGCCCAATGTCTCTCCCGGCGAAGTCACGGTGACCCAATGGATATGCGCCCCTTATGGATCTACTGCTCAACAGCTCCTTTGGCCTAACTAGAAAAAGGTAGTAATGACTAGTTCCGTATGGGAATCTACGTTCGCTAGCCCTTCGTCAGCACCCAGGCAGCCGTGGACCTGTTATTCCCTTCCTTTAAGCCCCAAACATGATACATATGATGCCACACTTAAGGTCATCACGACCCATTGACGACCTATGGTCCGGCTCCATCACATCCTCGAGGTCGCTAAGGGCCCAACAACCTCGTAGGTAGCCTCGGCGTACAAACGGCGGTTCACACCATGTCTGCTAGGCCCAACTACCTACTCACCTTCTAGGTCGCATCGACCTACAGTGGCACACATTACCAATGGTCCCCGTGCTTAAAGGCCCTACTGCTCGTTGGCGACCTCTCGGTCTCAAAAACAACTTCTTGCTGAGGCCCTGCTGCCTTCTAGGTCATTCAAGACCTACAACTTTTAGGTTGACACCCTACGTTGTGTCACTACATGACTTTCGTGTTGACACAGGTCGACATGGATTGTTTCGTCAACTTTTATGATTTTCTAAAGGTTGGTGCACTTTCACGACCCCACATCGGGAGCTTGGCCACGCCATTGCTGCCCAAGCACCTCTACATATTGATAAACACACATCGTTTGCCATGCAAATATGTGTATAAAAGCCTCGTAAGCTACAAAAGACTATGGCCATGGTCACTTACAAGATGCAAACATATTAAAGGTCCCGATGTACCTTACATGGTGCCTACGGTGCAACCTAGACTGATGAAACGCGTCGCAAGCTTTCTTCTAGATTCAGAACCTATTTCGAGACCTCCACCGCCGCCGAGGTCATGGCCGCCACACAGCCACCTCTACTCTACCCCCATAAGGTTTCTAGTGGTGCCCTCACTTACGTCTGAGTTCCCCCACAAGATTCCAAATTGATCCAGCATCACCTCGGGCCTTTCCTGGTGTAGCACTGTGATCTCCAGCATTGAGGACTGGAGTGTCCGAGGACCGGTGGATGGTCGCTCCTGGCTGTGATGAGTGATTGACAACGTGGTGTGGACTAACTCTTGGCCGAGTATTGTAGGTGCAGGTTGCGGTTTGATTTGCGTTTGTGCAGGTGAAAAGTGGGCGCGAAAGGTCTGTGCCTTGCGGGGCCTCCGAGGAGTGGAGAGACAAGTAGGCCTGACTCGAGGGACCCGGTGGCCAGCGGGGTCAAGTGCGGGCCGCATGGTGGCAAGAAAAGCAAGACGAAGTCATGGACAGGAGTCGGTGCAGGGTAGTGGCTCATGACCGGAGTCTGCACGCGGGGTTTGCGGCGGTTCACCAGAAAACCATCAGGTTACTTGGTTGAGCCACAAAACCAAGACCGGAGGCTCGGTGAGTGGAGACGGGATCCGAGCGCGCCGAGAAGCTTCGATGCCGGCGGACGTGTGGCGGGATCGCAGGGCTTGCGTCATGAGGACGTGGTCTGCGACAACGGTGTGGCTGTGCGATGAAGAGGAGTGCTACATGACCTATTTTCCCCCCGAGGGGTTGTATCACAACTTAAGTGCTAGGGGTAGTGTGGTCTTTTGCCTGGCCTAGAGGGGACTCATATATATTAGCTCTAGGGTTTCCAGGCAAACTATCCATCCGGACTGCCTCTCATTTCCTTCCTCTCTAGGATTAGATTTTTCCACCGTTTGTAAAGAATCTGACCTCCGAGTGAATGGAAGCTTTCATGGTTGCGTCGATTCCTGGTTTGTAGCTCGTTGGATCTTCGTGTCTTTTTCGAGCTATTTTCGTCGGTTTTTCGTGCGAAGCTTGTTCCTTTGATTCTGAGGTGTTTGGGCTCGGATTTGTTGGTGGGAATCATGGATAGTTACTTCGTGCATCTTTGTGCTTGATCTTAATCCCCCAAACACCGAGTTCGGCCTCCGATTGAAGGATTTTGGTTGGAAACCTAGCTTTGTTCTTGAGCTTGGTAGAATCTCGATTCCTTCCGATTCATTGGGTTTGAGGCTACAAATTCGTAGGCATAGCATCTCCTAGAGGCGCTTCACCTTCACCTATGATTTGGTAGCAATCCCTTGGTTTATTTAGGAGATCGGGTAGTGGGAAGGAGGAGTTGACCTTCAAGAGGTCGGGTTCGGGCTGCTGTCTGCGCTCCACGCGGACGGTCCGCGCGCCCCTGGCGGACGGTCTGCGAGGTGGCTTTCAGTCAGCAGTTTGTTGTGTTCTTCGCGTGTTCTTGCGTGCTTTTCGTTCGATCCTTTTTGCTGGTGGATTTTTGTTGCACGAAGTTCACGGACGGTCCATACTAGAGTGCCGGACGGTCCGTACTAGAGTGTCGGACGGTCCGTGACGGGGCGGACGATCCGCGGGCCCATCACGGACGGTCCGTTATTGAGGTTGAGTACTGGAGGTTCGGGGGTTGTTTTCGGACGGCCGTTGCGGCCTCGTGGACGGTTCGCCTAGGCCTCGCGGATGGTCCGCCCGGTGCTGCGGACGGTCCGCCCGGGCCTCGCGGACGGTGCCCTGCCCGGTCCGAAGTTTGCCGAGCCGCTAAACCTTTCACTCTTTGAGTTTCGCTTTCGCTTCGGGATCGTTTGGGGTTGCTCCTATGTTTGGTAGGTCTGCTGTGACTGCGCTACCTTGGCAAACCCGTGTGGGAATCCTTGGTTGTGAATTCGGGGCATAGGCCGAGTTCTCTTTTTGGAGAGGAATTTTTATCGGCTCCCATTCACTCCCCCTCTCTCCGGTCGCCTAATCGGTCCTTCAATTGGTATCAGAGCCGGTTACGGATCTTCGTGATTCTAACCAGTCTAAGATCCAAAGATGGCATACCAAGAACGGGGTTCAGGTTCTCCACACTTTGATGGTAAGAACTACCATATGTGGCAAAGGCGGATGGCCGCTTTCCTCCGCGGCAAGGGTCGGATCTGTGGGATGTCTCGGTGAACACGGCTTATGTTCATCTTATGAACTTCCTTAATCCAGGATCGAGGGACATGTTCGACGCCAACAACAAGGCGGTCGACTACCTGTACCGTTCTCTGTGCGAATCGGAATTCGAGCGGGTTCGGACAGAGGATTTGGCATGCAGGATTTGGGAGCAGTTGAAGAATGCTCATGCCTGGAACACTCAGGTTCAGGCTCGGCTCTTTGCGACCTACCGGAGAGAGTACGAGAACTTCACTCATCTCCCTGGTGAGTCCATAGATGCCATGTTTCAGCGTTTCACGGTGATCGTGAACAACATGAGGGCTAATGTGGCCATGCTCCCGTATGATGACCATGACAGGGTTGTCAAGCTCTTGCATTCTCTGAATCGTACCGTGTTGAGCGGAAAGGTCGAAGCCATCCTAGAGTTAGAGAAGTATGAGACCCTCACGGTGGATGAGCTGTTTTCCAAGCTCAAGTCGTCCGAGGTGGACCGTGGGGTGCGTGCAAAGATCGAGAACCCGACTGATTCCCATAGTCTGGCTCTCGTGTTTGGTTCAAGGACTAATGCTAACATGTCTTCGAGACAATTTTGTTTGTCTTGCCTTGTGTCCATGCCAGATGAGGAGTTCGACGTGCTGGGCGAGGAGGATCTCGTGTTGTTGAGCAGGCGGTTCGAGCGCATGTACATGAACCGGAAGAATGCTCGGAGGAGCTCGGGCATGTGCTACCGGTGCGGGAAGCACGGGCACTTCATCGCCGAGTGCCCGGAAGCCATGGAGGTCAAGCCTGAGCACAAGCACCGTTCGAGGACCGACCACAAGCACCGCTCGAGGGATGACTACAAGGGCAAGAATAAGTCCGAGCGGAGGCCGAGGAAGAGTGGTGGTCACAAGAAGAAGGAACGAGCGATGGTGGCCGGTGCGAGCGACATCGACTCAAGCTGCTGCTACTCTTCATCGAGCTCAAGTGATGAAGAAGAGAATTGGCACAAGGGCAAGCATTCGAGCAAGAACATCAACGACTTGTGGTTCACCGCCCAAAGCTTTTGCGGCATGGCACACAACACCGCAAGCAAGATAGCCAGAAGGATGACTTGGGCTCCGACTCTGAGGAAGAGGTAAACAATAGCCCATCCTTCTTGATAGCGGAGAATGCTAGGTTGAATGACTTGCTTGACAACCGTGATGATGTGCTTAGAAAGACCAACAAGGAGAAGAGGGAGTATAGGTCTTTGCTTGGAGAGGCTAAGAAGAAGGTGGTTGAGCTAGAGTCTTTGCTTGTTGATGCTAGGGCTCAAAAATATCCCCTTAAGTCTACTCCCGTTGTGACCAATGAACCTGAATGCACTGATTGTTCCACTTTTCTTGGTGAATTGACTGTGCTTAAGGAGAAGTATGCCTCCAAGGTCGAGGAACTAGATGTGCTTAAGGTTGAACTAGATGAGATGAAATCGAGGTCCTCCTTGCTTAGTGCTTGCACTTCTTGTCCTGTTTTGCATGAGAAGCTAGATGTTTCGCTTGCTTATGCTAGTTCTCTAGAGGCTCAGCTGAAAGCTCCTATTCCTACAATTTGTTCTACTTGTGAAGTAAATGCTGTGAAGAATATGGAGCTCGCACATTGTGTTGATCGTTTGCATGATGAGAATGATGAGCTGAAAAAGTTGATGGGTTGGTTGTACCGGTCATGAGCCTCGCTTGAGGATAATGATCGAGACATACAAGCCCCAGGATGGGGAAGCACTTGGGGCAAAGAAAGTGGGTGAGGGAAGTGGTGAGAGTGATATCCCAGAGCCACAAAAAACCCACCACAAAAATGCTTTTGTTCCTAAGCCGAATCATCTTAGGAACCGATTAGACACAACCCCAGCTCCACCCATGTTTCCTCCACAAACCAACAACTTCCAGGAACCCATCAAGTTCAAGAGTGTCTTGGGGAATGAGTTCTTTGGGAAGAAGGGAGAGAAACCGAGTGAGGAGACCTAGTGAGGAGAAGCCAGAGCCCAAAGAGAACCCAAAACCAAAGCCAAAACTGAAACCCTTCCATTGTGAGCATTGTGGGAGGGATGGGCACCTTGCTGAGTTTTGCTTCAGGAGGAAGCGTGAGGAGAGGTTGGCTAGAGAGTTAGCCAACAAGGACAGGTACCGCCCGTCTCATGGTGTGCCTGAGCCTAGGTTGGTGCCAATTGGTGAGGAAATGGTGCGTACCATTTATCCTCGTGGGAGGCGTGAGTTTGTGCCTCGAGGTGATCCACCGCATAGAGAAGGTGGTAGGCGTGTTGGGTTTGGGTGTGGTGAGTTCTTTGGACATTCCTTTGCTCGTGTCCAATATGAGTATGGGGGGAACGATTGCAGTTTTAGGTCCCAGAGGAGCTACGGGTCACGGTCTCCACCTCGTGGTATGCATAGTCCTCCAAGGGGATGTGTGGGTGTTCCACCTAGGAGAGATAGGTTGGATTTTGTTAACCCCACTTTTGGGCAAACGACATAGCACTGGTTTGATTCATTTTGTACTAACCCCAGTGCTGAGTTGTTTGCTCACTCTAGCTCTCGTCTTTTATTTTGCAGGTAGGATGCATGGAGGGATTTCGGTTGATCGACTCGAGTTGCTCTTGAGACATGACCGAAGGTCAAAGGTGGTTCTCCGACCTTACCCCGGTGATGACCAAAGAGTACATCATTTTCGGGGACAATGGGAAAGGTAGGGTGCTTTCAGTGAGCACAGTGAAGGTGAGCGAGTCTGTGACTCATAGGCGTGTTGCTCTAGTCAAGTCTTTGGGGTTTAATCTTCTTTTGGTTTCCCAACTTCTTGATGAGGGTTTTGGGTCCGTTTCAAAATGGGCACTTCACGTGTTTTGGATTCTCGAGGTGATCTTGTATGCACGATCATCCCCGCAATTCAGATTTTTAGAGCCGATTTTTCTCAGTCTGTTGGCTCTTCTCGTTGTTTGGTTGCTAGTGTTTTGGTGGAGCTTTGGAAATGGCATAGGAGACTAGGTCACTTGAGTTTGGACTTGTTGTTACACTTGAGTGGGTTAGGTTTTGTTCGAGGATTGCCTAAGTTGAAGTACCAAAATGATTTGGGATGTGCTCCATGTAGGCATGGCAAAATGGTCGCCGCCTCTCACCCGCCTTTGACATCCGTTATGACAAAGAGGTCATGCGAGCTATTCCATATGGACTTGGTTGGTCCAGCTTGTGTGTGCTCGACGGGTGGGAAATGGTATGTCCTTGTGATTGTGGACGACTATTCTCGCTATGCTTGAGTCTTCTTTTTGGTTAACAAGGGGGAGACGTTTGGTTTTGTGAGGGATCTAATCTTGAGGTTGAAGAACAAGAGACATGGAGATGTTGTTCGAGCTATTCATAGCGACAATGGTAGTGAATTAAAAACTCTCGTTTTGAAACTTTTTGTCGTAATTTGGGTCTCGAACACCAGTTTTCTTCTCCCTATGTGGCTTGTCAGAATGGTGTGGTTGAGAGGAAAAATCGTTCCCTTTGTGAGATGGCTCGGACAATGCTTGATGAGCATAGGACTTCGAGGAGATATTGGGAGGAAGCGGTGAATACTGCTTGCCATGTTGGGAACCGGATCTTTCTGAGAGCCTTCTTGAACAAGACGTGCTATGAGCTTATGCATGGGCGAGCACCTAGAGTGAGCCATTTCAGGGCCTTTGGTTGTCGGTGCTTCATTCTCAAGAAGGGTAGGCTAGATAAGTTTGAGCCGAGGTCTTCCGATGGGATTTTCTTGGGTTATGCTAGTCATTGTAGAGCATTTCGTGTGCTCAACCTTTGATACTAACCTAGTCATGGAGACTTGCGAGGTGACCTTCGACGAGACACAACCATGCAATTCGTCTGTCTTTGAGTGTGCAGGTGATGATGAAGTTGGCAAGAAGATCTTTGAGGATGAGGAGGATGATGCTGGAGAGGATGATGGTGATGATGGTGAAGCTCCAGCCACCCTTGTACCCTCTACTTCCATTACGACGACTACGGTGCAGGATGGTCCATCCCCTACACCGCCTACGATTCAGCAAAGATCAAGTGGAAGCAGTTGCTGAGGGGGAGGTTTCCTCAAGGCAAGACGCACCGAGGCGAGTTCAAGTTGATCATCCACCCTCGGTAATCATCGGCGACATCAATGAGCGTACGACACGGTCGAAGTCCAGAAATGCTTCTCACTTTGCTCATTCAGCTTTTGTTGCTACCTTTGAGCCGAAAGACATTGGACACGCTCTATCTGATCCTAATTGGGTCAATGCCATGCATGAGGAGTTAGAGAATTTTGAGAGAAACCGAGTGCGGGAATTAGTGGAGCCACCACCAAATTGCAAACCTATTGGGACAAAATGGGTGTGGAAAAACAAAGAGGGAGAAAATGGTGAGGTGGTGAGAAACAAGTCTAGGTTGGTTGCTCAGGGCTATAGTCAGAAGGAGGGGATAGACTATGAGGAGACATTTGCTCCTATAGCCCGTTTGGAGGCAATTAGGATCCTTCTAGCCTTTTCTGTGGCTAAAGGGTTCAAATTGTACCAAATGGATGTGAAGAGTGCCTTCTTGAATGGGTTCTTAGAGGAGGAAGTCTATGTGAAGCAACCACCAGGCTTTGAGAGTGCCGAGTTTCCCCACAAGGTGCATAGGTTGAGAAAGGCGTTGTATGGGCTGAAACAAGCTCCCCGTGCTTGGTATGGCCATTTGAGGGTGTTCTTGTTCAGCAAGGGGTTTGAGATGGGCAAGGTAGATAAGAATTGTTTTCTTCTCAAGCAGGATAATGATATCCTAATTGTTCAGGTATACATGGATGATATTGTCTTTGGCGACTCATCTCACTCTTTGGTTGCAAGGTTTGTAGAGGATATGAGCAAAGAATTCGAGATGTCTATGATGGGAGAATTACAGTTCTTTCTCGGTCTTCAGATCAAGCAGGCGAAAGAGGGAACCTTTGTACATTAAGCCAAGTACACGAAGGATATTCTCAAGAAGTTCAAAATGGACGACTCGAAGCCCCTGTCAACACCGATGAGTACGACTACAACGCTTGATGTGGACGAGGACGGAGAGCTCGTGGACCATAAGGAGTACCGGAGCATGATTGGCTCCCTCTTGTACTTGACGGCGACAAGGCCGGACATCCGGCTTTCTCGTGTGTCCGTGCGCTTGTTTTCAGGTGTCGCCGAGGACTTCACATCGGCAGGCCGTCAAGCGGATCTTCAGGTATCTTCGATACACTCCTGAGCTTGGTCTTTGGTACTCGGCGTCCTCTTCTCTTTCGCTTCTTAGTTTTTCGGATGCCGATTTTGTGGGGTGTCTGTCGGTGTTTAAACCACTCGACCACCATGGGAGGTACCCGCAGCAAGGTAGAAGGTGGGGATCGCCATGATCTGGAACCCGAAGGTCTGCGCGAGGACACAAGAGACAAGATTTATACAGGTTCGGGTAGCCAGAGTAGCTACCCTACGTCCTGTTTGGAGTAGTATTGCGCCCTGCGCTTGGGTTGTTCCCCGGAGGGATTGTGGATGTCCTCCTGGGTACCCGGCCCTCCTTTTTATAGTCCAGGGGGCGGGTTCCTAGTCGGTTACAAGGCAGGAGTCCTAGTAGGATTACACAGAGCGAGTCCTAGTAAGAGTACAGGGGAATTCTAATAGGAGTCAGTCTTCTTCCTTCCTTGCATGAGTACCCGGGGAGTATGCCCGACAAACCCCGAGCACATTGTAGTCGAGAGTAGTAGTTCGAGTAGTCTTGAAGCCTCTTCGAGTAGTTCTTGAGCGTCCGTACTGCTTGGAGAAGTCTTCAATAGTACTTGAACTGTCGCGAGGCTGGAAGGTCATCCAGCTCATTAGTCTTGAAGTTGAGATTATATGGAAGTGTGATTGCAAAATCGCACTCCATATGGAGTAGCCCCCGAGCCTTAGGTTGAGTTGTAGACTCTAGCTGAGGGTCAGTCGTGATTCTGAATCTTCCGTCTTGAAAAAATTGAACGATGGGTGTAGCATAGTAGCCCCCGAGCCTTGAAATGATTAGGTAATCAATCCAAGGGTCTTCAGTGTTCGCGAAAGCCATCATCCGAGTACTCTTGCAGCGTGTAGCCCCCGAGATAAGAGAGCCGTATGAGCCACGTCGAGTAGTGATTGGTGAGGAGCCCCCGAGCTTGAGAGCGAGTGAAGCATGCTGAAGTTATCTTCGAGTAGTATGTTAAGTGCAGCCCCCGAGCTGGAGAGATTCCAAGTAGTAGTTTGGCGTCGAGGCGTGGAGCATGAGAAGTAGTCATGCCGTCAGAGCGGACTTTAGTTGCGACCAAAGTCGACTTTAGATGCTGACGAGAGCGGACTTTAGAATGCGACTTAAAAACCGAAGTCGACTTTGTGCGCGCGGAGCGGACTTTGAGATGCGACTTGAAAACCGAAGTCGACTTTAGTTGCCGCACAGAGCGGACTTTGATATGCGACTTTAGAAGTCGACTTTAAGATGCTGCGCAGAGCGGACTTTGATATGTGACTACAATAGTCGACTTTGTGCCACGCGGGGTGGACATAAGATGCAAAAAACGAAAAGCACTTTCCGGAAAGCCAAAGCGAATGAGAAATCAGAGAAAACGAGTAGTTTTGCCGCCGGAGCGGGCTTAAAATTGCGACCAAAGTCAGCTTGTGCCACCAAAGTGGGCTTGGGTGCGACTGTTAGCGTCGACTTGTGCCACCGGAGTGGGCTTGAGTACCTGAGCCATGGATTTCAGACCCAAGGTACGATTCCGCCGGAGCGGTCTTGTGCCACCGAAGTGGGCTTGAAGGTGCGACCGGAGTCGGCTTGTGCCACCGGAGTGGGCTTGAGTACCTGAGCCATGGATTTCAGACCCAAGATACAGTTGCCGCCAGAGCGGGCTTGTGCCACCGGAGTGGGCTTGAGGGTGCGACCGGAGTCGGCTTGTGTACCTAGGCCATGGATTTCAGACCCAAGGTATGGTTGCCACCGTAGTGGACTTGAAGGTGCGACCGGAGTCGAGTTGCGTACCTGGGCCATGGATTTTAGACCCAAGGTACGGAGCACGAGTACTTAGGGTACTTGGACCCATGGTACAGAGCGTGAAGACCACGTGCAGCTAGGTTCCATCGCCGCCAGGACCCGAGGGCCGCTTACAGCTAGGTTCCATCGAAGCTTACACACGTAGTATGCCACCGAAGCAAAGGGGAGATGCGACCGGAGTCGACTTTAAGTTGCCGCACGGAGCAGACTTTAGAATGCGACTTTAGAAGTCGACTTTAGATTGCCGCGCGTAGCAGACTTTAGAAGCTGCTTCCTAGGGATAGCCCCCGAGTTGATGAAGTAGGCTCGTGGTGACTTAATTGATATACCCCAATAGTAGTCAGCAGAGTGTAGCTCCCGTGAAAACCCACCGAGAAGCGTACACAAATGAGTAGTTGGCAAGTAGTCCTACATGATGAGGAGAACAAGCCAAGAAAAAGAAAAATAGTAATCATTTAAATAAATGACTTAGCCGTTCTTTGCTCGGCGTACCGTTGACGAAGCCATGGCGGTCGGCGATGGAGCCGCGACGGTTGTTGCTGAAGTTGACTAGTCAGAGTTGATTCCGACTAGTTGTTGGGGGCGTGACTGCCGTTCTCGACTAGTTTAGAAAACTAGTCGATGCGACCGGAAGACGACGTTGTGGCGGCGTGCGGTGTACTCGAAGTAGAGCCAGTGTTGCCACGAGACAAGTAGTCACGACGCACGACGTGGCTGAAGTAGAGCCAGTGTGGCTGCAAGACGAAGTCGCGGCGCACGGAGTAGTCGACGATGAGCCGTGTGACGGGTCGCGCGACGTGCGGAGGCACCCGACGCGTGGCGTAGGCGAAGTAGTCGACGACGAGCTCGCGCGAGGCGGAGTAGTCGACGACGAGCGGCGCGACGAGCCGCGCGACGTGCCGAGGCACCGGACGTGCGGCGGAGGTGAAGTAGTCGACGATGAGCCCGGAGTAGTCGACGATGAGCGCGCGACGAGCCGCGTGACGAGCCGCGCGAAGTACCGAGGCACCGCGACGCGCGGCGGAGGTGAAGTAGTCGACGATGAGCCCGAGTAGTCGACGATGAGCGGCGCGACGAGCCGCATGACGAGCCGCGCGACGTGCCGAGGCACTCGGACGCGCGGCGGAGGTGAAGTAGTCGACGATGAGCCCGAGTAGTCGACGATGAGTGGCGCGACGAGCCGCGTGACGAGCCGCGCGACGTGCCGATGCACCCGGACGCGCGGTAGAGGTGAAGTAGTCGACGATGAGCCCAGAGTAGTCGACGATGAGCGGCGCGACGAGCCGCGTGACGAGCCGCGCGACGTGTCGAGGCACCCGGACGCGCGACGGAGGTGAAGTAGTCGACGATGAGCCCAGAGTAGTCGACGATGAGCGGCGCGACGAGCCGCGTGACGAGCCACGCGACGTGCTGAGGCACCCTGACGCGCGACGGAGGTGAAGTAGTCGACGATGAGCCCGGAGTAGTCGACGATGAGCGGTGCGACGAGCCGCGTGACGAGCCGCGCGACGTGCCGAGGCACCCGGACGCGCGGCGGAGTTGAGGTAGATCGCTACAGCCGGGAGAGTGGAGACGAGTAGTCGCGGTGCAGGGCGAGGTTGACGTAGAGCGCGTGTGGCCGGAGACGAGTAGTCGCGGCGCACGGCGAGATCGACGTAGAGCGCGTGCGGCCGGAGACGAGTAGTCGGGGCGCACGGCGAGGTCGACGTAGAGCGTGTGCGGCCGGAGACGAGTAGTCGCGGCGCACGCGCGAGGTCGACGTAGAGCGCGTGCGGCCGGAGACGAGTAGTCGCGCGCACGGCGAGGTCGACGAGAGCGCCCGCGGCCGGAGACGAGTAATTGCGGCGCACGGCGAGGTCGACGTAGAGCGCGTGCGGCCGGGAGACGAGTAGTCGCGGCACACGGCGAGGTCGACGTAGAGCGCGTGCGGCCGGGGAGTAGATGAAGCGGTACTCACGTACATCTTCTCGTGTGCACCAAGTTTCTAACTTGAGGCTTGCTTTGGTAGCCTCCGTGTGTGTAGCACAAGCACGGTTTATTACTTGCCACTTGAATGCTATTGGAGTTGACGGAGGCATCATAATCGACCCTTGATTCAAGAGTGAACATATGCGACACGGCAACGAGAACTCCAGGAGAATAGTCGGAGAACTTGGCGTAGATGGAAATTGACCCCCGATCCGTGTGCAAGCTGGAATTTTTTTAGCTAGAAATTACTCCGAATCTTGACTAGTGCGGCGGCTAGCTTGATCGCAAAAAAGTTCGAGTCCCACACTTCGTTCCGGGCTGAAACCGGTTCCCGGTAGAAGTCGAACTTGACGTCTTCGCTTTGATCTTGATGCTTTGGTCCGGTGTCCTGCTTCGACTAAAAAAAGATGAGTTGTCCGTCCCACCTCTGAGATAGGCGGCAACAGAATCAGAAACGTCTTGTTCGCGACTGCTTCGTATTGGGTTGGCGCGCCGATGAGCAACAACAATTTGTTCTCGCCGTGATGACGATGATTGAAAGTATTTGAAACCGAGCAGTAGCAGACGAAACTCAGTGAGAGTTGACGCACGCGATAATGATCCCGTCGAATGCAGTTTCCAGTTCTCGTTGACCGGCGTAGCGATTCGCGAGTAGGTTAATATTGATCATGAAGGTCCTTCGAATTCACCGGCGGTCATGACGATGGCCCCACGGTGGGCGCCAACTGTCAGTGTTTAAACCACTCGGCCTCCATGGGAGGTACCCGCAGCAAGATAGAAGGTGGGGATCGCCATGATCTGGAACCCGAAGGTCTGCGCGAGGACACAAGACACAAGATTTATACAGGTTCGGGTAGCCAGAGTAGCTACCCTACGTCCTGTTTGGAGTAGTATTGCGCCCTGCGCTTGGGTTGTTCCCCGGAGGGATTGTGGATGTCCTCCTAGGTACCCGACCCTCCTTCATATAGTCCAGGGGGCGGGTTCCTAGTCGGTTACAAGGCAGGAGTCCTAGTAGGATTACACAGAGCGAGTGCTAGTAGGAGTACAGGGGAATTCTAATAGGAGTCCGTCTTCTTCCTTCCTTGCATGAGTACCCGGGGAGTATGCCCGACAATGTCGAGTCGATAGGAAGTCGACTTCGGGGACTTGTCAGTTTTTGGGTTCCTCGCTTGTTTCTTGGTCTTCTCGCAAACAGTCTAGTGTAGCTCAGTCTACCACAGAAGCCGAGTATGTTGCTGCCGCTAGTTGTTGCTCCCAACTGCTTTGGATCACATACACACTAAGTGATTTTGGTGAGGAGTGTTCCCATGTACCTCTCATGTGTGATAGCATGAGTGCCATTAGTGTTGGCAAAAATCCCGTGCTTCACTCCAGAACCAAACACATAGAAGTGAGGTACCACTTTCTGAGAGATAATGTTGAGAAGGGAAACATAGACCTCATCCATGTACCTACAGAAAAGCAGCTTGCCGATATCCTAACCAAGCCTTTGGACCAAGCTACATTTGCTCGTTTGCGAGGAGAGCTTGGAGTTGTTTTTCCTTTTTGAGCTTCAGTTGGGAGGGTTGATGTACATATGCATGTTGCATTTCCATATATGTATCATATCATGCTTGCATCTTTGTATCATAGACTGCATTTGTAACATATGCATTAGAGATGTTCTTCTCTCATATGCTTTGCTCACCATGATATGCTAGAGATGAGGTTATGACCTTGCTTGTGATGCTCATGAGATGTATAGCTATGCTCTTGGTAGCTTTGGGATACATATGCTTGTGCATGGCTTTCTTTTGTAAAAATGCTATATAATCATCTCTTGTGAGTAGAATGCCTCTCATGTTCATTTTGGGTGCTTATGGCTATATCTTGCTTAAATTGTGCTTGGAACCATGTTCTTTTCATTTGAGATCAAAGATCCATTTATCATCATGAATGTTTAGCCTACATGCTACATTGTGGAGAAGCATAAGCTTCTTTTTGCCGCAAAGGCACTTCATGTACCATGTCCAACTTGTAAATCATGAAAATGGTATGTGAGATGCTTATGCTTGAAAAATTTGCTTCCCTATCATAAATGCGTTAAATTTCCTATCTTGGGTGCTAAATCGTTGCATGATGTTCACCAATGAGAAGTCTCATATCTAGAAGTGGACACATGGCTCGATGGCTTTGACATTACATGAGATAGCTTGTAGGTGTTTGTGATGACCGTGTGATGAGTATTTGTGACCTTGCATGAAGTTTGTGAGTTATATGTTGTATGTGCTATTTTTGCTCATGATTAGGTCCTATGCTCATGAGAGGGAAATTTTGTGAAAAATACTTCATTTTCATCATGGCTATGTCACTTGCTTATATGTCCCTTTGTATCTTATTGGTGATGCTTGTGCTCAAATTGTGGCTATCTTGCTTGTCTATGTCCCAATTTTAGCATGTTGTAGTGCTCTTTGTATATTTGAGAAGCACATGCTTCTATTTGTAAACTTGATTCATGCATTACCAACAAGGGGGAGGAAAGTACCCAATTCATGTTTCCAGGGGGAGTGTGCATCGAAGAAAGAAAATTTTGGGAGAAATGCATTTGTTCGGGGGAGCTTGCATTCATGCATTTGGGAGCTCTTTTTCGCCTGAATTTTAGTTGTGCTCTTTTCCGATGATGTCGAGCCCTTTTGCCTCACCTTGAGGAGTCGGCAATTTTGGAGCATTTTATTTCGGTTGTATTGAGACGTTGCCCTTGCCTTAGGGGACCGAGATCTTTCTCACTCAAGCGATCTTTTCTTGGCTTTTGTTTGGCTTTTGATCACTTGCATGAGTTTTTCTTTCGTTTCTTTTCTTTTTCTCTTTTCTCCGAATTGGTTACTTGTGTGTGTTGTCAATGCACTCATCAAGGAAGACATTGAGGACCGGAGCGTCCGAGGTGAGGACCATGTGTGGTTCGAGGACCGGTGGATGGTCGCTTCCTTGTGTGATGAGTGATTGACAACGTTGTGTGGACTGATTCTTGGCTAAGTATTGCAGATGCAGGTTGCGGCTTGACTGGTGTTGGTGCAAGTGAAGAACAAGCGCGAAAGGTCATCGCCGGTGACGCCTCCAGGTGTGGAGAAGACAAGTAGGCTTCGTTGGAGGGACCCGGTGGCCAGCGGGGTCAAGTGCGGACCGCATGGTGGCATGAACAGCAAGATGAAGTCAGGAGCGGTTTCTTGGTTGAGCCTCAAAACCAAGGTCGAGCTGGGACTACGTGGGAGCCGAGTCATGAGTGGAGATTGGCGGAGGCTACACCGAGTTCGCGGGGTTTCCGGTGGTTCACCAGAAAACCACTGGGTTTCTTGGTTGATCCACAAAGCCAAGACTGAAGAACCGAAGACGGTGCTGCAGCAGTGCCAGACCGGTCTGATCGGTGGGTCTGACCGGTCTGACTGGTGGGTATCGGTCTGACCGGTGAGGAGCACCGGTCTGACCGGTGTGCGACGATGTAGTCCGGAATCTTCGAAGCGGAGGACACGCGTCGGGATCGCAAAGCTTGCGTCGAGGCTAAGCAGGTTGCAGTCGCCGGACATCCGTCTGATGGAGAAAGCTTGAAGACTTCCAAAACCGCCCTTGAGGGGCTTGTATCCCTAGTTATTAGGAAAGGGTATTTTAGACTTTCGGTTGCCTCCATATAACCTAAGTGGTGAGAGGATGGCAGCCAACTCTCTTTGAACCCTAGTTCATTTTGCTTTCCTATTTTCTTAGGATTTCCATAGGACTAGCTTGAGAGCTTCATCGTGAGATCTTGTTGAGAGGGTTGGATGATCGGGCGGCAAGCTAGACCTTGTATGAACCTTTGTGGCATGTATAGATGATTCGGCGTGGTTCCTCAAGGCCTTGTTGTGTTGTTCCCAGTTGTTCTTGGTGGTGATTTTTGGAGCCCTTTGTTGGTGTTTTTCTTGGGTTGTTTTTGGGACCTTTCTCTTGGGGATTTGATGGGGGGAGTTTGTGGGAACCCTTCATGGTTCTTTGGGCTGTGATTCCCTTCCCAAATCCATGAGTAAAGGGGCTCGATTTTGGGGTTTTCCGAGTTCTAGGGTTAGAGGTGTTCTTGGCGGGATTTCCTCGATTCCTCCTTGGACAAGTTTTGGTGGGATTAAACTTGGCTATGGACTCCTCATGAGGTGTTCCTATTATCCCCAAATTCTTGTTCAAGTCCGTGGAGCGATTCGGGAGATCGAGTTTTGGATTTGGGGGAGTTGACCCGCGGGTCTTTGTTCATCCCGAGTGCCCCGTGCTACACCGGTCCGACCGGTGCTCCGACCGGTCGACCAGGTGCAACCCTCGGTGGGTTTTTGCTCGGGTGAACGTCTGGGTGTGTTCGTTGTTCTCCTGTGTTGGAGTTGTTTCGAGTTTGGGTCGGTTTGGAGGTCGGTTGGCTCTGTTTGGTGCTTTGGGGGCTTTCGGTGTGACCGATCCGACCGGCGTGTGTCTCACCGGTCGACCGGTGTGGAGCCACTTAGTGGAAGTTGCCCAGCTTCACCGGCGGGGACCGGTCGACCGGTGGTACTCACCGGTCTGACCGGTGTTGGTCAGTGGACTCGAGGTTTGGTGTTCCGCTGCGTTCTCGGGGTCGGAAGGTTGTGTGTTGGTTCCTAGGTCCAGTGGCACTCCAGTGGCTACGTGGGCTTGGCAAATTTGAGTAGTGAGTCGGAGACGTGTGTTAGAAGCTGTGTTCATCTTGTTGGAGTTTCCATCTCCTTCGAGAAGAATTTTTATCGGCTCCCATTCACTCCCCCCCCTCTCTGGTTCGCCGTGTCGGTCCTTCATGAGGACCGGTGGATGGTCGCTCCTGGCTGTGATGAGTGATTGACAACGTGGTGTGGACTGACTCTTGGCCGAGTAATGCAGGTGTCGGTTGCGGCTTGATTTGCGTTTGTGCAGGTGAAGAGTGGGCACGAAAGGTCTATTCCTTGCGGGGCCTCCGAGGAGTGGAGAGACAAGTAGGCTTGACTCGAGGGACCCGGTGGCCAGCGGGGTCAAGTGCGGGCCGCATGGTGGCAAGAAAAGCAAGACGAAGTCATGGACAGGAGCCGGTGTAGGGTAGCGGCTCACGACTGGAGTCTGCACGCGGGGTTTGCGGCGGTTCACTAGGGTGCGTTTGGTTCGCGTTTCTGGGCCAACCATGCTCACGGGGTGCAGGCGAGCGGCGTTTGGTTGCCTGCACCGCCCCCAGAGCTAGGCTCTCCAGATGCAATTTCCCTCCTCTTGCCTGCATCCCCAGAAATGCCAGAAACGGCCGTTTCTGCAGAGCCAGGCTCGGCTCATGCAGCTATTTCTCCCACTAATGATGTATTAGTGTATAATTAGTAAATATCAAGTGATATTAATGTATTTTATTGATAATTAAAACATGATTAGATAAAATAAGTCCTCTAAAACTGTATTTGTACAAAATAAAAATTATAATCATAATTTTTTTAATATTTTTTTATCTCATGCGACTTATCTCGTACAAGCAACCAAACACCTGATCTCTCTGGCCTGGCTCTGGATGTGCACGCAACCAAACAACGACACTATGCATGCTGACAGCCTGGCTGGAGGGAGCCTGACCGGAGGGAGCCTGGCCAGGAAAACAGAGAAGGGAACCAAACGCACCCTAGAAAACCGTCGGGTTACTTGGTTGAGCCACAAAACCAAGACCAGAGGCTCGGTGGGTGGAGACGGGATCCAGGCGCGCCGAGAAGCTTTGATGCGTGCGGACGCGTGGCGGGATCGCAGGGCTTGCATCGGGAGGACGTGGTCTGCGGCAACGACGTGGTCGTGCGATGAAGAGGAGTGCTACATGACCTATTTGCCCCTGAGGGGTTGTATCACAATTTAAGTGCTAGGGGTAGTGTGGTCTTTTGCCTGGCCCGGAGGGGACTCATATGTATTAGCTCTAGGGTTTCCAGGCAAACTATCCATCCGGACTGCTTCTCATTTCCTTGCTCTTTAGGGTTAGATTTTTCCTGCGTTTGTAAAGAATCTGATCTCCGAGTGAATGGAAGCTTTCATGGTTACGTCGATTCCCGGTTTGTAGCTCGTTGGATTTTCGTCTTTTTCGAGCTATTTTCATCGGTTTTTCGTGTGCGTCTTGTTCCTTTGATTATAAGGTGTTTGGGCTCAGATTTATTGGTGGGAATCATGGATAGTTGCTTCGTGCATCTTTGTGCTTGATCTTGATCCCCCAAACTTTGAGTTGGAAACCTAGCTTTGTTCTTGAGCTCGGTAGAATCTCGATTCCTCTCGATTCATTGGGTTTGAGGCTACAAATTCGTAGGCATAGCATCTCCAAGAGGCGCTTCACCTATGATTTGGTAGCAATCCCTTGGTTGATTCGAGAGATCGGGTAGTGGGAAGGAGGAGTTGACCTTCAAGAGGTCGGGTACGGGCGCTGCGTCCGCGCTCCACGCGGAAGGTCCATGCGCCCCCGGGGGACGGTCCGCGAGGTGGCTTTCGGCCCGGCGGTTCGTCGTGTTCTTCGCTTGTTCTTGCGTGCTTTTCGTTCGATCCTTTTTGCCGGTGGATTTTTGTTGCACGAAGTTCGCGGACGGTCCGTACTAGAGTGCCGGATGGTCCGTGACGGGGCGGACGGTCCGTGGGCCCATTGCGGACGGTGCGTTATTGAGGGTGCGATGCGGAGGTTCGGGGGTTGTTTTCGGACGGTCCGTTGCGGCCTCGCGGACGGTCCGCCTAGGCCTCGCGGACGGTCTGCGCCGGAGCCTCGCGGATGGTCCGCCCGGTGCTCGCGGACGGTCCGCCCGGTCCAAAGGCCGAGCTGCTAAGCCTTTCGCTCTTTGAGTTTCGCTTTCGCTTCGGGATCGTTTGGGGTTGCTCCTAGGGTTGGTAGGTCCGCTGTGACTACGCTACCTTGGCAAACCCGTGTGGGAATCCTTGGTTGTGAATTCGGAGCATAGGCCGAGTTCTCTCTTTGGAGAAGAATTTTTATCGGCTCTCATTCACTGCCCCCCCCCTCGGTCGCCTAATCGGTCCTTCAAGCATGACCTCGGGCCTTCGCTCACAAGGCTGTCAAGGCATGTACTACCCCATGCTACACATGGATTCCTCACTAGGCGTGGGTGAAGCGGCTGATGGAGTTCTCCCAACTTTGCAATCATTCTTCTAGCTCCAGATGGCAATAACCTAGCGCTATGCTGCGGTGGACGAACACAAGTCCAAGGCACTAAAAATTACTAAGGCTTGCTTCACCATGGCTTCCCTATCCGGGTGCAAATGATGAGCTGCGTGGTCGCCTATTTATAGCCGTGGAGCTTGGCCTCGGACGTTGTCTACACTTCAACCGGCGTGGTGTCCTTATCCAATTACTTGTTACCACGTGGAGCATGAGGTCCCTGTTCATTTGTGGGGTGAGCCGGTGCGTCCGTGATCCGCTCGGCGACAACTTTACAGCCCTTGTCTCTTGTGGACAGCGATTGCATCCCTTCTCGGAGGCGGGTCCCGTGACCGTATAGTGCACCTATGGTGCACACGCGACAAGGATGCGGCGCTTGGCACTCCTCTACAAGATTCTCGTCGGGTTTGTCCTATATGGTGGATAGAGCATCTCAAGGAGAGCGAGAGGTCATAGGTTATCTATTTATTTATTCTTCGAGCATCAACCCAACCCGGTGGTTGACTTACCGTTTGGGGGCTACTCCGCGAGTGCATCTTACGACGCCCTCTTCAATCTACGTCGCGACGAGCTACCGAAGCCTTCTTCCACACCTCCTCGCTCGACCTCCCTTCGGTCGGCGGGGAGACCTTCTTCGAGGTCACGATGATATCTTCCCGATTGTCGACTCCGGTCGGAGTCGGCGGTTCTTCAAAAGACAATGCCTTGCCTTCACTTCGACCTTATGGACCTATGTTCCAGGAGCTCGATGTTCAAATTCGTGCACACCGAAGGAGATTTTTTCTTCTTTGGATCACCGTGCACCCTACGTGATAGAGGCGGAGTGCCCGATCTTTCGGTGAGTGGAGACAGCTTCGATCTGGTGGGAGATGACCCTCACGATCCGACTATGACGAGCGAGACTCGAAGCGCCAATGCAATCGCTGAACCAACTCCCGATGGTTACCGACCTTGCCGGCGCAAGATCGCCTCGATCACGAAGATCAATTCCCGTGCGCAATTGAATAACGAACAAGAATCCGAGGCGAGCAATCTTAATATCACTCGAAAGTGGAGTTCTGAATCACAGAGGACAGCACGTATTTGTGCATGTTCTGGTGTAGCTAAAGCTAGATGTAAAACAAAACTCAAACCCTAATGTGGTGGCGGCTACTGAATATATGAGCTAGGAGGACGTCCTCCTAGGGTTGTGGGCGACCTGGGGTCGGCCACAACATGGGCTTAAGGCCCGACACGATACACGGCCCGTTGGGCCAAAATAAGGTGATGCAGCACCTTAGACAGAAAAAGAGTCCGACTCAAAACGACGATTCCGGCCGCCTCGGTGAAGATATGACAGTGATTCCGGACCCATCTGAAAGTAGACTTGATAAGCTTTCCATCAAGTACTTGATCGCCCAAAACGGAGTCCGGATGAAGCCGTGGTGACCTTCACAAGTTGACGTTCGTGCGCAGTCCGAATCCAGCCACATATCCTTCATTCTTTAGCACCATGACGTAGTTCAACTCTCTTGCACGAACACGAGTGATTGGCCCTGAAGGTGGTGCCTGGAGTGAAGGTGCTGCTGGTGTAGATGTACTGGTGATGTCCTCATCATCCTCCCCTTCTTGAACTGAAGTCGTCCTCGACGGCAACTCGTCATCTTCGCCCGCGTATGGTTTCAAATCTGCAACATTAAAACTAGTGGAAACACCAAACTCCGCAGGCAGGTCAAGAACATAAGCATTTTCATTAATCTTGGTTCACACTTTAAAAGGACCAGCAGCACGAGGCATTAATTTAGAACGGCGCAAAGCAGGAAAACGATCCTTTCGTTAATGCAACCAAACCATATCACCAGGCTCAAAAGTAACAAGTTTTCTACCTTTACTACCAGCAACTTGATACTTAGCATTAGCAGCAACAATGTTTTGGTGAGTTTGTTCATGAAGATTAATCATTTCTTCAACATGTGCAACGAAAGCATCTATGTGCGGGACATCCTCAGCATCAAGCGAAAATAAATCAATAGGCGCCCGCGGAATGTAACCATACACAATCTGAAAAGGACTCATCTTTGTAGAAGAATGTGTTGCATGATTATAAGCAAACTCAACATGAGGCAAACAATCTTCCCAACGTTTCAAATTTTTATCTAGAACAGCCCTAAGCATGGTTGACAAAGTCCTATTAACCACCTCGGTTGCTCATCGGTCGAGGGTGACAAGTTGTACTAAACAACAATTTAGTTACCAATTTATTTCAAAGTGATCTCCAAAAATGACTTAGAAACTTAGCATCACGATCGAGCCTATTGTATTTGGAATACCATGCAAACGAATAATCTCTCTAAAGAACAAATCGGCAACACGACTAGCATCATCGGTCTTATGACAAGGTATGAAATGAGCCATTTTGGAGAAACGATCAACAACCACAAAAATGCTATCCCTCCCCTTCTTAGTTCGAGGCAATCCCAAAACAAAATCCATCGAAATATCAAGCCAAGGAGAGGTAGGAACGAGGCAAAGGCATTTACAAACCATGGTTGCTCAAACGTGACTTAGCTTTCTGACAAGTAGTGCAACGTCCAACAACGCGCTCAACATCTTTGCGCATCCGGGGCCAAAAGAAGTGGGCAGCCAGCACCTCGTGCGTCTTGTAAATGCCAAAATGCCCCATGAGACCGCCTCCATGTGCTTCCTGCAACAACAACAGACGAACCGAACTAGCTGGAACACACAGCTTGTTACCGCGAAACAGGAACCCGTCCTGGGTGACATTTGCCCCAAGGTTTCCCATTAACACAATGAGCGAAAACATCTTTAAAATCAGCGTCGTCCACATATAAATCTTTCACGGTTTGCAAGCCAAAAATTTTAAAATCTAACCGTGACAAGCATAGTATAACGACGAGACAAAGCATCGGCGATAACATTATCCTTCCCGTTCTTGTGTTTTATGATGTAATGAAAGGACTCAATAAATTCGACCCATTTAGCATGATGACGGTTCAGATTTGTTTGGGTACGAATATGTTTCAAAGCCTCATGATCCGAATGAATTATAAACTCGCGATGCCAAAGATAATGCTGCCATGTTTGCAAAGTTCGCACTAAAGCATAAAGTTCCTTATCATAAGTTGAGTATTTCAAGCTAGCACCACTTAATTTCTCGCTAAAGTAAGCAACTGGTTTACCTTCTTGTAACAAAACAGCACCTAGCCCAATACCATTAGCATCGCATTCAAGCTCAAACACTTTAGTAAAATCAAACAACTGCAAGAGAGGAGCGTGGGTTAACTTATCTTTCAATGTGGTGAACGCTACCTCCTGTGCATCACTCCAAGCAAAAGGAACATCTTTCTTTGTAAGCTCAAGTAGAGGTGCTGCAATGGTGCTAAAATCACGGACAAAATGGCGGTAGAAACCTGCAAGACCAAGAAAACTCCGAATATGGGTAACCGTTGTCGGTGTAGGCCACTCCCGAATAGCATCAATCTTGCTGCCGTCCACCTCAATACCCTGTGGAGTAACAACATAACCAAGAAACGATACATGTTGTGTGCAGAAGATGCATTTTTCAATGTTAGCAAATAAATGGGCAGCCCTCAACGCGTCAAAAACAGCACGCAAATGTTCTAAATGCTCTGCCATAGACTTGCTGTAAATCAAGATATCGTCAAAATAGCAACGACAAACAATCCTATGAAGGGCCTCACAACTTCATTCATCAAGCGCATAAAAGTGCTGGGAGCATTAGTCAAACCAAACGGCATAACCAACCATTCATATAAGCCAAATTTAGTTTTAAAAGCTGTTTTCCATTCATCTCCCAATTTCATTCTAATCCGATGGTAACCACTACGCAAATCGATCTTAGTAAACGAGAATGGCACCACTAAGCTCATCTAGCATATCATCAAGGCGTGGTATAGGGTGGCGATAACGAATTATTATGTTATTAATAGCACGACAATCTACACACATACGCCATGAACCATCTTTCTTAGGAACAAGTAATACAGGAACCGAGCAAGGACTAAGAGACTCACGAATGTAACCCTTATCAAGTAACACCTGCACCTGGCGCTGAATCTCTTTTGTCTCATCTGGGTTTGTACGATACGGGGCGCGGTTTGGAAGCTGGGCACCGGGAATGAGGTCGATCTGGTGCTCAATGCCACGAAGCGGTGGGAGACCTGGTGGCAAGTCTTTGGGAAAGACATCAGCATACTCCTGCAAAAGGTTAGCAATCGCAGGCGGAATATCCACAGATGGTGCATCATCAAGAGAAGCAAGTACACTAGAGCATACAAGTGCATAGCATGGCAAAGGAGCATCTCGAATATCATCAAAATCAGCACATGTAGCAAGTAAAACAGGAGCATTCAACTTAATTTCAGATTTATCAGAAGTGTAGGGTGATGGTTCTGTTGTTTAGCCATTTTAACAGCTCTAGCAAGATCATCTTTAACAATTTGTTCAGGCGTCATAGGATGTATAATTATTTTTTGACCCTTAAACATGAGAGAATAATGATTCGAACGACCATGATGCAAGCTATCAGTATCATATTGCCAAGGTCTACCAAGTAACAAAGAACATGCTTCCATAGGAACAACATCACAATCAACATAATCAGAGTAAGCACATATAGAAAAAGGAACACGCACCGAGCGTGATACTCTAATTTTGCCACCATCATTAAGCCATTGAATGTGATATGGGTTTGCATGCTTACGAGTGGGTAATGACAACTTCTCGACCAAAGCATAGTACTCGCCAAATTGTTGCGAGCTGCCCTGTCGATGATGATGCGAATCGACCGCTCTGCACAACACCCTTCATATGGAACGAGTGTGTCGCTGATTCTTCTCGGCCGGGGCGACACTGTGTACTAAGAACACGCTGCACAACAAGACTCTCGTACCTATCGGCGTCCCCCGGATTGACATGTATGTCCGTCTTAACTGCATTGTCAGTGGCAAGCAAAGTATGTTCAAGTTCTTCTGAATCACTAGCTGAAGAGTACTCACCATTGTCACGAATGAGTAATGTGCGTTTGTTCGGACGGTCCCAAGCCACGTGGCCACGTCCGCTGCAACGAAAACACGTGATATCCCGTGTACGACTGTGGTGGATGCTTTGCGGCCGTGGATGGAGTGGTGCCTGTGGCCGGGGTGGCTCCTGCCTGTGTAGCTGGCTTCTCACGTGGTGTAGGTGTGGATGGCGCGGGAAGAGCGAGGGCTTGAACCGGACGACGAATTTCTACCGCAAAAGTGTTAGAATATGTCCTCGAGCGGCGTCCCTGCACTTCACGCTCAGCTTTGCAAGCAAACTCAAATAATTGGGTCATGTCAACATATTCTTTATAATCAAGGATGTCCTGAATTTCGCGGTTCAAACCACCACGAAAGCGTGCCATTGCAGCGTCGGGTTCCTCCAATATACCACAACGAATCATACCTTTTTGCAACTCCTGGTAATAGTCCTCAACAGATTGAGAACCTTGCTGAAATCGCTGCATTTTGTTAAGCAAATCACGAGCATAATATGAAGGCACAAAGCGATGTCGCATAGCAGTTTTTAATTGCTCCCAAGTGGTCGGAACAGCAGTAGGATTTTTATTCTTATACTCACGCCACCGGATTAAAGCAAAATCGGTAAACTCACTAATGGCAGCCTTAACTTGAGAGGTAGCAGCAATATCATGACATGAAAATTTTTGTTCAACTTCTAACTCCCAATCAAGATATGCAGCAGGATCGTATTTGCCATTAAAGGGTGGAATTTTAAATTTGATTTTAGAGAAGGAGTCGTTACCAGCGGGGCGGCGTGGTACACGGCGGGCTTTGCCGCGGCGGTCAGCATCCTCCTGCTCATCGTCACCCACACATCCTTGGGCCACCAAATCAGTTACCACCGTGTTCAATGCATCGAGTCGTGACACGATGGCGTCGAGCGTCGTCTTGGTGGCTGTCTGCGCGAGGTCGAGCTGGTCGAACCGCTCGTTGGCCGTAGTAACCGTGGAGTCCATTCGTTCGTGCATGGTCTGGATGTCGGTGACAAGGCCTTCAATCTCAGTACGCATGTCCTGCAACTCTTTCTTGTCGGTGTCGCCTGACATGGTTAGCGCAAACACAAAAACAAAACGACAACAAAAGCAGGTGTGGAACGGCTCACAAGGCGCTCAAACTAGTGCTGTTATCAAATTCTTATCCGTTCTTACCAGCACACGGGGGCGACACCGCAACCAACCGGTGGAACTCACGAAAGATTGGAGGAGCGATTGCCCGGAGAAACAAAATCTGCCCGTCGTAGAAGTATGTGGAGTTACGGGAAGGCTGCACTCAATTTGAAGGATTAGCACAATCAAACAATAATGCAAAGCTGAATAATAATGCTAAACACGATCAAACGCCGCTGGTAACAATCTGAAACCGAAAAGGAAGTGAAAAAGATGGAGGGGCGCACCTCTTTTCTTTTTTAAATTTTTTTTTCAAGGTGCCCCAAAAACTCGATAATATGAACACAGATGATCTCAAATAGCAACTCACCACATGCACTTTTTCCGAAAGTACAGGGGTATTCCGGTAATTAAAAGATATTCTCTCTCTCAAAAGTAAGGCCAAGCTCTGAATATGGTGTGCTGTGGCGTGGTAGTTTTACCGTGGAGAATAGCAGGAGTGGTACGGTATGTCGTGGCAAAAACGGAACCAGACTCCACGGAAAACTCCTTCAACAAGGACGAATCGGTGGCGAATTGTGACGGCGCAAAACTCTTGCACCGAGTCGAAGCGGTTCCCGTTTCCCACTTGGACTGTGCGGCAGTCTCTCTCTTTCTTTCGCGATTCTCTCTCTTTTTTTTGTTCTTTTTTTTGGATTGCTTTCCTTTTCTTTTCTCTTTTTTTGACCTACCGCACCACGGGGCAGGGAAGGGAAACCGAGAGGCGGCGGCGTGACGGTGGGCGTGACGGCTAGGGTTAGTTGAAACAAAGATGAAACACAAGTAACCAGCAACAATTGAATGAGTAAGCACACAAATTCAACAAAGACACTTATTGAAAGAATGTGCAAGGCTAAAAGGTGGTTCTTGGGCCAAGGATCTAACCTGAAATAATTTTTGTTTTGGTTTTTGTGGACCGTAGGAAAGGAAAAACACTCGATAAAACTCACCGATCAACCTCCGGAAATCCGATACCACTTGATAGAGGCGGAGTGCCCGATCTTTCGGTGAGTGGAGATAGCTTCGATCCGGTGGGAGATGACCCTCACGATCCGACTACGACGAGAGAGACTCGAAGCGCCAATGCAATCGCTGAACCAACTCCCGATGGTTACCGACCTTGCCGGCGCAAGATCGCCCGATCACGAAGATCAATTCCCGTGCACAATCAAAGAACGAACAAGAATCCGAGGCGAGCAATCTTAATATCACTCGAAAGTGGAGTTCGAATCATAGAGGACAAGACATATTTGTGCGTGTTCTGGTGTAGCTAAAGCTAGATGTAAAACAAAACTCAAACCCTAATGTGGCGGCGGCTACTGAATATATGAGCTAGAAGGACGTCCTCCTAGGGTTGTGGGCGACCAGGGGTCGGCCACAACATGGGCTTAAGGCCCGACACGATACACGGCCCGTTGGGCCAAAATAAGGTGACACAGCACCTTAGACAGAAAAAGAGTCCGACTCAAAACGACGATTGCGGCCACCTCGGTGAAGATATTACAGTGATTCCGGACTCATCTGAAATAGACTTGATAAGCTTTCCATCAAGTACTTGATCGCCCAAAACGGAGTCCGGATGAAGCCGTGGTGACCTTCACAAGTTGACGTTCGTGCGCAGTCCGAATCCAGCCACATATCCTTCATTCTTTAGCACCATGACGTAGTTCAACTCTCTTGCACGAACACGAGTGATTGGCCCTGAAGGTGGTGCCTGGAGTGAAGGTGCTGCTGGTGTAGATGTACTGGTGATGTCCTCATCACTACGCGACCTTGGCAACGTCATACCTCTGCTTCACCTCGACATGACTTCGTCTCAGACGGTACGCCTATACGTCGATCGGGGCTTGAGAGACATGGGTACCCATGGGTCCCCACCGACTAGGGTCCGAGAGGTCTTTGCCAAGTGGACTCGACCTGCTAGAAGCCTGCCGACCTACAAGTGGGCCTAGAGACCTTATCCACAACCTCGGTGACCTTAGAAGACTCCATAAGGCCTCATCCAGTTCCCGGAGGATCCGCCGGGCTTGGGGCGCAAGACGCGCTGCTAAGTCGCAGCTCGGCACCACCCGTAGGTCTGCAGATCGCGGGATTCACCCTGTAAACACGAAAGGTGACCTTCCTAAATTGTAACCAACCCCAATGAGGGTCCACCGACCTCGAATGAAGCCCTAACCCATCGACCATATAAGGCGGCCTAGAGCTCCATTCGAGGCGACCTCCTTTCCACACGTAATTCCACCCCATACTAGATGTAGGGTTTCACTCTCTAGATGCCCGAACCAGTCTAAACCCCTGCGCCCATCACCATTCTTGTTGTGTTCTGAGTTCCACACATGAACTACCACCTATGCTCTTAGTTCGATCCCCTCCACTTAACCTACAACCTCTTGGGTCGCCCCCTTGCGAATCTATCCAGGTCTCACTCCCTGACAGAGGCGGTGGGCGAGAGGCTGGCAACCCACACCAAGCCATCGCAGCCTTTGTGTTGGTCGGAGCAGCCCATCACCTTCTCCAGGGCTGATCACTGGGTTCGTACACGCTGGTCGTCGAGCCCATCGTTGAGGGCACCTTGGTCCCTCAAACCCTCATCAACGGAGGGAGCGGGCTCAATGTCATCTTCGTCGACACCCTAAAGAAGATGGATTTCGACTTCAAGAGGCTTACCACGCCATCCTAGGTCTACCCCATGGGTCGGATCTCCCTCCCGGTCACGTTCGACACGGAGGAGAATTTCCGCACAGAGTACCTTAGCTTCGATGTCGCTGACTTCAAGTTGTCTTACCACGCCATCCTAGGTTTCCCCATGTTGGCCAAGTTCATGGTCGTCCTCCACTACACCTATCTGGTGCTGATGATGCCGGCTCCCCATGGAGTCCTCACAGTCTACGGCGACCTGCTCATCTCGTTCAAGTGCGACAACGAGGCCCTGGAGATCACCACGACGAACGCCTGCTGCGGCGCCTCATCCGTCATGGTGGCCGAGGCCAAGAAGGTCGCCCCGACCGACTTGACTATCCCGGAGTAGAAGCGCACTGAGACCACCCTGGATGCTACACCAGCGACGAAGAAGGTCTGCCTCGGCCTTGCCGACCCAGCCAAGATGGTGGTCATCAGCGACAACCTCGGGGAGAAATAGGAACTCGCGCTCACCAGTTTCCTCCGGGACAACACTAACATATTCGCATGGACCCCATCGGATATGCCAGGTGTTCCAAGGGAGCTAGCTGAGCACTCCTTGGATGTAAGCAAGACGGCCAAGCCTATCAAGCAGAAGCTACGCCGCTTTGCGAAGGATCGCAAGGAGGTCATTAGGCTAGAAATAGTAAAGCTTTTAGCTACAGGATTCATCCGTGAATGTAAAAACCCGGTTTGGCTCACCAATCCAATGCTTGTACCCAAGAAAACCGACCAATGGAGAATGTGTATCAACTACATCGATATCAACCGTAACTGCCCTAAAGAACCCTTCCCTCTTCCGCGCATCGACCAGGTCGTCGACTCCACCGCATGAAGCGCCCTGCTATGCTTCCTCGACTGCTACTCAAGCTATCATCAGATAGCCTTAAAGGTCTCTGACCAGGATAAAACGACGTTCATAACACCGCACAACATCTACTGCTACACGGCCATGGCTTTCAGCCTCAAGAACGCTGGAGCGACCTACCAGAAGGCCATCCAGAAGTGTTTGGAATCCCAGATAGGTAAGAACGTTGAAGCCTACATCGACGATGTGGTCGTCAAGACCACCGACGAAGATGACCTCATCGCCGACCTTGCCCAGACCTTCGCCAACCTCCGGCACTACCGCTGGAAGCTCAACCTGGAGAAGTGTGTCTTCGGTGTCCCATCTGGCAAGCTTCTAGGCTTTATGGTGAGCCACCGCGGCATCAAGGCAAACCCCACCAAGGTTGACGCCATCCGCAGGATGAATCGACCCATCGGGAAGAAAGACGTGATGAAGCTCACCGGCATGATGGCGGCGCTAGGTCGCTTTATCAACGAACTTGGGGAGAAAGGCTTGCCCTTCTTCAAGCTACTGAAAAAGTCTGACAGGTTCGAGTGGATGGACGAGGCAGACCAGGCGCTCGAGGAGTTGAAGACCTTCCTAACGACACCTCCGATCATGGTGCCCCCGGCACCCAAGGAGACCTTGCGGCTCTACATCTCCGCGTCCACCCAGGTGGTCAGTGCGGTCTTAGTGGCTGAGCGACCTGAAGAAGGCCACAAATACCCCGTTCAGCGACCTATCTACTATGTCAACGAGGTCTTATCGGACAACAAGGTCAGGTACTCGCAACCCCAGAAGATGATATATGCTCTCCTCATTACGTCGCGCAAGCTGTGACATTACTTTCAGTCGCACAAGATCATGGTCGTTTCCAGGTTCCCTCTCGGAGAAATCTTACACAGCCGTGACACTGTGGGACGCATCATCAAGTGGTCGGTCGAGTTGGGCGACTTCGACCTCGAGTTCGGCCCATGACAGGCCATCAAGTCTCAGATCCTCGCCGATTTCGTCTCAAAGTGGATAGAGACCCAGCAACCCCCGTCAGCGGAGAAGCCGGAGCACTGGAAGATGTACTTTGATGGCTCTCTGAACCTTGAAGGCGCAGGTGTAGGCGTCCTCTTCATCTCGCCCCAGGGCGAACACCTGAAGTACGTCCTACAGATCCACTACAAGGTGTCCAACAACAGAGCCGAGTACGAGGCCCTGATCCATAGGCTGTGCATCGATGTTTCCCTCGGAATCAAGCGACTCATCACCTACGGCGACTCCAAGATCGTCATCGACCAAGTCAACAAGGCCAGCGACATCAAGAAGGACTCGATGAACGCCTACTACACTGAGGTGCACAAGCTTGAGGCTCACTTCGAGGATCTGGAGTTCCTCACCGTCTCGCGCGACAACAATGTGGCGGCAGACGTCCTCTCCAAGCTGGGATCCAAGCGCGCACTGGTCCTGACTGGCGTGTTTGTCCAAGGCATACGCAAGCTATCGATCAGACTCCTCGGCGACCCGGAGACATCGCATAGCGACACACCCCCACCGGGCAGCCGCGACGTCCTCATGACGGAGGCCGAAGACAACTGGCGCCTTGACTTCATCGACTACATCCTGGAGCAACGCGTCCCAGAAGACAAGGTCGAGCGTGAGAAGATCGTCAGGCGCAGCGCCAACTACGTCGTTATCATCACCGAGTTGTAACAGAGGTCCTCCTCCAACGGCGTGCTGATGAAGTGCATCCTCCGATCTGAAGGGCTTCAGCTCCTACAAGAGATCCATGGTAGGGAATGCGGCAACCACGCAGCCTCCGCAAATCTGGTCGAAAAAGCCTTCAGGTCGGGCTTCTCTTCGGACCACCGCGCCGGGCCGACGCTCAAGACCTGGTTTGGCGATGTAAGAGTTGCTAGTTCTTCGCCAAGCAGCAGCACGTTGTTGAAGGTTGATTTTGGTACACCTAGCTATGAGTTTACCGTCAACATTTGCACGTATTTGATATTCTAACTAATGGTACTAACCCTCGGAGGTATCAAGTTCACTCTCGCATGTCGATTTTGGACTTTGTTGTTTACGCAGGAAATTAATGTTAAAGAGAAGACTTTCGGGATAAGTTCATCAAGCACTTCAAGAGAAGATCATGAAGCCCGGCACAAGTCAAGACACCTCATGAACATGACTCCAAATGGCCCAGGGACCGAAGCATGAAGACGGAAAACTCCAGGGACCTAGACAGAAGATGCTGAAGCTTGCGCGACAAGGAGCTTTGTCTAAACCGTGGAGAAGACGACGTCAAGGGCCCACATGCATAAGGGAACAAGTCAACAATTGACCGAGAGGATTGGGGAGCGAGACCGGGCCGAACCAGGCCGAAACGGGCCTGGGCCGGTCGGTTCAGGCCGGCCGGCCTGGCCTGTTTCGGGCCCGGTTCGCGCCCCCTTTTGACCTAGGTGCTTGTTTATTTATTGCCTTTGCCTCCGCCGGCCGCCACATCCATCCATTCATCAGAGAGCCGCTGAGACGAAGGAGAAGCACCGAGAGGAAGCTGACGGCCGCCGCAAGTCCTCGAGTTGCCTAGGAGATGGCTTAGGCTAGACCCTAGCCGCCATGGTTGGCCCTGCGTGGTGAAGCCATGGTGGAGTTCCGGAGCCGTGCCTTGGATTCATCAAGGCACATGTACTTTTGACGATGATATCAATCTAATCTTGTCTTTACTTTGATCTACTTTGATGCATGCCTTCTATCATTCATGTGTGTAGCTAGCATTGACCTTAGTAGGAATAGATCTAATCTATGTCTTGCGGATACATCGAAGTAGTGCACGGACCAAGGTTTATCGCTCGGTGATGAATATCCTTGCGTAGTGACAGTACGGTGGAGGAGAAAGCGGTGAGTGAACGTGTATCAGACCACTCCATATCGGGTTGCTCCATATCGAGTGTAATCCTTATCATAGTATAGGTTGAGATTGGTTTGTCACCTTGGCCGGAACGGCAACAAGAAGATGATAGGCTAGGCTTACCTTTTGGATGCTCACCTTTATGGCTAGGTGGATGTGATCCATACATCCCTGCGTATTTGTATGTTACCTTTATGCAATCTACGCTTCACATAGGGTTAGACCGGTAGATTAGATAGAGAACCTTAGTGGTTTGTTTTCAATCCTTGGATTGACAAATCTAGGGATGACCATCCTTGGCGAAAAAGGCACCAAGTCACCCGTAGGCTTGCGGTGAACTTGAGCACGATTTTGCACCGTCAACATGCCCCTTTTCTGGCACCATTGCCGGGGATCGGCAACTCGAACCCTAGGGCAATCTATCTTTCTTTTAACTAACCCTAATTTTATCATTGCATATATGCTTGCTTTCTTGTTTGTGTCCTTGAAAGTAGGTGGAAAACTAGACACAAAGCAATCGAGAAAAGTTTTCGACATTCGGACTTCAACAAGTCCAACCTCACTCAACCAAGTTGATGACTACGCAAGATTTTCTCTTTAGTGGTAGGTGCTAACCTTGGTTAGTGGCCCAACATCCACTATTGAGCCCCCACCCAAAGCAAACGAAGATGAACAAGGTATGCCTACGTGTGTCAATTAAGTTTTTAAGACTAATGTCTTTTGGAGGTTTGTTTGTTCGAGCTATAGGCTTCGGAAACGACCATGTCAAGCAATATGGAGAAGGATTCCATAACCATCATGCTCATGCAGCGATGGTAATGATTTTTGAAGCCAAAGGATGTGTGACATGGTGCCCTAAAAGACTTCAAGATGAAGACCACACGTACATCTCCGGATCGATGGACGAAAGGATAATGATGTCATCAAGATGCCTTGCACAACCTCTGCAGAAAACAATTGGATAGATTTTAATTTTCAGAAGCTACATGAAGTCTACATTCCAATGAATCAAGCGGCAAGACAATCGGAGTTTCTTACAAGCGGATATGGCCGAATCACCGATGGTTGCACATGCTGAAATTCTGGACAGCAAGCAGTGCTAAAGTGAAATAGCCATAGCTCCCTCATTCGGACCCCGATTAAGACGAATGAGTACCCGTTGGGAAGGTAATTTTATAAACTTTTGAAGAGAACTATATTTTGGTATATGTTCTGTTCTGGATGCAGGGGTAAATCCATGAAGAAGAGTCAACAACAAGGCGATGACGACAAAATAGAGGAGATGGACATGGTGTCAATAAAGAGAAGATGGGGCAATGGTTCCACAACACGTACATGATGAAATTCAGAAGATAAAGACTAAAACAAACCCTCTGGAGCTTGGATGAATGAAGACACAAGAGGGACCACTCAACACATGATGATGTTGGAAGCGAACCGCTAGATTAAGTCAACATCAAGCTGCATGGATGCTTTGGATTCTCGCATAAAGAACCATGGCTTCACAATGATAAAAAGGTACGTGAGAAAGTCGAGCTCTATGACTCCAAATGAAGCACTTAGCGGGAGGCAACCCGATCTTTTTGTATATCTATATAAACTATGACAAGTCTACATTGTGTTCTTTATTTGAAAACTTCAAGTAACATTGTACCATTGCTCTAATAAATGTGACAACCACATCTTGTATGCTTTAATATATATATTGAGGGAGCACTTTGCTACTTGATTTTTGGAAAACTTGTAGACCACCTTTTTGTGTGCTTATTTGTATTTAGAGTCTTTTTAATTGTGTTTTTAGAGAGAAATATGAAGTATGATCCCTTTTGATTCTAAACTTGTGGCTAGTTAACTTAGGCTAACTTTTGCTTTTGGTTTAGATCACCACCATATCATGTCATGCCATTTTGTTTATTCATAATCATGTTGCACTTCATTCCACATTGTTCTCCACCCTTGCATTTTTTTTGCATGATGCATATCATATTTAAGACCCTTTTTTGTGAAAAAAATACATCTTTGCCTAAACTTCCTATCAAACCACACCTAGAACCTAGGTCAACAAAGGGAGGAATTGACTTGTGTTAATCTGACCAAGTCTATCTCTATTCCTTTTCTAATTGAAATTTTGACTACCCTCGTCCTAAACCCTTAGGCAAAAGCTCTCATACTTTAGTAATCCTAAAACCATAGGTTTGTTTTTCATTTGAAATCCAATCCTTGTTTTCTTTTCTTCTCTTTCAAAACCACCTTAGATAGAATTTCTTCACCCGACTTATCTTTTCAAAATTCTTGTCTTAAGCCAAAAAATATAGGATACCCATAAGCCTTACCATAAAACCTTATTAGCATGTTTTAAGGTCTTTTGATAAAACTTTTATTGACAAGACTCTACCTCTCATAAAGTGACTTGCTTGTCATTATTGAGGAACAACATCGAAAGACTTTCTCAAACATGAGAATGTGTAGTGACTTCACCGAACTCAACAAGGCATGCCCGAAGGACCCCTTCCCACCGCCAAGGATCGACGTCATTATTGATCGGGCCGCCGGGCCGTGACATGTTGAGCCTCCTAGATCGCTTCTCCGGCTATCACCAAGTGTGGATGCGAAGGGAGGACGAAGCAAAAACCAGATTTACAACCCCCTTCGGTGTCTTCTGCTTCGTCAGAATGCCCGAAGGCTTGCGCAACGCCGGGTCCACCTTCAACCGCATGATGAAGATGATCCCGGGCGGCCCACCGGGGCGCAACGCTTCGCCGTACGTCGACGACATCGTCATCATGAGCGAGAAAGAGCAAGATCACATTGCAGATCTAACCGAGACCTTCGACAACATGAGGCAAAACGGTCTCAAACTCAACCCAGAGAAATGCATCTTCGGCATCCGGAAAGGGCAACTGCTGGGCTGCATGGTTTCTAAGCGGGGCATCCAGGCGAACCCCCAAAAAATCGAAGCCCTACGAAGGATGCAGCCCCCAGCCACCCGAAAGGAAGTCCAAAGGCTTACAGGCAGAATCGCCTCGCTGAACCGTTTTATCTCAAGAGCCGCCGAGCGAAGCCTTCCTTTTTTCAAGGTCCTCCGAGCAAACTCAGCCTTCCAATGGGGCCCAGAGCAGCAGCAAGCCTTCGATGAACTCAAGAAATACCTTGAAGATGCAGCAATCATGACCAAGCCGTCGCCGAAGGCCGACCTGCTGTTGTACATTGCGGCAACCGACACAGCGGTTAGTGCAGTGCTCGTGGAAGAGCGCAAGGAGGCAGATGTCCTGAGGCAATTTCCCATATATTATGTCTCCGAAGCTCTGAGCGGCTCAAAGCTGCTCTACTCTGAGATGGAGAAGATGGCATATGCGGTTGTGATGGCAAAAAGGAAGCTTCGGCATTACTTCCAGAGCCACAACGTTTCGGTACCCACAGCTTTCCCCCTTCGGGACATGTTCGAGAACAAGGAGTCAACAGGCAGGATGGGCAAGTGGGCCTCGGAATTGGCGGAGCATGTCATAAGCTTCGTCGCCCGCAGCGCAATAAAATCTCAAGTCCTCGCTGACTTTGTAGCTGATTGGACGCCTTCGGCACCGAAGGGGGAAGCAGTAGTCATAGAGCCAATATGGGAAGTCCAGTGTGATGGCGCATACTGCCACCTTGGTTCGGCGGCCGCAGCGGTCTTAAAGTCCCCTTCGGGCATCAAACTCCGATATGCCTTGCGGCTGAATTACGATAACTGCACAAACAACGTGGCAGAGTACGAAGGCCTGCTACTCGCGCTTCGGAAGGCCAGGGCTGTAGGCGCAAGGAGGCTCGTCATCCTGACGGACTCCGAACTCGTCGCCTGCCACATTGCAAAAACCTACAAGGCAAAGAACCCGGACATGATGAAGTACCTGCAGGCCGTCCGGAGCATGGAAAAGTTCTTCATCGGCATCACAGTGAGAAGTTTTCCAAGGAACCACAACAAGGAGGCCGATGCCATCGCGAAGGCAACCGCACTACTTGAGCCTCTGCCACCGGATGTCTTTTATGAAACAATCACATCGAGGTCCGCAGCCGACGAAGCAGCACCCCCCAAATTCGTGAACGCCATACAGAGCGAGGACTGGCGCGCCCCAATAGTTGCAGCGCTCAAAGGGTACTATGAGGCCGAAGATGGGGTCATCGCCAAGCGAGTGGCCATCAGGGCGAGGAACTATCACCTCGTCGACGGCAACCTGTACCGAAGAGGGGTGTGTGCCCCAATGTTAAGGTGCATTTCGGTCACCGAGGGAAAACAACTGCTCCACGAAATCCATAGTGGCATGTGCTCACATCACCTCGGCACCAGGGCATTGGTGCAGAAAGCCTTCCGCCAGGGTTTCTACTGGCCTTCGGCGGTCGCAGATGCCCATGACATTGTGCGCCATTGTCCAGAGTGCCAACGCCACGCGCCCTACAGCAAGTTCGCCTCCAATGAGATACAGTTGTTGCCGCCGGTCTGGCCCTTCGCACGGTGGGGTATCGACATCGTCGGCCCGCTGCCCACGGCGCCTGGAAACTACACTCACGCGGTGGTGGCGGTTGAATATTTCTCCAAGTGGGTCGAAGCGAAGCCGTTGCTGAGCATCACTTCGGCAACAATTCAGAAGTTCTTTTGGAAGAATATAGTATGCCGCTTCGGTGTCCCCCACGAGGTTACGGTGGATAACGGCAAGCAGTTTGACAGCGCCGAGTTCAAGGAATTCTGTGCATACTTGGGAACGAAGTTGTGCTTCGCTTCGGTCTACCACCCTCAGTCCAATGGGGCGGTGGAGCGGGCCAATGGGATCATCTTCGCTGGCATCAAGAGGAACATCACTGACTTACCCAAGAGCAAATGGGCCGAGGAGCTACCGAGGGTAGTCTGGTCCCACAACACCACCACTTCCAGAACTACCCAGCTTCTCCCCCTTCAAACCGCTATACGAGGAGGAAGCCATGCTGCCCGAAGAGCTGTGTCTGGGCACCTGGAGGAGCACACCCTCCGGAGACGAAGACCTTAAGGCTTCGGTTCAGAACATCGAGGAGGTCCGCTTACGGGCGGCCGAAACCTTTCGGACTACCAAGACGAGACCCGAAGGTGGAAAAATAAAAAGATCAGACCGAAGCTCATACGGTCCGGGGACTTGGTGCTACGCAAGGTGCCGAAGGGCAAACTGAAGGGCAAGATGCATGTGAAATGGGAAGGCCCGTTCATAGCAACGGCAACCGCAAACGAAGCAGCCTTCAAACTTCGCCGGCTAACGGGCGACAAAGAGCCCTACACTTGGAATGTGGACATGCTTCAGAAATACTTCGTCTGAAGCAGTTGCAACGCTTCAGCTTAGTCTTTGTAGTTTCAATAGTTTTCTCTTCCTTTTTTAGTCAAGTTACCGACTTTGTATTCTATGTACATTAAGTAGTGGGGGGCGTACTCTTTTCCTCACGGGGGAGACTTCGCGGTTCCCCTCCGGATCCGCGAAGTGTGAGGTTTTTAACGAGGCGAACCCTTGTACCCCTTTGATTCCTGACATGTAATATAAGTCAGTGTTCCCCCATCCCTTCGTATGCAGTTTACTTTCTTTACAAAGAATGCTTTCGCCACTCTGTCGAAGCTAGGCCACCGCCTTCGAGGGGGGCCTAGTCTCCGAGGTGGCCTTCGGCGCAGTAAGTGACAGCCTAGGCACGGTTCGCCTTGGGAGCGCGCGCACCAAGCCTGTCACTTATTGTCGTGACCGAAGAGGCAAACCGCTTGACGCGGTGCGGGGCCACGATTGGGCCGGAGTAAGCGCACGCCTGGAGCGATGCGTCGGTCACGATTTGACCGAAGAGGCAAACCGCTTGACGCGGTGCGGGGCCACGATTGGGCCGGAGTAAGCGCACGCCTGGAGCGATGCGTCGGTCACGATTGGACCGAAGAGGCAAACCGCTTGACGCGGTGCGGGGCCACGATTGGGCCGAAGTAAGCGCACGCCTGGAGCGATGCGTCGGTCACGATTTGACCGAAGAGGCAAACCGCTTGACGCGGTGCGGGGCCATGATTGGGCCGGAGTAAGCGCACGCCTGGAGCGATGCGTCGGTCACGATTCGACCGAAGAGGAAAACCGGTTAACGCGATGCAAGGCCACGACTCGGCCAACGTAAGCGCGCACCGGAAGCAAGTGCTTTGGTCCTGATCCGACCGAAGGGAAGCCCACTTTGCATGGTATAAATCCTCGTCCCGGTTCGAGTAGGCACGCTAAAAATGGTTTGCGGAAGACGCACGTCTTAAACATAGCGGCGTTTTTTAGCCCGAGTGGGCGAACCGTTCGTAAATCGACTTCGAAGGGGAAGCGCGGTGCCGCTTCGTCCCAGTGCACTTAGGATAATCTTGTCAAAGCAAACGAAACACCGCGAAGACGCAAAAAGTCGGGCTCTAGCACTCCTCGTTTATTGTGCCTCTTCACTCTGTCAATGTACAACATCCTTCGTAAAAATGGTATAACTTTACAAGAGAAAAACAACACAAGTACAAAGTAGGCTCCGGGCATGCCGCGAACACTTCCGGGGGGGAGTTCCGAAGTCCTATGCTTCAAGTCTTCGCGCCAGCCCGTAGCCGTACTCAACAATTAATCTTCGTTCGAGACGTCTTCGCAGATCTCGTCGATCAACCGAAGATATGCCATGTCCATAATCTCCAGTGCCATCTCCCGAAGTTCGCTGTCGGTAGGCATCCGTCCTGCGCCGAAGACGGGGTTAGAGTCCATGTGGAGGCGACTACTCCGTCTCCACCTTCACCGCCGCAAAGCTCTCCGACGAGGTGTCAGGAATCAAATACACATACTCGGGCGGCCCAAGAACCCCCTCTTCGATCGGCTCTACCTTTGGAACGACCCCTTCGGCCACGAAGGGGTCAGCTAAGTTACGCTTAGCCGCCCTACGGGCGGCCCGCTCTCTAAGAATCGCATCCCGGCGCGCGGGGTCCTTCGAAAAATCCGCAAAAAAACGCTTAGCCGCTTCATTGTGAAGGCGGTAACGCTCCGCACGATACGACAAAAACTCGGCGTACGAAACATCAGGATGGCGAATGCTAAACTTCGTCCAAACATTTGGCGCGACAAAAAGGGAGTCAAGGGGCAGAGTTGCGTTGCTCGCACCTTCGGATCTCTGCGCAGGAACCACCGAAGGAACCTGCGCAGAGACACCGTGCATCGCCTTTACGTTACAAAAATTTTCATCCCTTTAAGGGGAGATTACAAGTCCATCGCAAGTCCCACACCGAAGCGTTTCACACCTCGGCACCTTCGACGACGACGGGGGCCTCGCTCAACACGGCGCTAGCTTCGGTGGCCTCGACCGACGCGACAGTCGTAGTGACTGCTGCCTCCGCGGGTTCCTCGCCGCCGGGAGAGCTGGCAGCTAGCAGCGCAGCTTCAAGTTCTGCCGCGTGCGATGCTTCCGAAGCATCTGCCGCAGTGTTCTCTTCTGTAGGGGCCGCGGCCGCCGCAGCTTCAACAGGAGCAAGTGTGACCTCTTCCTCGGTGGCGGAGGCTGCTTCGAGGCCGGCGGGTGCCGGAGGGGCAGTCCCCGCGGCCGCTTCGGCTGCTCCTCTTCGACCGCGGCCCCCCGCGCGTCGCCCCCATGCCCCTCTTCGGTGGTGGGAGCCGTGGTGTCCTCGGCGCCGCGAGCTTCGTCCTCAGGAACGCCGGCGGCTTCGCCTCCCCCCGGTGCTGCAGCTACGGAGCCCTCGGCGGTGATAAGAGGGACGCCGGGCATGGCGATCCATTCCCCCTCCGTCATGAACTGGGGCAAGGGCGGAGTGCCGCCAAACCGAACCCGGAGACGGTCGTACACACGATCCTGCAGTCGAGGCCTTATCTGCAAAACAATGTGGGCAGTATGTCAAGTTAGTTATGAAAGTGCACTTTTAATGCAATCATAAGCATAGGGAGGAAGTAGCTTCGGCGCACCTGGGCACTAAGGCGAGCGGACTCGTCCAAAGTGAGTTGGTACCCGCGCTGGGCGAAGAAGGTGTTCATGAAATTTTTTGCGAGATTCTTGGGGGGCACGGGAGCCGACCAACGTCCAAGTCCGCATCGGCCGGGCCATGCAAAGTTGTCCTTCGTAAGACGACGAAGATCACCCTTGCTAATCGTCTTCTCCGTAGATGGGCGATCCGGAGGCACCAGCGAGCACACCGAATAGGCCAGCGTGCGAACCCCCCACCTGGCAGCCCGCGAGCTCTCCCGAAGATCTTCGTGTTCATCGTGATCAGATCGAAACACGCGTTCACCCACTCGTAGTATGACTCAACGGTGCACCGGGGGAATCGGATAGGTGGCGCATCCAGGTTACACTGCTCCAGCACCTGCAGTATGTCATTGCGAAGGACCTCCGCGCTCCGAAGGTGATCTGTGCGATATCGCTCCAGCGTCCCACTCGCTTCGCTCGCCTTCTCCGCGCTTCGGCCAACTTTGCCTCCCCGTCGAGCCGAGCTCGCAAGTCTTCCTTAGCGCCGCCCCGGGGTCTCAACGTCGTGGCGCAGCTTGTTGAGGGCGGCTTCGGAGTTTTTCGCCGACTCTTCTTTCTCCTCCCCGCAGCCCTTCGGGAGCGCTCTTGCTCCGCGCCCGGCCGACCCTCCCGGCCTCGCCACTCGGTTTTCGAGCGAGGAGACAGCAGCCACCGATCTCTCCTTGGTCTCCTTGCTCTCCTGCTCCAACCTTCGGGCGAGGCATCGCGACGCAATAAAAGCCTTCAGGGATAGGTCCCCGCACGCCGTCGTCAGCTCAGCCGCGGTCAGCTTCCCGTAGTATTCCTCCTCATGAGGGATGGAGAAGCTTGCTCCGGCTTCTTCCAGGAACTGGCGCTCATGCCCGCCACTCGTCAGCCCCAAAAAGCGGATTGTCTTCCCGCCAATCAGCTTGGCTTCGGCGGGAACTTGAAGACGAACAGCGGCGGCCCGGGGCTCCTCAGGCGTCACCCGATAGCTGCTGCTTTCGGGCCCTTCGTCCTCCTCTTCCTCCGCTTCGGGGACGACGTCGTTTCTCTCGGAGGCAGGGGCTGAAGGGGAGGCCGACTGTTCGGTGCCATCGGAGGAGGTGTCAGACGAGCTGCTGGAGGTGGAGCTGGAGTCATCTTTCTCTTGTGGGGCTTCGGCGCCGAGGGCGGCAGGGCTCAGCTTGCGCGGCGCGTCCCCAACGGAAGACACTATGCGGACATCGCTCGTCATCGCCACTATCTTTTTCTTGCGGGCCGAGGGGAACCGGCGGCGGCCGGCGGCCCCTCGCCCCCGCCGTCGCCGAAGGCACGTCCGAAGGCGCGGCCGCGCGCGATGGCACGGTGGCTATAACATCTTCGATGACGCCCGTCTCCACGTCGACGACACGAGTTCTCTTGGGAGACGGGGGGCGAGTCCGCCGGTCGCCCGCCCCGTTTCTTCCGGGCCTTCCCTTCGGCGGCGGCGGGGCCGCGGCGCGCGCGCTCCTCCTGCTGGTCTTTTGTGGAGCAGCGCGCGGCGAAGTCGCCGTCTCCTCCACGTCCGCTTCGGCGGCCGCGACCGCCGCGGCCTTCTTCTCGGCTGCCTCGCGGTGCTTGGCAAAACCGACGCGCTCAAGCGGCGCGATCTTGAAAAACTCGAATACACGGTTTGTCCGGGACCCGTTCAGCTCCGCGACGGTGTCCTTGTACTCTTTCGGTGAGACGGGGCCGAGGATGAAGTCCCCGTGCGCCTCCACCTTCCTTCTCCTCAACACTGCAGGAAGACGGCCAAGTTCATCAAAGCCTTGTGCTTACTAAGGACGTAGCAAAAGACAACTACCCGAAGGGTGCAGAGCAACTTACAATCGGCCGTAAACCCGAAGACCTTCGTCCAGTCAGGGCAGGGGATGCCACCGATGTCCTCCGCCCACTCGTCTTCGGCCACGGACCAGCCGTCAACCAGTGGGCACACGGGAATGCTGCGGTACTCTTCCACAATGTCGCGAGTACCGTACTTCCGCGCGAACCGACGCAGCATCATCACGAACTCGTCCCCCTCCGGACACGAAGGGTTCTTCGCGTAGGACTCGTGCAGGGGCGGGAGTTCCTTCGTCGCTAGCGGGTGGGTGCCTCCGGAAGAAGGGGGGCTCAAGGTGTAGTAGAACCAGTGCTGCTGCCAGTCCGAAGGCCACTTGTTCCTGTATGCGGTGACCGGGCTCACCATGCTCGTCTTGTACGAGAAATTGAGACGACCGAACCGGCGGTCCTTCTCCATGGATTGGTCCCCTTCTTCCTCGAAGACCGTCCGCCGCCGGTGGTGCACTTGATGCGCCGAAGCGAAGCCTTCGGCGGAGGGCTTGATCTTCGTCGTCCGCATATCCACATGTATACCGACAGCGGAGGATGGCGTTAGGGGTGAGCCGATGAAGGTAGATGTCGAAGTACCGAAGTATGTCGACGACGGCGGGGTGCAGCGGGAATCGAAGCCCCGCGTACAGAAGATCTCGGAAGATGACGACCTCGTTGTCCCGTGGCCGCGGCACGGTCTCACGGCCGGGGGCTCGGCCGGCCCCGATCATGCGGTTCTTCACCAACGCCTACACGTCGGTCTTGTCGATTTGGCTTCGACCGAACGTGTAGGTCTTCGCGATCTCTCTCGCGACAGCATCGCGTCTACGCTTCGGCGCCATTAATACTAACTACGCACGAAGTGAAAGCAGAAGCAAGGGGGCTGGAGCAAGTCTTACAATAGGCCTTCGGAGCTCTCGCGCGTCGTAAGCTCTGGGCTGCAGCCGCTGGGTGGGGTAACCTAAAGGACGGCCCCCTTTATATAGTAATGAGTTCCGATAATCGCGCCGGCGACGACCAAAATTACCTTTTTACCCACTAACGGCCCCTCTCAACGGTAAATTTGGCAGAGGGCAGCGCGCGTCTTTTTCCGGACCACCATGTCAGCGTGGGCCGTCCGGGGGAGTTCCGAAGACCGTCCTTCACCCGGCTAAAGTTGATCGTAAGTTCGGCCCTTCGCAGATTCAGGACGGCCCTCACTGACGAGGGGCTACTGTTGGGGAAGTTGGTCTTCGGAAGCATCGCCCCCGTCCGCCCGCGCTGGCACCCTCGGTCTGCTTACGGCTTCGGTCTGGCGGGACGACCCTTCGCTGCACAGGGCACTAATGAAACACTAACGCCGCTTGTGCCTCATGAGTCTCGTTGTGCAGGAATGACCCCTTGTGGCGGCGCCTACCTTCGGCGCCGAAGGTGCTGACGGCCGTGCTCCGGTGACGAAGGCCCGGGAGGGCCGGGAGCGGTGAACGCCGGCCGAGGATACGGCGGCGCGGACAAAGTGTCTGCGGAGGCTCGACGCCCCTGATCCAGGGTCGCTGCTTCGTCACCGAAGGTGCGACGGCCCTGGACACGTGGCCACCGCCAACGTGTAAAGTGGGCTCCGGACAAGGCAGAGACAAGGGCGGCCGCGTGTAAAGGCGTTTCGGCCGTACGAAGACACGCTGGAGGCCTGTACGACGCGGGGACTTACTGTTATACCCTTGTAAAGTGTTTAAAGCGGTTTGTCAGGAACGGAAAAGGTGTAATTGAGGCAAATGACTATACCCAGGGGTCTCCTATAAATAGTGAACCCCTTGTAATGAAACGGACACACTGTAATGAGAAGAGAGCACCGAAGGCTTCCGCAGGTCGAGCGGTCTTCGGTCTGTTGAGCATTTTCTTGTTTTCTTTACTGCTCTGTTAAGATTAGCGTTTCCTCTCCTCGTACAAGTAGAAGTAGTAGCCTAGCGGAAGCAGTCGAAGGGAGGGAGAGAACTCAGGGGGCTGTTGTGTCGGCGTCCACCCTTCGGGCCCGATTTCCACCAACAAAACCCTACCCCAAATCCAAGACGCAATGCAGGAGCTCTGTCGTATGGACCTCCCTGGGCCCACTACCTCGGTGGGTACCAGGACCGACTACTCGGTGGGCCCCTGGGACTACCCGACTTGCGCTGCACGGCACCTGATGGCGTGAAGCACAAGGACTACAAAGAAGAAGTACTCGGTTAGGAAGCTATACATGTCCCGCACTATATAGAGGACTCCTAGACGTACTCGACTAGTACTCTCTCCCTGAACCGACATTTTAACCCCCGCTCCCGCGACTATATAAGGCGAGGCAGGGACCCCTCTCTCCATCATCTCATCTCACGGCGTAAGATTGCATCATCTTGTAATCGTACCCAATCAATTCAGAGCTACACAGCATACATGACATAGGGTATTACGCACCTCGCGGCCCGAACCTGTCTAAATTGTGTGCCACGTGTCTCTTCCTTCGAGTTACCGATCTCGGCGAGGCCACATTCATCTACTCCGGATACTCCCCTTAGTAGGTTGCCGGTCTAAAACACCGACAGCTGGCGCGCCAGGTAGGGGCTCTCGCCCGAGATCACATGACGAACTCGACGGCTCCCGTCTACATCAAGCCAACCGTCGCCTTCAACCGTGGCGACACCTTCGTCTTCGGCACCTGGGTCACACTGCTGCGGCACTGGATCTTTCCAACGCCGCCTCACCATGACACCCAACCCGGAGACCGGCCTCGTGACGCTTCCCGAAGTAGTCACGGGCGAACTCGCCGGCAAGTTCGGCGAAATTTCGCTCTTCGACCAACACGCCGACTTCGAGCTTGGATCCGCCTCCAACTCGAACTCGACGTCCCCGTGGGCTATCGTATGCGAGCTGGATACACAGCCATCGCATGTGGTTTCCCCACCCCGCGAGCGCTTCACGCGTGGCCCCCGCAACCTTAGCAGGGCCCGCACGGAGGCTCCCTCTACACGCTGGGCCGGCATGGAGCCCGTACCCGAGTACAACCCGGACTCCGACACCGCCTCCGGTCACGCCTCGGACTCCAACCCTCTCTTCGGCTTCTACCCGGACTCCGCGTACGAGTTCGACTTCGGGTCGGACCCTGAGGATCCCGAGTCCGAGGACAACTCTACTGAGCAACCCTTATCAGGACCGGCTTCTAGGCTGGTTATAACGTCCACACCCGCCGGGAGATTCGTCTACATCGGCCGGATCGCAAGCCCGCTGACCTGATAAGCGGGGACTCACGCTACATCGCCTACCTCGACTCGCTTCCCTTCCAGGAGGGAACACCACTCGCTCGGGCTGAGAAGTACACTCCAACTGAGGTGGCGAGCTCCGACTCCAGTCTTGGCAACCCCGACCGCCAAGACTTCATGGCTGCCGGCGACACGCCAGGACCCTCAGGAACGGCAGACGACCGATACCTTGAGGACATCTCCGCAGACGAGCTGTCTGTTGAAGCACCCGCGGACGAGACTGACGCAAACAGGGACGCTCGACGCGAGCGTAACAGAAAGCGGAACGAACGACGCGGGCGTCTTCGAGACTCCCTCCCCATCCGTAACCTTGTGGAAGCACTCGACCAAGTCGAGAGCCGGGTACACACCACCCCAGAGCAATGCCTCATGTCTATCACCACGATAGCACGTTAGGCCCAGGGGATGCGCGTGGGACAAGTCATCGCCAAGCTCGCGGTTAATGCTTACATCATGCGAGTCGACAACAGGGTCGCTCAGCCGCCCCCCGCCAGGAACCGCGACAACGAAGCCACAAGTCGCAGCGCGGACCTCGGCCGTAACCGTACTCGAGGCGAGCTGCCGGCCCAGCCCAACCGTACTCGTGCAAACGCCGGCGGACCCTCTCAAGCTGGCAACAGCGCCGCAGCTGCTGGCGGCGATCGTGAGATCATCCCCCACCGCGACCCTGGCGGCGGAGGCAGCGACGGCGGAAGCTCCAACCATGGGGCCAACAGGAGGGCCGGTGGTGGAGGCGATCGCGGCGGCCGAGGCCACGCGAACAGCCACGCCTCTGGAGCCTCACAGGGCGGCTGATGAGGACATGACACCCATGCATACGACCATGATTGGTGCATGGAATGGAGTAGAAGAAGTCCAACAAGGGTTTCCAAGTCAACAAGGAGGTCCAAGGTTGATCCGGTTCGAGTCCCCGAGGTGGAGGCCAAAAGCAATTCAAGTTCGAGTCCAGTTCGGAGTTCAGGAGCAGTGCGCAATAAAACGGACGCACAGGTCGCATACGGAGTCGGTTTTGGACGTTCTATATTTGGTTGGAAGCAGAATTTCATAAAGCTTCCAATGGCACCGGTCTTGTGCCAAAATTCGTTCCGTGTCAATGGAAATTGTCGAAACAAGGTGACGTCCAGAATCTGCCAAAGTGCTGCGCTGACAGTTTGGTTGGGCCTTAGGCCCAAGTTGGGGGCGGCCCACCCCTGGTCGCCCCCAACCCTAGGACGCCCTGTCTCTTATATTTGCAGTAGCCGCCGCCTTAGAAACTTGAGTTTGTTTTCATTGTTAGCTTTTGCTACTTTCCAAACCGCCGCGTATCCTACGCCGCCGTTGTGAATTCAAGCTCCACCTTGTGAGTGATTAATAAATTGTTCATTGTATTTTTCTTGCTCGTTCTATCGATTGCGTGCAGGAAAAACGATCTTCGTGATCAGGCTGATCTTGCACCGCGAGGTTGGTAACCATTGGAGGTACGGTTCAGTGATTGCATTGGTGCAACGGGTTCGCTCGTCGTAGTCGGATCGTGAGGGTCGAACCACCACCAAATCGAGATTTATTCCACTCACTGAAAGATCGGGCACTCCCCCTCTATCAAGTGGTATCAGATTACAGGTTGATCGGTGAGTTTTATCGTGTGTCATCCTTTAGTTTTGGGAGTTGTTCATCATCCTATCGTCCACCAGAAAAGCCAAAAAAATTCCAGGTTAGAACTTGTCCCAGCAACCTTTTTAGCCTCGCACTTTTTTTCAATAATCTGCTTTGTTGAGTTTGTGTGCTTATTTCGTTCAATTGTTGCTGGTTACATCTATCATTTTTTTTGCCTTCTAACCCTAGCCGCCGCCGCCGTTTCTCTGTGTTGCTAGCTATCCAACCCACACCGCGAACCGTCCCCAATCCGCTGTTGTTTTTCTTCCTCGCGGCTCAGGCTCCCTGACCTCGTCCCCCCTCACGCCTCGATCAGGCTAGCGCCGCACCCCCTGTCTTGCTGGAAAAAAATAGCTGTGACATCAAACTCCTGCCGCGGACCCCTTTTTTCCCATGCACAATCCACATGCCTCGCGACGTGAACCCCCAAGCCGAGCGCAATCGTGGTGCCGAGGGACTCCCTCGCAACGTGCCCCCTTGGTCCGGATTGCCCTTTCTGTTTGGCAAGTAAACGAAAAAAACAGGCCGCAACCCCCTCCATGCCAAACCGGGCGAGACACGGCCACGCCCCCTCGTCCTTCCTGGTTGGCAAGTTACAAAAGCAAAAAGGAAAAACAGAACGTTATCAAAAGAAAAGAAAAGAAAAGGATAGAAAAAACAGAAAGGCAACAATAAAAAGAAAGGGATAGTCTAATCGGGAGGACGAAGCGATACAGTTCGGTGGGATTCCTCTACGCACGCCGCAGCCTTGCTACTCGTGATTTTTTTCTCCCTGGCAGTGCTGCACTTCTTTTTTTGTTCCCCCCTCCCTTGCTTCTATCCTTTCGATTTCACTTGTTGCCAGCAGCTATTGTGACGTGACTAGCACTGTTATTCAACTTTGCATTATTGTTTGATTGTGCTAATCCTTGATTTGAGTGCAGCCTACCCAAAACTCCACACATTTCTACCACGAGCTGGGTTTGGTTTCGCCAGGCAATCGCTCCTCCAATCTTTCACAGGTTCCACTGGTTGGTTGCAGGTCACCCCTGTGTGCTTGGTAAGAACATATAAGAATTTGATAACAGCATTGTAGTGAGCGCCTTGTGAGCCATTACACCCCTGTTTTGTTGTCGATTTTGTTTTGTGTTTGCGCTAACCATGGCAGGAGATGTCGACACGACGGATGTGAACGAGAGGTTCAATCAGATCATCCTCGCAGAGACGGCCATCAAGACCACTCTCGATACCGTCGTGGCATGCCTCGATGCATTGACAACAACGCTCACCGAGACGCAGAAGGATAGAGATCACCGTCGCGGGGTACGTCACCCCACTAATGATTCCTTTGCTACGATTCCATTTAACATTCCATCTTATAATGGCAAATATGATCCTGCTGCATATCTTGATTGGGAGTTAGAGGTAGACCAACAATTTTTATGCCATGATATTCCCGCTAATTCTCAAGTTACGGCTATTCTTAGTGCATTTACTGATTTTGCTTTGATGTGGTGGCATCAGTATAAACAAAAACATTCCACTAATATTCCCACCACTTGGTCTCAATTAAAAGCTGCTATGCGACATCGATTTGTGCCTTCATATTATAAGTGGAAAACAAAGCGAATTGTGCAGGAACAATCCATTGTTGTATCTCTTGCCACACCTAACCTTTTGCAGGATTCCGCTCCAAAGCACGAGGTTAAGGACGACTTGGTGGCAACTGAGGAGGACACATCCTCTTCTGCAATTTCAGAACCATCACTTCCCAATGACCCTCCTATGCCTACTACAAAAACAGGTACTGCTCATGATGCTATGCTCATGGATGGTGAGAATTGTCTTAATGACCTGAATTTTTCCACAAACCATGCTATCATAGAGCAATTGTCAGTGGAACCATCTCTTGATGAATCTTTGTCACATGCTGTTTTGCTTGATGTTCCTTGTGATAAAGATGATTTGGTTGATAATGCTTCAATTTTACATGCTTTGGAACCAAATACTATTGCTGAAACTAAGCATGTTATGCATATTGTTAGTGCTAATGATGAGCAGAAATTATTGTCTTCTTTACATACTTTGGGTTACATTGAATTTGATGTTTTGTGTAATCTAGGTTGTTTGGAAGAGCAACTTTCTAAATATGCTGATTTGCCATGTTTTTCTAAACACACATATCATGCTATTGGCAAATATAACAACAGAGGAGAATATATGATACATCGAGTGTACATTTGTGAAAATTTGAATTATACTTTTGTTGTGCTCAATTTTGATCCACTAGAGGGCAGCCACACTACACATATTCATTCACCTTTCTCTAGTTCAGTTTTGGTGAAACAAGTTTACTTCCAAGAAGGGGAGCATTGCTGGTTGCTACCTATGCCTACTTTGTCTTTTGTTGGTACTAATCTTTTGCAGGGTAGTGTTGCCAAATATTATGTGTCATCCGATCAAGATGCTTACATGCTCGCTAAATTTTATATGCAAGATGACATATTCACCAATTGGAGACATGGTGACATTCCTCCTCACAATAATTTTGATTTCTTTGGTTTTCGAAACCCTGTTCGCTCTTGTGTTGTGCAGGATCGGTTCCAAGTACAATCGGCGCTGAGGACGGCTTTTCATCAAGAAGGGGACAATGATGAGGACATGACACCCATGCATACGACAATGATTGGTGCATGGAATGGAGTAGAAGAAGTCCAACAAGGGTTTCCAAGTCAACAAGGAGGTCCAAGGTTGATCCGGTTCGAGTCCCCGAGGTGGAGGCCAAAAGCAATTCAAGTTCGAGTCCAGTTCGGAGTCCAGGAGCAGTGCGCAATAAAACGAACGCACAGGTCGCATACGGAGTCGGTTTTGGATGTTCTATATATGGTTGGAAGCAGAATTTCATAAAGCTTCCAATGGCATCGGTCTTGTGCCAAAATTCGTTCCGTGTCAACGGGAATAGTCGAAACAAGGTGACGTCCAGAATCTGCCAAAGTGCTGCGCTGACAGGTTGGTTGGGCCTTAGGCCCAAGTTGGGGGCGCCCCACCCCTGGTCGCCCCCAACCCTAGGACGCCCTGTCTCTTATATTTTCAGTAGCCACCGCCTTAGAAACTTGAGTTTGTTTTCATTGTTAGGTTTTGCTACTTTCCGAACCGCCGCGTATCCTATGCCGCCGTCGTGAATTCAAGCTCCACCTTGTGAGTGATTAATAAATTGCTCGTTATATTTTTCTTGCTCGTTCTATCGATTGCGTGCAGGAAAAACGATCTTCGTGATCAGGCTGATCTCGCACCGTGAGGTTGGTAACCTTTGGAGGTACGGTTCAGCGATTGCATTGGCGCAACAGGTTCGCTCGTCGTAGTCGGATCGTGAGGGTCGAACCACCACCAAATCGAGATTTATTCCACTCACCGAAAGATCGGGCACTCCCCCTCTATTAGCGGCTTTGATGCCCGCCAGAAGATTGAAGAACTGCGATGGAAGAAGTCCTCCACAGTAGGCGACAACGACGGCTTCCCCGCCTTCTCTCCTCGGCTTCGCAACTTACTCCTCCCGGACAAGTTCAAACCTCTGGGAATCACCAAGTACGATGCAAAGCAAGACCCCATCCAGTGGCTCAGGTGCTACGCCCTCCCCATAGAGAACGCTAGTGGTGACAACGACACCAAGTGCCTCTACTTCCCCTTCTGCCTGGACCAAGCCCCGCTCACATGGCTCGAGTCACTGGACAAGCACTCGATCGACAAGTGGGACCAGCTGAAGGAGCAGTTCACCAGCAACTTCGCGGGCGCTATGGGCCGCTCCGGTACTCGCATGGACCTAGCTATGGTGAAGCAAGAACAAGGCGAGACCCTCCGCAAGTACATGCAGCGCTTCTTCGACAAGTGCGCCACCGTAGTCGACGTCACCGACAAGGTCATCGACCTCTTCCAAGATGGTCTCTACCCCCGCCGCACCTTCGAAGACTTTGGTCGACGCCGCCATAGGTCCATCCCCCATCTCAAGGATATGATCACGTCCTAGGCCGACAAAGAAGACAAAGCCAACGCCAAGTACGATGCCATCCGTGGCAAGAGCAAACAGAACACGGGCGGTGGCAGCAGCAACAACAGGAACCAAGGCGGTCGCAACAACAACAACTACTCGAGTCCCAACCGCAAGCGCAAGCCAGACAACACTGGCACGGCTATCCAGCGCCCTGCGAAGGAGAACTCGAAGAAGACCTTCGGCGGCTTCAAAGACTTGCTGAAAGAGAAGTGCCCGTGGCATCTGGACGGCAACCACACCACCGAGCAGTGCTACCAACTCAAGCGAGCACTCAAGGGTTCTCCAGAGCCACTACACCCTCATGACAAGAAAGGCAAGAAGAAGAACGATGACGGCAATGACGACTTCCAAGAACCTGACAAGATGGTCAACGTCCTCTTCGGTGGACTACCCAGCAGACGGGAACAAAAGGCTACCCGTCGAAAAGTCATGAGCATTGAACCAGCGGTTCCGACCCCTCTCAGGTGGTCGGAGGTACCCATTACCTTCTCCCGCGTGGATCAATGGACTAGCTTCTCCGAACCAGGGTGGTTCCCTCTCGTCCTGAAGCCGGTGGTCGCGGGCTCCAGGCTCAATAAGGTCCTCATCGACGGTGGAAGCGGGCTCAACGTCCTTTTCACCAAGACCTTGAAGAAGATGAAGCTCGACATCTCCCACATGCTCACCAAGAGCACCTCGCCTTTCTACGGCATCGTCCCCGAGAACACGGCTATCCCACTGGGCTCAGTGGTCCTGCCAGTTACCTTTGGGGAATCTAGTACATCAAGTTCGAAGTCGCGGACTTCGAGACCTCCTACCATGCCATCCTCGGCAGACCGGCTATCGCCAAGTTCATGGCGGTACCACACTACACCTACTTGGTACTCAAGATGCCAAGTCCAGCAGGTGTACTCTCACTGCAAGGGGACTTGAAGATCTTGCACGACTGCGACACGGAAGCTGTGGAGATCGCCTCCACAAATCAAGTACCCAATGCAATGATGGAGATCTATGCTGTGTCGAAGAAGCTTGCCCCAAGTGAACTCGACATCCCAGAGAAGTCGGACAAAGCTAACAAGCCTCAGCCAGCTGAGGAGGTTCTAGTCAAGACAATCGACCTCGGGACAGGCGACAACAGCAAGACCACCACCATCGGGGCGGGTCTCGACCCCAAATAGCAAGACACGCTCATCAACTTCCTCCGGGCAAACCCCGACATCTTCACGTGGAAGCCAGCGGACATGCCAAGGGTGCCCAGGGAGTTGATTGAGCATTCCCTCAACGTCGATCCTAAAGCTACCCCGAAGCGACAACACCTCCGCCGCTTCACCGACGACAGACAGGACGCCATCAAAAAGGAACTCGCCAAACTACTCGCGGCTGGCTTCATCAAAGAAGTCTTCCATCCTGAGTGGCTCGCCAACGCCGTCCTCGTCCGCAAGAAGAACTCGAACGAGTGGAGGATGTGCGTCGACTACACCGACCTCAACAAGCACTGCCCCAAGGACCCCTTTGGGTTGCCGCAGATTGACCAAGTCATCGACTCCACGGCGGGCTGCGACCTGCTCTGCTTCCTCGACTGCTATTCCGGGTACCACCAGATCGCGATCAAGGAAGAAGACCAGGAGAAGACCACGTTCATCACCCCGTTTGGCGCATACTTCTACACGACCATGTCCTTCGGGTTGAAGAACGTCGGCGCCACGTACCAACGAGCTATCTAGGCCTGCTTCAAGAGGTAACTCAACAAGAACGTCAAAGCCTACGTGGATGACATGGTCGTCAAGTCCAGAAACTCCAGCACGCTCATCGACGATCTTGAAGAGACTTTTGCATCCCTGCGTGAGTACCGCTGGAAGCCCAACCCGAACAAGTGCGTCTTCGGCGTACGTTCGGGCAAACTGCTCGGCTTCATCATCAGCCATCACGGCATCGAAGCCAATCCCGAGAAGATCTCCGCCATCACCATCATGAAAGCTCCCACGTGCATCAAAGACGTCCAGAAGCTGACCGGGTGCATGACGGCCTTGAACAGATTTAACTCGAAGCTTGTAGAACGGGGGCTCCCCTTCTTCAAACTACTCAAGCACAAAGAGAAGTTCATGTGGACTCCAGAGGCGGACCAAGCCCTTGCCCAGCTCAAGGACTTCCTATCAAAGCCACCAGTCCTCACGGCTCCTCGCAAAGGCGAGCGACTCATCGCTCTACCTCACCGCGACTACCCACGTGGTCGCATCGCCATCATTGCCGAGCGGCGGGGAAGACGGCCACGCCTATCCGGTCCGGCGACCGCCATTTACTTCGTCGGCGAGGTCCCGTCGGAATCTAAGGCACGATATCGCCCGGTACGAAGCTCCCGTATGCGGTGCTTATCACCTCGCGGAAGCTATGACACTACTTTCAGGAGTACTCGATCGCCGTCATCATCGACTACTCGCTCGGTGACATTCTGCGCAATCAAGATGCTACTGGAAGAATCTCCAAATGGGCAATCGAACTTGTTGCCCTCAACATCGACTTCAAGCCACGCACAACCATCAAGTCGCGGACACTAGTCGACTTCATGGCGCAGTGGTGGGAGAATCGACCTACCTACTCCAACCGAGCGCCCGCAGCACCGGGTGATGTACTTCGACGGCTCACTCAACCTCGAGGGCGCAGGTGCAGGGGTACTCTTGATCTCTCCAACGGGCGAACAACTCAAGTACGTCCCGCAGATCTTCTGGAAGGTCTCAAACAATGAAGCCGAGTACGAAGCTCTGCTACACGGGCTCCGCCTCGCGGCTTCACTGGGCATCAAGCGGCTACTAGTCTACGGCGACTCCGCAGTGGTCATCAACCAAGCCAACAAGTCTTGGAACCACAACAAGGAGAACATGGACGCCTACTGCCAAGAAGTCCGCAAGCTCGAGAATAAGTTCTATGGTCTCGAGTTCCACCACGTCGTCCGCGACAACAACGTTGCAGCGGACGTCCTGTCGAAGCTTGGTTTTACTCACGCTTAAGTACCAGCGGGTGTCTTCGTCCACGAGCTTCACGCGCCATCCATCCCAGAGCCGGCACCACCGACCACTGTCCCAGCGCATCCCCCGGCTGACCAGGAGATCATGATGATCGACGTAGACTGGAGACAGCCCTTCATCGACTACCTCAGCGAGCAGAAGGTTCCCTCGGACAAGAACTTGGCCAAGCAGCTCATCCGCCGTGCCAAGTCCTACGTCCTCGTCAGAGACAAGCTCTACAGGTGGGGTGCATCTTCCAGAGTACTCATAAAGTGCGTTCCCAGACAAGAAGGCAAGGACATCTTGGAGGAGATCCACAAAGGCGTCTGCGGCAACCACGCGTCCCCCCGTACGCTGGTCAGCAAGGCTTTCCGACGAGCTTTCTATTGACCCACAGCTCTGGGCGACGCCGAAGAACTCGTCAGAAGGTGCCAAGGGTGCAATTACTTCGCCAAGCAGCAACACGTCCCAGCCTACAAGCTAGTCACCATACCGCCGACCTGACCCTTCGCCTGCTGGGGGCTCGACATGATTGGGCCACTTCCAACTGCGCCAGGTGGATTCAACAGAGTACTGGTGTCCATCGACAAGTTCACCAAGTGGATCGAGGTCAAGCCGGTCACATGCCCCAAGGCTGACAGAGTACTCGACTTCCTGGATGAACTGGTACATCGCTACGGACTACCCCATCGCATTATCACAGACCTGGGCTCCAACTTCAACAACTACCAGTTCTGGGAGCACTGCGAGAACAGCGGGATCGACGTCCGATATGTCTCAGTTGCCCATCCTCGGGCCAATGGACAAGTCGAGCGCGCCAATGGGATGGTGCTCTACGCCCTCAAAAAGCGGCTACACGACGCTGCCAAATCCAAAGGAGGCAAGTGGATCAAGGAACTACCCAATGCTCTCTGGGGGCTACGTACTCAACCCTCCAAGCCAACGGGGCAATCTCCATACTTCCTGGTCTACAGCTCCAAAGCAATCCTCCCTGCTGATGTCATGTGGGATTCACCAACAGTGGAGCACTACGACGAAGGCGTCTCTAAAGACAGCAGATGAGTTGACATCGACGGACTCGAAGAAGCTCGCTGTGCCGCCCTCGTCCAATCAGCAAGGTACCTAGAGCGTATCCGACGCTATCATGATCGCAACGTCAAGGAACGCTCCTTCAACGTTGGTGATCTTGTCCTTCGTCACATCCAGAACACGAAAGGACTACACAAGCTCAGCTCGCCCTGGGAAGGTCCCTTCACAGTTACAAAGGTGACCGGACCGGGCTCCTACCGCCTCCAGACACTTGAAGGCGAAGACGACAACAACTCGTGGAACGTCGACAAACTCTGTCGGTTCTACGCCTAGTCTACACGACTATCCTGGGGGCTAAAGTCTACACAACTACATCAAGACCCCTTCGCTGTAAGCGTCCTCCGGGTCCAGGCACCAGTCTCCGGACTACTCCTCTCCAGGATCCAGCCCATGCGGCTACCTACGGATCCTGGGCTGCGACGAACGACAAAGGACTCTAGCATCAATCTACTGAGAGACCATGTACTCCTAGATCCAGCCTACACGGCTACTAACGGATCTACTGCTGTAAGCGGCTACACGCCTTAGCACTACTTAGCCGTAGGCAGCCTCCTGGTCCTGGCAATTACTCTATAACAACGGCCCTGGCCATCCAGGTGTACTTCTTCAGTAATAAAGTTTGATTATCGACTGTCTTCCTCCCTCAACGGGACTACTGGCGAGTACGACTACTCGCGACGACTCCATGATGGGACTCCGCACTCACAGATCGCGATAACGAGTACTCATTCATGGAAGTTTTCATTCATACTTAAACAATTTCATTACAATTGTTTATGTACAACTATTGCTATGAGCTAACGTTACAAGACTACTGGAGGTTGAGCTTCTCAGTGACCTGTTCAGCAATGGGCACCATCTGCTCCAGCAGCTCCGCGTATTGCTCATCGTTGCAGTTGGCGGCTAGCCCGCCGGAGACTACGTCCACAGGAGCCATCGGGAAGTACGACTTCATGAAGGCAAGAACTTGGTTGGGGATCGCTTGGCCAAGAGATTCACGTAGGTCGCCAGACGGCTGGGGGCTTCCTTCAGCCGGTCCACCAGTGGAGCTATCTTCGGACCGCCAGGGTGGGGCACCAGCAGCCTCGCGATGGGGAGCGCAGCTTCCTCGAGTTCCTTGAGCTGAGCCCGCAGCTTCTCGCAGTCCTCGTTCAGCTTGTGCAAGGATTTGTAGCAGTTGAAGAGGTCACGATCTGATGCAATACGGAGCTCTATGTGCTTGTCGCACTCGTAAGCAAGCTCCTTATAATCGTACTCCAGTACCTGGCGGGCCTCCTGCTCTCGGTAGAAGAGGTTCTTCAAGTCAGTCTCTGAAGCCTTCAGCTGATCGACACGGGTCTCAAGCTCTGCAATCAACAAGGCGGCCGCGTACCTTTATTCTTGTTGCGGAGAGACTTGTTCTTCCGCACCAGATCGTCGCTCTTCGCCTGCATATCTTGGATGTCATTGTGATACTTGGCGAAGGCGGTGTCCAGCTTCGACTGCATGGCGGCGACGTGCTTCCGGGATTTCACGAGTTGCTCCTCTAAGGTTCGGCCTGGAGCACCGCGTCGCCGTATCCTTGAAGCATACCAGACTTCTGGCGAGACCTCTCTGCGACGTCCTGCGCATACAACACATGTCAAATGAGTACTCAACATCAAAGGATTGACTACTCAAGGGTGTCGACTACTCACCTTCATCCATTGCTCAGCCTGACGTACAGCCTCCAGGTGCCGAGCCACCGTCGCCGGGTCGACAAGATCATCCACCAACAACTCGAGCCCGCCATGACTACTCGTCGCGGCTCCGGACATTGGCGCCGAGCGGATAGGCTCCGCGTCCTGGATCTCTGGCGAGCAGACGACCACCTCCAGAGCGGGTTCTGGCAGCGCGTCGTCGCCCTCCCCTCCAGTCGTCGCGGCGGCTTCTCCAATGGTCACCTCCATCGGCTCGGGGGCTCCTCCGGCAGCCTCCTGAGTCTCCGGTGCCACATCTTCAACGGGCACCACCGACGGGATATCGCTTCCCTCGGCCTCAACACCTGTCGACAAAGGGACAAGTGGATCAGTCTTACCTGGCGGCTATGACTACTCTTTGGGGTACTCGCACCTGAGCAGAGTACTCACCTTCAACGATGCTGGCCTCAGGCAACATAGTCTCAGCGGCCGACACTTCGGGCTCTGCCTGAGGGGCGGGAGCGGACTCCTCAGCGGGCGGTGCGATTTCCACTTTCGCCACCTCTGCAACGGGTTCATCCCCCTCCCAAGACAAGTCCGTCGATTTCCTGCAGTGTACAAGCTGGTTGTCAACCTAGTGCGACTACCACATCTAACGTACTACTCGGGAAGGATCAACACTTACAAGCTCGACCGGACCACTGTCGCGGTTGGGGCGCGAGGATACTGGCGATGTCGACCAGTCCTGCCTCGGCAGGCGCTTCCTCCTGCGCCTCAGTAGCCGCTGCCTCCTCAGTGGCAGCAGTGGCGGGTTCTGTGCTCTCTTGAGCAACAGGGGGCTGGCGCTCCAACTGCGCCAAGAGCTCTTCTACGGTGGGGGCTGGGCTACGACTACCCCTAGCTGTCTCCCCCACTGTGTCCCAATCGCCTCCGACACCCTGCTCAATGGGGTCGGAAGGCGACATCTCCTGCAAGCAAGGAAACTTCGTCGTCAACACACAACATCGAGACATAAGTACTCGACTACCCTATTCAAGATGGCTTACCTCCTGGGACGTGGTTTCCGAGACCTTCAATTTCTTGGCCACACGCTTCCGGGCCACGTTGCGCAGTTTCCTTGGCGGCGCGGGCAGACTAGCCTCTAGGCTTGCCGGCGGATCCTGAACGAGAGGGATGTGCGGCAGTCCAGGGTGGCTAAACCTTGACTGCAGCTGGAAGCGCTCCTGCAGCGTTTCGTCATCATCGTCCTCCTCGGACGTGTCTTCAACGACAACCGTGTCGTCTCCTTCGCCAACCTCGCGCCGCTCCTTAGCTTTGGCCTTCCCTTCCTCTGGGACCTCGACAAGCTGAGGAGGCAACACCGGCTCGGAGACGAACTTCGCCAAGTCATCCTGCAAGAAGCACAACACATCAGTACGAGTACTCTTACGTAATGAGTACTCGACAATGGATGCGGCTACCGACCTCTTTTGGTGGGCGCGCGGCGGAGTACTCTGGTACTGGGCACAGTGTATACGCCAGCATATCTTTGAAGATTTTGGCCAGCCTATCAACAATGTCGTCGTCGTTGACTTCATCTCCAGGCATCCGTGACGTGTCGTCGTCACTGGTGTACTCATACCCTAGGGTGTCGCGGGCCATCAGCGGCTGCACCCTTCGTTTCATGAAGCTGAAGGCCACATGTTCGGCCCTCAGCCCAGCTTCCCTCAGCGCCTTGATCTTCGCCAACAGCTCGGGCAACTAGAGACCTTCCTGCATCGTTGGCTCCGAGTTCCACCACTGGCTTCGGCTGGTGCTTGGGCTGCTTCCCGCTTGGCTTCGGCAGCTCCGGGTGGTGGTTGGTCACATAGAACCACTTCGCCTTCCAATCCTGATTGGAATCAATGAGTTTGTACGAGAGGTACTGCTCCGCGGCGTCTTCCCTCATCTGGATCCCCACTCCTCCGACTACTCGGGGATTGCTGGCGCTGGGCTGAGGCTTCACCCGAAAGAACTTCCGGAACAAGATCCAATGGGGCTTGATCCCTAAGAAGGCTTCGCAGAAATGAACGAAGACTGAGGCGTGGAAGATATCGTTCAGGTTGAGGTTGAGATACTCGATGCCATAGTACCCCAGCAACCCTTTGAAGAAGTCACTGGCAGGGAGGGACAGTCCGCGCTCCGCGAACCGGGTAAACATCGGGATCTCGTCCGGGTTCTTCTCCATGGGGTACGGATCCCCTGTAGCGGCTCTCCACATGTCCACCTCCTTCTCCCGCAGGAACCCACTGTTGAGAAGGGCCAGCAGGTCTTCGGTCTTGTCCTTGGACTTCTTCCACTGTCGATTCGGATCTGGCCGCGGCGGAGACACCGGCGGAGTCCCCGTGGCAGACCCAGCGGCCTCTTCAGGAGCCCTCTTCTTCCCACTGGCGGCCTTCGCGGTCTTTGATGGTGAGGGCATCATTCTCCAAGTACAAGTCGTCTTCACTCGCATTCGGTCGGGGGCTATAGCGGTGGCTTCCGGTGGCGGTGCACTTGGATCTACAACCTTCACAACAGCAGCACGCACTAGCGGTGATTCCTAGCTAGATCTGCTAGGAATGGCTGCGAATGCGTGGGGTGAAAAACCCTAAGAGTTTTTAGCTTCTATTTATAAGTCAACAGCGGCCCCTTCAACGGCCGGATGGATAAGTCTGTGCTCGGCTGACTCAGCGGCGGCGGTGACCCTTCAACTTCTACGAGTCAACGCGCCTCACCTCGGGGGCTCGGCTATTTCTACTCAGCTTCCTGGGGAGTGACGAGACTCAAGAGCATCTCAAGACACATTCTACAAGATGACCCTTCAATTCGAGAGGAAGTACTCGACTCAAGGCTCGGGGGTTCCGTGCCACGTGTCCTTCGGTTTTTTCTCCGGATTTTTCGGGATATTCTTGCCAAAACTTCAGATGGACCCTCAGCCAGAGTCTACAACTCAACCTAAGTCTCGGGGGCTACTCCATATGGAGTGCGATTTTGCAATCACACTTCCATATCAGTTTCGGCTTCAAGACAACACCGGCATTGTTGAAGACCTTCAAGGGCGGCACTCGAGGACGCTTGGGACTACTCGAGAAGACTTCAGGATTGCTCAAACATCAGCTGGAGTACATTCCAGCCTCGGGATGCTTCGACTACTCTTGAGGACTTTTGACTTGTAGCACTCGGGGACACTTGAGGACTACTCGTTAAGGCCGTCAAGACTAGTCGAAGCTATCCTTCTTGACTACAAAGTACTGGGGGGCTTGTCGTATGGACCTCCCTGGGCCCACTACCTCGGTGGGTACCAGGACCGACTACTCGGTGGGCCCCGGGTGTCCTCTATACGGAGCGGGACATGTACGGCTTCCTAACCGAGTACTTCTCCTCTCGTAGTCCTTGTGCTTCACGCCATCGGGTAGTCGGTCCCGGTACCCACCGAGTAGTCGGTCTTGGTACCCACCGAGGTAGTGGGCCCAGGGAGGTCCATACGACAAGCCCCTGAGTACTTTGTAATCGAGAAGGATAGTTTCGAGTAGTCTTGACGGCCTTAACGAGTGGTCCTCAAGCGTCCCCGAGTGCTACAAGTCAAAAGTCCTCAAGAGTAGTCGAAGCATCCCGAGGCTGGAATGTACTCCAGCTGATGTTTGAGCAATCCTGAAGTCTTCTCAAGTAGTTCCAAGCGTCCTCGAGTGCTGCCCTTGAAGGTCTTCAACAATGCCCGTGTTGTCTTGAAGCCGAAACTGATATGGAAGTGCGATTGCAAAATCGCACTCCATATGGAGTAGCCCCCGAGCCTTAGGTTGAGTTGTAGACTCTGGCTGAGGGTCCATCTGAAGTTTTGGCAAGAATATCCCGAAAAATCCGGAGAAAAAACCGAAGGACACGTGGCACGGAGCCCTCGAGCCTTGAGTTGAGTACTTCCTCTCGAATTGAAGGGTCATATTGTAGAATGTGTCCTGAGATGCTCTTGAGTCTTGTCGCTCCCCAGGAAGTTGAGTAGAAATAGCCGAGCCCCCGAGGTGAGGCGCGTCGACTAGTAGAAGTTGAAGGGTCACACTGTCGGTGTTTTAGACCGGCAACCTACTAAGGGGAGTACCCGAAGTAGATGAATGTGGCCTCGCCGAGATCGGTAACTCGAAGGAAGAGACACGTGGCATACAATTTAGACAGGTTCGGGCCGCAATGTGCGTAATACCCTACATCCTGTATGCTGCGTAGCTCTGGATTGATTGGGTACGATTACAAGATGATGTAATCTTACGTCATGAGATGAGATGATGGAGAGAGGGGTCCCTGCCTCGCCTTATATAGTCTGGGAGGCAGGGTTACAAGTCGGTTCAGGGAGAGAGTACTAGTCGAGTACGTCTAGGAGTCCTCCATACAGTGCGGGACATGTACAACTTCCTAACCGAGTACTTATTCTCTGTAATCCTTGTGCTTCACGCCATCAGGTGCCGTACAGCGCAAGTCGGGTAGTCCCAGGGGCCCACCGAGTAGTCGGTCCTGGTACCCAACGAGGTAGTGGGCCCAGAGAGGTCCATACGACAAGCCCCCGAGTACTTTGTAGTCGAGAAGAATAGCTTCAAGTAGTCTTGACGGCCTTAACGAGTAGTCCTCAAGCATCCCCGAGTGCTACAAGTCAAAAGTCCTCAAGAGTAGTCGAAGCATCCCGAGGCTGGAATGTACTCCAGCTGATGTTTGAGCAATTCTGAAGTCTTCTCGAGTAGTCCCAAGCGTCCTCGAGTGCTGCCCTTGAAGGTCTTCAACAATGCCCATGCTGTCTTGAAGCCGAAACTGATATGGAAGTGCGATTGCAAAATCGCACTCCATATGAAGTAGCCCCTGAGCCTTAGGTTGAGTTGTAGACTCTGGCTGAGGGTCCATCTGAAGTTTTGGCAAGAATATCCCGAAAAATCCGGAGAAAAAACCGAAGGACACGTGGCACGGAGCCCCCGAGCCTTGAGTCGAGTACTTACTCTCGAATTGAAGGGTCATCTTGTAGAATGTGTCCTGAGATGCTCTTGAGTCTTGTCGCTCCCCAGGAAGTCGAATAGAAGTAGCTGAGCCCCCGAGGTGAGGCGCGTCGACTAGTAGAAGTTGAAGGGTCACGCGCCGCCGCTGAGTCAGCCGAGCGCAGACTTATCCATCCGGCCGTTGGAGGGACCGCCGTTGACTTATAAGTAGAAGCCAAAACCCTTAGGGTTTTTCACCCCACGCATTCGTAGCAGATCTAGCCATAAATCACCGCCAGTTCAAACTGCCGCCGCTGAGAGGATTGTAGATCCGATTGCGCTGCCATAGGAAGCCACCGCTGTAGCCCCCGAGCGAATGCGCGTGAAGACACCGTGCACCTGGAGAATGAAGCCTTCACCGTCGAAGACCGCGAAGGCCGCCAGTGGGAAAAAGAGGGCCCGTGAAGAGGCCACCGGATCTGCTGCGGGGACGCCGCCGGTGTCTCCGCCGCGGCCAGACCCGAATCGCGAGTGGAAGAAGTCCAAGGCCAAGACTAAAGACCTGCTGGCCCTTCTCAACAGTGGATTTCTGCGGGAGAAGGAGGTGGACATGTGGAGAGCCGCGGCAGGGGATCCGTACCCCATGGAGAAGAACCCGGACAAGATCCCGATGTTCACCCAGTTCGCGGAGCGCGGACTGTCCCTCCCTGCCAGTGACTTCTTCAAAGGGTTATTGGGGTACTACGACATCGAGTACCTCAACCTCAACCCCAACGGTATCTTCCACACCGCCGTCTTTGTACATTTCTGTGAAGCCTTCTTGGGAATCAAGCCCCATTGGATCTTGTTCCGGAAGTTCTTCCGGGTGAAGCCTCGGCCCGGCGCCGGCCAATCCCCGAGTAGTCGGAGGAGCGGGGATCCAGATGAGGGAGGACGCGGCAGAGTAGTACCTCTCCTACAAGTTGATTGATTCCAATCAAGATTGGAAAGCAAAGTGGTTCTACGTCACGAACCACCACCCGGAGCTGCCGAAGCCAAGCGGGAAGCGGCCCAAGCACCGGCCATGGTGGAACTCGAAGCCGACGATGCAAGAAGGACTCCAGTTGCCCGAGCTGTTGGCGAAGATCAAGGCGCTGAGGGAAGCCGGGCTGAGGGCCGAACATGTGGCCTTCAGCTTCATGAAGCGTAGGGTGCAGCCGCTGATGGCCCGCGACACCCTAGGGTACGAGTACACTGGCGACGACGACACGTCGCGGATGCCTGGAGATGAAGTCGACGACGACGACATTGTTGATAGGCTGGCCAGGATCTTCAAAGATATGTCGGCGTACACACCGTGCCCAGTACCAGAGTACTCCACCGCGCGCCCACCAAAAGAGGTCAGTAGCCGCATCCATTGTCGAGTACTCATTACATAAGAGTAGTCGTACTGATGTGTTGTGCTTCTTGTAGGATGACTTGGCGAAGATCGTCTCCGAGCCGGCGTCACCTCCTCAGCTTGTCGAGGTCCCAGAGGACGGGAAGGCCAAGGTCAAGGAGCGGCGCGAGGTTGGCGAAGGAGACGACATAGTTGTCGTTGAGGACACGTCCGAGGAGGACGACGATGTGGAGACGCTCCAAGATTGCTTCCAGCTGTGGTCGCGGTTCAGCCGCCCTGGATTGCCGCACATACCTCTCGTTTAGGATCAGCCAGCTAGTTTGGAGGCTAGCTTGCCCGCGCCGCCAAGGAAGCCGCGCAATGTGGCCCGCAAGCGCGTGGCCAAGAAGTTGAAGGTCACAGAGACCACATCTCGAGAGGTAAGCCATCTTGAATAAGGTAGTCGAGTACTGATGTCTCGAGTTTGTGTGTTGATGACGAAGTTTCCTTACTTGCAGGAGATGCCACCTTCCGACCCCGTTGAGCAGGGCGACGAAGGCGACTGGGACACAGTGGGGGAGCCAGCTGGGGGTAGTCGTAGCCCAGCCCCCACCGTAGAAGAGCTCTTGGCGCAGATGGAGCGCCAGCCCCCTGTTGCTCAGGGGGGCACGGAGCCCGCCCGGCTGCGCCACCGAGGAGGCGGCGGCTGCGAGGTGCGGGGAGGAAGCGCCTGCCGAGGCAGGACTGGTCGACATCGCCAGTATCCTCGGCGCCCCAACCGTGATGGTGGTCCGGTCGAGCTTGTAAGTGTTGATCCTTCCCGAGTAGTACATTAGATGTGGTAGTCGTACTAGGTTGACAACTAGCTTGTACACTGCAGGAAATCGACAGACTTGTCTTGGGATGGGGATGAACCCGCTGCAGAGGTGGCGGAAGAGAAGGTCGCGCCGCCCGCTGAGGAGTCCGCTCCCGCCCCTCAGGCAGAGCCCGAAGCGCCGGCCGCTGAAACTACGTTGCCTGAGGCCTGCGTCGTTGAAGGTGAGTACTCTGCTCAGGTGCGAGTACACCCGAAGAGCAGTCATAGCCGCCAGGTAAGACTGATCCGCTTGTCCCTTTGTCGACAGGTGCTGAGGCCGGGGGAAGCGATATCCCATCGGCGGTGCCCGTTGAAGATGTGGCACCGTAGACTCAAGAGGTTGCCGGAGGAGGCCCCGAGTCGATGGAGGTGACCGTCGGAGAAGCCGTCGCGACGACTGGAGGGGAGGGCGATGACGCGCTGCCAGAACCCGCTCTGGAGGTGGTCGTCCGCTCGCTAGAGATCCAGGATGCAGAGCCAATCCGCTCGGCGCCAATATCCAGAGCCGCGACGAGTAGTCGTGGCGGGCTCGAGTTGTTGGTGGATGATCTTGTCGACCCGGCGACGGTGGCTCGGCACCTGGAGGCGGTGCGCCAGGCCGAGCAATGGATGAAGGTGAGTAGTCGACACTCTTGAGTAGTCAATCCTTTAGTGTTGAGTACCCATTTGACATGTGTTGTCTGTGCAGGACGTCGCGGAGAGGTCCCGCCAGAAGTCCAAGATGCTTCAAGGATACGGCGACGCGGTGCTCCGGGCCGAGACATTAGAGGAGCAACTCGTGAAGTCCCAGGAGCACGCCGCCGCCATGCAGTCGAAGCTGGACACCGCCTTGGCCAAGTATCACAATGACGTCCAAGAGATGCAGGCGAACAGCGACGATCTGGTGCGGAAGAACAAGTCTCTCCGCAACAAAAATAAAAGTACGCGACCGCCTTGCCGGGTACTTGTTGATGGTAGCTTGAGGTAGTCTGACCCACTTTGCCTTTGTTGATTGCAGAGCTTGAGACCCGTGTAGATCAGCTGAAGACTTCGGAGACTGATCTGAAGAACCTCTTCTACCGGGAGCAAGAGGCCCGGCAGGTACAGGAGTACGATTATAAGGAGCTTGCTTACGAGTGCGACAAGCACATGGAGCTCCGTATTGCATCAGATCGTGACCTCGTCAACTGCTACAAATCCTCGCAGAAGCTGAACGAGGACTGTGAGAAGCTGTGGGCTCAGCTCAAGGAACTCGAGGAAGCCGCGCTCCCCATCGCGAGGCTGCTGGTGCCCCACCCTGGCGGTCCGAAGATAGCTCCACTAGAGGACCGGCTGAAGGAAGCCCCAAGCCGTCTGGCGACCTACGTGAAGCACTTGGCCAAGTCGGTCCCCAACCAAGTTCTTGCCTTCATGAAGTCGTACTTCCCGAAGGCTCCTTTGGACGTAGTCGCCGGTGGGCTAGCCACCAATTGCACCGACGAGCAATACGCGGAACTGCCGGGAGCAGATGGCGCCCATCGCCGAACAAGTTGCCGAGAAGCTCAACCTCCAGTAGTCCTGTAATGTTAGCTCGTAGCAGTAGTTGTACATAAACAATTGTAATGAAATTGTTTGAGTATGAATGAAGAATACTTCCATGAATGAGTACTCATTATCGCGATCTATGAGTGCGGAGTCCCATCGTGGAGTCGTCGCGAGTAGTCATACTCGCCAGTAGTCTCGTTGAGGGAGGAAGACAGAAAAGTAGTTGACGGATAATCGAACTTCATTACTGAAGAAGTACACCTGGATGGCCAGGGTCGTAGTTACAGAGTAATTGCCAGGACCCGGAGGCCGCCTACGGCTAAGTAGTGCTAGGGCATGTAGCCGCTTACAGCAGTAGATCTGTTAGTAGCCGTGTAGGCTAGACCTAGGAGTACATGGTCTCTCAATAGACTGCTGCTAGAGTACTTTGTCTCTCGTCGCAGCCCAGGATCCGTAGGTAGCCGCATGGGCTGGATCCTGGAGAGGAGTAGTCTGGAGACTGGTGCCTGGACCCGAAGGCCGCTTACAGCGAAGGGGTCTTGGTGTAGTCGTGTAGACTTGAGCCCCCAGGGTAGTCGTGTAGACTAGGCGTAGAACCGACAGAGTTGGTCGACGTTCCACGAGTTGTTGACGTCTTCGCCTTCAAGCGTCTGAAGGCGGTAGGAGCCCGGTCCGGTCACCTTTATAACTGTGAAGGGACCTTCCCAGGGCGAGCTGAGCTTGTGTAGTCCTTCCATGTTCTGGATGCGACGGAGGACAAGATCACCAATGTTGAAGGAGCGTTCCTTGACGTTGCGATCATGGTAGCGTCGGATACCCTCCAGGTACCTTGCTGATTGGACGAGGGCGGCACAACGAGCTCCTTCGTGTCCGTCGATGTCAACTCGTCTGCTATTTTGGAGACGCCTTCGTCGTAGTGCTCCACTGCTGGTGAATCCCACATGACATCAGCAGGGAGGATTGCTTCGGAGCCGTAGACCAGGAAGTATGGAGATTGCCCCGTTGGCTTGGAGGGTTGAGTACGTAGCCCCCAGAGTGCATTGGGTAGTTCCTTGATCCACTTGCCTCCTTTGGAGTTCGCGGCGTCGTGTAGCCACTTTTTGAGAGCGTCGAGCACCATCCCATTGGCGTGCTCAACTTGTCCATTGGCCCGAGGGTGGGCAACTGAGACATATCGGACGTCGATCCCACTGTTCTCGCAGTACTCCCAGAACTGGTGGTTGTTGAAGTTGGAGCCCAGGTCTGTGATGATGCGATGGGGTAGTCCGTAGCGATGTACCAGTTCATTCAGGAAGTCGAGTACTCTGTCAGCCTTGGGACATGTGACCGGCTTGACCTCGATCCACTTGGTGAACTTGTCGATGGCCATCAATACTCTGTTGAACCCACCTGGCGCAGTTGGAAGTGGCCCAATCATGTCGAGCCCTCAGCAGGCGAAAGGCCAGGTTGGCGGTATGGTGATTAGCTTGTAGGCTAGGACGTGTTGCTGCTTGGCGAAGTATTGGCACCCTTGGCACCTTCTGACGAGTTCTTCGGCGTCGCCCAGAGCTGTGGGCCAATAGAAAGCTCGTCGGAAGGCCTTGCTGACCAGCGTGCGAGAGGACGTGTGGTTGCCGCAGACGCCTTTGTGGATCTCCTCCAAGATGTCCTTGCCTTCTTGTCTGGGAACGCACTTCATGAGTACTCCTGAAGATGCGCCCCGCCTGTAGAGCTTGTCTCCGACGAGGACATAGGACTTGGCGCGGCGGATGAGCTGCTCGGCCAAGTTCTTGTCCGAGGGAACCTTCTGCTCGCTGAGGTAGTCGATGAAGGGCTGCCTACAATCCACGTCGATCATCATGACCTCCTGGCCAGCCCGAGGATGCGCTGGGACAGTGGTCGGTGGCGCCGGCTTCGGAATGGATGGCGCGTGAAGCTCGTGGATGAAGACACCCGCTGGTACTTTGGCGCGAGTAGAACCAAGCTTTGATAGGACGTCCGCTGCAACGTTGTTGTCGAGGACGACGTGGTGGAACTCGAGACCGTAGAACTTGTTCTCGAGCTTGCGGACTTCTAGGCAGTAGGCGTCCATGTTTCTCCTTGTTGCGGTCCCAGGACTTGTTGACTTGGTTGATGACCACTGCGGAGTCGCCGTAGACTAGTAGCCGCTTGATGCCTAGTGAAGCTGCGAGGCGGAGCCCGTGTAGCAGAGCTTCATACTCGGCTTCGTTGTTTGTGACCTTCCAGAAGATCTGCAGGACGTACTGGAGTTGTTCGCCCGTTGGAGAGATCAAGAGTACTCCCGCACCTGCGTCCTCGAGGTTGAGTGAGCCGTCGAAGTACATCACCCAGTGCTCTAGGCACTCGGTTGGAGTAGGTAGCTGATTCTCCCGCCACTCCGCCATGAAGTCGACTAGTGCCTGCGACTTGATGGCTGTGCGTGGTTTGAAGTCGATGTTGAGGGCACCGAGTTCGACTGCCCTCTTGGAGATTCTTCCAGTAGCATCTTGGTTCCGCAGGATGTCGCCGAGCGGGTAGTCGGTGACGACGGAGATCGAGTACTCCTGGAAGTAGTGTCGTAGCTTCCGCGAGGTGATGAGCACTGCGTACAGAAGCTTCTGTACAGTCTGGTAGCGTGCCTTGGATTCTGACAAGACCTCACTGACGAAGTAGACTGGTCGCTGGACTGGGTAGGCGTGGCCGTCTTCCTGCCGCTCGACGATGATGGCAGTACTGACAACGTGAGTAGTCGTAGCGAGGTACAGCAGTAGCTGCTCGCCTTTGCGAGAAGCCATGAGGACTGGTGGCTTCGATAGGAAGTCCTTGAGCTGGGCAAGGGCTTGGTCCGCCTCTGGAGTCCACACGAACTGCTCCTGGTGCATGAGTAGTTTGAAGAAGGGGAGCCCCCATTCTCCAAGCTTCGAGATAAATCTGTTCAAGGCCGCCATGCACCCGGTCAGCTTCTGGACGTCTTTGATGCACGTGGGAGATTTCATGCTGGTGATGGCGGAGAGCTTCTCGAGATTGGCTTCGATGCCGCGATGGCTGATGATGAAGCCGAGTAGTTTCCCCGAAGGTATGCCGAAGACGCACTTGTTCGGGTTGAGCTTCCAGCGGTACTCGCGCAGGGATGCGAAAGTCTCTTCAAGATCGTCGATGAGGGTGCTGGAGTTTCTGGTCTTGATGACCACGTCATCCACGTAGGCTTCGACGTTCTTGTTGAGTTGCCTCTTGAAGCAGGCCTGGATAGCTCGTTGGTATGTAGCACCGGCGTTCTTCAACCCGAAGGACATGGTCGTGTAGCAGTACATGCCAAACGGGGTGATGAACGCGGTCTTCTCCTGGTCTTCTTCCTTGATCGCGATCTTGTGATACCCGGAGTAGCAGTCGAGGAAGCAGAGCAGGTCGCAGCCCGCCGTGGAGTCGATGACTTGGTCAATCTGCGGCAACCCAAAGGGGTCCTTGGGGCAGTGCTTGTTGAGGTCGGTGTAGTCGACGCACATCCTCCACTCGTTCGAGTTCTTCTTGCAGACGAGAACGGCGTTGGCGAGCCACTCAGGATGGAAGACTTCTTTGATGAAGCCCGCCGCGAGTAGTTTGGTGATAGAGGCGGAGTGCCCGATCTTTCGGTGAGTGGAGATAGCTTCGATCTGGTGGGAGACGACCCTCACGATCCGACTACGACGAGCGAGACTCGAAGTGCCAATGCAATCGCTGAACCAACTCCCGATGGTTACCGACCTTGCCGGCGCAAGATCAGCCTGATCACGAAGATCAATTCTTGTGCACAATCGAAGAACGAACAAGAATCCGAGGCGAGCAATCTTAATATCACTCGAAAGTGGAGTTCTGATTCACAGAGGACAACACGTATTTGTGCGTGTTCTGGTGTAGCTAAAGCTAGATGTAAAACAAAACTCAAACCCTAATGTGGCGGCGGCTACTGAATATATGAGCTAGGAGGACGTCCTCCTAGGGTTGTGGGCGACCAGGGGTTGGCCACAACTTGGGCTTAAGGCCCGACACGATACACGGCCCGTTGGACCAAAATAAGGTGACACAGCACCCTTAGACAGAAAAATAGCCCGACTCAAAACGACGATTGCGGCCGCCTCGGTGAACATATGACAGTGATTCCGGACCCATCTGAAAGTAGACTTGATAAGCTTTCCATCAAGTACTTGATCGCCCAAAACGGAGTCCGAATGAAACCGTGGTGACCTTCACAAGTTGACGTTCGTGCGCAGTCCGAATCCAGCCACATATCCTTCATTCTTTAGCACCATGACGTAGTTCAACTCTCTTGCAGGAGCCCGAGTGATTGGCCCTGAAGGTGGTGCCTGGAGTGAAGGTGCTGCTGGTGTAGATGTACTGGTGATGTCCTCATCATCCTCCCCTTCTTGAACTGAAGTCGTCCTCGACGGCAACTCGTCATCTTCGCCCGCATATGGTTTCAAATCTGCAACATTAAAACTAGTGGAAACACCAAACTCCGCGAGCAGGTCAAAAACATAAGCATTTTCATTAATCTTGGTTAGCACTTTAAAAGGACCAGCAGCACGAGGCATTAATTTAGAACGGCGCAAAGCAGGAAAACGATCCTTTCGTAAATGCAATCAAACCATATCACCAGGCTCAAAAGTAACAAGTTTTCTACCTTTACTACCAAAGAACTTGATACTTAGCATTAGCAGCAGCAATGTTTTGGTGAGTTTTTTCATGCATTAATCATTTGTTCAACATGTGCAACAGCATCGATGTGCGGGACGTCCTCAGCATCAAGCGAAAATAAATCAATAGGCGCCCGCGGAATGTAACCATACACAATCTGAAAAGGACTCATCTTTGTAGAAGAATGTGTTGCATAATTATAAGCAAACTCAACATGAGGCAAACAATCTTCCCAACGTTTCAAATTTTTATTTAGAACAGCCCTAAGCATGGTTGACAAAGTCCTATTAACCACCTCAGTTTGCCCATCAGTCTGAGGGTGACAAGTTGTACTAAACAGTAATTTAGTTCCCAATTTATTCCAAAGTGATCTCCAAAAATGACTGAGAAACTTAGCATCACGATCGAGAGACTATTGTATTTGGAATACCATGCAAACGAATAATCTCTCTAAAGAACAAATCAGCAACACGACTAGCATCATCGGTCTTATGACAAGGTATGAAATGAGCCATTTTGGAGAAACGATCAACAACCACAAAAATGCTATCCCTCCCCTTCTTAGTTCTAGGCAATTCCAAAACAAAATCCATCGAAATATCAAGCCAAGGAGAGGTAGGACATGCAAAGGCATATACAAACCATGGTTGCTCAAACGTGACTTAGCTTTCTGACAAGTAGTGCAACGTGCAACAACGCGCTCAACATCTTTGCGCATCCGGGGCCAAAATAAGTGGGCAGCCAGCACCTCATGTGTCTTGTAAACGCCAAAATGCCCCATGAGACCGCCTCCATGTGCTTCCTGCAACAACAACACGAACCGAACTAGCCGGAACACACGCCTTGTTAGCGCGAAACAGAACCCGTCCCGGCAGTGAAATTTGCCCCAAGGTTTCCCATTAACACAATGAGCGAAAACATCTTTAAAATCAGCATCGTCCACATATAAATCTTTCACGGTTTGCAAGCCAAAAATTTTAAAATCTAACCGTGACAACATAGTTTAACGACGAGACAAAGCATCGGCGATAACATTATCCTTCCCATTCTTGTGTTTTATGATGTAAGGAAAGGACTCAATAAATTCGACCCATTTAGCATGACGACGGTTCGCATTTGTTTGGGTACGAATATGTTTCAAAGTCTCATGATCCGAATGAATTATAAACTCGCGATGCCAAAGATAGTGCTGCCATGTTTGCAAAGTTCGCACTAAAGCATAAAGTTCCTTATCATAAGTTGAGTATTTCAAGCTAGCACCACTTAATTTCTCGCTAAAGTAAGCAACTGGTTTACCTTCTTGTAACAAAACAGCACCTAGCCCAATACCACTAGCATCGCATTCAAGCTCAAATACTTTAGTAAAATCAGGCAACTGCAAGAGAGGAGCGTGGGTTAACTTATCTTTCAATGTGGTGAACGCTACCTCCTGTGCATCACTCCAAGCAAAAGGAACATCTTTCTTTGTAAGCTCATGTAGAGGTGCTGCAATGGTGCTAAAATCACGGACAAAACGGCGGTAGAAACCTGCAAGACCAAGAAAACTCCGAATCTGGGTAACCGTTGTTGGTGTAGGCCACTCCCGAATAGCATCAATCTTGCTGCTGTCCACCTCAATACCCTGTGGAGTAACAACATAACCAAGAAACGAGACACGTTGTGTGCAGAAGATGCATTTTTCAATGTTAGCAAATAAATGGGCAGCCCTCAATGCGTCAAAAACAGCACGCAAATGTTCTAAATGCTCTGCCATAGACTTGCTGTAAATCAAGATATCGTCAAAATAGACAACGACAAACAATCCTATGAAGGGCCTCAGAACTTCATTCATCAAGCGCATAAAAGTGCTGGGAGCATTAGTCAAACCAAATGGCATAACCAACCATTCATATAAGCCAAATTTAGTTTTAAAAGCCGTTTTCCAGTCATCTCCCAATTTCATTCTAATCCGATGGTAACCACTACGCAAATCAATCTTAGTAAACAGAATGGCACCACTAAGCTCATCTAGCATATCATCAAGGCGTGGTATAGGGTGGCGATAACGAATTGTTATGTTATTAATAGCACGACAATCTACACACATACGCCATGAACCATCTTTCTTAGGAACAAGTAACACGAGAACCGAGCAAGGACTAAGAGACTCACGAATGTAACCCTTATCAAGTAGCGCCCGCACTGGCGCCGAATCTCTTTTGTCTCATCCGGGTTTGTACGATACAGGGCGCGGTTTGGAAGCTGGGCACCGGGAATGAGGTCGATCTGGTGCTCAATGCCACGAAGCGGTGGGAGACCCGGTGGCAAGTCTTTGGGAAAGACATCAGCATACTCCTGCAAAAGGTTAGCAACCGCAGGCGAAATATCCACAGATGGTGCATCATCAATGGAAGCAAGCACACTACAGCATACAAGTGCATAGCATGGCAAAGGAGCATCTCGAATATCATCAAAATCAGCACGTGTAGCAAGTAAAACAGGAGCATTCAACTTAATTTCAGATTTATCAGAAGTGGAGGGTGATGGTTCCTGTTGTTTAGCCATTTTAACAGCTCTAGCAAGATCATCTTTAACAATTTGTTCAGGCGTCATAGGATGTATAATTATTTTTTGACCCTTAAACATGAGAGAATAATGATTTGAACGACCATGATGCAAGCTATCAGTATCATATTGCCAAGGTCTACCAAGTAACAAAGAACATGCTTCCATAGGAACAACATCACAATCAACATAATCAGAGTAAGCACCTATAGAAAAAGGAACACGCACCGAGCGTGATACTCTAATTTTGCCACCATCATTAAGCCATTGAATGTGATATGGGTTTGCATGCTTACGAGTGGGCAATGACAAGCCTTCTCGTCCAAAGATAGTACTCGCCAAATTGTTGCGGCGCCGCCGTCGATGATGATGCGAATCGACCGCTCCCGCACAACACCCTTCGTATGGAACGAGTGTGTCGCCGATTCTTCTCGGCCGGGGGCGACCTCGTGTACTAAGAACACGCCGCACAACAAGACTCTTGTACCTATCGGCGTCCCCCGGATTGACATGTATGTCCGTCTTAGCCGCATTGTCGGTGGCAAGCAAAGTATGTTCAAGTTCTTCGAATCACTAGTCCGAAGAGTACTCACCGTTGTCACGAATGAGTAATGTGCGTTTGTTCGGACGAGTCCCGAGCCACGTGGCCACGTCCGCCGCAACGAAAATACGTGATATCCCGTGTACGACCCGTGGTGGATGCCGCGCCCGTGGATGGAGTGGTGCCTCGTGGCCGGGGTGGCTCCTGCTCGCGTAGCCGGTTCTCACGTGGTGTAGGTGTGGATGGCGCGGGAAGAGCGAGGTGTGCTTTGGGCGGACGACGAATTTCTACCTGCAAAAGTGTTAGAATATGTCCTCGAGCGGCGTCCCTGCACTTCACGCTCAGCTTTGCAAGCAAACTCAAATAATTGGGTCAGGTCAACATATTCTTTATAATCAAGGATGTCCTGAATTTCGCGGTTCAAACCACCACGAAAGCGTGCGTCGGGTTCCTCCAATATACCACAACGAATCATACCTTTTTGCAACTCCTGGTAATAGTCCTCAACAGACTGAGAACCTTGCTGAAATCGCTGCATTTTGTTAAGCAAATCACGGGCATAATATGAAGGCACAAAGCGATGTCGCATAGCAGTTTTTAATTGCTCCCAAGTGGTCGGAACAAAGAGTAGGATTTTTATTCTTATACTCACGCCACCGATTAAAGCAAAATCGGAAACTCACTAATGGCGACCTTAACTTGAGAGGTAGCAACAATATCATGACATGAAAATTTTTGTTCAACTTCTAACTCCCAATCAAGATATGCGAGCAGGATCGTATTTGCCATTAAAGGGTGGAATTTTAAATTTGATTTTTGAGAAGGAGTCGTTACCGGCGGTGCGGCGTGGTACACGGCGGGCTTTGCCGCGGCGGTCGACATCCTCCTCGCTCATCGTCACCCACACATCCTTGGGCCACCAAATCGCTTACCACCGTGTTCAATGCATCGAGTCGTGACACGATGGCGTCAATCGTCGTCTTGGTGGTCGTGCGCGCGAGGTCGAGCCGGTCGAACCGCTCGTTGGCCGTAGTAACCGTGGAGTCCATTCGTTCGTGCATGGTCCGGATGTCGGTGACAAGGCCTTCAATCTCGGTACGCATGTCCCGCAACTCTTTCTTGTCCGTGTCGCCCGACATGGTTAGCGCAAACACAAAAATAAAACGACAACAAAAGCGAGGTGTGGAACGGCTCACAAGGCGCTCAAACTAGTGCTGTTATCAAATTCTTATACGTTCTTACCAAGACATAGGGGCGACCCGCAACCAACCGGTGGAACTCACGAAAGATTGGAGGAGCGATTGCCCGGAGAAACAAAATCCGCTCGTCGTAGAAATATGAGGAGTTCCGGGAAGGCTGCACTCAATTTGAAGGATTAGCACAATCAAACAATAATGCAAAGCTGAATAATAGTGCTAAACACGATCAAACGCTGCTGGTAACAAGTGAAACCGAAAAGGAAGTGAAAAAGATGGAGGGGCGCACCTCTTTTTTTATTTTTTTTCGATTTTTTTTAAATTTTTTTTCAAGGTGCCCCAAAAACTGATAATATGAACACAGAGGATCTCAAATAGCAACTCACCACATGCACTTTTTCCGAAAGTACAGGGGTATTCCGAAAGCACTCTCTCTCTCTCTCAAAAGTAAGGCCAAGCTCTGAATATGGTGTGCTGTGGCGTGGTAGTTTTACCGTGGATAATAGCAGGAGAGGTACGGTATGCCGTGGCAAAAACGGAACCGGACTCCACGGAAAACTCCTTCAACAAGGACGAATCGGTGGCGAATTGTGACGGTGCAAAACTCTTGCACCGAGACGAAGCGGTTCCCGTTTCCCACTTGGACTGTGCGGCGGTCTCTCTTTTCTTTCGGATCCTCTCTCTTTTTTTTGTTCCTTTTTTTGGATTGCTTTCCTTTTTTTTCTTTTTTTTCTCTTTTTTTTTGACCTACCGCACCACGGGACAGGGAAGGGAAACCGAGAGGCGGCGGCGTGACGGTGGGCGTGACGGCTAGGGTTAGATGAAACAAAGATGAAACACAAGTAACCAGCAACAATTGAACGAGTAAGCACACAAATTCAACAAAGACACTTATTGAAAGAATGTGCAAGGCTAAAAGGTGGTTGCTGGGACAAGGATCTAACCTGAAATAATTTTTGTTTTGGTTTTTGTGGATTGTAGGAAAGGAAAAACACTCGATAAAACTCACCGATCAACCTGGAAATCTGATACCACTTGATATAGGCGGAGTGCCCGATCTTTCGGTGAGTGGAGATAGCTTCGATCTGGTGGGAGACGACCCTCACGATCGACTACGACGAGCGAGACTCGAAGCGCCAATGCAATCGCTGAACCAACTCCCGATGGTTACCGACCTTGCCGGCGCAAGATCAGCCTGATCACGAAGATCAATTCCTGTGTGCAATCGAAGAACGAACAAGAATCCGAGGCGAGCAATCTTAATATCACTCGAAAGTGGAGTTCGATTCACGAGAGGACGGCACGTATTTGTGCGTGTTCTGGTGTAGCTAAAGCTAGATGTAAAACAAAACTCAAACCCTAATGTGGCGGCAGCTACTGAATATATGAGCTAGGAGGACGTCCTCCTAGGGTTGTGGGCGACCAGGGGTCGGCCACAACATGGGCTTAAGGCCCGACACGATACACGGCCCGTTGGACCAAAATAAGGTGACGCAGCACCTTAGACAGAAAAACAGTCCGACTCAAAACGACGATTGCGGCCGCCTCGGTGAAGATATGACAGTGATTCCGGACCCATCTGAAAGTAGACTTGATAATCTTTCCATCAAGTACTTGATCGCCCAAAACGGAGTCCGGATGAAATCGTGGTGACCTTCACAAGTTAGCGTTCGTGCGCAGTCCGAATCCAGCCACATATCCTTCATTCTTTAGCACCATGACGTAGTTCAACTCTCTTGCAGGAGCCCGAGTGATTGGCCCTGAAGGTGGTGCCTGGAGTGAAGGTGTTGCTGGTGTAGATGTACTGGTGATGTCCTCATCATTTGGCGAGTTCCTTCTTGATGGCGTCCTGTCTGTTGTCGGTGAAGCGGCGGAGGTGTTGTCGCTTCGGGGTAGCTTTAGGATCGACGTTGAGGGAATGCTCGATCAACTCCCTGGGCACCACTGGCATGTCCGCTGGCTTCCACGCGAAGATGTTGCGGTTAGCCCGGAGGAAGTTGATGAGCGCGTCTTCCTATTTGGGGTCGAGACCCGCCCCGGTGGTAGTAGTCTTGTTGCTGTCGCCTGTCCCGAGGTCAATTGTTTTGACCAGAACCTCCTCAGCTGGCTGAGGCTTGTTAGCTTTATTCGACTTCTCTGGGATGTCGAGTTCACTTGGGGCAAGCTTCTTCGACGCAGCGTAGATCTCCATCATTGCGTTGGGTACTTGATTTGTGGAGGCGATCTCCACAGCTTCCGTGTCGCAGTCGTGCGAGATCTTCAAGTCCCCATGCAGTGAGAGAACACCTACTGCACTTGGCATCTTGAGTACCAAGTAGGTGTAGTGGGGTACCGCCATGAACTTGGCGATGGCCGGTCTGCCGAGGATGGCATGGTAGGACGTCTCGAAGTCCGCGACTTCAAACTTGATGTACTCGGTACGATAGTTGTCCCGAGATTCCCCGAAGGTAACTGGCAGGACCACTGAGCCTAGTGGGATAGCCGCTTTCCCGGGGACGATGCCATAGAAGGGCGAGGTGCTCTTGGTGAGCATGTGGGTGATGTCGAGCTTCATCTTCTTCAAGGTATTGGTGAAAAGGACGTTGAGCCCGCTTCCACCGTCGATGAGGACCTTGTTGAGCCTGGATAGCCCTGGGCACAAAAAACCGAGAACCGAGAACCGAACCGAAAGAACCGGGAACCGGAACCGAAAGAACCGGAACCGAGAAAATCGGTTCCTGTTTGGTTCCTAGTTCTCTGGAACCGAAAACCTCCGGTTCTTCGGTTCGGTTAACCGAGAACTGATCTATCAAACTTTCAGCCCATTAACACAAGCACAGCCCACGGCCCAACTAAATTAACCCTAGGTCACCCACCCTCTCCTCTCAGACCCCCACCCGACCACCCCCATCCCAACGCCGCCGCACCCACCCCCACGCAGCCACACCACCACAACCACACCACCGCACGTCTGCACCCCGCAAGTCGCGCCCATCCCCTCGCGCGGTGCACCGCGCACCACCGCCGAACCCCCCACTTGCCGCGGCCTCGCACAACCCCCGTCCCCCCGCCGGCGTCCGCGTCCTCGACCCCCGCAGCCGCATCCCCAACGGTCTCGACCCCCGGCCGGCCATCCACCACGCCGTCCGCCGCCGCCGGCCATCCCTTGCGGCCGCCGATGCTCCCTCTCTCCATCCTCCTCAAATCTCAACGGCCGCGGTGCCTTGCGTGAGCTCGACGGCCTAGAGTCCGCCGCCCGGCGCCCGTCCCCGGCCAGCGCGTGCCGTCTGCGGCGACGAGGGACGGAGGGAGGGAAGGTGTTTTCGTTGGCTGCTACAGACGAATCTCTCTCCGGTTCCCTCGGTTAGAACCGGAACCGAACCGAAGGAACCAAAACTGAACGGTTCTTTCTTAGGTTCTGACTTTTTGAGAACCGAAATTTCGCAAGAACCGAAGAACCGAACTGATCGGTTCGGTTCGAACCGAACACCCAGGGCTAAGCTTGGAGCCCGTGACCACCGGCTTCAGGACGAGAGGGAACCGCCCTGGTTCGGAGAAGCTAGTCCATTGATCCGTGCGGGAGAAGGTAATGGGTACCTCCGACCACTTGAGAGGGGTCAGAACCGCTGGTTCAATGCTCATGACTTCTCGACGGATAGCCTTTTGTTCCCGTATGCTGGGTAGTCCACCGAAGAGGACGTTGACCGTCTTGTCGGCTTCCTGGAAGTCGCCATTGCCGTCGTCGTTCTTCTTCTTGCCTTTCTTGTCATGAGGGTGCGGTGGCTCTGGAGTACTCTTGAGTGCTCCCCTGAGTTGGTAGCACTGCTCAGTGGTGTGGTTGCCGTCTAGATTCCACGGACACTTCTCTTTCAGCAAGTCTTTGAAGCCGCCGGAGGTCTTCTTCGAGTTATCCTTCGTAGGGCGCTGAATAGCCGCGACAGTGTTGTCTGGCTTGTGCTTGCGGTTGGGACCCAAGTAGTTGTTGTTGTTGCGACCGCCTTGGTTCCCGTTGTTGCTGCTGCCACCGCCCGTGTTCTGTTTGCTCTTGTCACGAATGGCATCGTACTTGGCGTTGGCTTTGTCTTCTTCATCAGCCCAGGACGTGATCATGTCCTTGAGATGGGGGATGGACCTGGGGCGGCGTCAACCGAAGTCTTCGAAGGTACAACGGTGGTAGAGGCCGTTTTGGAAAAGGTCGATGACCCCCTTGTCGGTGACGTCGACTACGGTGGCGCGCTTGTCGAAGAAGCACCGCATGTACTTGCGGAGGGTCTCTCCTTGTTCCTGCTTCACCATGCGAGTACCCGAGCGGCCCATAGCGCCCGCGAAGTTGCTGGTGAACTGCTCCTTCAACTGGTCCCACTTGTCGATCGAGTGCTTGTCCAGCGACTCGAGCCATGTGACCGGGGCTTGGTCTAGGCAGAAGGGGAAGTAGAGGCACTTGGTGTCGTTGTTGCTGCCAGCTTTCTCGATGGAGAGGGCGTAGCACCTGAGCCACTGGATGGGGTCTTGCTTCGCGTCGTACTTGGTGATTCCTAAAGGTTTGAACTTGTCCGGGAGGAGTAAGTTGCGAAGCCGAGGAGAGAAGGCAGGGAAGCCGTCGTTGTCGCCTACTGTCGCGGTCTTCTTCCGCCGCAGTTCTTCAATCTTCTGGCGGGCGTCGAAACCGCCCTATGAGGCTCCGGAGGCGTGGCTGTTCGCGTGGCCTCTGCCGCCGCGATCACCTCCGCCACCGGCCCTCCTGTTCCGCCGTCGGCCGCCGCCTCCGCCGTCGGGGTCGCGGTGGGGGACGATCTCACCATCGCCGCCGGCGGCGCGGCGCCGTTGCCGGCTTGAGAGAGTCCGTCGGCGTTTGCACGAGTACGGTTGGGCTGGGCCGGCAGCTCGCCTCGAGTCCGGTTACGGCCGAGGTCCGCGCTGCGACTTGTAGCTTCGTTGTCGCGGTTCCTGGCGGGAGGCGGCTGAGCGACCCTGTTGTCGACTCGCATGAAGTAAGCATCTTCCGCGAGCTTGGTGATGACTTGTCACGCGCGCATCCCCTGGGCCTGACGTGCTATCGTGGTGATAGACATGAGGCATTGCTCTGGGGTGGTGTGTACCCGGCTCTCGACCTGGTCGAGTGCTTTCGCAAGGTTGCGGATGGGGAGGGAGTCTCGAAGGCACCGACGTCGTTCGCTGCGCTTTCTGTTACGCTCACGTCGAGCGTCCCTGTTGGCGTCAGTCTCATCTGCGGGTGCTTTAGCAGACAGCTCGTCTGCGGAGATGTCCTCAAGGTATCGGTCGTCTGCCGTCCCTGAGGGTCCTAGAGTGTCGCCAGCAGCCATGAAGACTTGGCGGTCGGGGTTGCCAAGACTGGAGTCGGAGCTCGCCACCTCAGTTGGAGTGTACTCCTCAGCCTGAGCGAGTGGTGTTCCCTCCTAGAAGGGAAGCGAGTCGAGGTAGGCGATGTAGCGCGAATCCCCGCTTATCAGGTCGGCGGGCTTGCGATCTGGCCAGTAGACGAATCTCCCGGCGGGTGTGGACATTATAACCAGCCCGGAAGCCGGCCCTGATAAGGGTTGCTTAGTGGAGTTGTCCTCGGACTCAGGATCCTCGGGGTCTGACCCGAAGTCGAACTCGTACGTAGAGTCCGAGTAGAAGCCGAAGAGGGGGTTGGAGCCCGAGGGGTGGTCGGGGGCGGTGTTGGAGTCCGAGTTGTATTCGGGTACGGGCTCCTTGCCGGCCCGGCGTGTAGAGGGAGCCTCCGTGCGGGCCCTGCTGACGTTGCGGGGGCCACGCGTGAAGCGCTCATGGGGTGGGAAAACCACATGCGATGGCTGAGTAGCCGGCTCGCATACGATAGCCCACGGGGACGTCGAGTTCGAGTTGGAGGCGGATCCGAGCTCGAAGTCAGCGTGCTGGTCGAAGAGCAAAATTTCGCCGAACTTGCCGGCGAGTTCGCCCGTGACTACTTCAGGAAGCGTCACGAGACCGGTCTCCGGGTTGGGCGGCATGGTGAGGCGGCATTGGAAAGATCCAGCTCCGTCAGCAGTGCAGACCCAGGCGCCGAAGACGAAGGTGTCACCGCGGTTGAAGGCGACGATTGGCTTGATGTATACGGGAGCCGTCGAGTTCGCCATGTGATCTCGGGCGAGATCCCCTACCCGGCGCGCCAGCTGTCGGTGTTTTAGACCGGCAACCTACTAAGGGGAGTACCCGAAGTAGATGAATGTGGCCTCGCCGAGATTGGTAACTCGAAGGAAGAGACACGTGGCACACAATTTAGACAGGTTCGAGCCGCGATGTGCGTAATACCCTATGTCCTGTATGCTGCGTAGCTCTGGATTGATTGGGTACGATTACAAGATGATGCAATCTTACGCCGTGAGATGAGATGATGGAGAGAGGGGTCCCTGCCTCGCCTTATATAGTCCGGGAGGCAGAGTTACAAGTCGGTTCAGGGAGAGAGTACTAGTCGAGTACGTCTAGGAGTCCTCCATACAGTGCGGGACATGTACAGCTTCCTAACCGAGTACTTCTCCTCTGTAGTCCTTGTGCTTCACGCCATCAGGTGTCGTGCAGCGCAAGTCGGGTAGTCCCAGGGGCCCACCGAGTAGTCGGTCCTGGTACCCACCGAGGTAGTGGGCCCAGAGAGGTCCATACGACACACGCACCGCCGCTGAGTCAGCCGAGCGCTGACTTATCCATCCGGCCATTGAAGGGGCCGCTGTTGACTTATAAATAGAAGGCAAAAAGTCTTAGGGTTTTTCACCCCACGCATTCGCAGCCATTCCTAGCAGATCTAGCCAGGAATCACCGCCAGTGCGTGCTGCCGTTGCGAAGGTTGTAGATCCAAGCGCACCGCCGCCGGAAGCCACCGCTGTAGCCCCCGAGCGAATGCGAGTGAAGACGCCTTGTACTTGGAGAATGAAGCCCTCACCGTCGAAGACCGCGAAGGCCGTCAGTGGGAAGAAGAGGGCTCGTGAAGAGGCCGCCGGGTCTGCCGTGGGGACTCCGCCGGTGTCTCCGCCGCGGACAGATCCGAATCGAGAGTGGAAGAAGTCCAAGGCCAAGACCGAAGACCTGCTGGACCTTCTCAACAGTGGGTTCCTGCGGGAGAAGGAGGTGGACATGTGGAGAACTGCTGCAGGGGATCCGTACCCAATGGAGAAGAACCCGGACAAGATCCCGATGTTCACCCGGTTCGCGGAGCGCAGACTGTCCCTCCCTACCAGCGACTTCTTCAAAGGGTTGCTGGGGTACTATGGCATCGAGTACCTCAACCTCAACCCGAACGGTATCTTCCATGCCTCAGTCTTCGTTCATTTCTGCGAAGCCTTCTTGGGGATCAAGCCCCATTGGATCTTGTTCCGGAAGTTCTTCCGGATGAAGCCTCAGCCCAGCGCCAGCAATCCCCGAGTTGTCGGAGGAGCGGGGATCCATATGAGGGAAGACGCCGCAGAGCAGTACCTCTCGTACAAACTCATTGATTCCAATCAGGATTGGAAGGCGAAGTGGTTCTATGTGACCAACCACCACCCGGAGCTGCCGAAGCCAAGCGGGAAGCAGCCGAAGCACCGGCCGTGGTGGAACTTGGAGCCAACGATGCAGGAAGGTCTCCAGTTGCCCGAGCTATTGGCGAAGATCAAGGCGCTGAGGGAAGTCGGGCTGAGGGCCGAACATGTGGCCTTCAGCTTCATGAAGCGAAGGGTGCAGCCGTTGATGTCCCGCGACACCCTAGGGTACGAGTACACCGGCGACGACGACACGTCGCGGATGCTTGGAGATGAAGTCGACGACGACGACATTGTTGATAGACTGGCCAAAATCTTCAAAGATATGCCGGCGTATACACCGTGCCCAGTACCAGAGTACTCCGCCGCGCGCCCACCAAAAGAGGTCGGTAGCCGCATCCATTATCGAGTACTCATTACGTAAGAGTAGTCGTACTTATGTATTGTGCTTCTTGCAGGATGACTTGGCGAAGTTCGTCTCCGAGCCGGCGTCGCCTCCTCATCTTGTCGAGGTCCCAGAGGAAGGGAAGGCCAAAGCCAAGGAGCGGCGCGAGGTTGGCGAAGGAGATGACGCGGTTGTCGTTGAAGACACGTCCAAGGAGGACGATGATGAAGAAACGCTGTAGGAGTGCTTCCAGCTGCGGTCAAGGTTTAGCCGACTTGGACTGCCGCACATCCCTCTCGTTCAGGATCCGCCGGCTAGCCTAGAGGCTAGTCTGCCCGCGCCGCCAAGGAAACAACGTAACGTGGCCCGGAAGCGTGTGGCCAAGAAGTTGAAGGTCTCGGAAACCACGTCCCAGGAGGTAAGCCGTCTTGAATAGGGTAGTCGAGTACTTATGTCTCGATGTTGTGTGTTGACGACGAAGTTTCCTTGCTCGCAGGAGATGCCGCCTTCCGACCCCATTGAGCAGGGTGACGGAGGTGATTGGGACACAATGGGGGAGCCAGCTGGGGCTAGTCATAGCCCAGCCCCCACCGTAGAAGAGCTCTTGGCGGTGTTGGAGCGCCAGCCCCCTGTTGCTTAGGAGAGCACAGAACCCGCCGCTGCTGCCACTGAGGAGGCAGCGGCTACTGAGGCGCGGGGAGGAAGCGCCTGCAGAGGTAGGACTGGTCGACATCGCCAGTATCCTCGGCGCCCCAACCGTGACAGTGGTCCGGTCGAGCTTGTAAGTGTTTATCCTTCCCGATTAGTACGTTAGATGTGGTAGTCGCACTAGGTTGACAACCAGCTTGTGCACTGCAGGAAATCGACGGACTTGTCCTAGGAGGGGGATGAACCCGCTGCATAGGTGGCGGAAGAGGAAATCGCGCCGCCCGCTGAGGAGTCCGCTCCCGCCCCTCAGGCAGAGCTCGAAGCGTCGGCCGCTGAGACTACGTTGCCTGAGGACAACGTCATTGAAGTTGAGTACTCTGCTCAGGTTCGAGTACCCCGAAGAGTAGTCATAGCCGCCAGGTAAGACTGATCCACTTGTCCCTTTGTCAACAGGTGCTGAGGCCGAGGGAAGTGATATCCCATCGGCGGTGCCCGTTGAAGATGTGGCACCGGAGACTCAGGAGGCTGCGGAGGAGCCCCCGAGCCGATGGGGGTGACCGTTGGAGAAGCCGCCGCGACGACTGGAGGGGAGGGCGATGACGCGCTGCCAGAACCCGCTCTGGAGGTGGTCGTCCGCTCGCCAGAGATCCAGGACGCGGAGCCAATCCGCTCGGCGCCAATGTCCGGAGCCGCGACGAGTAGTCGTGGCGGGCTCGAGTTGTTGGCGGATGATCTTGTCGACCTGGCGACGGTGGCTCGGCACCTGGAGGTGGTACGTCAGGCCGAGCACTGGATGAAGGTGAGTAGTCGACACCCTTGAGTAGTCAATCCTTTGATGTTGAGTACTCATTTGACATGTGTTGTATGCGCAGGACGTCGCGGAGAGGTCCCGCCAGAAGTCCGGTATGCTTCAAGGATACGGCGACGCGGTGCTCCGGGCCGAAACCTTAGAGGAGCAACTCGTGAAGTCCCGGAAGCACGCCGCCGCCATGCAGTCGAAGCTGGACACCGCCTTCACCAAGTATCACAATGACATCCATGATATGCAGGCGAAGAGCGACGATCTGGTGCGGAAGAACAAGTCTCTCCGCAACAAGAATAAAGGTACGCGACCGCCTTGTCGGGTACTTGTTGATGGTAGCTTGAGGTAGTCTGACCCACTTTGCCTTGTTGATTGCAGAGCTTGAGACCCGTGTCGATCAGCTGAAGGCTTCAGAGACTGACTTGAAGAACCTCTTCTACCGAGAGCAGGAGGCCCGCCAGGTACTGGAGTACGATTATAAGGAGCTTTCTTACGAGTGCGACAAGCACATGGAGCTCCGTATTGCATCAGATCGTGACCTCGTCAACTGCTACAAATCCTTTGTCAACTGCTACAAATCCTTGCAGAAGCTGAACGAGGACTGCGAGAAGCTGCGGGCTCAGCTCAAGGAACTCGAGGAAGCCGCACTCCCCATCGCGAGGCTGCTGGTGCCCAACCCTGGCGGTCCGAAGATAGCTCCACTGGTGGACCGGCTGAAGGAAGCCCCCAGCCGTCTGGCGACCTACGTGAAGCACTTGGCCAAGTCGGTCCCCAACCAAGTTCTTGCCTTCATGAAGTCGTACTTCCCGAAGGCTCCTTTGGACGTAGTCACCGGCGGGCTAGCCGCCAACTGCACCGACGAGCAATACGAGGAGCTGCTGGAGCAGATGGCGCCCATTGCTGAACAGGTCACCGAGAAGCTCAACCTCCAGTAGTCCTGTAATGTTAGCTCGTAGCAGTATTTGTACATAAACAATTGTAATGAAATTGTTTAAGTATGAATGAAAACTTCCATGAATGAGTACTCGTTATCGCGATCTGTGAGTGCGGAGTCCCATCATGGAGTCGTCGCGAGTAGTCGTACTCGCCAGTAGTCCCGTTGAGGGAGGAAGACAGTAAAGTAGTTGATGGATAATCAAACTTTATTACTGAAGAAGTACACCCGGATGGCCGTGGCCGTTGTTACGGAGTAGTCGCCGAGACCGGAGGCCGCCTACGGCTAAGTAGTGCTAGGGCGTGTAGCCGCTTACGGCGCAAGTAGATCCGTTAGTAGCCATGTAGGCGGATCTAGGAGTACATGGTCTCTCGCAGACCGCTACTAGAGTCCTTTGTCGCTCGTCGCAGCCCGAGATCCGTAGGTAGCCGCATGGGCCGGATCTCGGAGAGGAGTAGCCCGAGACCGGTGCCCGGACCCGAGGCCGCTTACGCCGAAGGGGTCTTGATGTAGTCGTGTAGACTTGAGCCCCCGGGGTAGTCGTGTAGACTAGGCGTAGAACCGACAGAGTTGGTCGACGTTCCACGAGTTGTTGACGTCTTCGCCTTCAAGTGTCTGGAGGCGGTAGGAGCCCGGTCCGGTCACCTTTGTAACTGTGAAGGGACCTTCCCAGGGCGAGCTGAGCTTGTGTAGTCCTTCCGTGTTCTGGATGCGACAGAGGACAAGATCACCAACATTGAAGGAGCGTTCCATGATGTTGCGATCATGATAGCGTCGGATACCCTCTAGGTACCTTGCCGATTGGACGAGGGCGGCACAGTGAGCTTCTTCGAGTCCGTCGATGTCAACTCGTCTGCTGTCTTCAGAGACGCCTTCGTCGTAGTGCTCCATTGCTGGTGAATCGCACATGACATCAGCAGGGAGGATTGCTTCAGAGCCGTAGACCAGGAAGTATGGAGATTGCCCCGTTGGCTTGGAGGGTTGAGTACGTAGCCCCCAGAGAGCATTGGGTAGTTCCTTGATCCACTTGCCTCCTTTGGAGTTGGCAGCATTGTGTAGCCGCTTTTTGAGGGCGTCGAGCACCATCCCTTTGGCGCGCTCGACTTGTCCATTGGCCCGAGGATGGGCAAGCGAGACATATCGGACGTCGATCCCGCTTTGTTCTCGCGTATTCTCGGAACCGGTGGTTGTTGAAGTTGGAGCCCGTGTCCGTGATAATGCGATGGGGTAGTCCGTAGCGATGTACCGCTCATCCAGAAGTCAAGTACTCGTCGCCCTTGGGGCATGTGACCGGCTTGACCTCGATCCACTCGGTGAACTTGTCGATGGCCACCGCATACTGCTGAATCCACCGGCGCAGTTGGAAGTGGCCCGATCATGTCGAGCCCCCAACAGGCAAAAGGCCAGGTTGGCGGTATGGTGACTAGCTTGTAGGCTGGGACGTGTTGCTGCTTGGCGAAGCATTGGCACCCTTGGCACCTTCTGATGAGTACTTCGGCGTCGCCCAGAGCTGTGGGTCAATAGAAAGCTCGTCGGAAGGCCTTGCTGACCAGCGTACGGGAGGACGCGTGGTTGCCGCAGACGCCTTTGTGGATCTCCTCCAAGATGTCCTTGCCTTCTTGTCTGGGAACGCACTTCATGAGTACTCCGAAAGATGTGCCCCGCCTGTAGAGCTTGTCTCCGACGAGGACGTAGGACTTGGAGCGGCGGATGAGCTGCTCGGCAAAGTTCTTGTCCGAGGGAACCTTCTGCTCGCTGAGGTAGTCGATGAAGGGCTGCCTCCAGTCCACGTCGATCATCATGATCTCCTGGCCAGCCCGGGGATGCGCTGGGACAGTGGTCGGTGGCGCCGGCTCCGGGATGGATGGCGCGTGAAGCTCATGGACGAAGACACCCGCTGGTACTTGAGCGCGAGTAGAACCAAGCTTCGACAGGATGTCCGCTGCAACGTTGTTATCGCGGACGACGTGGTGGAACTCGAGACCATAGAACTTATTCTCGTGCTTGCAGACTTCTAGGCAGTAGGCGTCCATGTTCTCCTTGTTGCGGTCCCATGACTTGTTGACTTGGTTGATGACCACTGCGGAGTCGTCGTAGACAAGTAGCCGCTTGATGCCCAGTGAAGCCGCGAGGTGGAGCCCGTGTAGCAGAGCTTCGTACTCGGCTTCCTTGTTTGAGACCTTCCAGAAGATCTGCAGGACGTACTTGAGTTGTTCGCCCGTTGGAGAGATCAAGAGTACCCCTGCACCTGCGCCCTCGAGGTTGAGTGAGCCGTCGAAGTACATCACCCAGTGCTCTGGGCGCTCGGTTGGAGTAGGTAGCTGATTCTCCCGCCACTCCGCCATGAAGTCGACTAGTGCCTGCGACTTGATGGCTATGCGTGGCTTGAAGTCGATGTTGAGGGCGCCGAGTTCGACTTCCCACTTGGAGATTGTTCCAGTAGCATCTTGGTTCCGCAGGATGTCGCCGAGCGGGTAGTCGGTGACGACGGAGATCGAGTACTCCTGTAAGTAGTGTCGTAGCTTCCGCGAGGTGATAAGCACTACATACAGGAGCTTCTGTACTAGCTGATATCGTGCCTTAGATTCTGACAGGACCTTGCTGACGAAGTAAACTGGTCGCTGGACTGGATAGGAGTGGCCGTCTTGCTGCCGCTCGACGATGATGGCAGTACTGACCACGTGGGTAGTCGCGGCGAGGTAGAGCAGTAGCTGCTCGCCTTTGCCAGGAGCCGTGAGGACTGGTGGCTTCGATAGGAAGTCCTTGAGCTGGGCAAGGGCTTGGTCCGCCTCTGGAGTCCACACGAACTTCTCTTGGTGCTTGAGTAGTTTGAAGAAGGGGAGCCCCCATTCTCCAAGCTTCGAGATAAATCTGTTCAAGGCCGCCATGCACCCGGTCAGCTTCTGGACGTCTTTGATGCACGTGGGAGCTTTCAAGCTGGTGATGGCGGAGATCTTCTCGAGATTGGCTTCGATGCCGTGATGGCTGATGATGAAGTCGAGCAGTTTGCCCGAAGGTACGCTGAAGACGCACTTGTTCGGGTTGAGCTTCCAGCGGTACTCGAGCAGGGATGCGAAAGTCTCTTCAAGATCATCGATGAGCGTGCTGGAGTTTCTGGTCTTGACGACCATGTCATCAACGTAGGCTTCAATGTTCTTGTTGAGTTACCTCTTGAAGTAGGCCTGGATAGCTCTTTGGTACGTGGCGCCGGCGTTCTTCAGCCCGAAGGACATGGTCGTGTAGCAGTACGCGCCAAACGGGGTGATGAACGCGGTCTTCTCCTGGTCTTCTTCCTTGATCGCGATCTGGTGGTACCCGGAGTAGCAGTCGAGGAAGCAGAGCGAGTCGCAGCCCGCCGTGGAGTCGATGACTTGGTCAATCCGCGGCAACCCGAAGGGGTCCTTGGGGCAGTGCTTGTTGAGGTCGGTGTAGTCGACGCACATCCTCCACTCGTTCGAGTTCTTCTTGCGGACGAGGATAGGGTTGGCGAGCCACTCAGGATGGAAGACTTCTTTGATGAAGCCAGCCGTGAGTAGTTTGGTGAGTTCCTTTTTAATGGCATCCCGTCAGTCGCCGGCGAAGCGGCGGAGGTGTTGTCGCTTCGGGGTAGCTTTAGGATCGACGTTGAGGGAATGCTCAATCAACTCCCTGGGCACCCCTGGCATGTCCGCTGGCTTCCACGCGAAGATGTCGTGGTTAGCCCGGAGGAAGTTGATGAGCGCGTCTTCCTATTTGGGGTCGAGACCCGCCCCAATGGTGGTGGTCTTGCTGCTGTCGCCTGTCCCGAGGTCGATTGTCTTGACCAGAACCTCCTCAGCTGGCTGAGGCTTGTTAGCTTTGTCCGACTTCTCTGGGATGTCGAGTTCCATTGGGGCAAGCTTCTTCGACGCAGCGTAGATCTCCATCATTTCATTGGGTACTTTATTTGTGGAGGCGATCTCCACAGCTTCCGTGTCGCAGTCGTACGAGATCTTCAAGTCCCCTTGCAGTGAGAGTACACCTACTGGACTTGGCATCTTGAGTACCAAGTAGGTGTAGTGTGGTACCGCCATGAACTTGGCGATAGCCGGTCTGCCGAGGATGGCATGGTAGGAGGTCTCGAGGTCCGTGACTTCAAACTTGATGTACTCGGTACGATAGTTGTCCCGAGATTCCCCAAAGGTAACTGGCAGGACCATTGAGCCTAGTGGGATGCCGTAGAATGGCGAGGTGCTCTTGGTGAGCATGTGGGTGATGTCGAGCTTCGTCTTCTTCAAGGTCTTGGTGAAAAGGACGTTGAGCTCGTCGGTGTTTTGGACCGGCAACCTACTAAGGGGAGTACCCGAAGTAGACGAATGTGGCCTCGTCGAGATTGGTAACTCGAAGGAAGAGACACGTGGCGCACAATTTAGACGAGTTCGGGCCGCGTGGTGTGTAATACCCTACGTCCCGTATGCCGCGTAGCTCGGGATTGATTGGGTACGATTACAAGATGATGCAATTGTACGCCGTGAGATGAGATGTTGAGAGAGGGGTCCCCGCTTCGCCTTATATAGTTCGGGAGGCAGGGTTACAAGTCGGAATAGGGAGAGAGTAATAGTCGAGTACGTCTAGGAGTCTTCCATACAGTGCGGAACATGTACAGCTTCCTAACCGAGTACTTCTCCTCTGTAGTCCTTGTGCTTCACACCATCAGGTACCGTGCAGCGCAAGTCTGGTAGTCCCAGGGGCCCACCGAGTAGTCGGTCCTGGTACCCACCGAGGTAGTGGGTCCGGGGAGGTCCATACGACAAGCCCCCGAGTATTTTGTAGTCGAGAAGGATAGCTTCAAGTAGTCTTGACGGCCTTAACGAGTAGTCCTCAAGCGTCCCCGAGCACTACAAGTCCAAGTCCTCAAGAGTAGTCGAAGCATCCCGAGGCCGGAATGTACTCCGCTCGATGTTTGAGCAATCCCGAAGTCTTCTCGAGTGCCGCCCTTGAAGGTCTTCAAAAATGCCCGAATTGTCTTGAAGCCGAAGCCGATGTGGAAGTGCGATTGCAAAATCGCACTCCATATGGAGTAGCCCCCGAGCCTTAGGTTGAGTTGCGGACTCGGGCGAGGGTCCATCCGAAGTTTTGGCAAGAAGATCCCGAAAAATCCGGAGAAAAAACCGAAGGACACGTGGCACGGAGCCCCGAGCCTTGAGTCGAGTACTTTCTCTCGAATTGAAGGGTCATCCCGTAGAATGTGTCCCGAGATGCTCCCGAGTCTTGTCGCTTCCCCGGGAAGTCGAATAGAGGTAGCCGAGCCCCCAAGGTGAGACGCGTCGACTAGTGGAATACGAAGAGTCACGCGCGCCCGCCGAGTCGCCCGAGCGCGGACTTATCCATCCGGCCGTTGGAGGGTCGTTTTGACTTATAAATAGAAGCCAAAACCCTTAGGGTTTTTCACCCCATGCAGTCGCAGCCATTCCGAATAGATCTTGGCCGTAAAACGCCGCCGCCGCACGCCGCCGCCGTAGATCCGAGTGCGCCACCGCCGAGAGCCACGGAGTAGCCCCCAAGCGAATGCGCGTGAAGACGTCATGCACTTGGAGGATGAAGGCGTCGCCGTCCAAGACCACAAAGACCACCAGCGGGAAGAAGAGGGGTCGTGAGGAGGCCGCCGGATCTGCTGCAGGGACATCAGCGCCGGTGTCTCCGCCGCGGCCAGATCCAAACCGCGAGTGGAAGAAGTCGAAGGCGAAGACCGAGGACTTGCTCGCCCTGCTGAACAGTGGATTCCTCCGTGAGAAGGAAGTCGACATGTGGAGAGCCGCCGCCGGGGATCCGTACCCGATGGAGAAGAATGAAGATGAGATCCCGATGTTCGCGCGCTTCGCGGAGCGCGGGCTTGCGCTCCCGGCGAGCAACTTCTTCAAGGGGCTCATGGGGTACTACGGCATCGAGTACCTCAACCTCAACCCCAATGGTATTTTCCACACTGCCGTCTTCGTCCACTTCTGTGAAGCGTTTCTGGGGATCAAGCCCCATTGGATTTTGTTCCGGAAGTTCGTCCGGGTGAAGCCGCAACCGAGCGCCAGCAACCCGTGGGTAGTCGGAGGAGCGGGAATGCAGATGCGGGAGGACGCCGCCGAGCAGTACCTCTCGTACAAGCTCATCGACTCCAACCAAGACTGGAAGGCGAAGTGGTTCTACATCACGAACCACCACCCAGGGTTGCCGAAGCCGAGCGGGAAGCAGCCCAAGCACCGCCCGTGGTGGAACACGGAGCCGCAATGCGGAGGGGATCCAGCTCCCTGAGTTGTTGGCGCGGATTAAGGCGCTGAGGGAAGCAGGGCTGAGGGCCGAGCACGTGGCCTTCAGCTTCATGAAGCGCAGGGTGCAGCCGCTGATGGCCCGCGACACCCTTGGATTCGAGTACACCGGCGACGACGACACGTCGCGGATGCCTGGAGACGAAGTCGACGACGACGACATTGTCGATAGGCTGGCGCGGATCTTCAAGGACATGCCACCGTACACGGCGTGCCCCGTCCCGGAGTACTCCGCCGCGCGCCCGCCAAAGGAGGTAAGTAGCCGTACCCCCCTGTCGAGTACCCATGTCGTGTGAGTAGCCGCGCCGATGAGTTGTGTCTTGCGGGACGACCCCGAAGAAGTTTGTCTCCGAGCCGCCGCCACCCCCTCGGGAAGTCGAGATCCCGGAGGAAGGGAAGACCAAGGCCAAGCGGCGGCAGGAGGTCGGCGAAGGAGGTGACACCGTTGTCGTGGAGGACACGTCCGACGAGGACGATGACGAGGAGACGCCGCAGACCGCTTCCGGTTGCGGTCGAGGTTCGGCCCGTCCCGGCTTGCCTCATGTGCCTCTTGTGCGGGATCCACCGACCAGCCTAGAGGCTAGTCCGGCCGCGCCGCCGCGGAAGCCGCGCAATGTGACCCGCGAGCACGTGTCGAAGAAGTTGAAGGTCACTGAGACCACTTCCCCAGAGTTAAGCCATCTTGAGTAGTGTAGTCGAGTTCTCATGTCTCGAGTCCACTTGTTGATGAAGAAGTTTCCTTGCTTGCAGGAGTTGCCGCCTACGGAGCCCGTCGAGCAGGGCAACGAAGGCGAGTGGGACACGGTGGGGGAAGCCACTGGGAGTCGTAGCCCAGTCCCCACTGTCGAAGAGTTCTTGGTGCAGATGGAGCGCCAGCCCCCTGCTCCTCAGGGGAGCACGGAGCTCGGCTCGCTGGCGTCGTAGGAGAAGTGGTGGCCGCCAAGGCGCCAGGAGAGTGCTGCACCCGCGGGCTGTCACTGCAGAAGAGGAGGCGCCCGCCGAGGCTGGGCTGGTGGACATCGCCAGCATCCTCGGCGCCCCGACCGTGACGGTAGTCCGGTCAAGCTTGTAAGTGTTTAATCTCCCCGAGTAGTACTTGATGTGGTAGTCGTGCTTGACTGACATCGGTATGAGTACTCGCGCAGAAGTCGACGAACCTATCTTGGGAGGGGGGATGAACCCACCGCAGCGGTGGCGGAGGAAGAAGCCGCGCCACCCGCTGAGGAGTCCGCTCCCGCCCCTCAGGCGGAGCCCGAAGCGCCGGCTGCTGAGGCTTCGTTGCCTGAAGCCAGCGTAGTCGAAGGTGAGTACTCTGCTGAGGCTGTAGTATCCCCGAAGAGTAGTCTTAGTCACTGATGCGCTTGTCTTCTCGTTGACAGGCGCTGAGGCCGAAGGGAGCGAAATCCCCGCAGCGGTGCCCATGGAGAGGTTGACACCAGAAACTCAGGAGGCTACTGGAGGAGCCCCCGAGCTGATGGAGGTGGCCGCCGGGGAGGCCGCCGCGACGACCGGGGGAGAGGAGGCCACCACGCAGCCAGAACCCGCTCTGGAGGTGGTCGTTCGCTCCCCGGAGGTCCAAGACGCGGAGTGATAGGTTCTAACCCGGCGTTAGAACGAGGATGGCCCGATCTTCACGGCGGTAGGTCTTGAACTTGAAGAACGACGATGGGGTAGCGTAAAGAGGATGATAACTTACTCGAATTAGAAGATAACTTGCGAAGATCGGGGGGTAACAAGCTTTATACCTAGCCAAGGTTGGATACGACCCAAACGACGGGGAGAGAGACACCGAAACTGCGAGGACTTCGACTCGATCTCCAAACGACCGCGAGAACCACAACCGGAGCTAATCCACACAAGGCGAGGCAGCCGTACTGGAACTCACAAAGCATGAACTAGTGGACCTCAGAGAGATCTCTTCACAAGTCCAAGTAGAACGAGGAAGAACAAGGGATGAGTAAGCACTCAGGCAGCTCGGCTGCAATATCACTAGATTAATCTCAAACCATCAAAGTTGTTTTTTTAGCTTACATATGGGGGGTATTTATACTAGGAACAACCCTCCTAGGTGGGTGGAAACACGAAAACAAACCGAATACGTCGCCAATGTGAAAGGATCTCCCGAGATGATCTTCTCGAGTTGTTTCCGCGTGACTGTTTGACTGCTGAGCAGTCTTCAATATTTCGATCATAACTTCTTCTAGGAATCTTCAAATGACGTGGGACTAGATGCGTTGGAAAGCTAACTCGATTATCTTTCCAACGGTGTATAGCATGCTATGTGAAACTTCGTAGATTGGTACAGTTTAATGCCCGAACTTTAGACTCAGTATTTTGCTGAATGGATTGCCGAATGACTTGCGGATTGCTGGAAATTGCCGAATGACCTTGCTGAAAGACGAGAACTTTGCCGATTCTAGCTTCGTGACCTTCGTCTTGATGATTCTCTTCAACGTACCAAAGTAGTATCAACATACAAGACTTAGGTAGCATAAAGTTATCATTGGAATTGAGTTGAAACTCATAAAGTAGCGCGTGCACCTCTTGTTGGATCGTTTTAGCTCGACTACGAGTGATAGGTCCGGTAGAAATTGGAAATGTGGTTGGAGAGGCTGTCGGTGCTGGCATGGTCATATCATCCTCCCCCCTTGAAAAGAAGTGGTCCTCGACTCTTCCAAGTCAAAGAACGGAGAGAGGTCAGCCACATTGAAACTTTTACTCACATCATAAGTACTTGGCAGATCAATTTCATAGGCATTGTCATTGATCTTGCGAAGCACTTTAAATGGACCATCCGCCCGGGGTTGCAGCTTGCTCTTGCGCTGGTCGGGGAATCTATCTTTGCGAAGATGCACCCAAACTAAATCTCCTTGTTCGAACAATACTTTCTTTCGACCCTTGTTGGCACGCTTCTCGTACAACTGAGTCATCTTCTCAATGTTGGTTCGTGCTTGATCATGAAGCTTCTTGATAAATTCAGCTCGCTTGCTTGCGTCAAAGTTCACACGCTCCTGCACAGGTAAGGGCAAAAGATCTATGGGAGCAGTGGGGTTGAAACCATATGCAATTTCAAATGGAGAGAATTTAGTTGTTGAATGTACTGCCCTGTTGTATGCAAACTCAACATGTGGCAAGCTTTCTTCCCAAAGTTTTAAATTCTTCTTTAGAATAGTGCGTAGCAACATTGAAAGTGTTCGATTTACAACTTCAGTTTGCCCATCCGTTTGTGGATGACATGTCGTAGAGAATAGCAAACGTGTTCCAAGTTTTCCCCACAAAGTTTTCCAAAAATAACTCAAAAATTTTGTGTCACGATCAGAAACAATAGTGCGAGGCACTCCATGCAAACACACAACTTCCTTGAAAAATATTTCAGCTATATGTGAGGCATCATCAGTTTTATGGCATGGAATAAAATGTGCCATTTTACTAAAACGATTGTTGACGGATAAAACTCGTATCCACCTACGATCCGCAAGCGTACGGACCTACACCTTTTTCACCACGGGATTCCCAAGGTTCTTGTCAATCCGCGGAGCAAGGGGATTACTAGCGCTTAACCAAGTACTAATCTAGTCGAATGGAAAACCTTTGAAAGAGAGTTTATCTAAAGGTAAAGACAATCTACCTAAGTTAATCTAAGTTAAGTTGATCAAACAAATATAGGGTTAAACTATATGATAAAGGGTTAACACAAGAGAGTGAGCAAGAAAGATAAGCGTTCCCTCCCTAGGATCTAGGATAACATGGTATGCATCTACTAAACGAAAGTGGTAAACCAATCTACCGGGGGTTGTGACCACGGTTTCGCCCTTTCCCTCCTCTCGTACTGTCACTACGCGAAGGTATTCATGACTAGACCTATGATGGACACGGTATGTTGATGGAATCTATGGGAGTAGCGGATATCATACGCCCGAAAAGCAAGGTAGCTAACCTTAATCATCAAAGCATCATCAACATGAAAACAATAGATTGAAACCACGAATCAAGTAGCGGTCACATAGCATGTATCCATCTAATCCTAGGGATGAACGGAGACATTACCCCATCATCTTACACGGATTGAAGCACATAGGGGTGATGGAGACTCCGGAGAACGTCGTCGATGAAGATGGCGGTGATGGAGCTTGGGAACACCCCTAGGCCAGCGGCTTGGAGTCCTCCTCTTGCTTCCTTCTCTCCGCCGGCGTTGATCCTTGCGACGAGCTCATCTAACTCTCTCCCTCATCTTGCGGCGGCGGTGTTCTGGTGATTGGCTTCGGTAGGATGATTTGTTCGATGGGTAACCACCTTGGGGCGCCTAGGGGGTTGTATTTATGTCCCCGGGGTGCCTTTGGGCGTGCTCCACCTTGCCTTGCACGAGATCCTCCTTGGGAGAGAAGCAAACTTGGTTTCCATAAAATCAGCCTCGTCCAGATTTTCCTGATTCGCAGTCCTTCCTTGTCAGCGCAATATCTCCCACGTCTGGACTCCAAATAATGCAAATTCGGGGTCCAGGTTGCGTGCCACGAAATTATCTTCAACTTTGGTAGTCATTTCTTTCCTTAAAATGAAGATAAGATCTCCAAATCGGCCTTGGAAGATAATCTGTTATGATTTCGGACTGACTGCGCAGCAGGGATTTCGGGGCTATATCTCCTAGCTCCCTTATCTGAATTGGGCCTTCCACATCTCCAAATCGAAGGTATCGTCGAGGCCCACAACTTTGGTAGTCAAACTTTTTCCATTAAAGACCGTTTAAGTCTCCGAATCTGTAACGAAAGATCGTGCTGTCCTGAGCTGCGAGAATATCTCTCGGGCCGAGTTGATCTCGTTGGTAAACATCCAAGTCCCGCAGTTTTGCGTGTTGATGCTTCGGTCCTTAGGTTGTTTGGTGTCTTGTTCACTTAGTGTCTTGACTTGTGACGGGCTTCATGATCTTCCCTTGAAGTGCTTGATGAACTTATCCCGAAAGTCTCCTCTTTAGCGTAGATTTCCCGCGTAAACAATGAACTCCAAAATCGACATGCAAGTGTGAACTTGTTACATCATTAGTATGCCTAGTGGCGGGTTAGTTGCAAATCATAATCGAAACCAATGTATAACAAGTACTCTAGGTTGACGGAAATTCACCGTCAACATCTCCCCCATGCTTAAACCTTGCTCGTCCTCGAGTAAGTGGTCCTCGCTTAAAAGGGAAATCGGCGTTGCCTTCCAATGTTATCCCCGCACTTAGTCATTCATGACGAGGCAAATTGCTCTCTCTCTTAAGAATTTATTTTTAAAGTTCAAGTTGTGACCGGCTTCTTTTTCATTATGGAAGATAGACTAACAATAAAGAACAAGCCACATTTAACACGATGCTCTCAAACTTAAGTGAACTTCAAACCATTACCTTGTCACATGGAAGATTTTCAAAAAGATGCATATCCAACATAAGTGAAAATCTCTTGCAAAAGCTCATGGAAACACTCATCTCATCAAGTCACTCAAGCCTATACTAGATTATTTTCAACCTACTCTACTCATATGTGATAGTGAAAGGCTTATGTGGAGCTTGGAAGGTTAAAAACAATCCTAGCAAAACATACATCCGAAATATTGTCAAATTAAGAGAGAGGTCTATTGGAATTACCGAGACTCGTCAAAAAGGCCATGGAAAATAAATGTTGGAAAGAGAGAAGGATGAAACACACACATTTAGATAAGTGGACATGTGCAAGTGGCAAATGGATGATCCCGAGGCACGAGTGAAGTCCTCGTTATCGGATTGCACATGGTTGGAAGATTTGAGTATGGATTTGTCATCAAGGCACTTGAGAACTTATGAAGCAAAAAGAACCGAGGAGCATCTTTATTTTTTTTCTTTATTTTATTTCCTTCTCATTTTTCTCTCTTTCTTTTTTCACTTTATTCTTCCTATTTTTCTTACTTTTCTTTTCTTCTCATCATAATAATTTTTTCTTCTTTCATTTTTTCTTCTTTTTTTTTATTTTTTTTCTTTTGCTCTTCAAAACTTTTTGCAACATAATACTTACATAGCATTTGTGCCAGAGAATGACTCCTCCCCCATGCTTGAACGATGCTCGTCCTCGAGCATAAAAGAGAGGGGAAATGACTGCTAAAGTAAGTATAAATTCCATAATACGGCGGAATATTTGAATCTCCATCGAGAATTTTACTCCATACTCAAATTGGGTTGTGGACAAGGAGGTGATCACAAAAAGATGTTTTTGGTTTAGGGTGGATGCCCAGCGAAGTTTGTGAAATTTTCGATGTGAAAACCCACAATGCATGGACAAGAAGGCTAGCATGAAAAAGTTACACAAAGGAATGACCAACCTTCTTAGTCTCGAACCATAGAAATCAATCCTAATCCAACTCATCAAAACACATGTTTGCAATCTACGGGTTTTGTTATCATAAAACATATATGTATATGGCTTTGGTAGGTAGAACTTTGCAAGAGCATCACAAATATGTAGATAGCATAAAAGTTAAGTTTTCATAAAAACAACAAGTTATCCGGCTATCCATAAACTTAAATCAAAGAGCAAAGATATGTATGTGGGTCTAGAGCATAGTCATTTCACCTCCACAAATAAAAGAGCCGGTATTTAAATTAATTTCAGATCATATTATAGAGAGCAATTAGCCAAGACATGTATAACTTCATGTAGGTAAAACAAAGCGGCAACTTTCATCATCTTTCCGTAAGCATAGGCAATATAGAACATCGAGGTGAACACATGGTCATGCTTATCTATTGAAAGTAAAAAGAAACCTAGGTTGTCCTCCTAGTAACCATGTTATTGTTTGAAGAGAAAAACAAAAGGTTGCACCTAGTTGAGGTTGAAGGCATACTTACAAGCATTTGTGTTTGGAAAAGAGAAGGTCCATGGAGATGTTACCATCCTTTGTAATTCTTCGTTGCCTTCTTCCGACATCTCCATGTATCGATGTGGCTTTTGCTTTTGTCTTGATTTATTAATGCTCCTAAACTTCTGAATTTGATCTTGTATGCTTAATGGAGTCATTGGTCACCCTTCTCTTCAATGTTGTCATCACCATCTCCTCTTTCTTGTTCTCATCATCTCCTTGCTGTCTCTTTTTCATGGATTTCCCCCTCTGTCCAGAACAGAACATATATCGAAATATAGCTCTATCGAAAAGTTTATGAAATTACCTTTCCAACGTGTGGTCATTCATCAAAAATGGAGTTCAAACAAGGGGGCTACGTCCGTTTTACTTCAGCGCTGCGTGCTGTCCAAAACTGATTTCAGGACGTGTTGCACTCGGTGATTCGGGCATAACCGCTTGTAGGAACCTCCGATTGTCTTGATTCTTGATTTGTTGGAATCGTAACTTCATGGGGCTTCTAAATATCCAAAAATATCCAGTGTTTTCCCTTCGAGACCATGCAGAATTTTGATGAGATTGGTGGCTTCTTGCGCATTGATCCGGAGATGTTAACGATCTTTATCATTCTATCTTCTAGAGTGTCATGTTGCACTTCCATGTTGAAGATTCAGGGTCTCCCCCATGCTTAGCATTTTGCTAGTCATGGAAGAAGAAGACAAAGCACTTCTTAGCCATCCTTCAATTTCCTTGTAGTGAGAGTCTTTATCTTGCCTGTAAGACATTTTAAACGCACATTCTACCCCAAGGTGACGGTTGGGAGTAGATAGAATTGCCAACAATCCAATAATGTCTCCCAAGATTCTTAACTTGTGGCATAATTAGTTTAATGAGGAATAAAAACCTAATGAGTGTACGTGGTGCAAGGTGTGTATGCACATGATAGGAAAGCATATAAACAAGACAATGTTTTCACCTAGTTCTAAACACCATGTTTACAACTAGGTTGCTGAATTTCTCCATAGCCATAAAGGTTTATATATCTAGGGTTAAAACACCATGTCTATCCCCAAATCAATAACTCTTATAGCACAAGAAAAATTAAGCACATTGCAAAGCTTATAAACTGACCAAAGCAACATGAAAACATATGAAAAGCTAGCTAGGTTTATCGAACTTAACGATGATGGTCCGCAATCATGTTTAAACACCATGTTTACACAAGATCACAAAAGGAAAAATACTCATAAGGCCTTATGAAGTATTAACATGGAAAATGAAGCATACATCATTGAGCCTTAAAACAACCAAGCCAACTATATGCAAAACATGCACATGCAAAGAAACATCACGTTGATAACAAAATGCAATGCATGCAAATAAATAAATATGAGCATGAACATGATGGTGGTTCTAAAATGAAAACTAAACTTAGATTAATAACCACAAGTTGATCATAATAAGATGGTGTCATTCTTTATTTTCTCTAAGAAAGTAGTAAAAACATAAAGAAACGGGTTGCCTCCCGAAAAGCGCTTCATTTAAAGTCATAGAGCTCGACTTTCTCACATACCTTCTTTTCGTTGCATAGCCATGGCCCTTCATGCAAGAAGAAAAGGTACCAATGCAGCTTTAATTTACTTACCATGTTGTGCTTGATCACTTATAGAAGACTTGCCCAAAGCATCCTTTTGTTTCATCATTATCTCCTTCTTTATCATCCTTCGGTGCTGCCTTCACTCCATGATTTTTTTTATGTCCAGAACAGAGAGTATACTTAAGCTCTACTCCATTGCACAGTGCACAAAATTTCCTTTCCAACGAGTCTTTATTTGCTCAAATCGGACTCCGTACAAGAGAGTTACGTCTGTTTTACTTCGGCGATGAAATCTGTCCTGAAATTTCAGAACTCGCAACGCTCAATGTTTCCTCCATAACTCCTTGCACAGGTCTTCAAACTTGTTGGTTCTTGATGCGTTGGAATGGTAATTTGATGGAGCTTCTGAATATCTTATTTTCTTCATTTGTACACCTCTGAACAAGCTCTCAAATTGATGAAGACAGCAGCATCCATCGCGGGATTCGGAGAGGTTGATGATTTTTCTTGCAGCTCTTTTAGGCATGACTTCTTTTTTTTCATTATTCAAGCCTTGTCTACATGGTTAGTGAAAATCAGGCCTTTCCCGACATATGATTCTTTAAGGTCATTAGCTTGACCAAGCGCAAAGCATGATCGAGATTTACAAAACTTATTGTAAACATACGCGTCCATAATTAACACCACATGTGAATTGTAGCAACAAGTCAAGGTGTAAATAAAAGAAGCATATGTTTCATGCATAGCACTTAGCTCATCATTAGGCAAAGGTTGTTTAGGTGTGAGATTAATTGGATCAACAATAAATGTTTCCTCTTTTTCATTCTCAAGAAAATCTAGCCTATCAACATGATCACTATTTAAACTATCATTCATACTATTGGTTGAGCATGAGTATTTAAATTTATCAACACCAATACCAATAATATCTTGAGATTTCAGCACGTACCTTGGTCTTAGAGATTTTTCAACAAGAGTGATATTTGGTTCATCAAGCGGTGTTGAAGGCGAATCGATCTCAACAAGTGTAGTTGCCTCTTCATCACCATCTTGCAATTTCTTCAACTCATCATGTGGAACATGTAATCCTTCAACTATGTACGCATTCATCTCTTCTTTGAAGTCTTCTTTATCAACCATATCTTCATCTTCAAAGACTTGTATGTTGCTTTCTTTATCTTCCATGTACCACATGTCGTCAAGATCGCTCATTGTTGATTCACTCTTTTCTTCATTTTTGAGTACTTCCATGTCTTGATTTCCTAGTGTGTAGGCTTCAATAGCACACAAGCTATCATCTAGCTTGAGTCCTATCTCCTCCCATTTATCCTTTGAGTCACTAGGCCCATCACGGTTGTACTCTTCTCTTCCTTCATCATAAATCTTTGAGTTGTCAAACCGGTCGATCCATCCTTCATCTCCTTCTTCTCTTTCTTCTTCAAACATCTTTTGGATCGACTCTCCACTCATCTCTTGATCAAATATATCTTCAATTAGTTTGGCAACGTGTCGGCGTTCCTCCTTCCTTCGGTAGTTAATTAGTGGGGCGAAATCAACTTGAACCCAACCGGATTGCTTGAACTCCGCCAATGGTCTAGCATTCCACATACTTCGGCCTACATTCATGTTAGTTTCAACATTTTTAACATCCGAAATGACTTCTCTTACCTTGGGAAGTAGATCTTCACTTTCTTGTATGCTCGGTTCATCTTCCTTGACCTTCGGTTCATCTTTTTCAGAAATTTCAGCAAGCACCTTGGGCTTGCTTTTGTCATTTTGCTCCTCTCGACAACATCTTTGCCAATCTCGTATTGTCCTTTGTCCATTGCTTATCCTTTGTAAGATTTGTGCGGCTTCACTAATTGTTTTATCCATTATATCACCGCCCGCACACATGCTTACAAAACGAGACGAGTTAGGGGTTAGTGAAAAATAAAAGGTATGCAACATCAAGTCACCGGAAAATCCCAAGTTCGGGCCTCGCTCAAGTAGTTCATTAAAACGGTCCCATGCTTCATCAATTCCTTCATCCTCTCCTTGCTTGAAAGTGAGCACTTGCCTCCTTAAGTCTTGAACCTTGCTTATGGGAAAGAACTTCAAAATAAACTTCTTCACTAGCTCATCCCAATTTCCTTTTGCTTCAATGGATGCAAGTGTGTACCATCTTCGCGCTTCATCTTCAAGAGAGAATGGAAAAAGATTCCACTTGAACCAAGCGGCCGGAACTCCTTTTTGTTGCACCGTGTTGCATAACATCGTGAATTCCTTAATGTGTCTATATGGGTTGTCATCCTCCAATCCTCTAAATGGTTTTGTCGCCACTAACTTGATGATTCCGGGCTTCACTTCGTAGTGGGTTGTAGCAAACGTCAAATCTGATTTTTGCATCTCAATGTCTTCCATTGACGGCATTGCTAGCTCCCTTAGCGACACCTCTTCATCTTCCAATGGTGAGGTGAACAAATCCATCTAGGCACAAGAAAAGTAGAAAGAAAAACAAAAAAGATTTTTTTCTTTTTTTAGAAAATAAGGGTTAGGTGTTAGTAATCAACAAAATTAATACTAGATTAAACGTAGCAAGCCGGCTTGCTCCCCGGCAACGGCGCCGAAAAAGGGGCTTGTTGACGGATAAAACTCGTATCCACCTACGATCCGCAAGCGTACGGACCCCACACCTTTTTCACCACGGGATTCCCAAGGTTCTTGTCAATCCGCGGAGCAAGGGGATTACTAGCGCTTAACCAAGTACTAATCTAGTCGAATGGAAAACCTTTGAAAGAGAGTTTATCTAAAGGTAAAGACAATCTACCTAAGTTAATCTAAGTTAAGTTGATCAAACAAATATAGGGTTAAACTATATGATAAAGGGGTGAACACAAGAGAGTGAGCAAGAAAGATAAGCGTTCCCTCCCTAGGATCTAGGATAACATGGTATGCATCTACTACACAAAAGCGGTAAACCAATCTACCGGGGTTGTGACCACGGTTTCGCCCTTTCCCTCCTCTCGTACTGTCACTACGCGAAGGTATTCGTGACTAGACCTATGATGGACACGGTATGTTGATGGAATCTATGGGAGTAGCGGATATCATACGCCCGAAAAGCAAGGTAGCTAACCTTAATCATCAAAGCATCATCAACATGAAAACAATAGATTGAAACCACGAATCAAGTAGCGATCACATAGCATGTATCCATCTAATCCTAGGGATAAACGGAGACATTACCCCATCATCTTACACGGATTGAAGCACATAGGGGTGATGGAGACTCCGGAGAACGTCGTCGATGAAGATGGCGGTGATGGAGCTTGGGAACACCCCTAGGCCAGCGGCTTGGAGTCCTCCTCTTGCTTCCTTCTCTCCGCCGGCGTTGATCCTTGCGACGAGCTCATCTAACTCTCTCCCTCATCTTGCGGCGGCGGTGTTCGGTGATTGGCTTCGGTAGGATGATTTGTTCGATGGGTAACCACCTTGGGGCGCCTAGGGGGTTGTATTTATGTCCTTGGGGTGCCTTTGGGCGTGCTCCACCTTGCCTTGCACGAGATCCTCCTTGGGAGAGAAGCAAACTTGGTTTCCATAAAATCAGCCTCGTCCAGATTTTCCTGATTCGCAGTCCTTCCTTGCCAGCGCAATATCTCCCACGTCTGGACTCCAAATAATGCAAATTCTGTGTCCAGGTTGTGTGCCACGAAATTATCTTCAACTTTGGTATTCATTTCTTTCCTTAAAAACGAAGATAAGATCTCCAAATCGGCCTTGGAAGATAATCTGTTCTGATTTCGGACTGACTGCGCAGCAGGGATTTCGGGGGCTATATCTCCTAGCTCCCTTATCCGAATTGGGCCTTCCACATGTCCAAATCGAAGGTATCGTCGAGGCCCACAACTTTGGTAGTCAAACTTTTGCCATTTAAGACCGTTTAAGTCTCCGAATCTGTACCGAAAGATCATGCTGTCCTGAGTCATGAGAATATCTCTCGGGCTGAGTTGATCCCGTTGGTAAACATCCAAGTCCCCGGAGTTTTGCGTGTTGATGCTTCGGTCCTTAGGTTGTTTGGTGTCTTGTTCACTTCGTGTCTTGACTTGTGACGGGCTTCATGATCTTCCCTTGAAGTTCTTGATGAACTTATCCCGAAAGTCTCCTCTTTAGCGTAGATTTCCTGCGTAAACAATGAACTCCAAAATCGACATGCAAGTGTGAACTTGTTACATCATTAGTATGCCTAGTGGCGGGTTAGTTGCAAATCATAATCGAAACCAATGTATAACAAGTACTCTAGGTTGACGGAAATTCACCGTCAACAACGATCAACCACAACAAAAATCGAATCCCTTCCCCTTTTGGTTCGTGGTAACCCCAAAACAAAATCCATTGAAATGTCTTCCCAAGGAGCGTTGGGAATAGGGAGAGGAGTGTAAAGTCCATGAGGGTTTAATCGAGACTTAGCTTTGTGGCATGATTCGCAGTGAAGAACATGTCTTTCAACATCTCTTCTCATCTTTGGCCAAAAGAAATGATCGGCCAGCACTTGCTCCGTCTTCTTAGCTCCAAAGTGTCCCATAAGACCACCTGCATGAGCTTCCTGTACAAGCAAAATTCGAACAGAGCAATCTGGAATGCATAGTTTGTTAGCTCGAAATAAAAATCCATCGTGCTTGTGATATTTTTCCCAGCCTTTGTCATTGCAACATTTGGAATAAGGTTCAGCAAAATAAGAGTCAGTCGCATATAATTCTTTTATACTTTCCAAGCCAAGAATTTTAGCATCGAGTTGAGTTATCAAAGCATGGCGTCGAGACAATGCATCAGCAACCACATTCTCTTTTCCTTTTTTGTATTTAACAACATAAGGGAATGATTCAATAAATTCACACCATTTTGCATGCCTTCGATTCAGTTTTAATTGTCCTTTAAGATGTTTCAATGATTCATGATCTGAATGTATCACAAATTCTTTACGAAAAAGATAATGTTGCCAAGTTTCCAAACTTTTAACAAGAGCATATAATTATTTATCATAAACTGAATAATTAAGAGATGGACCACTTCACTTTTCACCGAAGAATGCAATTGGCTTCCTTTCTTGCATCGGTATGCCTCCAATTCCAACTCCACTTGCATCACATTCAATTTCAAACATCTTGCTGAAATCTTGAAGTGCCGGGACGGGCTGTTGTTAACTTCATTTTTAATTCTTCAAACGCCTTTTGTTGTACTTCTCCCCACTTGAAAGGCGCCTCTTTCTTGGTCGGCTCATTGATTGGGGCAGCAATGGTGCTGAAATCCTTCACAAATCGCCGGTAGAAACCAAAGCAAGTCCGAGGAAGCTTCTCACTTGACTCACGTTCTGTGGAGGCGTCCATTCACGCACAGCCTTGATCTTCTCATCATCGACCTCCACACCTTGTCCTGAAACAACAAAACCAAGAAAAACTACCTTGTCGGTGCAAAAGGTGCACTTTTCAAGGTTAGCATATAATTTTTGCTCACGTAGGATAGCAAGCACACATCGAATATGCTTGAACATGTTCATCAAGAGTCTTGTTGTAAATTAATATGTCATCAAAATAAACCACGACAAACTGGCCAATGAATGGTCTAAGCACATGATTCATTAATCTCATAAAAGTACTAGGAGCATTGGTTAAACCGAAAGGCATTACTAACCATTCATATAACCCAAACTTTGTCTTAAAAGCAGTTTTCCATTCATCTCCTTCTTTCATTCTAATTTGGTGATAACCACTTCTTAAATCAATTTTAGTGAATATAATAGCACCACTAAGTTCATCAAGCATGTCATCTAATCGAGGAATTGGATGCCTATATCTTACTGTGATGTTATTAATAGCTCGGCAGGCCACACACATCCTCCACGATCCATCTTTCTTAGGTACTAACAAAACAGGTACAACACAAGGTGAAAGACTTTCTTGGACATACCCTTTCTTGATCAATTCTTCCACTTGGCGCCGAATCTCCTTTGTCTCCTCCGGATTGGTGCGGTATGCGGCTCGGTTTGGAAGTGATGCACCAGGGACTAAGTCGATTTGATGCTCAATCCCTCTCATAGGTGGCAGCCCTGGTGGTACTTCGTCAGGGAACACATCCTCAAAATCCTGTAACACATCAAAAACAACACTTGGCAAAGTAGAGGGTAAGTTGTTAGTAGAAAGAAGAGTGTCCTTGTACAGGAGTACAAAGAACATGGCATTAGGTTCACTCAATTCTTTTAGATCCCCTTTCCTAGCCATCATGACTAATCCCTCTTTTCCCGCTTTTGGGTTCTTTGTGGCCGTGGGGTTTTATGTGGCTGGTGGAAACTCTCCCTCACTATTCTTGTGGGTCACTCTCAAGTGGTTCTCGCTCTCTCGCCGTTTCTTCTTGAGATCATCCTTCATAATTTCCTCCGGTGTCAAAGGAAGTAAAGAAATTCGCTCTCCTTTGTACACAAAAGACAACTTGTTGGTTCTTCCAAAAATCTGAACATCACGATCATATAACCAAGGTCTTCCTAGCAGCAGCTGGCATGCTTGCATAGGTACCACATCACACTCCACTTGGTCATTATATTTTCCAATGGAGAAAGGAACTGTCACAATGTGACTCACACGCAGAGCGCCACAATCATTAAGCCATTGCATCTTGTACGGACTTGGGTGTCTTCTAGATTTCAGTCCCAATCTGTCCACCAACTCTTGGCTAGCAATATTATTGCAGCTGCCATTATCAACAATGATGCGACAAAGCTTATCTTTAATCATGCCTCTCGGTGTGGAAAAGATTGTGCCGCTGCCCATTCTCCTCCTTTTCAGCGGTGACACTAAGGAAACGAAGGGAAATAAAACAATTATGATCACCTTCATCAGCCGAATCTCATTCTCTTCTTCCTCTTCAGGTTCTTCATCATACCTCGGCCCCTCATCCTCAGGATCACTCTCTGATTCCCATTCACCCTTCTCATTCAGCAACATTGTTCTCCTACTTGGTCATTGTGCTGCAATGTGCCCACGACCGTGGCACTTATGGCACACAATCTCCCTACTACGAGTGGAAGATGCAAGCACTCGAGGCAACACTTGGTGCTGCTAAACCGGCGCAGGTCGCTGCTGATTCGCGGCGATGAAGCACTAGAACCTGCCATCTTTGATGCACTATTTGATGGAAAAGATTTAGGTGTACTACCTTGAGATCTTCCCCCACCAAAAGAAGTACCGAACCGTTGCTTGCGCCAAGGGGCGGCAATAGAATGACTGCCATGAGATCTTCCACGTGACTCTCGCCGAATCTTCCTCTCGGTATGCATTGCTTGATCAACAAGATCTTGCAAAGTATGATATGGAAACATCTCCACAAAACCAGCGATCTCCTCATTAAGACCTCCAAGAAATCTTGCCATTTTAGACTCCATGCTTTCTCTAGTTCCAGTCCGAACTAGCAGCAATTCCATCTCCTTAAAATACTCATCAACCGATCTTTTTCCTTACCCCAATGTTTGCAAACGATTCATGAGGTCACGCTCATAACTCGAAGGAACAAAACGCCTCTTCATCACTCACTTCATTTCTTCCCAAGTATGAATATATCCAAGACCTAACTGAAGTTGATTCTCCTGCACCTGATTCCACCAAGTGAGAGCGTATCCAGAGAACTCAACTGAAGCAAGGTTAACACGACGCCGATCTGAAAGATTATGCACTCTAAAAATCTGATCACATTGTTCAGCCCACTCAAGATACTCATCAACATTCTCCTTTCCCATAAACTTGGGGATACTCAACTTGACACGAGCAATATTATCGGGGTCATCATAATGACGACGACCGCGGTGAAATCCCCTATCTTCAAAATCAGCACGTCGATGATGATGGCGCCGATCAAATCTCCCACCACGACCAAAGGGATTTTCATCATCAGACCCTTCCTCATGATCTTCGAACTCTTCATCTTCAAATCTCACAGGACGTGCGTGTGCACGACGTCCGCCATGCTGATTATGGAAATCAGCACGACGACCACCACCATGTCCTCCTCGGCCATCACCGAACCGATCAAATCCATGGCCGAAACCAGAATTTTCATCTCCGGACTCCTCCCAATGATGGTCTTCTTAATCACGACGTGGTCCACGCCCTCTTGCTGCTGGAAGGCGAGCATCGAACATCCTTCCCATTGCCTCCACAAGTGAGTCCGCCATGCGACGCATCTCAGCCCGAGAAACTGGGCGTTCATCCTCTTCATGGTGCTCACCATGAACACTAGAATCTGACCCTGCCATGTTAGGGGCAGCAAGAAATATGTGGAATATGAAGTATTTTTGGAAACACTCAAACTCACCACTTACTTACCCAAGTTCCGCCCGTCCTCAAGAACTGTGATTGTGCTAGTGTTGGCGGCTTCAACGGAGGTGGTAGTGAGGTCGTAAGGATTACGATTTGAGATGTCCGGGTTTCGCATTTGAAGTGGAGCTATAGGTGGCTAAACAAGGAGGGCTTACGGTGATCGTCAACCAAGTGAAATAATGTGCTCAAAATATATAAAGTGGCAGCAATATAGATTACTACCAGCTTGGAATGAAAGTAAACTTTCAACAAACACCCGCAACACAATTCCCCTTCAAATTCTTTCACTTCTCTCTTTTTTTATCCTTTTTTTGACTCTTTTCTTTCCTTTTTTTGGTCTCTTTTTTTTTAATACAACACGAACGGGGTGCGGATATTAGATGGAAACAAAACAAACACACTATATATAAATGGTGGCGACTTAGCAACTTGAAGAACACAAGAACACAAGGTAGCAAGATCGACAAAGGGCTATAGGTATTTTTTTGGCTTTGGACTATAGGATATGAACAAATATATGTAGCAAATCAAATAAGGATAAATATATGGATGGTGATGAGACCTACCGTGTCAACGAAAGCTACGATACCGGATGATGGGTTCTAACCCGGCGTTAGAACGAGGATGGCCCGATCTTCACGGTAGTAGGTCTTGAACTTGAAGAACGACGATGGGGTAGCGAAAGAGGATGATAACTTACTAGAAATAGACGATAACTTGCTGAGGATCAGCGGATAACTAGCTTTATACCTAGCCAAGGTTGGATGCGACCCAAACGACGGGGAGAGAGACACCGAAACAGCGAGGACTTCAACTCGATCTCCAAACGACCGCAGAACCACAACCAGAGCTAATCCACACAAGGCGAGGCAGCCGTACTGGAACTCACAAAGCACGAACTAGTAGACCTCAGAGAGATCTCTTCACAAGTCCAAGTAGAACGAGGAAGAACAAGGGATGAGTAAGCACTCGGGCAGCTCGGCTGCAATATCACTGGATTAATCTCAAATCATCAAAAAAAGTTGTTCTTAGCTTACATATGGGGGTATTTATACTAGGAACAACCCTCCTAGGTGGGTGGAAACACAAAAACAAACTGAATACGTCGCCAATGTGAAAGGATCTCCCGAGATGACCTTCTGAGTTGTTTCCGCGTGACTGTTTGACTGCTGAGCAGTCTTCAATGTTTCAATCATAACTTCTTCTAGGAATCTTCAAATGACATGGGACTAGATGCGTTGGAAAGCTAACTCGATTATCTTTCCAACGGTGTATAGCATGCTATGTGAAACTTCGTAGATTGGTACAGTTTAATGCCTGAACTTTAGACTCGGATTTTGCCGAATGGATTGCCGAATGACTTGCTGATTGCTGGAAATTGCCGAATGACCTTGCTGAAAGACGAGAACTTTGCTGATTCTAGCTTCGTGACCTTCGTCTTGATGATTCTCTTCAACGTACCTAAGTATTATCAACATACAAGACTTAGGTAGCATAAAATTATCATTGGAATTGAGTTGAAACTCATTAAGTAGCGCGTGCACCTCTTGTTGGATCGTTTTAGCTCGTCTACGAGTGATAGGTCCGATAGAAATTGGAAATGTGGTTGGAGAGGCTGTCGGTGCTGGCATGGTCATATCACGGAGCCCATCCGATTTGCGCCCATGACCGAAGCCGGCACGAGTAGTCGTGGTGGCATCGAGCTCTTGGGAGACGACTTGGTCGACCCGGCGATGGTGGCCGGCACCCGTAGGCGGTCCGCCAAGCCGAGCAATGGATGAAGGTGAGTAGCCGTAACTCTTGAGTAGTCAATCCCGTAGCGTTGAGTACCCATTTGATGTGAATTGTCCGTGTAGGACGTAGGACTTGGCGCGGCGGATGAGCCGCTCGGCCAAGTTCTTGTCCGAGGTAACCTTCTGCTCGCTGAGGTAGTAGATGAAGGGCTGCCTCCAGTCCACGTCGATCATCATGACCTCTTGGCCAGCTGGGGGATGCGTTGGGACAGTGGTCGGTGGCGCCGGCTCCGGGATGGATGGCGTGTGAAGCTCGTGGACGAAGACACCCGCTGGTACTTGAGCGCGAGTAGAACCAAGCTTCGACAGGACGTCCGCTGCAACGTTGTTGTCGCGGACGATGTGGTGGAACTCGAGACCGTAGAACTTGTTCTTCGGCTTGCGGACTTCTAGGCGATAGGCGTCCATGTTCTCCTTGTTGCGGTCCCGGGATTTGTTAACTTGGTTGATGACCCTTTGCGGAGTCGCCGTAGACTAGTAGCCGCTTGATGCCCGGTGAAGCCGCGAGGCGGAGCCCGTGTAGGAGAGCTTCGTACTCGGCTTCGTTGTTTGAGACCTTCCGGAAGATCCGCAGGACGTACTTGAGTTGTTCACCCGTTGGAGAGATCGGGGAGTACCCCCGCACCTCGCGCCCTCCGTGTTGAGTGAGTCGTCGAAGTACATCACCCAATGCTCGGTCGCACGGTTGGAGTAGGTAGTCGATTCTTCCGCCACTCTACCATGAAGTCGACTAGAGCTTCCGACTTGATGGTTGTGCTTGGCTTAAAGTCGATGGTGAGGGCGCCGAGTTCGACCGCCCACATGGAGATTCTTCCGGTAGCATCTTGGTTCCACGGATGTCGCCGAGCGGGTAGTCGGTGACGACGGAGATCGAGTACTCCTGGAAGTAGTGTCGTAGCTTCCGCGAGGTGATGAGTATTGCGTACGAAGCTTCGCACGGCCGGTAGCGTGCCTTGGACTCTGACAACACCTCGCCGATGAAGTAGACGGGGCGCCGGACCGGATAGGCGTGGCCGTCTTCCCCGCCGCTCGACGATGATGGCGATGATCGACCATATGAGTAGTCGCGGCGAGGTAGAGCGATGTCGCTCGCCTTTGCGAGGAGCCGTGAGGACCGGTGGCTTCGATAGGAAGTCCTTGAGGCGAGCAAGGGCTTGGTCCGCCTCTGGAGTCCACACGAACTTCTCTTGGTGCTTGAGTAGTTTGAAGAAAGGGAGCCCCCGTTCTCCAAGCTTCGAGATGAATCTGTTCAGGGCTGCCATGCACCCGGTTAGCTTCTGGACGTCTTTGATGCACGTGGGAGCTTTCATGCTGGTGATGGTGGAGATCTTCTCGGGGTTGGCTTCGATGCCGCGTTGGCTGATGATGAAGCCGAGTAGTTTGCCCGAAGGTACGCCGAAGACGCACTTGTTCGGGTTGAGCTTCCAGCGGTACTCGCACAGGGATGTGAAAGTCTCTTCAAGGTCGTCGATGAGGGTGCGGAGTTTACGGTCTTGACGACCACGTCATCCACGTAGGCTTTGACGTTCTTGTTGAGCGCGCTCTTGAAGCGAGCTTGGATAGCTCGTTGATAGGTGGCGCCGGCGTTCTTCAACCCGAAGGACATGGTCATGTAGCGGTACACGCCAAACGGGGTGATGAACGCGGTCTTCTCCCGGTCTTCTTCCTTGATCGCGATCCGGTGGTACCGGAGTAGCGATCGAGGAAGCGAGAGCGAGTCACGGCCCACCGTGGAGTCGATGACTTGATCAATCCGTGGCAACCCGAAGGGGTCCTTGGGGCAGTGCTTGTTGAGATCGGTGTAGTCGACGCACATCCTCCACTCGTTCGAGTTCTTCTTGCGGACGAGGACGGGGTTGGCGAGCCACTCAGGATGGAAGACTTCTCTGATGAAGCCAGCCGCGAGTAGTTTGGCGAGTTGCTTCTTGATGGCATCCCGTCTGTCGTCGGCGAAACGTCGGAGGTGTTGTCGCTTGGGGTGGCCTTAGGATCGACGTTGAGGCAATGCTCAATCAACTCCCTGGGCACTCCTGGCATGTCCACTGGCTTCCACGCGAAGATGTCGCGGTTAGCCCGGAGGAAGTTGATGAGCGCGTCTTCCTATTTGGGGTCGAGGCCGGCCCCGATGGTGGTGGTCTTGCTGGAGTCGCCTGTCCCGAGGTCGATCGTCTTGACCGGGACCTCCTCGGTGGGCGAGGCTTGTTGGGTTTGTCAGACTTCTCAGGGATGTCGAGTTCACTTGTAGCAAGCTTCTTCGACGCAGCATAGACCTCCATCATAGCATTGGGTACTTGATTCGTAGAGGCGATCTCCACGGCTTCCGTATCGCAGTAGTGCGAGATCTTCAAGTCCCCTTGGAGAGAGAGTACACCTGCTGGGCTTGGCATCTTGAGTACCAAGTAGGTGTAGTGGGGCACCGCCATGAACTTGGCGATTGCCGGTCTGCCGAGGATGGCATGGTAGGATGTCTCGAAGTCCGCGACCTCGAACTTGATGTACTCGGTACGATAGTTGTCCCGAGATTCCACGAAGGTAGCGGCGGGGACCACTAAGCCCGGTGGGATAGCCGCGTTACGGGGACGATGCCGTAGAAAGGCGTATTGCTCTTGGTGAGCATGTGGGTGATGTCGAGCTTCGTCTTCTTCAAGGTCTTGGTGAAAAGGACGTTGAGCCCGCTTCCACCTTCGGTGAGGACCTTGTTGAGCTTGGAGCCCGTGACCACCAGCTTCAGGACGAGAGGGAACCGCCCTGGTTCGGAGAAGCTGGTCCATTGATCTGCGTGGGAGAAGGTAATGGGTACCTCCGACCACCTGACAGGGGTCAGGACCGCTGGTTCAATGCTCATGACTTCTCGACGAGTAGTCTTTTGCTCCCGTCTGCTGGGTAGTCCGCCGAAGAGGACGTTGACAGTCTTGTCGGGCTCCTGGAAGTCGTTGTTGTCTCCGTCGTTCTTCTTCTTGCCTTTCTTGTCATGAGGGTGCGGTGGCTCTGGAGTACTCTTGAGTGCTCTCTTGAGTTGGTAGCACTGCTCGGTGGTGTGGTTGCCGTCCAGATGCCACGGGCACTTCTCCTTTAGCAAGTCTTTGAAGCCGCCGGAGTTCTTCTTCGAGTTCTCCTTCGCGGGCGGCCGGATAGCCGCGACAGTGTTGTCTGGCTTGCGCTTGCGGTTGGGACCCGAGTAGTTGTTGTTGTTGCGACCACCTTGGTTCCCGTTGTTGCCGCTGCCGCCGCCCGTGTTCTGCTTGTTCTTGCCACGGATGGCGTCGTACTTGGCGTTGGCCTTGTCTTCTTCATCCGCCCAGGACGTGATCATGTCCTTGAGGTGGGGGATGGACTTGGGCCGGCGACGATCGAAGTCTTCAAAGGTGCGGCGGTGGTAGAGGCCGTCTTGGAAGAGGTCGATGACCTCCTTGTCGGTGACGTCGACTACAGTGGCGCGCTTGTCGAAAAAGCGGTGCATGTACTTGCGGAGGGTCTCGCCTTGTTCCTGCTTGACCATGGCCAGGTCCATGCGAGTACCCGAGTGGCCCATGGCGCCCGCGAAGTTGCTGGTGAACTGCTCCTTCAGCTGGTCCCACTTGTCGATCGAGTGCTTGTCCAGCGACTTGAGCCATGTGAGTCGGGCTTGGTCCAGGCAGAAGGGGAAGTAGAGGCACTTGGTGTCGTTGTTGCAGGCGTAGCACCTGAGCCACTGGATGGGGTCCTGCTTCGCGTCGTACTTGGTGATCCCCAAAGGCTTGAACTTGTCGGGGAGGAGCAAGTTGCGAAGTCGAGGTGAGAAGGCGGGGAAGCCGTCGTTGTCGCCTGCAGTGGCTGACTTCTTCCGCCGCAACTCTTCAATCTTCTGGCGGGCGTCGTAGCCGCCCTGTGAGGCTCCGGAGGCGTGGCTGTTTGCGTGGTCTTGACCGCCGCTGCCGCCGCCGCCGCCGGCCCTCTCGTTGGCTCCGTGGTTGGAGCTTCCGTCGTCGCTACCGCCGCCGTCAGGGTCGCGGCCGCTGCCACCATGGGCGAGGTGAGGGACGACCTCACGGTTGTTGTTGCCAACCTGTGAGGGTCCGCCGGCGTTGGCACGAGTACGGTTGGGCTGAGCTAGGAGCTTAGCTCGAGTACGGTTGCGGCCGAGGTCGGCGCTGTGACTTGTAGCTTCGTTGTCGCGGTTCTCGGCGGGGAGGAGGGCTGGTTGACCTCTGTTGTCGACCCGCATGAAGTAAGCGTCTTCAGCGAGCTTGGCGATGACTTCTCCAGCGCGTATTCCCTGAGCCTGGCGTGCGATCGCTGTGATCGACATGAGGCATTGCTCGGGGGGTAGTGTGAACTCCGCTCTCGACCGCCTCGAGAGCTTCCGCGAGGTTGCGGATGTTGAGGTTGTCTCGGAGACGCCGGTGCCGTTCGTTGCGCTTCTCGTTACGCTCACATCGAGCGTCCCCGTTGGCGGCGGTCCCGTCGGCGGGTGCATCGACGGACAACTCGTCTGCGGAGATGTCTTCAAGGTACTTGTCTTGAGCCGTCCCTGAAGGTCCTGGTGTGTCGCCGGCAGCCATGAAGACTTGGCGATCAGGGGTGCCAAGGCTGGACTCAGAGCTCGCCACCTCAGTTGGGGTGTGCGAGTCAGTTCGGGCAAGTGGTGTTCCCTCCTGGAACGGGAGCGAGTCGATGTAGGCGACGTAGCGTGAGTCTCCACTTATCAGGTCAGCGGGCTTGCGGTCTGGCCGCAGACAAATCTCCCGGTACGTGTGGACGTTATAACTAGCCCAGAGGCCGGCCCTGATAAGGGATGCTCAGTAGTGTTGTCCTCGAACTCGGGATCCTCGGGGTCCGACCCGAAGTCGAACTCGTACGCGGAGTCCGAGTAGAAGCCGGAGAGGGGGTTGGAGTCCGAAGCGCGGCCGGGGCGGTGTCGTAGTCCGAGTTGTACTCGGGTACGGGCTCCTTGCCGGCCCGGCGCGAAGAGGGAGCCTCCGTGCGGGCCCTGGTGACGATGCGGAGGCAACGTGTGGAGTGCTCACGGGGTGGTGGGACCACATGCGATGGCTGAGGAGCCGGCTCGCATGCGATAGCCCACGGAGACGTCGAGTTCGAGTTGGAAGTGGACCCGAGCTCGAAGTCAGCGTGATGGTCGAAGAGCGAAATTTCGCCGAACTTACCGGTGAGTTCGCCTGTGACAACTTCAGCAAGCGTCACGAAGTCGGTCTCCGGGTTGGGCGGCATGGTGAGGCGGCGCTGGAAAGATCCCGCGCCGTCAGCAGTGCAGACCCAAGCGCCGAAAACGAAGGTGTCACCGCGGTTGAAGGCGACGGTCGGCTTGAAGTAGACGGAGCCGTCGAGTTCGCCATGTGATCTCGGGCGAGATCCCCTACCTGGCGCGCCAGCTGTCGGTGTTTTGGACCGGCAACCTACTAAGGGGAGTACCCGAAGTAGATGAATGTGGCCTCGCTGAGATCGGTAACTTGAAGGAAGAGACACGTGGCACACAATTTAGACAGGTTCGGGCCGCGTGGTGCGTAATACCCTACGTCCTGTATGTTGCGTAGCTCTGGATTGATTGGGTACGATTACAAGATGATGCAATTGTACGCCGTGAGATGAGATGTTGAGAGAGGGGTCCCTGCCTCGCCTTATATAGTCCGGGAGGCAGGGTTACAAGTCGGAATAGGGAGAGAGTACTAGTCGAGTACGTCTAGGAGTCTTCCATACAATGCAGAACATGTACAGCTTCCTAACCGAGTAGTTCTCCTCTGTAGTCCTTGTGCTTCACGCCATCAAGTACCGTGGAGCGCATGTCGGGTAGTCCCAGGGGCCCACCGAGTAGTCGGTCCTGGTACCCACCGAGGTAGTGGGCCCAGGGAGGTCCATACGACAGAGCCCGCTTCCACCGTCGACGAGGACCTTGTTGAGCCTGGAGCCCACGACCACCGGCTTCAGGACGAGAGGGAACCACCCTGGTTCGGAGAAGCTAGTCCATTGATCTGCGCAAGAGAAGGTAATGGGTACCTCCGATCACCTGAGAGGGGTCGGAACCGCTGGTTCAATGCTCATGACTTCTCGACGGGTAGCCTTTTGTTCCCGTCTGCTGGGTAGTCCACTGAATAGGACATTGACCGTCTTGTCGGGTTCCTGGAAGTCACCATTGTCGTCGTCGTTCTTCTTCTTGCCTTTCTTGTCATGAGGGTGCGGTGGCTCTGGAGTACCCTTGAGTGCTCGCCTGAGTTGGTAGCACTGCTCGGTGGTGTGGTTACCGTCCAGATGCCATGGGCACTTCTCTTTTAGCAAGTCTTTGAAGCCGCCGGAGGTCTTCTTCGAGTTCTCCTTCGCGGGGGTCTTGGATAGCCGCGACAGTGTTGTCTGGCTTGCACTTGCGGTTGGGACCCGAGTAGTTGTTGTTGTTGCGACCGCCTTGGTTCCCGTTGTTGCTGCTGCCACCGCCCGTGTTCTATTTGCTCTTGCCACGGATGGCATCGTACTTGGCGTTGGCTTTGTCTTCTTCGTCGGCCCAGGACGTGATCATATCCTTGAGATGGGGGATGTACCTAGGGCGGCGTCGACCGAAGTCTTCGAAGGTGCGGCGGTGGTAGAGACCGTCTTGGAAGAGGTCGATGACCTCCTTGTCGTTGACGTCGACTACGGTGGCGCTTGTCAAAGAAGCGCCGCATGTACTTGCGGAGGGTCTCGCCTTGTTCCTGCTTCACCATAGCTAGGTCCATGTGAGTACCCGAGCGGCCCATAGCGCCCGCGAAGTTGCCTTGGTGAACCGCTCCTTCGGTGGTCCCACTTGTCGATCGAGTGCTTGTCCATTGACTCGAGCCATGTGAGCGGGGCTTGGTCCGAGCGAAGGGGAAGTAGAGGCACTTGGTGTCGTTGTTGCCGCCAGCGTTCTCAATGGAGAGGGCGTAGCACCTGAGCCACTGGATGGGGTCTTGCTTCGCGTCGTACTTGGTGATTCCCAGAGGTTTGAACTTGTCCGGGAGGAGTAAGTTGTGAAGCCGAGGAGAGAAGGCGGGGAAGCCGTCGTTGTCACCTACTGTGGCGGACTTCTTCCGTCGCAGTTCTTCAATCTTCTGGCGGGCATCGAAGCCACCCTGTGAGGCTCCGGAGGCGTGGCTGTTCGCGTGGCCTCGGCCGCTGCGATCGCCTCCGCCACCGGCCCTCCTGTTGGCCCCATGGTTGGAGCTTCCGCCGTCGCCGCCTCCGCCGCCAGGGTCGCGGTGGGGGATGATCTCACGATCGCCGCCAGCAACTGCGGCGCTGTTGCCAGCTTGAGAGGGTCCGCCGGCGTTTTCCGGAGTACGGTTGGGCTGGGCCGGCAGCTCGCCTCGAGTACGGTTACGGCCGAGGTCCGCGCTGTGACTTATGGCTTCATTGTCGCGGTTCCTGGCGGGGGGCGGCTGAGCGACCCTGTTGTCGACTCGCATGAAGTAAGCATCTTCCGCGAGCTTGGCGATGACTTGTCTCGCGCGCATCCCCTGGGCCTGACGTGCTATCGTGGTGATGGACATGAGGCATTGCTCTGGGGTGGTGTGTACCTGGCTCTCGACTTGGTCGAGTGTTTCCGCAAGGTTGCGGATGGGGAGGGAGTCTCGAAGACGCCAGCGTCGTTCGTTCCGCTTTCTGTTACGCTAGCGTCGAGCGTCCCTGTTGGCGTCAGTCTCATCCGTGGGTGCTTCAGCAGACAGCTCGTCTGCGGAGATGTCCTCAAGGTATCGGTCGTCTGCCGTCCCTGAGGGTCCTGGCGTGTCGCCGGCAGCCATGAAGTCTTGGCGGTCGGGATTGCCAAGATTGGAGTCGGAGCTCGCCACCTCAGTTGGAGTGTACTCCTCAGCCCGAGCGAGTGGTGTTCCCTCCTGGAAGAGAAGCGAGTCGAGGTCGGCGATGTAGTGTGAGTCCCTGCTTATCAGGTCGGCGGGCTTGCGATCTGGCCAGTAGACGAATATCCCAGCAGGTGTGGACGTTATAACCAGCCCAGAAGCCGGTCCTGATAAGGGTTGCTCAGTAGAGTTGTCCTCGGACTCGGGATCCTCAGGGTCCGACCCGAAGTCGAACTCGTACGCGAAGTCTGGGTAGAAGCCGAAGAGAGGGTTGGAGTCCGAGGCGTGACCGGAGGCAGTGTCGGAGTCCGGGCTGTACTCGGGTACGGGCTCCTTGCTGGCCCGGCGTGTAGAGGGAGCCTCCGTGCGGGCCTTGTTGAAGTTGCGGGGGCCACGCGTGAAGTGCTCGCGGGGGTGGTGTTGACGGTTAATAATTGTATCAAAGTTCATTCGTGACTCGCAAGCGTACAAGTCTCCCGTCGTAGTCAAGGGACCCTTCTTCCCTCGAGTGGTGAACCCAAGGTATCGAATCCGTGGAACAAATGTGTGACGCAAGACTTAATCTATTAAAGCCAAGTAATCTTCAATAATCGATAAAAGACCTAATGCATCTAAGTAAAAGACACAAAACGAATCTAATCTACTAAAAACCGGAGAAAACAAAGTAAGATTGGGTAGATAAACCGATCTAGAGGGATCGGGGTAAGCCTTTTGTTGAAGTTCCAAGCAAAAGAAGAAGTAGCAAATCGAATCTTAATAAAAGCCTCTTTAAATCGTGGTTTCCCGTCCAAATCCGAAAACATCCGCCTTTCGAGACCCCCGTTCTGTCACAACGTATCCCTATTCATGCGGGGAGTTTAGGGCGAGTCAAAAGACAAGTCGAGATTCTTTCGGAGGATCCGGCGTGTACCTCTAGCCACCGCGGCTACAAGAACACCCTATGTAATCTATCTCGAGAATAGAATTGGAATAAGCAAAGCCGATCGAAAAACGAAATTTTCAAGGAAACACTTGATCGGCGAGAAAAGATTCAACTTGATAATTCAACTATAACAATGATACATACACAAGATCACCACCGGATCCTTCCTTGATCTTGCTTCTAGCTCCGGGAACTCCGACGTGGTCTTCCTTGCAAGGTTCCCACGTCGGCTAGGGAAACCCTAGTCAACTAGCTCGACCCTCTCCTCTCCTAGATGGTGTCCCTCTCTTCTCTCGCTTCTCGGCGGCCGAAGACGAAATCTTCTCTCGCGTGGCTCTCGGTCGGGGGACTATAAATAGCCCGATTGGCGGCTAGGGCAAAGGGCGTCGGATTTGGGCCCTAAATGGGCTCGGGCCGACCGGACCGGGCCGGCCGGCCCGGGCCCATTTAGGCCCGGCCCCGCGGGCTCCTTTGCCCGAGGTCGGTTCCCTTGCTTCTCGGATGTTTCCCCCTTCGCATACGGGTCCATGTCGTCGGTTTCTCTCCGAATTGGACTCAACTCCTTGTCTTGGAAGATTCGACGACTTTTCCGGTCGGGTCCCCGGAGTATGTCGTCTTCTCGGATCAAGTCCCCGGCTTCTTGGAGTTAATTTTACTTCATTGCATGACTTGTTCGGGGCTTCAAAGTCTTGTCATGAGGTGCTTGATGAACTTATCCCGAAAGTCTTGCATTCAACACTAAATCCCCGCATAAACATTAAACTCCAAAAACGACATGCACACGTGAACTTGTTATACCACGGGGGTTAGTACCAATGGATAAAGTATAAAACTCATGCCAACACCGAAGGTAAACTCATGGCTAGGTTGACGGATTTTCACCGTCAACATCTCCCCCATGCTTAAACCTTGCTCGTCCTCGAGTAAGCCTTCGATGGATATCATCATTGCTAAACAATGTTTAAACTTTGTATTTGATCATACATGAGAAAACATAATGCTCTCAAAATTTTAATTCATTAAAGTTCCATAATGTACTAGCCTTCATCTCCACGGAGGGTAGATTCTTTTTAAGCTTATCCCACAAGTATTAACATGCTCACAAAGTTTTAAATAGATCTCGAATTTTTTTGAAATAAAGAACGAGATAAAGAAAAGCTAAACCAAATTCACAAATTTAAATCATCTCATGCATTGCTCATGAACTCTCATCTCACTTGTCTCTCAAGCCTATATATTCTACTCCTTTCCCTCTCATATATATGTGGTAGGCTTTTATATGGAGCTTTGGGAAAGTTTAGTCCTAACAAGATTTTATAAATGAGGTGTTGTCAAAACAAGACAAGCTTCTCATGGTCTTACCGAGACTCGTCAAAAAGGTCATTGGAAAATAATGTTAAATCAAGGAGGGGAAAGAGAAAAATACACACACTTTAGATAAGTGGACATGTGCAAATGGCAAAGAGTGATCCCGAGGCACAAAGGAAGTCCTCGTTATCGGATTGCACATGGTTGGAAAATGAGAATGGATCTTTTTAACTTGAAGCCTTGAATGCACTCTTAGAGAACCGGGGAGTTCACTTTACGCACATATATATATTTTCTCGTTTCTCATATTTCTCATTCTTTTCTTTCTTTCTTTCTTTTTTTCTTTCTTTCTTTTTTATAAATATATATATTTTTTCTTTCTTCACCTTGGAAGTCACGTACATCGCCGAATTTTTTCTTTCATCATTACATATATATTTTTTTTTAAATACTCCCTTTTGAACTCTAAAACTGCACCGTACCTACCTCCTCCCCCATGCTTAGACGTTGCTCGTCCTCGAGCAAAGAGGCGAAAAAAATAAGGTAGGTACCGGAATATTTTTCCTTGGAGAGATACTTGAAATCTTCAACGTTGGCACCGTCTTGCGATCTTCCTTGAATTGATGATCCATTCTCAATGATAGGTTGTGGTCAAGGAGGTAATCACAAAAAGATGATATTTGGTTTAAGGGTGGATATCCGGCGAAGTTTGTGAAATCACCGATGCGGAGATACACAATGCACGGATAAAAGGCTAGCAAAAAGATAGATACGCAAAAACGGAATGACCAGCTTCTTGGTCTCGGGCCGGCAGAAATCATGGCCTGCAATAACTCACTCAAAAATAAATCTTGTACACTAAGGTTTATGCACTCAAATATATATAAGGCTTTGGATAGGTTGAGCAACACACAAGTGATATTTGTGACAAGGTTGGCAATATTTTTGAGCATAAAAGACATCTTCAATCCATTCATAACTTGAGAGCACATAAAACACTATGGGTCTTTATTTTAATCATAACCTCCGCTGAAAATTAAGCTAGTATTTAAATAAATTCAGATCTGTATTTTTAAGAGAGCACTAGCTTAAACATGCATAAATCAACTACAAAGATGAACAAAGCTGCAATTTTAATCATATATCATCATGGCACGAATTTTGTAACTTTTCCAATGATATAATCAAGGTGGTGACTTTATTAATGGTGATATTAAGTTGAAATACACACTGAAAATAAACAAACATGCTTGCTGAAAATTAAATAAAAACAGAAAAATACTACGCAAACACACATAAGCAAAAGCTGAAAATTACGGAGAGAAATAGAAAAGAAAAGAAAAGAAAACTAAAGTTCCTAAATCTTCTAGTCCTCCGCCGGTGGTTGATGTTGATAGTCTTGATAATAATACCCTTGCTCATAATATGGTTGGACGCTTCCTCCGTCGAATTGATTTGGCTCCACAAGGTGAAGGCGTCCAAGTTCAAAGGCAATATTTGCGTTGCCTTCACCGAGTTGAGCTGCGTTAGATTGGATGGCTGCGATGTTTTGAGCATTTCTTGCAGCATACCCTCCAATAATGGCCATGCTTTGTTGTGGTTGGGGATGATGAGCGTAGGACTCCGCGAAGTTAGCGTTGGGCACAACATAATTTTGTGGGGGTACCGGTGCACCACCCCCCATGCTTGTTGTTGAGACCCTCCGTAATAACTTGGCGGAGGAGGAACCCCGCCGGATGGTTGCACATTGGGTTGTGCTCCACTCGCTTGTGCGGAGGATGTTCCCTCCTCTACGATTCTTCCTCTTTTGTTCTTCCTTGCAGGGACAAGTAGTCCCTCTTCCAACCAATCTTCCCTTCCTTCGGTGAAAAGCCTAAGCCTCTCATCCGAAGGGGGAGGTTCACAATGGCCAATCGATAACCTCTTCTCTCATCTCCACTAATGTACTTGCCTTGCCGCAAGTACTCAAAACCGAGAGAGGTACCGCGCAAAAGGTGAGCGGGGTTTCTTGCGATCCCCGGTCGCAAGGAAAAGGCCAACATGGAGAGGTAACACCCCGAACCAATATCACCAGCCCCCGATGTTGCTTCGCAACACCAACGGTTGATCATGAGGTAAGAGGGGTCAATTGGCTGCCTGGCAATTAAAGCCGAGTATAGCCAATTCAATTCCGTGTCGGTCACCTTTGTTTCCCTCATCCTCCCCAATACCCTCTTGCACATCCAAGAGTGAAATATCCGGATAATGGGGTTGCGGATGCTTTTGCGTTGTTGATGGGCATCTCCGGAGATCATGCCCCAAAATTCCGCCAACATGCGGGAGGCACGTCAACTTTCTCCGGAGCGCCCTTGTGGAATCCAAGCAGCTCCCTTACGTGCTCGTAGGGAACCACTTGCTCGATTCCCTCCAAACGGAATGACAAGCTTTGCACCCCATCATCATCAACGATGGGTGCAATAGTCATTAATATTTCCAAGGCGTAACCCAAGTGGGTGTCCACCGATATTCCGTTGGAGAACTGAACCCACCCGAGGTGCCCCAACATGTAGTATATGTCGGTGCGAAAACCCAAGGTGTGGAGTGCTTGGTCGTCGAGCTCGACGTTTGGCACAAGCCTCTTCTCAAGATTTGCGAGCCTATCCTCCTCCTCCGCCGACAAGATGATGAAGCCGTACGAAGATTGTGTCGGGGGTGTAAGGAGGTGGTGCGGTTGAGCGAGTCGATCGTCGTGGTGGCGCGGGCTGCTCCTCCGTGTGCCCACGAGGTTCGGTGAACCTCATGGAAGTGGTTCTCGCAGCCCTCATACCACCAAGGAGGAGAGCGTCGTTCCTCCTCGGTGGTGCCGTGTCCGTCTCCATGCTCCGGGAGACTCGGAAACCGAGTGCCTCCTCGAAGACGTGGTTGATGACGGCTTGGATGACGACGAACTCTTCTTCTTGGAGAAGAGACTTGTGGTCTTCTTCCACATTGTTGCTGCACTCTTTCTTCAACTAAAAATCCGGGTTGCAACCGGTAAACTAGGCACTTAAACTCTTTGCTTCGGATGTGGACTTTGAGTGGATTAAGGATGTGGATTTTTCTTGAGCTTTCAAGCTTGGGATGGTTGGCTAAGTCTACGAGAGGTTCCGAGCACACAAACTTGAACACACAAACAAGGGAAGGAGAGGGAAGCTTGCTGCGCGAAGACGGGCGCCGGGGACGCCTTTTATAGGGCGGGCCGGCCGGCCGGGGCCGGCCGGCCGGGGTCTCCCCGCCTCCTCCTCGGCGCGTCTTTCTCCCGAAGCACGATCATTTCGCCTCGCAACTTTCCTCGCTCGCGTGCTCCACGAGTTGCACCGCCCAAACGCTCTCGTCCACTCCTTTTCTTGAATTATTGGTCCTCCCACTTGATGCTCCATGCTTTGGGTCATGTCCATGCTCCCTAGCTCCACTTGCTTCACATGCCACCATGGAAATCCTGCAAAGTTGATGCTTGCTGCCCACCATGCTTGTCCTTTGCATGTGGAATTGGTGAAAGTTGATAAAAGGGAATCCAATGGTGCATGCATGATTAATTCAAACTTGATTGCCTCCATTTAGGTGTGTTTAAGGTTAAGCACTCCTCTAATTCGAATTTTAAAATATTTTTCAGAGCCATGCAAGAGCTTGGGCATAATTTTAGAGAAGTTTTTAAACCATTAAAAACAAATGTAAGTCGAAAATATTTTTCGACTACGTCGATTTTGGTCTCACCGGTAAAGTCCGCTTTCATCGGTTGAGAGCGAACGTTTTCCCGGCTTGATCATGGGGGCATAGGTTCAGGTTCTAATTTTGGCTAAATAAGAAAGATTTTGAACAAAACAAAATTAGAATAGGCTTAGAAAAATTCTAATCCTAGAGAAACCAAGGATAAAATTTTTTTTAAAACCAACCAAAAGCTGATTTCTAGGTTCACGCGAGAACTACCACGTGCTGAATTTTATTAACACTTAAACATAAATCGTGGCTCTACTCGTGTGGTTTTAGCATGAAAAATAAGTCAACCTCAGCACCATAATGAGGGTGAAAGGTTGAGTTAAGGTTCTGAAATTATTTGGTTGAGGGGTTTCTCGAAAAGAAAAGAATCAAACAAGCACATAGGAGGGTTCATGCAAAGGGTTTATGATAAAGCAAACATTCAATCAAGAATTATGTCTCTAATATTGTTCAACCACTTCTAAGTCTAATGTCTTTGCGTAGTAAAACTCAAAAACTAAATTATTAAAAATACTCGAAAAACCTGGAATCGGGTTGTCCTCCCGGTAGCTTATTCTTGACTCGACTTGACGAAACGGGTTGCCTCCCGCCTAGCGCTTCATTTATAGTCTATAGCTAGACTTCTTCACTTGATTACTCCGGATCAACGCTCTTTGCGGGCGTTGCAATCTTGGGTACCCACTTCCGCACCATCTTGGGCGCGGGCTTGTCTTTTGGCTTGGGCCGGCTTAGTCATTTTTTTGGTCTTCACGGCGGCTTCTCTTCCTTTGTCTTGACGGATGCAACACCTTCTTTAATTTTCGTTACGTTCACTTTTTTCGGCTCCTTCTTCTTTTTCAGCCCCTCCGTTTGTTTTGGTTCTCCCTTCACTCCAATCATGTTGCATGCCTCAATCCTTGGACGGAACTTGAAGGAACTCCTTTCTCCGTTGATATCGAACATGATCTCCCCCTTGCCAACATCAATAGTAGCTCCCACGGTCTTGAGGAACGGCCTCCCTAGGATGAGCAGCGGCTTCTCCCTCTCTCCCATCTCGAGCACAACGAAGTCGACGGGGATGAAGTGGTGTCCAATCTTCACGGGTACATCTTCAGCAATGCCCAAAGGATAGCGAATGGAGTTGTCACCCAACTCCAAACATATTCCCGTAGGCTCCATCGGTAGGCGTAACTTCTCGAACACATCCCTCGGCATGACACTCACACTAGCTCCAAGGTCGCATAACGCCTTCTCGAAGTTGAAAGAACCAATCGAACATGGAATTGTAGGGCACCGGGGTCTTTTTGCTTCTCTAGCCCATAAGCAATAGCCGCACTACACTCCTCGGACATTTTGACATGATCTACCCCGAGTGTTGCTATCTCATATTTATTTGCAAGTATGTCTTTAAAGTAACGAGAATATGTAGGTACTTGTAGGGCATCTAGTAATGGCATGTTGATGCTAAGTCTACGCACAACTTCCACAAACTTCTCAAAGTGGTTGTCAAGTTTACCTCGGAAGTAGCGTGGCTTGAGTTGCGGTATCCTCGTGTCATCTTCCGGCATCTCGAATTCGGGTTCCTCGGTGACGATCCCCGTAACCTTCTCTTTAGCAGCTCCTTCCACCTCGGTGGATGGTTTAAGCTTCCTTGCTCCCGCGGAACGTTCCGGATCTTCGGTCTCCTTCCCCGAACGCGTTTGAATGGCCTTCGCCGATTCGGGACATTTGGGTTGTCCCGGAAGCTTCCCCTTCATCATTAGTGAGGCGCCCCGCAAGTTGTCCAACTTGCGTCTCGAGCATCTTCATCATGTTGAGCACTTGATGATTGGAACTTCCGACCTCCGTCACTTTGCTATCGATGTTCTCCAACACCTTGTCTATGGTCTTGAACTTGGTGACGGTGTCCTTGTTGATCTTAGCTTGCTCATCCATGAACTCCTTCAATTGTATCTGAAGTGGAACCGCGTTAGGAATAGATGAGCTTGCATTAAATTGAGGCCTACCTTGCCCGTAGCGGAAGTTCGGCAATTCTCCCTTCCTCATGTAGTCAAGCACTTTGGCTTCCTCCGGACAATCTTTGCGGACATGGCCATACTCTCCACATTCTTCGCATGTGGACCTTGCTTCGGCGGCCTTCAAGTCTTGAGCCTCTTTCTTTTCTATCTCCATCTTCTCCAACCTCCTCATGAGCGAGTCGATCTTGCCCTCAAGTATGTCTTCCTTCTCCACTTGCAAGACTCCTTTGACGTTCCCCATGGGTTGAGCCGGGTGTAGGTGCCCCGATGACGCCCACGTGTCATTATCCGCGACCTTCTTGAATAGCGTGAAAGCTTCCGTCGGTGTAAGCTCGATGATAGATCCTCCCGCTGATGCATCGATGATTGTCCTTGACGCCATGGTGAGTCCTTGATAGAACTTTTGCACGAGGTCTTCTTTCGGGAACTTGTGATGTGGAACCGCCCGGGTGTACTCGTTGAAGCGCTCGAATGCCTCCGAGATAGTCTCTGTAGGATATTGAACAAAGGTGGCAATCTTATTACGCAAGCTTTGAGTTTTACCCGGTGAGTAGTATTCCTTCATGAAAGTCTTCATCAACGTGTTCCAATTTTGCACCGTCTCCGCCGGTTGAGAGTGGAACCATTGCAACGCCTTCCCGAGTAGTGAAAACGGAAAAAGCCTTGCCCTCATTTGATCTTGAGTCACCCCATCCATGTTGAAAGTCTGACATAGTTGAATGAATGCTTGGAGGTGAAGGTTCGGATCCTCTTTGCCGGTGAAGGGTGAATGTTGCACCATGCGGATTGTTGAGGTCTTGATCTCGAACGGTCTTCCGATCTCCTCGAGGTTCAAGATTGGTAGGTCGATGATGTCTGGGGTGCATAGCTCCCCAATCTTGCGTTCTTCCGGTGGTTGGTCACCCATTGGTAGACGTCGGTTCTCCCGCGGACTTTGAGGTGGTGAATTCTTCGGAGATTCCTGCGATCCTTTGTCTTCCGACTCCGAATCTACAAAATCCAACTTTTTAGCTTGATGTGCTTCGCGTCTCCTTAGCCTCGTAAAGTTTTTCTGGATCATCCACAAAATTATTGGGTTTGTTGGAGAGGTAGCCGTCCATCTCCTGTTAGGGTTAGCAATAAACAAAATATGCAGAAAAAAACTAGAAAACAAAACAAATCTATAAAGACTAGAGTTAGACAAACTAGATTAGATGTATTTTGAGGATGATCGAAATTTATTAGATGCAAAAATAAAACAAAATCAGTACTGAAAATTACAAAAAAAAGCAATAAAAAATCAAATCTTGATCACTTGTTCCCCGGCAACGGCGCCAGAAAAAGGGGCTTGTTGACGGTTAATAATTGTATCAAAGTTCATTCGTGACTCGCAAGCGTACAAGTCTCCCGTCGTAGTCAAGGGACCCTTCTTCCCTCGAGTGGTGAACCCAAGGTATCGAATCCGTGGAACAAATGTGTGACGCAAGACTTAATCTATTAAAGCCAAGTAATCTTCAATAATCGATAAAAGACCTAATGCATCTAAGTAAAAGACACAAAACGAATCTAATCTACTAAAAACCGGAGAAAACAAAGTAAGATTGGGTAGATAAACCGATCTAGAGGGATCGGGGTAAGCCTTTTGTTGAAGTTCCAAGCAAAAGAAGAAGTAGCAAATCGAATCTTAATAAAAGCCTCTTTAAATCGTGGTTTCCGTCCAAATCCGAAAACATCCGCCTTTCGAGACCCCCGTTCGTCACAACGTATCCCTATTCATGCGGGGAGTTTAGGGCGAGTCAAAAGACAAGTCGAGATTCTTTCGGAGGATCCGGCGTGTACCTCTAGCCACCGCGGCTACAAGAACACCCTATGTAATCTATCTCGAGAATAGAATTGGAATAAGCAAAGCCGATCGAAAAACGAAATCTTCGAGGAAACACTTGATCGGCGAGAAAAGATTCAACTTGATAATTCAACTATAACAATGATACATACACAAGATCACCACCGGGATCCTTCCTTGATCTTGCTTCTAGCTCGGGAACTCCGACGTGGTCTTCCTTGCAAGGTTCCCACGTCGGCTAGGGAAACCCTAGTCAACTAGCTCGATCCTCTCCTCTCCTAGATGGTGTCCCTCTCTTCTCTTGCTTCTCGGCGGCCGAAGACGAAATCTTCTCTCGCGTGGCTCTCGGTCGTGGGGACTATAAATAGCCCGATTGGCGGCTAGGGCAAAGGGCGTCGGATTTGGGCCCTAAATGGGCTCGGGCCGACCGGACCCAGGGCCGGCCGGCCCGGGCCCATTTAGGCCCGGCCCGCGGGCTCCTTTGCCCGAGGTCGGTTCCCTTGCTTCCCGGATGTTTCCCCCTTCGCATACGGGTCCATGTCGTCGGTTTCTCTCCGAATTGGACTCAACTCCTTGTCTTGGAAGATTCGAGCACTTTTCCGGTCGGTCCCCGGAGTATGTCGTCTTCTCGGATCAAGTCCCCGGCTTCTTGGAGTTAATTTTACTTCATTGCATGACTTGTTCGGGGCTTCAAAGTCTTGTCATGAGGTGCTTGATGAACTTATCCCGAAAGTCTTGCATTCAACACTAAATCCCGGCATAAACATTAAACTCCAAAAACGACATGCACACGTGAACTTGTTATACCACGGGGGTTAGTACCAATGGATAAAGTATAAAACTCATGCCAACACCGAAGGTAAACTCATGGCTAGGTTGACGGATTTTCACCGTCAACGGTGGGGAAACCACATGCGATGGGCGAGTAGCCGGCTCGCATACGATAGCCCATAGGGACGTCAAGTTCGAGTTGGAGGCGGATCCGAGCTCGAAGTCGGCGTGTTGGTCGAAAAGCGAAATTTCGCCGAACTTGCCGGTGAGTTCGCCCGTGACTACTTCGAGAAGCGTCACGAGGTCGGTCTCCGGGTTGGGCGGCATGGTGAGGCGACGTTGGAAAGATCCAGCGCCGTCAGCAGTGCGACCCAGGTGCCGAAGACGAAGGTGTCGCCACGGTTGAAGGCGACGGTTGGCTTCATGTAGACGGGAGCCGTCGAGTTCGCCATGTGTTCTCGGGCGAGAGCCCCTACCTGGCGCGCCAGCTGTCGCTGTTTTAGACCGGCAACCTACTAAGGGGAGTACCCGAAGTAGATGAATGTGGCCTCGCCGAGATCGGTAACTCGAAGGAAGATACACGTGGCACACAATTTAGACAGGTTCGGGCCGCGAGGTGCGTAAGACCCTACGTCCTGTATGTTGCGTAGCTCTGAATTGATTGGGTACGATTACAAGATGATGCAATCTTACGCTATGAGATTAGAAGATGGAGAGAAGCCTGATATAGTCCGGGAGGCAGGGTTACAAGTCGGTTCAGGGAGAGAGTACTAGTCGAGTATGTCTAGGAGTCCTCTATACAGTGCGTGACATGTACAGCTTCCTAACCGAGTACTTCTCCTCTGTAGTCCTTGTGCTTCACGCCATCAGGTGCCGTGCAGCGCAAGTCGGGTAGTCCTAGGGGCCCACCGAGTAGTCGGTCCTGGTACCCACCGAGGTAGTGGGCCCAGGGAGGTCCATACGACAACGACTTCAACGGAGAATATCATGACGACAGAGGCACCAGGTCGCGCATGCGATCTGGCGAAGCCTATGTAACAGATCCGGCGAAGCCTATCCTTGAAGGTGACTTCAATATGGTCATGGATGACCAGTGCCAGTTCCACTGCGACGCCAAGCACACCATGAGGGAGTGCGAGCAGCTAAAGCGTGCCCTTGGAGTACCATCTACCTCCAAGAAAACCAGAAGCAAAAGCAATGACGGTCGCAGTGGTGGTCAACGATTCGACAACCGTAACCGTCGACCTGATCGACATGATTACCGTGACCGCAGACCCTATCCTCGCAATGACGATATGGAACGACGTGATTATCACCGCGATTACCGCCGCGATGACAGACGCGACGACTACCGTCACGACGACTGCACCGACCAGCGCGACAGAAGTGATCATCGTGATGATCGCCACGATGATCGTCACAACGACCGACACGATGATCGACTTCGCCAAGATGACCACAACTGCCAAGACAACAACCGCAAGGAGCGGACACCTCCGCCATTGCCCAAACAGGGCAACCCCAACGATGCGTTTCAGAAGACCAACCGCGAGATCAACTTTATTGTCGGAGGTCGCCAAGCAATCAAAACCAACTGGCAAACTCGATCAAATGCCAGAGAGATCGGGCATGTCAACATTGAAAACCTGCGACCCCTGAGATGGTATGAATTCCCAATCACTTTCTCCAGGAAAGATCGCTGGGTTCACATCCCCGACCCCAGAACCTATCCGCTGGTCGTCAACCCCATAGTCAATGGGGCCTGGTTGCCTAAGACCCTCATCAACGGAGGCAGCAGCCTAAACATCATCTTCACAGAGACACTACACAAGATGGAGTTCGACTTCTCCAAAATGATTGCCTGTGATGAACCCTTCTACGGGGTCGTGCCCGGCAAGGCTGCGTACCCCATAGGTCGCGTATGCCTGCCGGTCAGCTTCGGCACGGAAGAGAACTTTAGAACGTAGTACCTGACGTTCGAGGTTGCGGACTTCCGCTCATCATACCACACCATCCTCGGACGACCTATGCTCGCGAAGTTCATGGCTATACCACATCACACTTACCTCATCATGAAGATGTCGGCGCCAAACGGAATTCTTTCCGTCCTCGGGGACATCATGGTCTCCTACAATTGTGAAAGCGCCACCATCGAGCTCTCCAAAGACTCCGCAATCAAAGCCGCAACAACGGCCACGGTCGCTCAAGCAGCCAAGATCGACCAAACTACCCTCCAAGTACCGTAGCAGAAGCGTACAAGCACGGCTTTGGACCCAAGTCCAGCTGTCAAGAAGGTTTGCCTTGGTCTACCCGACACATCCAAGGAAGTCATCATCGGGGCTGACCTCCACCCCAAATAGGAACTCGCGCTCACCAACTTCCTCAGGGACAACGCTGACATTTTTGCATGAAGTCCGTCCGACATGCCTGGAGTCCCCAGGGAGCTGGCTGAACATAGACTGGAAGTCAACAAGACCGCTCGACCTATCAAGCAAAAGCTCCATGATTTGCGAAAGATAGAAAACAAGCTATAGAAGTAGAAGTTTGTAAGCTCTTAGCTGCAAGTTTTATTAGAGAATGTCAACATCCGGTTTGGCTCGCAAACCCGGTTCTTGTACCAAAGAAAACTGGTGGATTAAGGATGTGTATCGATTACACCGACCTTAACAAGCACTGCCCGAAGGACCCGTTTCCTCTTCCTCGTATCGATCAGGTCGTGGACTCCACGGTCGGTAGCTTCCTACTCTGCTTCCTTGATTGCTACTCAGGGTATCATCAGATCGCCCTGCATCCTGACGACGAAGACAAGACAACGTTCATAACGCCCCATGGCATCTACTGCTACAAGGTCATGACCTTTGGCCTAAAGGAATGTTTGGATCACCTTTAGTCTCATGACTAAAATTAGTCAGGCTAAAAAGTTTTAGTCACCCCAGTTTGGAAGCAAGAGCTAAAGTGTATTAAAAGAGGATTGAAGTCCCTATTTCTCTCTCCCTTTCTCTTCTCTCCTCTCCCTCTCTCCTCTCTCTCCTCTCCCAAGGTGGACATGGCTTGGAGCTATTGGCAGCATACATGTGGTCATTAATGAGGAAACAGGAAGAGGAGATTTTAGTCCCTTTTAGCTCTCCCACCCCCTACTAGCAAAGTTTAGCCTCAAGACTAATTTAGCCTCACCTGTTTGGAAGTTTAGCTCCTACTAGAGGCTAATTTTAGTCCCTATGATCCAAACACGCTCTAAAAAACACCAGAGCAACCTACCAAAAGGTAATTCAAAAGTGCTTGAAGACCCAAATTGGGAAGAACGTCGAAGCTTATGTGGACGATGTAGTCGTCAAGACTACAGAAGAAGACAAGCTCATTGCCGATCTCACGGAAACCTTCGCCAACCTACGAGAGTTCCAGTGGAAGCTCAATCCAACGACGTGTGTCTTCGGTGTCCCTTCTTGATTGCTTCTGGGCTTCATGGTCGGGCACTGAGGCATCGAGGCCAACCCAGCGAAGATCGACGCTTTACGCAAGATGGTCAAGCCATCCAATAAGAAAGACGTCATGAAGCTCACCGGTATGATGGCGGCTCTAGGTCGTTTCATCAGCAAGCTCAGTGAAAAAGGACTACCTTTCTTCAAGCCATTGAAGAAGGCTGATAAGTTCGTATGGGACGACGAAGCCCAGAAAGCGTTCGGGGCTCTCAAAAAGTCCTTAACTACGCCACCAGTTATGACACCTCCAATCCCGAAGGAAACACTCCTACTCTACATCTCTGCCACCACTAATGTGGTCAGCACAGTTCTTGTTGCTGAGAGAGAAGAAGAAGGGCAGGCCTACCCTGTTCAACGACCTGTGTATTACGTGAGCGAGGTCCTGGCCGACGCTAAAACACGTTACACACAACCACAGAAGCTGCTCTATGCGCTCCTGATCACGTCAAGAAAGCTTCGACACTACTTCCAAGCTCACAAGATCGTGGTCCCGTCTTCGTTCCCCTTAGGAGAGATCATCCGCAACTGCGACGCCAATGGCCGCATCGTCAAGTGGTTAGTCGATCTTGGAGAATTTGAAATCGAGTTTTGCCCTAGGCAAGCGATCAAGTCGCAAATCCTCGCAGACTTCGTGTCTGAGTGGACAGAGATCCAGATGCCCCCTCCCAAGGAGCGGCCTGAACACTAGATAATGTACTTCGACGGCGCCCTCAACCTTGAAGGAGCAGGTGTAGGTGTGTTACTCATCTCTCCCCAGGGAGAGCAGCTCAAGTACATCCTGCAGATTCATTACAAGGCCTCCAACAACAGAGCAGAGTACGAAGCCCTGATCCACGGGCTCTGAATAGCAGTGTCCCTTGGCATCAAGCGACTACTGGCTTTTGGCGATTCCAAGGTCGTCATCGAGCAAGTCAACAAGGAGTGGGACTGCGTCAAGGACACGATGGATGCTTACTGCGCTGAGATTTGTAAACTCGAAGGTCACTTCGAAGGGATCGACTTCCAGCACGTCCCACGCAACAACAACGTCGCCGCCGACGTGCTTTCTAAACTAGGCTCTCGTCGAGCTCTAGTCCCAGCAGGTGTGTTCGTCCAAGACCTACGCAAGCCTTCAATCAAGCTCTTGGATCCTGATAATTCAGAGCCGTCTTCAAACAACCAGAATTCAGCACCTCTCCGCGACGTGCTCATGTTCGAAAAAGAGGACGACTGGCGCAAGCCCTTCATAGACTTCATAATCGACCAGCTTGTCCCTGATGACAAAGCAGAGCGAGAACGCATCATGCGGCGAAGTGCCAACTATGTAGTGATTGGTTCCGACCTATACAGGAAAGCTGCCTCCACTGGCATCTTGATGAAATGTATCCTACGATCAAAGGGCCTACATCTTTTAGCAGAGATCCACAGCGGCGAGTGTGGCTGCCACGCGGCATCCACCAACTTGGTCGGTAAAGCGTACTGATCCAGATTCTATTGGACCACGGCCGTAACTGACGCTAAAGACCTCGTCAAGAGGTGCAAAGGATGCCAGTTCTTTGCCAAACAGCAGCACCTGCCAGCTCAGGCCCTGCGCACTATTCCTCCATCATGGCCCTTCGCTATGTGGGGTCTCGACGCGGTAGGACCGTTTCGTACAGCTCCGGGCGGCTACAAACATATTCTGGTCACCGTAGATAAATTCACCAAGTGGATTGAAGTACGACCTGTTGCGAAAGTAACGTCAGAAGAAGCGGTCAAATTCATCGGAGATATCAAACACTGCTTCGGTGTGCCTAACAGGATTATTACCGAGAAGAAGCGGTCAAATTCATCGGAGATATCAAACACTGCTTCGGTGTGCCTAACAGGATTATTACCGACCTAGGCAAAGCTCTCACTGGCTCGATCTTCTCGGACTTCTGCCAGGATAACCTTATTGACGCCTACTACTCCTCGGTCGCTCACCCACGGTGCAACGGCCAGGTCGAAAGAGCCAACGGCATGATGCTCCAAGCACTCAAGGACCATATCTATGACGACGCCTCCAACTACGCCACCAGATGGTTAGCCGAGCTACCTCACATAATCTGGGGTCTCAGGACTCAAGCCAACTCTGCCACAGGATTTTCAACCTTCTTTCTGGTCTACGGATCAGAAGCCGTTCTACCTACCGACGACACCTTTGGAGCTCCGCGCATCCAGTTCTATGAGGAGGGAGAGGCTGAACAAACACGTCGTATCGACCTCGATAGCCTCAAAGAGCAGGGGCTCGCCGCCGTCATGAGACAAGCTCGTCATGAGCAACAACTACGCCGCTACCATGATCGGAACGTTAAGGAAACTTCCTTCAACGTTGGCGACCTCGTCCTAAGACGCATCCAGAAGACCGACGGCATGCATAAACTCTCTGCCCCTTGGGAGGGACCCTTCATCGTCACGAAAGTTATTAGCCCGTCAACATATCAACTCCAGTGGGGTGACAGGCAAGGAGTACCCAACCCCTGGAACGTGGAGCATCTACGACGTTTCTATCCGTAAATTAGTTTTAAATTCAAGCCATGTATCTTTCTCTTTTGTACCTTCTTTTTTCAGATTAAATATATAAATATTTCAAGTAGTCATCTGCAACAAGTCGAGCATTACCTCCTCCTTCCTCATACAGTAAACTCCCCTCCTCCTCGACATGCTCGGGGGCTTGGCTAAAGCCAACATCTGGGTCGCACGACCTGGGGGTCCGAATCTGTCTTGTTCCTTCCCCCCGACATGCTCGGGGGCTTGGCTCCAAGCTAACCGAAGGGTCATTACTATCTAAGGACACCATCCTTAACAAGTATAAAGCCCCCTGCCGCCACGAGCACGCTTGGTCAGAAAGGTCGCCAGACCTAAGCCCTAGGCTCCCTTCTTGCGCGCCGACCTCTCATAAGCCTCCACGCCGAGCTGTCGGGGTTGGTAAGCCAGCCTCTCCGTGAGTAGTGGTTAGCGAGCCAGGAATACAAGACATCACCATTCACAATATCAACCAAGCTCGTGCAGGCAAAAGGCAAGTACTTCATTATAGTTTTCTTCAACATATCTCTAGAAGTTTTATTTACAAGTTATGAGAGGAGGAGGAGGTAAGCTCCGAGACTACTACTAGTCGCCACCGGCTCCACCACCGCCTTCAAAATTGATGCTCTCTGCCACCTCGGTGGCAGCTTAATCAACTTCAAGCTCCAAGGCTTGGAGGTCCTTCATGGTGTCTGCACCGCCCTTGATCTTGGTCATATCGACCTCAGGATAGTGAGACTTAACTCTCACCAGCGCATCGGTTGCAGCCGCCAAGCCAGTCGCCCTCAACAAAAGCAAGATCCTGTTAGGAGTATCGATATGACGATCGACAATAGACCACTGCTGATCCCCTTCCTCCAGAACAGGTATGCAAGACATTGCATAATTGGTAGCACCCTTGAGGTCGTTCAGCTCCACCTCATACCCTGCAATGGTGATTTGGTCACTCTGCAATGACTTCAAAACAACCTCGAACTCAACTTCAAGGCTCCGACGAGCTGCGGTCTCATAAGCCAGCTTTTTAGATACGGTGTACTCACTCTCGGTGGCTTCCTTCATCGCCTGTTTGAGTTCCAAGCCCCCAGCCTTGATCTCCCGGACCTTCAACTCTAGGTCTCGAACCTTGCTCCTAGAGGTTGCCAGAGCATTCTTCAGCTCCTCTTCGTGGTTACGGAAATCTGCGCACACAACAGTTAGCTTATAGCTAACGACCTCATGTTCAAAAAGGGACAGAGATCAAAACCTACCAGTAGCCGCAGTGTTAAACTGCGTAGTGGCCTCCACGGCCTTGCGCCTCTTCTCAGCAAGCTCGTCCTCGAGCCTCTTCTTATCGGCGGCCGCTGCCTCACGGACCTCCTTGAGCTCTCGCTCAAGGTCGACAATCCGTTGTTCCTTCTCTCCCGCATGTTTTAGCGGGTCAGCCCGGCCCTTGGCCCTCTTTGCTAGCGACTATTACAAAACAACCGGGTCGTCGGCAACATTTCAGCAGCAAACAAACAAGTGACAGTAACTCATCGTGGCCAACTCACTGTGAGCGCGTTGTTAATGGTGACGATGCTGGTCCGCAAGGCTTGCATGTCCTCATTATCTTCGAACCAATCTTCCTGCCAAGGGGTGTGATTCCAATTAATTGATCGCCGCAGCAACCTTGGGCTTGAAGATGAAGATGGAGGTACCTGTGCGCCAGATGTTTCTGGGCCTCCTGGCGCCAGGTTGATCTGAGGCTAGTCCCCGACCACGCCCTCAGCCCCACCAGGAACAGCCCTGATGGGGTCGACGTCTACGATTGTTGGGGAGGTCGTCGCCCCGACCCCCTAGCTGAGGTCCCGACACCTTCAGCAGCGCACGGGGGAGAACTCGCCCTCGTGTCAGCCACGGGAGGTGAAGCCACCACGCCCTCCACCACTCTTCGTGGCGGGGTAGTGGTGCACTCATCATCTACAAGTACCTCCCCCACGACCTGTGGCTCAGGCGACCTCATGCGGGAGGGAGACGATGGGGCAACCGACACCCCTTGTGGCCTCGCCACCGGCCTGCATGGCAAAATACGTTGTCAAAGCAAAGGTCAGATAAAAAGCATAAAGACAGAATCAGCCCTCAAGTTTGTACCTCGTCACGGCCGGAAGCCGAGTCTTCAGCCAAAACACCCGGGGCTTAATAGCCGCAAGTATCTTAGCCCCAGCCGCCGCAGCACGTCGCTGCGCCTCCAAACCACGTCGGAGAGCATCCTCCAACATTTTCTGCACCAACTCCCGCTGCCTCTTGGCAGCAGGACTCTCCGGCCTCTTCGCTGCCTGGTCTTCATGGACCGGCAATTCTTCGACAACCTCATCCTTCTCCTTCTCCTCCTCCTCCTCATATTCCGACCCGACCTCCCGCGAACGAGGCGTCGGAATTGTTGGAGTAGCGACGCCCGAAGGGGATGTGGCCCTTCTCTTCCTCTTCTTCTTCTTCTGCTCTACGGCCTTCATCGCAGAGATCGCAGCGGCAACGGCCGAAGCAGACTTCTTCGCTACCGTCGACCTGGTCCTGTGCCGGGACTTCGCGGCGCCAGCAGCTGGATCTGCCCTAGCCTCCGCGTCAGTGTCTTCGTCGGCCTCCACCGACGTGTCAGACTAATAATTCTCCAGTAGACGACCTGCTGGAGGTTTGTACTTGTCCGACCTCAACTTCCTCCGATGTATCTCCCCCTCAGGGAGAGGCACCGGGCACCACATTTGGAGCTCGCGCATCTACAAAATAGATGACATATATGTTATACGACCTAAGTAAATCAAGAAAGCAAAGTACAACGACCTAAAGACAGATCTCAGGATCTTACCGGGTCAGTCGGCCTCTTCAACGAGTGTGCCCTCGGGCACTTCTTCACCTTCACCTTCCCAGAATACATCTGGGAAACTCTAGCTGCCATCTCCTCCTTGGAGACCTTGTGGTTCACCTTGCGTGCGAGATCTGATTGCCCACAGTATTCATACGCTGGATGGACTCGATCCTTGATTGGCTGGATCATCCGCCGACAGAACGACCTCGCCACCGCCGCTCCTGTCACTCCTCGTTTCTTCATGTTGCTCACTAGCTCCAGGACCCCCTTGAGGTCCTCGAGGTCGCGGGTGGGGAGTCCTAGATCCCACTCGCTAATCTTCACTGGCTTATGGCCAGTTCGACGCGGAAGACCTAGAATATGGCCCGCAATATAGAACCACTCCGACCTCCACTCGATGGTGTTGTCGGGTAGGTCGGTGTCTATCCATTCCGCCTTGAGGCCTGACCTCAAAGTGAACATTACAGCCCCCACTAGCCCCGACCTTTTGCTAGTACTTTTGACACAGAAAAAATATCTCCACAACGTGAAGTGAGGCGGTATCCCAGATACGCCTCACAAAAATGGATGAAAGTTGACACTACAGTGATGGAGTTTGGGACGAGATGTACCAGCTCCAACCTGTAGTAGTACAGCAGGCCGCGGAAGAAGTCTCCCACCGGGAGGTTGAAGCCGCGTTCGAAGAAGGAAGCGAAGACGACCTGCTCCTTGACGTCCTCGCTCGGGAACTCTTCCCCAACGGCGGCCCTCCACTCCACCTTCGTCTTCGGCCGAAGCAGCCCCCGGTCAACAACATACAACCTTCTTTGTCATTGAAGTCAAAGGGGCATATAGCTTGCTGCTTGGAAGGGATTGGATTCATGCAAACTGCTGCATTCCCTCTACTATGCATCAACAACTTGTTCAGTGGGTAGATGATGATGTGGAAGTTGTCCAAGCAGATGATTCGGTAAGCGTGGCTAATGTGGAACCAACCTTCTGGGAGTATCAAGGTATAGATTGCTTCTCAGGCAAGGACTGGGGTGAAGGTCCTGTTGAACCAGTCAGCAGTGATCAACAGCCGATTCAAGCAGTCGGCTCTTATAGTATTTTTTAATGGAGAATCCAATTGATGGAACTGATGGAAAGTTAGGGCGTGGATTTATCTCAACCGATAAATTGGAAGAAATAGACATTGGAGGTGGTGACAAGCCAAGGCCGACATTCATCAGTGCTAACTTGGATTCAGTTTTCAGAGAAGAATTAATTAAGCTATTAAAAGAATATAAAGATTGCTTTGCTTGGGATTATTCGGAGATGCCTGGTTTGGATCGTTTCATTGTTGAGCATCTGTTGCCAATCAAGCCTGGTTATAGGCCTTACAAGCAACCTCCCCGAAAGATTTACAAGGATGAAGTATTGGCCAACGTGAAAAAAGAGGTTGAGAGATTGATGGAGGCAAATTTCATTCGGCCATGCAGATATGCAGAGTGGATCTCTAATATTGTTCCTGTTTACAAGAAAAACGGAAAGATGAGGGTTTGCATAGACTTTAGAGATCTAAATAGAGCTACACCCATGGATGGATATCCAATGCCTGTTGCTGACTTGTTGGTTGATGCTGCTGCTGGGCATAAAGTTATTAGCTTCATGAATGGAAATGCAGGGTACAATCAGATTTTTATGGCAGTGGAAGATGTATCAAAAACAACCTTCAGATGTCCTGGGCATATAGGATTATTCGAGTGGATTGTTATGACATTTGGGTTGAAGAATGCTGGTGCAACTTATCAAAGAGCCATGAATTATATTTTTCACGAGTTGATCGGCAAAATTGTGGAGATATATATTGATGATGTCGTGATCAAGTCATTGGATCATGAATCACATTTGGCTGATGTGAGGAAAACTCTAGAATGCACTAGGAAACATGGGCTTAAGATGAGCCCGAACAAATGTGCTTTTGGAGTTTCAGCTGGAGAATTCCTAGGATTTTTGGTGCATGAGAGAGGAATAGAAGTTGGCAAGAAAAGCATGAAAGCTATTGATGAAGTTGTTCCTCCAACCAATCTTAAGGAATTGCAGTCATTGCTCGGCAAGGTCAATTTTGTGAGAAGATTCATATCAAATTTGTCACAAAAGGTGTTGTCGTTTTCTCCACTGTTAAGAATAAAAAAGGATCAGAAGTTTGTATGGGGTGACGAACAACAGAAGGCTTTCAATGAAATCAAGGAATACATGAAGGAACCACCAGTATTGGTACCTCCACAGTTGAACAAGCCTTTTAAGTTGTACCCAAACCATTGGATCGGCCCTGATACAAGCATTTGAGGGAAAAGAAAGAGTAGTTGCATACCTTAGCCGAAAATTGCTTGATCCCGAAACAAGGTATTCGGCTGCAGAGAAGCTTTGCTTGTGTGTTTATTACTCATGTACAAAGTTTCGGCACTATTTATTGAATATCGAATGCATTGTATATTCAAAATTTGATGTAATTAAACACATGTTGTCTATGCCAATTTTGAATGGAAGGATTGGCAAATGGATTTTAGCATTGTCTGAGTTTGAGTTAAGGTTTGAATCGGCAAAAGCTGTTAAAGGACAGATTATTGCTGATTTCATTACCGAACATCATGATTCATCAATTATTTTACTTGAGATTACTCCTTGGGCTTTATTTTTTGATGGATCTTCGTGTGGCAAAGGTGGTGGAGTAGGTATTTTATTAATTTCATCCAGGGGAGAAATGTTTGAGTTTTCTATTCCCATTCAAGCTACTATCACAAATAACCAAGCTGAGTATGAAGCATTACACAGAGGGCTTCAATAATTGAGAGAGGCAAAGGCCATTGCAGTTGAGATCTATGGAGATTCAGAGCTAGTTATAAAACAATTGAATGGCCAATATGAATGCATAAATGATATCCTGAGGAATTACTACGAGGAGTGCAAAGAAATCTTGAAAAGTTTTCAGTTAGTAATTCTACAACATATTCCTAGAGAAACCAATGGAGAGGCAAACAGGCTAGCTCAAAGTGCTTCGGGTTATAGAGAGAATCAAGAAGTGTTTGGCATCGATGTGTATACTTTTGGGGGTGATCTAGCAGAAGATGATTAGAGAAAAGAAATTGTTGATTATTTGGAGAATCCATCCCAGAAGGTCTCTTGGAAGCTCAGCAAAGCTATAAAGTTTGTTCTTCTTGATGGACGTTTGTATTATAAATCCATGGATGGGGTTTTGCTACAATGCCTGGGTCAAGAAGAAGCGAAGAGGATGATGAGTGAAGTGCATGATGGGCTGTGTGGAGCACATCAGTCGGCTTACCGAATGAAATGGATCATTAGGAAGACTGGATGTTATTGGCCGACAATGCTGGAAGATTGCTTTGAATATTACAAGGGGTGTCAACATTGTCAGAAGTTTGAAAATATTCAGAGAGTTCCAGCATCAGCTCTAAATCCTATTATCAAGCCATGGCCATTCAGAGGATGGGGAATAGATTTGATTGGCCAAATAAATCCTCCGTCTAGCAAGGGGCATAAGTTTGTGCTTTTAGCAATAGATTATTTCACTAAGTGGGTTGAGACAATTCCATTGAAGAAGGTGACATCAGAAAATATGGTTGAGTTTGTCAAAGAGCATATCATTTACAGATTTGGATTTCCTCAGACAATTACATCAGATCAGGGAACCCAGTTTACATTTTCAGAGTTTAGAGATTTTGCTGAAAGTATGGGGATCAAATTATTAAATTCTTCTCCTTATTATGCCCAAGCTAATGGTCAGGCAGAAGCTTCTAACAAGATCATGTTATACAAAAGAAGATTGATCAGAAGCCAAAAAGGTGGCATTCGGTACTCAATGAAGCCTTGTGGGCTTATCGAATGCCTCCTCATGGAGCTACGCAGACATCTCCTTATGAGTTGGTTTATGGACATCATGTTGTTTTGCCCTGGGAGATGCAGTCATACTCAAGGAGAATAGTTTTGCAAAGGGATTTAAGTTTCAAGGATTACAATGATTTGATGATGGATGAATTAGAAGATTTGCATATGATTTGTCTTAGGGCCTTGGAAAATATTGAGAAAAACAAAATGCGAGTTGCTAAGTACTATAACAAGAAGGTAAAGGTCAAGCAATTTGCAGAAGGAGATTTGGTTTGGAAAGCGCTATTTCCGATTGGGACTAAGTACAAGTACATTCGGTAAGTGGTCTCCAAATTGGGAAGGACCCTTTCGAGTGGTTAGGTGCACGCCTGGAAATGCATACATCTTGAAAACTTTGCTAGGAGAAGAATTCACTACTGCTATAAACGGGAGATACTTGAAGAAATATTATTCTAGCATTGAAGTTGATCGCTGATTGATATTCCAAGCGTCAGAGATACAGAAATAGCCGGCATTCGGAAGGAAGCCGCCTTCAGAACAAAAATTTGACAAAGGGAAAATGGCCAATACTAAAATGTATTGCCCTTAGCACAAAAATATTTTTTACATCACAAACATTCTTGTAGTTTCTTCTAGCTACTTGAGATTACAGAAGAAGGCCGGCAAGAAGCAGAAGGCCTGGAGGAAGAAGCGAAAGTTTGTTCATTTCTTTGGCTCAACGCTTTTCCTCATGAGTTCGTCCCTCTTCAGCTGCTCCAAGACCACTGTGACAGCGACGTGGAAAGCTTGAGGGCTAGTGTGATCTGCAGCCTCCATCAAACTGTCCCAAGCGGCCTTAAGGTTGTTGTACCTGTCAGACATATCTGAAGAAGAAGAGATTCTCATTGAACACGGGATCTGAACTTAATCATGAGATTCAATGGAAGATAAAGATCTCACCGCCTATCGCCACCTCCAAGCTCATGCGGCGTTCGCGTTCGGCGCAGCAATGAGCGGTGATGTCCCGCAGATCATGCTCTAAGTGTCGAATGTGACGGCACAGTTGATGGTTGACCCTCTGTTCATGTGTGGTGTCCTCTTCTTCAGTCGAGGAGTCGGAGCGGATGTGCACAGGGATTTCTTCAGTGCCGAAGATGTCCTCCGGCAGCAGGCTGAGGCTGAAATCAAAGAAAGAAGAATCACGAGATTGCAATCAAGATCGAGAGAGAGGAATGAGAAGAAAAGATTATTCTCTGACGGTTCGCTTCTTTATGGAGGGCTGTTCTCCTCGCATGGTTTTTTCCCATTATCCGCCATGGTTTTGGGGGTTTTTCCTGGAGGAAGACGAGAGGCAGTGAAATGATGGAAGTGTGTACGAGTGGATATGCAGAGCACCGAAGGGCTATTTTATTAGCACTGGAGATGCATCGGGAGTGATGACTGGCTGGTGCGCATTGATGAGAATGCCAAACGACGGGGGTTTTTCTTGGATGCGAAGGGTTTTTACAACGAAACAGTGTTCATGATTCCCGAATGAGGATTCTCTACGGATTCTACGCCAAGGGGCAAGAGTTTGTGCGTATTCGGCTGGAGGAAAGGTTCCCGAATGCGTTAAAAAACAATGAAGATTCATATACACAAATTAAAGAAGTCATCACAAGACAAGTGCAAAAGATAAATTTTTATTGCCGAAATTCCATAACCCCTAGTACAAACTAATCGAACAGCCTGTTCAGAACAGACTGGGGGTGAATGGAATCAGCAATGGCGGCGCCATGGCCATCGAGGCACTCCACAGTGGCTTCGATGTCGTCGAGGTCCTCCGGCGCGCTATCGTCGAAGCCGGGCGGTCGCGTGGAGTAGTCGACGCCGGTACACGTCGACATCGCGGCCAGGCCCAAGGTGGTGCCCAGACGGACACCATGTAGGGCCACCTCGTCGACACGGCCTACCACCGCGCCAAGGCGAGCTTCCGGCGTATCTCCGGGAGCGTTCACCTTGTTCGCCAGCTTCTCGGCCAGTGCCTTCAGCCGATTGAGCTTGGCATTGCGATCTGCGGGGGTCATAGAGCAACGGCAGTTAGTTCAAGATTAAGTTGAAATTGAGCAAGTTGCAGGACTCACCATCGATGGCCTCGAGCAGCTGCTTGCGTTGATGCTGCCACTCGAGCTCGGCAATCCGGCCTGTTTGGAGATGATCTCCAACTCGTACCAAGTTGCGTCACGTTCCTCCTTGAATCTGTGGGTGTCGCGGTCGGAATAGCGCGAGCTGGAGGAATGGGAACAACTAGACGACCCTAAGGAGTCACTCGCCATGGCCGGAGTTGTAGCTAGAGCAGGGGCAGGGTTCCATTGGATGAGTCTGAGAGCACAAAGAAAATCGTCAGGGAGAAGACAAGATCCAAAAGAGTTTGTGAAGAAGCCGATGCTCATCACCTCCTACGAGCACCGGTGCGGCTCCCTTCGGCCTCGTCGTTGGCCGGACGCCTATTGCCGCTGTTGGCCATGGAGCTCTTGGGAGTACTAGTGCTTGGAGAGGAAGAGCTCAAGTTAGTAGAGGCTTGGGAGGCAGAGGATTTGGTGAAAGGCTAGAGGCACCCGAGGTCTTTATTTATGGAACTGACGAAGAGATCGTGGCCGGAGATCGTGGCGTATATCACAAGAAATTTGGGAAGTGGAGAGACTCCTTCAACCGAACGGTCGCTGAGTCGTTTGGGATTCATGCTGAGTCATATTCGGTTTGACTGGTCAAGATTTGGTTGTGTTACGGTCGAGTCGTTTTTCGGATTTGACACTGTTATGGTCAGAATTGCCGAATGAGTCATCCAGAAACTACTCGTCAAGATAAGGCAAGACAAATATGGAAAAAATAAAGATTAACAGAGAGCAAAACTACAGAGCTAATGAGACATTCGGCTACGAATTGTTTGTTACAATTATACACCCAAGTATTTTGAGATTACATTGGTGGCATCTGATATGGTCTTATTGATATTCTCCAGCAATCTCTGATCAGCTTCTTGGGTTTTAGACAGAGTAGAGAGCTTTGTCTTGAGCTGCTTTCCTGCATTCATGGCTACTGAAGCTTCCTTTCGTATTTTCTCCATTCATTCAGGAAGTTCACCCATCTTCTTCTCATCAGCTTCGATCTCAGCTGTCAAGGTTCTCAGCTCGGCCTCTAATGCAGCTTTTCCGGCTTTCTTCGACTCGAGTGCATGCTGCAATTTGGCTAGCAATTCCTTATTGTTCTGCATTAGAGGCCGCAGCTTTCCTTTGTTCCAGAGCTGGTTGGGAGGATAGGTTCTTCAAAGCCCGTTTTACTGCTACGAAGTGATTATCCAGTCGGGAAACAGGTTCTAGGGAAGCCTTGATATCAGCAGGAAGAACTTGATCGATAATTCAAGTTCTTCTCTGAGAAGATCAGCATCCCTAACTTGGTCTTGAATGTCCCTTTGCAGCAGGGAAAGGATTTCCTTCAGCTTTGCTTGATTTTCCTCTGACAAAGCTTGGCTAGAAGATGTTTCATCTCCTTTTTCGGCAACCAAATCATCCATAGAAAAGGAATAACTTGGTGATGATACAATTTCCTCCTGAAAAGAAATTCTTGTCGAATTAATAATGATTTACCAGATGAAAATAGGAAAGATGGATGTTCTTACTTACATCATTCTGTTGACGGTAGATTATCGTATCAAAGTTCATATGGATTTGCATGCGGACAAATCCCCGATCGTAGTGAAGGGACCCTTCTTCCCTCGAGTGGTGAACCCAAGGTATCGAATCCGTGAAACAATGTGCAACACAATGATTCAATCTAGTAAAGCAAGGAAAGCTATCTTATGAAGAACCAAATTGCATCTAATCTACTACTCATAAAGGAAACACATCTAATCTAATCTACTAAAGAGGTAGCAAGAGAAAGCAAGAGATAACCGATCTAGAGAGTCTAGATCATGCTTATGTTGTAGCTCCAAACGAGATAGATGAAGATAGAAAAGCGAATCTCATTAAAAGCATCTTCAAACCGTGGCCTCCGGTCCGATTTCGAAAACGTCCGCCTTTCGGAACCCCCGTTCTGTCACAACGTATTCCTATTCATGCGGGTAGTCTAGGGCGAGTTCGATAAGAACAAGTTCAAATCACTTGGTCGGTCCGGTATGCACTTCTAGCCACCGCGGCTACAAGAGCACCCTAAGCAATCTATCTTAAGTAAAGATTGGGGAAGAAGCAAAATTAAGAAGAAAACAAAATCATCGAGAAGGCACTTGATCGCTAGAAATCAGATTCACTTAAAGACTTCACCATGAATGATTACATGAACAAGATCACCACCGGGATCCTACCTTGATCTTGATCCTTGCTCCGGAGCTCCGACGTGGTCTTCCATGCAAGGTTCCCACGTCGGCTAGGGAGACCCTAGACAATTAGCACGGCCCTCATCTCCGAGATGGTGTCCCTCAAGCTTCTCTGCTCCTCGGCGGCGAATGACGAATATATATTGATGCGTGGCTCTTGGTCAGGGGGCTATAAATAGCCCGAGATGCATCTAGGTCAAAGGGGGCCGACTGGGCCTCGAAACGGGCTGGGATGGCCGGCTTGGGCCGACGGGCCTGGGCCCACTTCGGCCCAGTTTGTGGCCTCCTTCGCCCGGTGTTGCTTCTCAAGTCTCTATATCCCCCCCTTCTGCATGTGGGCCCTTGTCGTCAGTTTCTCTCCGAATTGGACGAAGCTCCTTGTCTCGCAAGATTCAGCACTTTTCTGGCTAGGTCCTCGGAGTTTTCCATCTTCTCGGGTTGGGTCCTTGGGCTTCTTGGAGTCGTGTTCACTTCATTGCTTGACTTGTACCGGGCTTCAAGGTCTTGTCATGAGGTGCTTAATGAACTTATCCCGGAAGTCTTGCTTTCAATGCTAAAACCCTGCATAAACACTAAACTCCAAAACCGACATGCACAAGTGAACTTGTTATACCACGGGGGTTAGTACCAATGGATAAGATATAAAATTCATGCCAACACTGAAGGTAAACACATGGCTAGGTTGACGGAATTTCACCATCAACAGCTCCCCCATGCTTAAACCTTGCTCGTCCTCGAGTAAGCCTTCGATGGATATCATCATTGCCCTTCATTGTTTAAACCTTGCACTTGATCATACACAAGAAAACAAAATGCTCTCAAAAGTTTAATTCGTTAAAGTTCCATAATGTACTAGCATTCATCCCTACGGAGGGTAGATATTTAATTAAGCTTATCCAACAAGTATTAACATGCTCCCAAAATTCAAATGGATCTCAGAAATTTTGTAATAAAGAACAAGATGAAAAAGAGCTAAGCCAAGTTCACAAATTTAAACCACCTTGCATCTTGCTCATGAAACTCTCATCTCATCTTGTCTCTCAAGCCTATTTATTCTACTCCTTTCCCTCTCATAACACATATATATGTGGTAGGCTTCATATGGAGCTTTTTGGGAAAGTTTAGTCCTACCAAGATATTATAAATGAGATGTTGTCAAAACAAGACAAGCTTTTCATTGTCTTACCGAGACTCGTCAAAAAGGTCATTAGAAAATAATGTTAAATCAATGAGGGGAGAGAGAAAAATACACACACTTGAGATAGGTGGACATGTGCAAATGGCAAAGAGTGATCCCGAGGCACAAAGGAAGTCCTCGTTATCGGATTGCACATGGTTGGAAAAATGAGTTTGGATCTTTTAATCTTGAACCCATGAAATTCCTAATGCACTTTAGAGAACCAGGGAGTTCATTTTATTTTTATATCATACATACTCATATTTTTTTTATTTTCTCCTCTTTTTCTCATACTCATATTTTTGTTCTTTCTTTATTTTTCTCATTTTTTTCTCTTTTTCTTTCTCATCAAAATTTTTTATTTGCTCCCCTTGAACTCTAAAATTTCATTGTACCTACCTCCTCCCCCATGCTTAGACGTTTGCTCGTCCTCGGGCAAAGAGGTGATAAAAATAAGGTAGGTACCGAGAATACTTTTCCTTTGGAGAGATACTTGAAATCTTCAATCGTGGCACCATCTTGCAATCTTCCTTGAATTGATGATCCATTCTCAACGATAGGTTGTGGTCAAGGAGGTAATCACAAAAGATGATATTTGGTTTTAAGGGTGGATATCCTGTGAGGTTTGTGAAATCTCCGATGTGGGGATACACAATGCACAGATAGAAAGGCTAGCAATAAGATAGATACGCAAAAACAGAATGGCCAGCTTCTTAGTCTCGGGCCAGAGAAATCAAGGCCTGAAATAACTCACCCAAAAATAAACCTTGTATACTAAGTTTTCGCACTCAAATGTAAATATGGCTCTGGATAGGTAGAGCAACATGCAAGTGATATTTATGACAAGGTTAGCATTACTTTTAAGAACAAAAATAAATCATCTTTAAGCCATCTAAAACTTGAGAGCACATAAAACACTATGGGTCTTTATTTTTATCATAACCTCCGCTAAAGATTAAGCTAGCATTTAGATAAATTCAGATTTGTATTTTAAGAGAGCACTAGCTTAAACATGCATAAAACAATTACAAAGATAAACAAAGCGGCAATTATAATCATATATCATCATGGCATAAATTTCATAACTTTACCAAAGGTAAAAACTAGGTGGTGACTTTATTCATGATGAAAATAAACACTAACACACATGCTGAAATTTAAATAAGAACTGAAAACACTACGCAAACACAAACAAATATAAGCTGAAAAATAAAGAAAAGAGGGTAAAGGAAAGATAACTAAAGCTCCTCCTCTCTCTAATCTTCCGTCGGTAGTTGATATTGATAATCTTAGTTGTTGTACCCTTGCTCATAATAGGAATGCACCACTCCTCCTATGAATTGTCCGACGGTGCTAGGTGAAGGTGTCAAAGCTCATAAGCGATGTTTGCATTTCCTTCACCCATATGGTTTGCATTGGTTTGGATGGCTGTAATAATTTGCATGCTTCTTGCAGCGTATCCTCCAATGATGGCCACTTTGTTGTGGTTGAGGAATATGTGCATATGGCTCCGCAAAGGCCACATTGGGCACCACAAAATTCGGTGGGGGCATGGCTGCACCACTCCCCCATGCTTGCATTGGTACACAACCGTAACAACTCGGCGGCGCCAGAATTCCTACAAATGGTGGCACATAATTTTGTTGCGCACCTCCTTCTTGAGCTATGGAAGAACCTTCTCATATAATCCTTCCTCTTTTATTTTTTTCTTCGTGAGCACAAGAAGTCCTTCCTCTAACCAATCTTCCTTCCCCTCAAGAAAAGTCTTAATTGTTGATCCGATAGGGGCAAATTTACTTTGGCCACTTTGAAGCCTCCTCTCTCATCTTCACTTATATATTTACTTTTCCTCATATAATCAGATACTAGGGAAGTCCCGGCTAGGAGATGCTTCGGGTTCCTTGTAATACCCGATTTCAAAGAGATAGCCAACATGGAGAGGTAACACCCCGAACCATCTCTCGAACCCGATGTTGCTTCACAACACCACCGGTTGATCATGAGTTGAATAGGGTCGATTGGCTACCTGGCAATCAAAGCTGAGTAAAGCCAATTCAACTCCGTGTTGGTTATCTTTGTCTCTCTTATTCTCCCCAACATTCCTTTTGCACATCCACGAGTGAAACTCTTGGATGATGGGGTTCCGGATAGTATTTTTTCGTTGATGGTCTTCTCCCGCGATCATACTCCAAAAACCTTCCCATGTGCCTCCATGCACATCCACTTGTTCTGGAGCTCCCTTCTGAAAACCGATCTATTCCCTAATACATAGGGAACCGCTTGTTCAATCAAGATAGGAGACACTCGCCCATGGGTCTACGATACTAGAACATGCAATCGTTTTGAACATGAAATCCAATCTAATCTATCGGGGGTTGTGACCACGGTTTCGCCCTTTCCCTCCTCTCGTACTCACTACGCGAAGGTATTCATGACTAGACCTATGATGGACACGGCGTATTGAATGGATCCAAGGAAGCATTGGAGCTCTACTCCCTTTATGGCATGGTAGCTAACCTTAAAAAATAAAGTATATTCAACACAAGATGATAGATAGATAATCCAACAAAGTATGATTGCATCTCAAGATCGATTACAACCCATGGATGAATAAGGAGATTACCCCATCAAGGTGCTAGACATAGCATCGTTGATCATGGTTACTCTTCCGACAGTGTCTTCCTTCTTCTCCACTTGTGGGTGCTTCCTTCGAGGTGGTCGATCCCCCTCCGGAGATCTTCCTCCTCTCTCTCCAGCTTGTGGATGGCCTCCTGGTGCGAATGGCTCCCTCCAAATGGAATGAGAGACTTAGCACTCCTTCATCAAGGATATGCGCCATGTCATGAGAATTTCCTAGGCGAATTCCTTGTGGGTGTTTGCCGACACTCCGTTAGAGAATTGCACCCAACCTCGGTGTCCCGTATGAAAACCCAATATGTGGAGAGCTTGGTCGTTGAAGTTCACGTTCGCTACAAGCCTCTACTCAATGCGAGTGAGCTTCTCCTCCTCCTCCTCCTCCGTCATGATGACAAACCCCTTGGAATACCGCGGAGCGTATGGAGGTGGAGCAGATGATCGTGTCGAGTCGCGAGGTCGGACGGGCGGCTCCTCCATATGTCCTTGATGTCTGGTGGACCTCATAAACGAGTTTCGTGTGGCCCTCATGCCACCGAGGAGAAGAGTGTCTCTCCTCCTCGACGGTGTCATGTCCTCCTCCATGTTCCAAGGAGACTCGAAAACCGAGTGCGTCCTCGAAGAGGTTGTCGATGATGGCTTGGACGACGATGATCCCTTCTTCTTGGTGAAAAGACTTGTAGCTTTCTTCCATGTTGTTGCAGCACTCTCCCTGACAAATATATATCCGGGGTTTTCAACCGGTAACAAGGTACACAAATATTATTTTGGAGTCTGGACTTTGAGTGGTTTAAGGATGTGATTTGTTGCACGAAACAAGCGGGGTGGATAGCTAAGTCTAAGGTGGTTCTGGACTACAAACTAGAGCACACGAACAAAGAGCTGGATGGGAGACTTACCTCTCTCCCCTCTTGGCTCGGTTCTTCTCTAGTGCACTCATGCTTGCTTTGTTGCTTCGTGACTGCGTGCACCTTCCAAACGTTCTCGTCCACTCCTTTGCTTGCATTAATGCTCCTTCCACTTGATGTTTTCGCTTTAAGTCACCTCCATTCTCCCTTGCCTCACATGCGTCCATGATATTCCTGAAAAAACAAAGCCTTGGCTGCCCCCCTCATGCTTGTACTTTGCATGTGGTTTGATAAAAGATGTTGGGGGGCATCCCGTGATGCATCATGGTGCACGCATGGTTAAGTTAGCTAGATTGCTTCCCTCTAAGCATGTTTTAATGCTAAGCACTCCTCTAATTTTCAAAATTAAAAATAAATTCAGAGCTATGGGAGAGCGGAAACATAAATTTAGAGAAGTTTTTAAAGCATTAAAAACAAATGTAAGTCGAAAAATATTTCCGACTACTTTTATGTTGGTCTCACCGGTATTGTTTGCCTTCATTAGTTGAGAGCAAGCTTTTCCCGGCTTGATCATGGGGGCATAGGTTTAGGTTCTAATTTTGATTAGATAAGAGAGATTTTGAATAAAATAAAATTAAATGAGGCTTAGAAAAATTCTAACTCTAGAGAAACCAAGGATATGGATTTTTAAACCAACCAAAAATCAAGTTTCTAGGTCCACGCGAGTCCTACCACGTGCTGAAATTTAAATAACATCTAGATACAAGTTGTGGCTCTACTCATGTGTTTTTAGCATGAAAAACAAGTCAACCACGACATCATAAAGAGGATGAATGGTTGAGTTAGGTTCTGAATTTTTTTTTGGTTGTGGTTTCTCGAAAAGAAGCAAACAATCACATAGGATGGTTCATGTAAAGGGTTTATGATCAAGCAAAATATTCAACCAAGAATTATGTCTCTAATATTGTTCAACCATTCTAAGTCTCATGTTTTGCATAGTAAAATTCAAAACTGAATTGTTAAAAAGACTCGAAAAACCTGGAATCGGGTTGTCCTCCCGGTAGCTTATTCTTGACTCGACGAAACGGGTTGCCTCCCGCCTAGCGCTTCGTTTATAGTCCATGGCTAGACTTCTTCACTTGATAACTTCGGATCAATGCTCTTTGCGGGCGTTGCAATCTTGGGTACCCACTTACGCACCATCTTGGGCACGGGCTTATTCTTCGACTTAGTCGTATTTTTGGTCTTCACAGGCTGGCTTTGTCCTTTGGTCTTGACGGATGCAACAACTTCCTTCATGTAGTGGCTCGGCATCTCAAACTCCGGTCCTACGATCGTGATCTTCATGGTCTCCTTAGTGTGATCCTCCTTCTCTCCCGAACGAGTTTGAGTAGCCTTCTCCTTCTCGCGACCTTGAGATTGTCTCGGAAATTCTCCTTTGTTACCCATCGGGCGCCCGGCAAGTTGTCCCACTTGCGTCTCTAGCATCTTCATCATGATGAACACTTCACGTATAGAGCTTCCGACCTCCATCACCTTGCCATCTAAATTCTCCAATATTTTCTCCATAGCCTCGAACTTAGTGACGACGTCCTTGTTGATCTTAGCTTGCTCGTCCATGAAGTCCTTCAATTGTGTACAAAGAGGAACCAAATCTTGAATTGACGAACTTGCATTAATTCGGGGTTTACCTTGGACATGGCCGTACTCCTCACACTTCTCGCATGTGGATATTGCCTTAGCAACCTTTAGGTCTTGAGCTTCTTTCTCTATCTCCATCTTCTCCATCCTCCTCTTAAGTAAATCGATATGGCACTCAAGGAATCCGGCTCGTATGTATTCATTGAAACGCTCCAAAGCTCTCGCAATCGTCATGCGGATAGTTGAGACCTTGATCTTGAATGGCCTTCCGGCGTCTTGAAGGTTTATGATAGGTAGATCAACGATGTCCGGGGTGCATAGCTCGATCTTGCGCTCCGGTTGTGGTTGTTCTCCCATGGGTGGCGGTTGAGGTTGATCTTCCTTTGGACTTGGAGGTGGTGATTCCCTTGGAGATTTTGACGGTCCTTTGACTTTGGCTTTTGGATCTAGGGTTTCCAACCCTTTAGCTCGTGTTGCACGTCTCCTTTGCCTGTAAAGTTTTCTTGGATCATCCACAAAAATATTTGGGTTTCTTGGAGAGGTAGCCAACCATCTCCGGTTAGGGTTAGCAATAAAACAAAAATCTAACAAAAGAAAAATTAGGGTTAATCAAAACTAGATTAGATTGATTTTTTCTTTTTGGGGATTATCAAACTTAAGAGATGCAAAAGAAAATCAAAAGAAAAACTGAAAAATAAGCGATACTAGATTGGATCTTGATTGCTTGTTCCCCGGCAACGGCGCCAGAAAAAGGGGCTTGTTGACGGTAGATTATCGTATCAAAGTTCATATGGATTTGCATGCGGACAAATCCCCCGTCGTAGTCAAGGGACCCTTCTTCCCTCGAGTGGTGAACCCAAGGTATCGAATCTGTGGAACAATGTGCAACACAAGGATTCAATCTAGTAAAGCAAGGAAAGCTATCTTATGAAGAACCAAATTGCATCTAATTTACTAACTCACAAAGGAAACACATCTAATCTAATCTACTAAAGAGGTAGCAAGAGAAAGCAAGAGATAACCGATCTAGAGAGTCTAGATCATGCTTATGTTGTAGCTCCAAACGAGATAGATGAAGATAGAAAAGCGAATCTCATTAAAAGCATCTTTAAACCGTGGCCTCCGGTCCGATTCCGAAAACGCCCGCCTTTTGGAACCCCCATTCTGTCACAACGTATTCCTATTCATGCGGGTAGTCTAGGGCGAGTTCGATAAGAACAAGTTGAAATCACTTGGTCGGTCGGTATGCACTTCTAGCCACCGCGGCTACAAGAGCACCCTAAGCAATCTATCTTAAGTATAGATTGGGGAAGAAGCAAAACCAAGAAGAAAACAAAATCATCGAGAAGGCACTTGATCGCTAGAAATAGGATTCACTTAAAGACTTCACCATGAATGATTACATGAACAAGATCACCACCGGGATCCTACCTCGATCGTGATCCTTGCTCCGGAGCTCCGACGTGGTCTTCCATGCAAGGTTCCCACGTCGGCTAGGGAGACCCTAGACAATTAGCACGATCCTCATCTCCGAGATGGTGTCCCTCAAGCTTCTCTGCTCCTTGGCGGCGGATGACGAATTGATTGATGCGTGGCTCTCGGTCAGGGGGCTATAAATAGCCCGAGATGCATCTAGGTCAAAGGGGGGCCGACTGGGCCTCGAAACGGGCTGGGCCGGCCGGCCTGGGCCCACTTCGGCCCAGTTCGTGGCCTCCTTCGCCCGGTGTTGCTTCCCGAGTCTTCTATATCCTCCCCCCTTCTGCATGCGGGCCCTTGTCATCAGTTTCTCTCCGAATTGGACGAAGCTCCTTGTCTCGCAAGATTCAGCACTTTTCTGGCTAGGTCCTTAGAGTTTTCCATCTTTTCGGGTTGGGTCCTTGGGCTTCTTGGAGTCGTGTTCACTTAATTGCTTGACTTGTACCGGGCTTTAAGGTCTTGTCATGAGGTGCTTAATGAACTTATCCTGGAAGTCTTGCTTTCAACGCTAAAACCCTACATAAACACTAAACTCCAAAACCGACATGCACAAGTGAACTTGTTATACCACGGGGGTTAGTACCAATGGATAAGATATAAAATTCATGCCAACAACGAAGGTAAACACATGGCTAGGTTGATGGAATTTCACCGTCAACACATTCCTAGCTTCCCGAATGGGGGAAGGAAGCTTTTCAGGCTCAAGGGAAGGTTCTTGTATGTCTGGCCGAGGGGAAACTGGATGATTTCTTGGTAAAGCTGAAACTTCTGATTGAGGAGAAGATGTTTGAATCCTTGGTGAGGCTGGATTTGAATCATGATGAGGAGAAGAACTCCCCACAGTTTGACTCACCGAAGTTTCCTCTGCAACTAACAAGTAGGGGATGAATGCCAATGAAGAAAAAGTTATTGAAGATTAAGATGGTGAAAATTTTACTAGTAGATGAGGCATTGGCAGTATCTGTAATGAACACTGGTTGCTGTCTGAAATCATGCAAAGATAAAGATGATCAGAATGATGCATGACATTGTGTTTAGGAGGGGAAGGTGTTCTGACCTGAATAAGTAGCTTTTTGCTTGTTCTTTTCTTCTTGACAGTTGAAGGAGCAATCAAAGCTGGGGCTTTCCTTTTGTCAGAAGCTGGCTTGATGAGAATTGGATCTAGCGTGGCATGTCTAGACATCAGTTGAGCCAGAGTAGGAGATCGACATCCCAAAGAAGAGATTGGGCATTCAATCTTATAAATGATGGTCCTGGCAAGTGGGGCAGGTACTATGTCCTGCAAAATGACAGAATCATGATCAGCAAGGAGGGGTATGGTTAAGAATAGATGTAAGAAAGGAAGATGAACATATTACCTCTGAAGTTGGTTGGAAGTCAGGCGTTAATTCAAGGCAGAGAGGGTGTACTGGCATGTTGAAAATGTGATCATGAAGTCCTTGCCACCAAAGGATGAAGGAAGGATGAGCAAATGTTGTTGGCAAAAAGGGCTTGGGCACATAAAAAGTTGTGCTGCATTTATACTGAACAATCCTTCTTGCTTCTAAAGATTCTTTGATGTCCTCTCTGGGTTTGAGAAATTCATGGAGAAATAGCCTTGGGGGCACTTGGCCACATCTAACTGTCTGGCCATCATGTTTGGCTGATAGTACTCAAATATACTCTAAATCAGCCTTCCTCCACAAAATTCTGCTGGCAAAATGCAAGGATGAATGAAGGCATTGAAGATTGCTATAGAATGCACATCATTACATCCTGTTTCAAAACTGAATTTACAAGGAAGAGTCAAGTTATCATTGTCCAGATATGGAAACCAAAGGGGGTTGGCAGAACCTCTGAAAAAGATCTCAAATAGCTGGTCGATGTCTTTGTTAATAGACACAGTGGAAGTAGCTTCTCCATAAGTTTGGCAGCCTTTGGTGCTCTGGTTTTCTCCTTCCTTGTAGTTAGTTGAAGGGAAGTGCCGATTGTTGAGGTCAATGGCAACATTCTGGTGCATATATAATTGCAGCCACATCTGGACAAACCACCAAGGGCCATTGACACAGGGGATCTTTTTGCTGCTGTGCATCAGATAGGTGGTTTGATGAAGCATATGGTAGACACTTCCTAGAAGGTACTTTCCAAGGGGAATGGATGTACCAGCAGCCAGGTCTTCAGCCATCACAATATGGTTTAGGGTTGGCTCATTGGCTTTGCCACATAAGATAAAATCTGCATAACCACATATTCAGAAAGGCTCTGTATTCAACATCAGTCAGAGGCCATCAGACATATGGTTTTGGATATATCTCTTATATCCAACTCCTGTTTTCACTCCTATTTGCTTAGAGGAGCCCTTGTACTTGTATGGATACACAGTCCCTGTGACTTTCAGGTCGGTTATCATGTAAACTTCGGCCAGGGTGGGAGACATTGGCCCGTGGCCGAAAAGAAAGGCATTTTGGTCGTTAGACCAAAAGTGGCAGGCTGCAATCAAGAGATTCTCGGTTTTGGGTGTTTCAGCTAGGGACAATTCTAGGCAATAAGAAATACGAAGGTTGTCCCAATTTTTTGTCTTGGGGCTGTCGTTATAAAGTATCCTTTTATACCAATTTCTCCAGCCTGCAATTGGGGGTAGAGGCTAGTTCTTGAAAGTGTCCTGCCACTCGTGGGGCTTCGTTAGTGATGTCTTGAAGGGAATCCTCTGGGATTCGGCTGCAATAAACTCAGTGGGATCGGAAGCTCCTACGGGCCCGAGGAAGTAAGATGCTGCTTGGTCCTCAACGGGAATCAAGATTTCGGCGGCTAAAGCCTATCAAGAACAAAAGAGAGCAAAAGGAGAAATTTAAGATGGGATTCGAGAAAAGTAATACTGAATGAGCTTGAGGAGAATAAGATTTACCTGAAGAGCTTGGTCTTGGTTCGCCATTTGAGGATTGAAGCTTGAAAAGTTGATGAGCTAGGGATTGGATCTGGGCGAAGGCTTCAACGGTTTGAAGGAGGAGAGAACGGGTGTTGAACAGATTTGGCCTGGGGACGTTGAGTATTTATGGTCAATTTCGGAATAAAATCATCTTTTATCCCGTAATTTAAGGGGCATATGTTAACACCAAAAATTAGTACAGGGAAGAGACTGACATGTGGGCCGAATTTGGCAGAGTAGCACCATTCGGCAGAAGGTTTTCCTCAAAGCCTTCGGTAGAGGCGTCTGCGGTCGGGAGTACACCGTCATTCGGCAAAAGAACTGTTCCACGGGTAAAAGCGGAAAGCATTCGGGAATGCATGATGACATGGATTGGATATAAAGAAGGGGATGAATTGATGACAGGTACGAGACGGACATGACGACATGGTATTAATTTTAGACAATAAATGTTGTAATCGTAGTCGACTAAGAGTCGTGTTAGAGCCAGGGTATAAATATAAACCCTTAGTGTTTGTAATAAGGATCGAACAATTTCACAACAAACCGGCCCCGTGCCAACTTTCGAGTCCTTCTAGTCGAGTCGTCGAGTTCTTCGAGAGGAGCCATCGATCCGTCGACCTCCGTAAGTACCGACAACCTTGTATCATGTCTAGTATCATGCGGTGGATTTAGACCTTGATGCAAGTAGTCTTGTTACCATGCTTAGTATCATGCGGTGGATTTAAGCTTGGTTCAAGAAGGTTTCCTTGTTGGATCATGAGTCATGCGGTAGGCTAAGATCTAGCTTGGAGCTAGTTATCGGCTCTATTAGATTTGGCAAGATTTAATAGATTCGTCAAGTTACCATGTGTTGCTTTGAATTTTACTTTTTTGTGTTTACTTCATGTAACACTCTTATTGCCCAATTTAGATTGATTAGATTCGGCTCTATCTTGTTTTTGATCCACGTGTTGCATGCTCAAGTCTTTGGCTTGACATGGCAAGAGGGTTATGCGTTCTCTATAGCCGAATTCGAATCAATCTAGATTGTCACGTGTTGCGGGTTCAAGATTTTTAATTAACGTTTGTTCCTTCTCCACGGAACCCGATTCGGCTGTACAGTTGTATTCGGCTATCCCTTCATGGGTGAAGCGTGTTCATGAGTTATGCTTTAAATAATGTATGCTTTTAGCCTTCCATGTTTAGATTGTATCATGCGGTGGATTGATCTATTCTTGGTTGGTGGTGTGATTTCAAACAAGTTGTATCATGCGGTGGATTAACTTGTTTGATGTCATGCTTGACGGGTTTGAAGGTACCTAGACACGCAGTAGACTAGTGCTCTTGGCCTATGCATGCTTGTTTACTGCAAATTCATGATTATGTTTCGCTTTTATTTATTTTATCATACTTTACCCTGGATAATCGGTTAAGGTTACGTGATGTAACGCTGTTTAAATAAAGACTGATTTCTCATCATGCTTACGTCACGTATTCGGCAGTGTTCTGTTTACATGCTTTATCAATTGCCGAATGATGTTTAATTTGCTAACAGATAGCTTGTTTATAGCTATATGTCATTCTAACTGGCTTCATAGTCGTAAATATGGAACTGTCTGGTACCACCCGGCAAGTTCCAGGTTTTATCTAACCGATTTCATCCTTTGTCAGTTTCAGGGAAAATTGACTGGCACGCTTCCGGATTCAACGCCCGGGTCACGTGTGTGAAGCTAGCTAATCTGGCTTGTGGTGTGCTTGGCGTGAGGTGCTGATTTTACGTCAACAACTCCCAAACATCATTTCGGGTCCAATGGAGTAGAATGGATGTTTTGCAACTTCAGTACCCCGAAATAGTGCATTAAGGCTCAAACACAAGTTTTGCATCTTATACATGCCTAAAGTTAGCAAAATGCTCCGAAACACTCCCAAACATCATTTCAGGTCCAATGGAGTAGAATGGATGCTTCGCAACTTCGGTACCCCGAAATAGTGCATTCAGGATGGAACACGAGTTTTGCATCTTATACGTGCCAAAGGTTAGCAAAATACTCCGAAACACTCCCAAATATCATTTTTGGGTCCAATGGAGTAGAATGGATGCATCGCAACTTCGGTACCCCTAAATAGTGCATTCAAGCTAGAACACAAGTTTTGCATCTTATACGTGCCAAAGGTTAGCAAAATACTCTGAAACACTCCCAAATATCATTTTGGTTCCAATGGAATAGAATGGATGTTTCACAACTTTGGTACCCCGATAAGTGCATTCAGGCCCAAAACACAAGTAATGCATCTTTTACGCGCCGAATGTTAGCAAAATGCTCCAGAACACTCCCAAACATCATTTTGGGACAATGGAGTAGAATGGATGTTCACAACTTCGGTACCCCGCAACAGTGCATTTAGGCTCGAACACAAGTTTTGCATCTTGTTACGTGCCAAAAATTAGTGAAACACTCCGTAACACTCCCAAATACCATTTTGATTCCAATGGATGAGAATGCATGCATCGCAACATTGGTTACCTGAAATAGTGCATTCAAGACCGAAACACAAGTTTTGCATCTCTTACGTGCCGAAGGATAGAGAAATACTCTGAAACACTCCCAAACGTCATTTCGGGTCCAATGGAGTAGAATGGATGCTTCGCAACTTCGGTACCTCGAAATAGTGCATTCAGGCTGGAACACAAGTTTTACATCTTATACGTACCAAAGGTTAGCAAAATGCTCTGAAACACTCCCAGACACCATTTTGTGTCCAGTGGAATAGAATGGATGCTTCACAACTTTGGTACCCTGAAATAGTGCATTCAGGACCGAAAACAAGTTTTGAATCTTTTACGTGCCGAATGTTAGCGAAATGCTCTGAAACATTCCGAGACATCATTTCGGGTCCAATGGAGTAGAATGGATGTTACGCAACTTCTGTTCCCCAAAATAGTGAATTCAGGCTCGAACACAAGTTTTGCATCTTATACATGCCTAAAGTTAGCAAAATGCTCCGAAACAGTCCCAAACATCATTTCAGGTCCAATGGAGTAGAATTGATGTTTCGCAACTTCGGTACCCCAAAATAGTGCATTCAGGCTGGAACACAAGTTTTGCATCATATACGTGCCAAAGGTTAGCAAAATACTCTGAAACACTCCCAAATATCATTTTGGGTCCAATGGAGTAGAATAGATGCTTCGCAACTTCGGTACCCCTAAATAGTGCATTCAAGCTAGAACACAAGTTTTGCATCTTATGCGTGCCAAAAGTTAGCAAAATACACTGAAACACACCTAAATATCATTTTGGGTCCAATGGAACACAATGGATGTTTCACAACTTTGGTACCCCGATATAGTGCATTCAGTCCCAAAACACAAGTTATGCATCTTTTACGTGCCGAATGTTAGCGAAATGCTCCACAACACTCCCAAACATCATTTTGGGCCCAATGGAGTAGAATGGATGCTTCACAACTTCGGTACCCCGAAATAGTGCATTCAGGGTCGAACACAAGTTTTGCATCTTGTTACGTGCCTAAATTAGCAAAATGCTCCGAAACACTCCCAAACATCATTTTTGGTCCAATGGAGTAGAATGGATGCTTCGCAACTACGGTACCCCGAAATAGTGCATTGAGGCTGTAACACAAGTTTTGCATCTTATATGTGCCAAAGGTTAGCAAAATACTCCGAAACACTCCCAAATATAATTTTGGGTTTAATGGACTAGAATGGATGCTTCACAACTTCGGTACCCCGAAATAGTGCATTCAGGCCCGAAACACAAGTTTTGCATTTTTACGTTCTCAAGGTTAGCGGAATGCTCCGAAACACTCCTTAACATAATTTTGGGTCCAATGGAGTAGAATGGATGCTTCACAACTTCCGTACCCCGAAATAGGGCATTCACGCTCGAACACAAGTTTTGCATATTTTACGTTCCGAAGGTTAGCGAAATGCTCTAAAACACTCCCAAACATCATTTCGGGTCCAATGGTGTAGAATGGATGCTTTGCAACTTTGATACCCCGAAATAGTGCATCAGACTCGAACATAAGTTTTGCATGTTATACGTGCCAAAGGTTAGCAAAATGCTCCAAAACGCTCCCAAACATCATTTGGGGTCCAATGGAGTAGGATCGATGCTTCACAACTTCGGTACCCCGAAGTAGTGCATTCAGGCGAGAAACACAAGTTTTGCATCTTTTACGTGCCGAATGTTAGCGAAATGCTCCGAAACGCTCCCAAACATCATTTTGGGTCCAATGGAGTAGAATGGATGCTTCACAACTTCGGTACCCCGAAATAGTGCATTCAGCCGGAATACAAGTTTTGCATCTTATACGTGCCAAAGGTTAGCATAATACTCGAAACACTCCCAAATATCATTTTGGGTCCAATGGAATAGAATGGATATTTCACAACTTTGGTACCCCGATATAGTGCATTGAAGCCCAAAACACAAGTTTTGCCTCTTTTACATGCCAAATGTTAGCGAAATACTCCAGAACACTCCAAACATCATTTTGGGTCCAATGGAGTAGAATGGATGCTTCACAACTTCGGTACATCGAAATAGTGCATTCAGGCTCGAACACAAGTTTTGCATCTTGTTACGTGCCAAAAATTAGCGAAACGCTTCGTAACACTCCCAAATGCCATTTTGGTTCCAATGGAGGAGAATGCATGCATCGCAACATTGGTAACCCGAAGTAGTGCATTCAGGAGCGAAACACAAGTTTTGCATCTCTTACGTGCCGAAGGATAGCGAAACACTCCCAAACGTCATTTCGGGTCCAATGGAGTAGAATGGATGCTTCGCAACTTCGGTACCCTGAAATAGTGCTTTCAGGCTGGAACACAAGTTTTGCATCTTATACATACCAAAGGTTAGAAAAATGCTCCGAAACACTCCCAGACATCATTTTGTGTCCAGTGGAATAGAATGGATGCTTCACAACTTTGGTACCCCGAAATAGTGCATTCAGGACCGAAACACAAGTTTTGCATATTTTACGTGCCAAAGGTTCGCGAAATGCTCCGAAACACTCCCAAACATCATTTCAGGTCCAATGGACTAGAATGGATGCTTCACAACTTCGGTACCCCGAAATAGTGCATTCAGGCCCGAAACACAAGTTTTGCATTTTTACGTTCTCAAGGTTAGCGGAATGCTCCGAAACACTCCTTAACATAATTTTGGGTCCAATGGAGTAGAATGGATCTTCACAACTTCCGTACCCCGAAATTGGGCATTCACGCTCGAACACAAGTTTTGCATATTTTACGTGCCGAAGGTTAGCGAAATGCTCTAAAACACTCCCAAACATCATTTCGGGTCCAATGGTGTAGAATGGATGCTTTGCAACTTTGATACCCCGAAATAGTGCATCAGACTCGAACATAAGTTTTGCATGTTATACGTGCCAAAGGTTAGCAAAATGCTCCAAAACGCTCCCAAACATCATTTGGGGTCCAATGGAGTAGGATCGATGCTTCACAACTTCGGTACCCAAGTAGTGCATTCGAAGCGAGAAACACAAGTTTTGCATCTTTTACGTGCCGAATGTTAGCGAAATGCTCGAAACGCTCCCAAACATCATTTTGGGTCCAATGGAGTAGAATGGATGCTTCACAACTTCGGTACCCCGAAATAGTTCATTCAGGATGGAATACAAGTTTTGCATCTTATACGTGCCAAAGGTTAGCATAATACTCAGAAACACTCCCAAATATCATTTTGGGTCCAATGGAATAGAATGGATATTTCACAACTTTGGTACCCCGATATAGTGCATTGAAGCCCAAAACACAAGTTATGCCTCTTTTACGTGCCAAATGTTAGCGAAATACTCCGGAACACTCCAAACATCATTTTGGGTCCAATGGAGTAGAATGGATGCTTCACAACTTCGGTACATCGAAATAGTGCATTCAGGCTCGAACACAAGTTTTGCATCTTGTTACGTGCCAAAAATTAGCGAAATGCTCCGTAACACTCCCAAATGCTAGTTTGGTTCCAATGGAGGAGAATGCATGCGTCACAACATTAGTAACTCGAAATAGTGCATTCGGGACCGAAACACAAGTTTTGCATCTCTTACGTGCCGAAGGATAGCGAAATCTTGCGAAACACTCCCAAACGTCATTTCGGGTCCAATGGAGTAGAATGGATGCTTCGCAACTTCGGTATCCCGAAATAGTGCTTTCGGGGTTCGGAACACAAGTTTTGCATCTTATACATAACAAAGGTTAGAAAAATGCTCCGAAACACTCCCAGACATCATTTTGTGTCCAGTGGAATAGAATGGATGCTTCACAACTTTGGTACCCCGAAATAGTGCATTCAGGACCGAAACACAAGTTTTGCATATTTTACGTGCCAAAGGTTCGCGAAATGCTCCGAAACACTCCCAAACATCATTTCAGGTCCAATGGACTAGAATGGATGCTTCACAACTTCGGTACCCCGAAATAGTGCATTCAGGCCCGAAACACAAGTTTTGCATTTTTACGTGCCGAACGTGAGCGAATGCTTCGAAACACTCCTTAACATCATTTTGGGTCCCGGGAGTAGAATGGATGCTTCACAACTTCCGTACCCCGAAATAGTGCATTCACGCTCGAACACAAGTTTTGCATATTTTTCGTGCCGAAGGTTAGCGAAATGCTCTAAAACACTCCCAAACATCATTTCGGGTCCAATGGCGAAGAATGGATGCTTTGCAACTTTGATACCCGAAATAGTGCATCGAGCTCGAACATAAGTTTTGCATCTTGTTACGTGCCTAAATTAGCAAAATGCTCCGAAACACTCCCAAACATCATTTTTGGTCCAATGGAGTAGAATGGATGCTTCGCAACTACGGTACCCCGAAATAGTGCATTGAGGCTGTAACACAAGTTTTGCATCTTATATGTGCCAAAGGTTAGCAAAATACTCCGAAACACTCCCAAATATCATTTTGGGTTTAGTGGAGTGGAATGGATGCTTCACAACATCGGTACCCCTAAATAGTGCATTCGGGATGGAGTACAAGTTTTGCATCTTATATGTGCCAAAGGTTAGCAAAATACTCCGAAACACTCCCAAATATCATTTTGGGTTTAGTGGAGTGGAATGGATGCTTCACAACATCGGTACCCCTAAATAGTGCATTTAGGCCGGAATACAAGTTTTGCATCTTATACGTGCCAAAGGTTAGCATAATACTCAGAAACACTCCCAAATATCATTTTGGGTCTAATGGAATAGAATGGATATTTCACAACTTTGGTACCCCGATATAGTGCATTGAAGCCCAAAACACAAGTTTTGCCTCTTTTACATGCCAAATGTTAGCGAAATACTCCAGAACACTCCAAACATCATTTTGGGTCCAATGGAGTAGAATGGATGCTTCACAACTTCGGTACATCGAAATAGTGCATTCAGGCTCGAACACAAGTTTTGCATCTTGTTACGTGCCAAAAATTAGCGAAACGCTTCGTAACACTCCCAAATGCCATTTTGGTTCCAATGGAGGAGAATGCATGCATCGCAACATTGGTAACCCGAAGTAGTGCATTCAGGAGCGAAACACAAGTTTTGCATCTCTTACGTGCCGAAGGATAGCGAAACACTCCCAAACGTCATTTCGGGTCCAATGGAGTAGAATGGATGCTTCGCAACTTCGGTACCCTGAAATAGTGCTTTCAGGCTGGAACACAAGTTTTGCATCTTATACATACCAAAGGTTAGAAAAATGCTCCGAAACACTCCCGGACATCATTTTGCGTCCGGTGGAATAGAATGGATGCTTCACAACTTTGGTACCCCGAAATAGTGCATTCGGGACCGAAACACAAGTTTTGCATATTTTACGTGCCAAAGGTTCGCGAAATGCTCCGAAACACTCCCAAACATCATTTCAGGTCCAATGGACTAGAATGGATGCTTCACAACTTCGGTACCCCGAAATAGTGCATTCAGGCCCGAAACACAAGTTTTGCATTTTTACGTTCTCAAGGTTAGCGGAATGCTCCGAAACACTCCTTAACATAATTTTGGGTCCAATGGAGTAGAATGGATGCTTCACAACTTCCGTACCCCGAAATAGTGCATTCACGCTCGAACACAAGTTTTGCATATTTTACGTGCCGAAGGTTAGCGAAATGCTCTAAAACACTCCCAAACATCATTTCGGGTCCAATGGTGTAGAATGGATGCTTTGCAACTTTGATACCCCGAAATAGTGCATCAGACTCGAACATAAGTTTTGCATGTTATACGTGCCAAAGGTTAGCAAAATTCTCCAAAACGCTCCCAAACATCATTTGGGGTCCAATGGAGTAGGATCGATGCTTCACAACTTCGGTACCCCGAAGTAGTGCATTCAGGCGAGAAACACAAGTTTTGCATCTTTTACGTGCCGAATGTTAGCGAAATGCTCCGAAACGCTCCCAAACATCATTTTGGGTCCAATGGAGTAGAATGGATGCTTCACAACTTCGGTACCCCGAAATAGTTCATTCAGGATGGAATACAAGTTTTGCATCTTATACGTGCCAAAGGTTAGCATAATACTCAGAAACACTCCCAAATATCATTTTGGGTCCAATGGAATAGAATGGATATTTCACAACTTTGGTACCCCGATATAGTGCATTGAAGCCCAAAACACAAGTTATGCCTCTTTTACGTGCCAAATGTTAGCGAAATACTCCGGAACACTCCAAACATCATTTTGGGTCCAATGGAGTAGAATGGATGCTTCACAACTTCGGTACATCGAAATAGTGCATTCAGGCTCGAACACAAGTTTTGCATCTTGTTACGTGCCAAAAATTAGCGAAATGCTCCGTAACACTCCCAAGTACCATTTTGGTTCCAGTGGAGGAGAATGCATGCATCGCAACATTGGTACCCCGAAATAGTGCATTCAGAACCGAAACACAAGTTTTGCATCTCTTACGTGCCGAAGGATAGCGAAATGCTCCGAAACACTCCCAAACGTCATTTCGGGTCCAATGGAGTAGAATGGATGCTTCGCAACTTCGGTACCCTGAAATAGTGCTTTCAGGCTGGAACACAAGTTTTGCATCTTATACATACCAAAGGTTAGAAAAATGCTCCGAAACACTCCCAGACATCATTTTGTGTCCAGTGGAATAGAATGGATGCTTCACAACTTTGATACCCCGAATTAGTGCATTCAGGCCCGAAACTCAAGTTTTGCATATTTTACGTGCCAAAGGTTAGCGAAATGCTCTGAAACACTCTCAAACATCATTTTGGGTCCAATGGAGTAGAATGGATGCTTCACAACTTCGGTATCCTGAAATGGTGCATTTAAGCCCGAAACACAAGTTTTGCATTTTTACGTCTTGAACGTTAGCGAGAATGCTCCGAAACACTCCTTAACATCATTTTGGGTCCCATGGAGTAGAATGGATGCTTCACAACTTCCGTACCCCGAAATAGTGCATTCACGCTCGAACACAAGTTTTGCATATTTTACGTGCCGAAGGTTAGCAAAATGCTACGAAACACTCCCAAACATCATTTCGGGTCCAATGGTGAAGAATGGATGCTTTGCAACTTTGATACCCCGAAATAGTGCATCAGGCTCGAACATAAGTTTGGCATGTTATACGTGCCAAAGGTTAGCAAAATGCTCCAAAACGCTCCCAAACATCATTTGGGGTGCAATGGAGTAGGATGGATGCTTCACAACTTTGGTACCCCGAAATAGTGCATTCAGGCCAGAAACACAAGTTTTGCATCTTTTACGTGCCGTATGTTAGAGAAATGCTCCGAAACGCTCCCAAACATCATTTTGGGTCCAATGGAGTAGAATGGATGCTTCACAACTTCGGTACCCCGAAATAGTGCATTCAGGCTCGAACACAAGTTTTGCATCTTGTTACGTGCCAAAAATTAGCGAAATGCTCCGTAACACTCCCAAGTACCATTTTGGTTCCAGTGGAGGAGAATGCATGCATCGCAACATTGGTACCCCGAAATAGTGCATTCAGAACCGAAACACAAGATTTGCATCTTTTACGTCCGAAGGATAGTGAAATGCTCCGAAACACTCCCAAACGTCATTTCGGGTCCAATGGAGTAGAATGGATGCTTCGCAACTTCTATACCCCGAAATAGTGCATTCAGGCTGGAACACAAGTTTTGCATCTCATACGTGACAAAGGTTAGCAAAATGCTCCGAAACACTCCTAGACATCATTTTGTCTAATGGAATAGAATGGATGCTTCACAACTTTGGTACCCCGAAATAGTGCAGTCAGGCCCGAAACACAAGTTTCGCATCTTTTACGTGCAGAATGTTGGCGAAATGCTCCGAAACACTCCCAGACAACATTTTGGGTCCAATGGACTAGAATAGATGCTTCACAACTTCGGTACCCGCAAAATAGTGCATTTAGGCCCGAAACACAAGTTTTGCATCTTTTACGTGCCGAAGGTTAGCAAAATGCTCCGAAACACTCGCAAATATCTTTTCGAGTCCAATGGAGTAGAATGGATGTTTCGCAATTTCGATACCCCGAAATAGTGCATTCAGGCTCGAACACAATTTTTGCATCTTATACATGCAAAAAGTTTGCAAAATGCTCCGAAACACTTCAAAACATCATTTTGGGTCCAATGGAGTAAAATGGATGCTTCACAACTTAAGTACCCCGAAATAGTGCATTCAAGCCGAAAACACAAGTTTTGCATCTTTTAACGTGTCGAATGTTAGCGAAATGCTCCAAAACACTCCCAAACATCATTTTGGGTCCAATGGAGTAGAATGGATGTTTCACAACTTCGGTACCCCGAAATAGTGCATTTAGGCTCGAAACACAAGTTTTGCATTTTTACGTGGTGAAGGTTAGCGGAATGCTCCGAAACACTCCTTAACATCATTTTGGGTCCAATGGAGTAGAATGGATGCTTCACAACTTCCGTACCCCGAAATAGTGCATTCACGCTTAAACACAAGTTTTGCATATTTTACGTGCCGAAGGTTAGCGAAATGCTTTGAAACACTCCCAAACATCATTTCGGGTCCAATGGTGAAGAATGGATGCTTTGCAACTTTGATACCCCAAAATAGTGCATCAGGCTCGAACATAAGTTTGGCATGTTATACGTGCCAAAGGTTAGCAAAATGCTCCAAAACGCTCCCAAACATCATTTGGGGTGCAATGGAGTAGGATGGATGCTTCACAACTTTGGTACCCCGAAATAGTGCATTCAGGCCAGAAACACAAGTTTTGCATCTTTTACGTGCCGTATGTTAGAGAAATGCTCCGAAACGCTCCCAAACATCATTTTGGGTCCAATGGAGTAGAATGGATGCTTCACAACTTCGGTACCCCGAAATAGTGCATTTAGGCTTGAACAAAAGTTTTGCATCTTGTTATGTGCCAAAAATTGGCGAAACGCTCCGTAACACTCCCAAGTACCTTTTTGTGATAAAGAGAAGTTGTATGTTGATGCTTCATTTATTCCTATGCCACAAGTTGTGAATAAGAGTGATACTTCTTCTCAGATTGCAGCACCTTTACTAGATTTGATATGACCACAATAGCATGCTTTTATTATAAGGTGAACCGATTCCTTATCATCATTGTATCCAATACATTTGATGAATTATTGCTGCACTATGATGTTTGTTGGTTGTCATTTTCAGAAATACTTACGTGGATCAAAAAGGGTGCTCAACACACATGGAAGGCATGGAGGGCCAAAGAAGTTGATTGGGGACCAAGTCCAAGTGTTCCACACGTCCTCCACCAGGCCACCACGTCACTTTTGGCCCAAAGATGGAAAGAGATCAAGGCCAACACGTTTTGGGCGCTGGATTCGGACTGCACGACTAGGCAAAGTTGCAACGGATGCCACGACCTCATACGGACTCCGTTTGGGACGTTCTTTATATGGTTGGAAAGATAATTTGATAGAGCTTCCAATGGCACCGGTCTCATGCCAAAACAATATCTGAGTCGACGGGAATCGTCGAAAGAAGTGGACGTCCAGAATCTGTCAAGGTGTTATGTCGCCCGGTTTTGGCCTGTTGGACCATGTATCATGTTGGAGCCCATAGGGGCGCGTCTTAGGGTTGGAGCACGACCCCCACCAGGTCTTGGTCGTGCCCCTACCCTCTCATATACCCCCATAGCTATCACAAACAGATTGGGTTTTGTTTCGTTGTAAGTTTAGCCATTGCTACTTCCTTGTAGACGCGTGTGTCGGCTAGACCACCCGTTCTACCTGATTCGGAACCCCAACTTGGTTACTTCAGATTGGTTTTCCATCTCCACATTTGCAATTGAGTTGCTTGTTATACTTGTTCTTGCTTGTTCTTCGATTGCTCGCAGGAACGGGTGCCCTAGTGGCGGTTGACGCGCTCCACAAGATCGTGACGGCCATAGGAGGTGGTGTATCGGTTGCTAAGGCGCATCCTTGGAAAGGCCGTAGTCGGGCTGTGAACGTTATCTCCTCCAATCGAGTTATCCCCCACGCCTCTCATCGAAAGATCGGGAACAAACCCTAGCGGGTTCATATCAGTTGGTAATCAGAGCGAGGTTCTTCGGTGAGAGTTTCCAATCATTTGCTGTTTTTAATTTCCTATAGTCCAGAAAAGCCCTGAAAAAAATAGTAGATTAGATTACCCGCTGTCCCATAAACCCTTTGAGCATTTACTAGCATTGTATGGTTAGGGCTTGTTGAGTTTTTGGTTGCATCGGTCGTGTCAAGTTGCTAGTCTTAGTGTCTATTCCTTTAGAGTTTTGAGTTTTATCACGTTTTAGTCACGAAATTCGCGTCACCATATACACCTCTGTTTCACTTTTGCCACCACGGATTCATATGATCTCCGATTGAGGTGTTTAAATACAATCTGGAAAGCTTATATTGTCTTCTTTCCAACAAATCCAACCTTGCCTCGAAATTCCGTTTGAGCAATCTGCAATTGTCCACGAGATCTGCGATCTGCAATCTGTGTACTTTTCCTTTTGTGCTGATTTGTCCTGATATTTAGCAAGAAAAAGTCAAAGAAAAAAAAGAAAAAAAAGAAGTGAAAGAAATAAAAAAATAGAAGAGGAAGGAAAAAAGTGAAAGAAAGATAGAAAAAGGAGGCAAGAAGAGAACAAGAAGAATAAAAAGAGGGGGCTGAATTTGGTGTTTTCTTTTGTGCTGTGCTCTTTGTCGGTGACTACGTTTGTGCCTAGGCTCACGTCTCTAGCATGGTTTAGCCGAAGACCAGCACGGTACCACCGTTGAACAATTATTCAGCTTGCTTTTAACTAACGTGGTGCAAGTCATTCCTTGTTTCAGCCCACCTATAGCTCCACATATTCGACTACAGCTTGATAGGTTTTGTTGTTGCGACACCGATACACTTCATTCCAGGTTTGCAGACTTGTTGGTAGTCGTCCCCTCTTGTTGAGCAAGGTAAGAACTTGTAAGAGCGTGTTTGAACAAGTTCAGTTTGAGAGAATTACACCCCACCCATCCTAGTAGTTGACAGGAGAAAATTATTACTCGTGTGTTTCTTGTTTTCTACTAATCATGGTAGGTGATACAAAGATTTTTGAGCAGTGGAAGCAAGACCCTCACATTCAAGATATCATTCAACACTTACCATTATTTGCTGGTATGTTTGATCCTCATGCTTACATTGATTGGGAGCTTAAGGTAGATGCAGAATTTGATAATCATGACTTGACTGAACATCAAATGATTTTTGCTGCTTCTAGTGCTTTAACGAAATATGCATTGACTACATGGAAGCATATTTGTAGGCACGACAACATTCCACAAACTTGGAAAGATTTTAAAATGCTTTTTCGAGATGAATATGTCCCTGAGTATTATGCTGATTTTTTACTTGCAAAATTAGACAACTTGAAGCAATGTAGTAGGACTGTCAAGCAATACTATCGTACCTTTAAGATTTGTGTCATGTTTGGTGGATTAGATGAATGCATGGAGAAAGTTATGAGTAGGTTTAAGAAAGGGCTCAATTCTGAAATTCAAACCATGTTAGTTGGCAAATCATACAATAATATTGTTTCATTATTTTGGCTTGCTGTGAGTCTTTGAAAAGGAAATTTTATTGTCTGTGAATACCTGCAAGAATGATGAGGCCCATAATGTTGAAAATTTGACCGCTATAGATGCTATACAAGAGCAAGAAATTGTTGAACCTATTGCTGATTTTAGTTTGTCACAAGATGAATTGCATGTTGTTCCTTGTGATAAAGAGAAGTTGTATGTTGATGCTTCATTTATTCCTATGCCACAAGTTGTGAATAAGAGTGATACTTCTTCTCAGATTGCAGCACCTTTACTAGAGTTAGAGCACTCTCTTTTTCCCCTTGTTGTTCATAACATTTTGCGGGAGGAAAAGAAGAATATATTTGAGTGCATTCAGCAATGTGAGCAACAACATGCGCCGCAAAAGTGTGAAAAGAATGATTGTGCGGCACACCGCAATGTCAAAGGTGAGTCGGCAAAGCAACAAACTCAATGCTGAAATCAGTCCATGTGAGTATGATCACGCTTCACTCGTATCTACAACACACCTAGTACATGGAGATGGTGATTCTATTCTTGAATATACACATGCCGACACAAGGCGTGTTCATTGCATTGCTAGTGAGAAAGAGAAGTTTGAAATTATATCTTCTTCAAATTGTTTAGGTTATATCGAATTTGATTTTCTTTGTGACCTGAAAAGTTTGGTGAATGAATTATATGACAAATCTGATTTGCCAAGTTTTCATCATTGTTTACTTCATGCAATTGGTAAATATGATAGCGAAAGACAATATTTGGTGCATAGAATTTATATTTGCTCAGATTTGAAATCTCCATTTGGGTTACATGACCATGATAAAATAGGGGGCTGCACTAATGCTAATAATGTCTCGCAAAGTCCTTCTAGATTTTCTCTTAAGCAACAGGGTCACCCCAAAGAAGGGGAGCATTGCTGGTTCTCGCTTTGCGAAGATACAAGTCGCTTTGTGTCCCAACATCGAGGCAAGCACTTTTAGATGCCACAGGAACAAGTCGAGGACGACTTGCAGCCAAGACGGGGAGAGTGATGAGGACATCATCGTCTTGGATATGACCACAATATCATGCTTTTATTATAAGGTGAACCGATTCCGTGTTGCGTCACCCGGTTTTGGCCTGTTGGCCCATGTATCATGTTGGAGCCCATAGGGGCGCGTCCTAGGGTTGGAGCACGACCCCCACCAGGTCTTGGTCGTGCCCCTACCCTATCATATACCCCCATAGCTATCACAAACAGATTGGGTTTTGTTTCGTTGTAAGTTTAGCCATTGCTACTTCCTTGTAGACGCGTGTGTCGGCTAGACCACCCGTTCTACCTGATTCGGAACCTCAACTTGGTTACTTCAGATTGGTTTTCCATCTCCACATTTGCAATTGAGTTGCTTGTTATACTTGTTCTTGCTTGTTCTTCAATTGCTCGCAGGAACGGGTGCCCTAGTGGCGGTTGACGCGCTCCACAAGATCGTGACAGCCATAGCAGGTGGTGTATCGGTTGCTAAGGCGCATCCTTGGAAAGGCTGTAGTCGGGCCGTGAACGTTATCTCCTCCAATCGAGTTATCCCCCACGCCTCTCATCGAAAGATCGGGAACAAACCCTAGCGGGTTCATATCAGTTGGTAATCAGAGCGAGGTTCTTCGGTGAGAGTTTCCAATCATTTGCTGTTTTTAATTTCCTATAGTCCAGAAAAGCCCTGAAAAAATAGTAGATTAGATTACCCGCTGTCCCATAAACCCTTTGAGCATTTACTAGCATTGCATGGTTAGGGCTTGTTGAGTTTTTGGTTGCATCGGTCGTGTCAAGTTGCTAGTCTTAGTGTCTATTCCTTTAGAGTTTTGAGTTTTATCACGTTTTAGTCACGAAATTCGCGTCACCATATACACCTCTGTTTCACTTTTGCCACCACGGATTCATATGATCTCCGATTGAGGTGTTTAAATACAATCTGGAAAGCTTACATTGTCTTCTTTCTAACAAATCCAACCTTGCCTCGAAATTCCGTTTGAGCAATCTGCAATTGTCCACAAGATCTGCGATCTGCAATCTGTGTACTTTTCCTTTTGTGCTGATTTGTCCTGATATTTAGCAAGAAAAAGTCAAAGAAAAAAAAGAAAAAAAGAAGTGAAAGAAATAAAAAAATAGAAGAGGAAGGAAAAAAGTGAAAGAAAGATAGAAAAAGGAGGCAAGAAGAGAACAAGAAGAATAAAAAGAGGGGGCTGAATTTGGTGTTTTCTTTTGTGCTGTGCTCTTTGTCGGTGACTACGTTTGTGCCTAGGCTCACGTCTCTAGCATGGTTTAGCCTAGGACCAGCACAGTACCACCGTTGAACAATTATTCAGCTTGCTTTTAACTAACGTGGTGCTAGTCATTCCTTGTTTCAGCCCACCTATAGCTCCACATATTCGACTACAGCTTGACAGGTTTTTTTGTTGCGACACCGATACACTTCATTCCAGGTTTGCAGACTTGTTGGTAGTCGTCCCCTCTTGTTGAGCAAGGTAAGAACTTGTAAGAGCTTGTTTGAACAAGTTCAGTTTGAGAGAATTACACCCCACCCATCCTAGTAGTTGACGGGAGAAAATTATTACTCGTGTGTTTCTTGTTTTCTACTAATCATGGTAGGTGATACAAAGATTTTTGAGCAGTGGAAGCAAGACCCTCACATTCAAGATATCATTCAACACTTACCATTATATCTTTGGTATGTTTGATCCTCATGCTTACATTGATTGGGAGCTTAAGGTAGATGCGAGAATTTGATAATCATGACTTGACCGAACATCAAATGATTTTTGTTGCTTCTATTGCTTTAACGAAATATGCATTGACTACATGGAAGCATATTTGTAGGCACGACAACATTCCACAAACTTGGAAAGATTTTAAAATGCTTTTTCGAGATGAATATGTCCTCGAGTATTATGCTAATTTTTTACTTGCAAAATTAGACAACTTGAAGCAATGTAGTAGGACTGTCAAGCAATACTATCGTACCTTTAAGATTTTTGTCATGTTTGGTTGATTAGATGAATGCATGGAGAAAGTTATGAGTAGGTTTAAGAAAGGGCTCAATTATGAAATTCAAACCATGTTAGTTGGCAAATCATACAATAATATTGTTCATTATTTTGGCTTGCTTGTGAGTGCTTTGAAAAGGAAATTTTATTGTCTGTGAATACCGCAAGAATGATGAGGCCCATAATGTTTAAAATTTGACCGCTATAAATGCTATACAAGAGCAAGAAATTGTTGAACCTATTGCTAATTTTAGTTTGTCACAAGATGAATTGCATGTTGTTCCTTGTGATAAAGAGAAGTTGTATGTTGATGCTTCATTTATTCCTATGGCACAAGTTGTGAATAAGAGTGATACTTCTTCTCGGATTGCAGCACCTTTACTAGAGTTAGAGCACTCTCTTTTCCCCCTTGTTGTTCATAACATTTTGCGGGAGGAAAAGAAGAATATATTTGAGTGCATTCAGCAATGTGAGCAACAACATGCGCCGCAAAAGTGTGAAAAGAATGATTGTGCGGCACACCGCAATGTCAAAGGTGAGTCAGCAAAGCAACAAACTCAATGCTGAAATCAGTCCATGTGAGTATGATCACGCTTCACTCGTATCTACAACACACCTAGTACATGGAGATGATGATTCTATTCTTGAACATACACATGCTGACACAAGGCGTGTTCATTGCATTGCTAGTGAGAAAGAGGAGTTTGAAATTATATCTTCTTCAAATTGTTTAGGTTATATCGAATTTGATTTTCTTTGTGACCTGAAAAGTTTGGTGAATGAATTATATGACAAATCTGATTTGCCAAGTTTTCATCATTGTTTACTTCATGCAATTGGTAAATATGATAGCGAAAGACAATATTTGGTGCATAGAATTTATATTTGCTCAGATTTGAAATCTCCATTTGGGTTACATGACCATGATAAAATAGGGGGCTGCACTAATGCTAATAATGTCTCGCAAAGTCCTTCTAGATTTTCTCTTAAGCAACAGGGTCACCCCAAAGAAGGGGAGCATTGCTGGTTCTCGCTTTGCAGCATACAAGTCGCTTTGTGTCCCAACATCGAGGCAAGCACTTTTAGATGCCACAGGAACAAGTCGAGGACGACTTGCAGCCAAGACGGGGAGAGTGATGAGGACATCATCGTCTTGGATATGACCACAATATCATGCTTTTATTATAAGGTGAACCGATTCCGTGTTGCGTCACCCGGTTTTGGCCTGTTGGCCCATGTATCATGTTGGAGCCCATAGGGGCGCGTCCTAGGGTTGGAGCACGACCCCCACCGGTCTTGGTCGTGCCCCTACCCTATCATATACCCCCATAGCTATCACAAACAGATTGGGTTTTGTTTTGTTGTAAGTTTAGCCATTGCTACTTCCTTGTAGACGCGTGTGTCGGCTAGACCACCCGTTCTACCCGATTCGGAACCCCAAATTGGTTACTTCGATTGGTTTTCCATCTCCACATTTGCAAATGAGTTGCTTGTTATACTTGTTCTTGCTTGTTCTTCGATTGCTCGCGAGAACGGGTGCCCTAGTGGCGGTTGACGCGCTCCACAAGATCGTGACAGCCATAGGAGGTGGTGTATCGGTTGCTAAGGCGCATCCTTGGAAAGGCTGTAGTCGGGCCGTGAACGTCATCTCCTCCAATCGAGTTATCCCCCACGCCTCTCATCGAAAGATCGGGAACAAACCCTAGCGGGTTCATATCACGTACTTGAGTTGTTCGCCCGTTGGAGAGATCAGGAGTACCCCCGCACCTGCGCCCTCGAGGTTGAGTGAGCCGTCGAAGTACATCACCCAATGCTCTGGTCGCGCGGTTGGAGTAGGTAGCTGATTCTCCCGCCACTCTGCCATGAAGTCGACTAGAGCTTGCGACTTGATGGTTGTGCGTGGCTTAAAGTCGATGGTGAGGGCGCTGAGTTCGACTGCCCACTTGGAGATTCTTCCAGTAGCATCTTGGTTCCGCAGGGTGTCGCTGAGCGGGTAGTCGGTGACGACGGAGATCGAGTACTCCTGGAAGTAGTGTCGTAGCTACCGTGAGGTGATGAGTACTGCGTGCAGAAGCTTCTGCACAGGCTGGTAGCGTGCCCTGGACTCTGACAACACCTCGCTGACGAAGTAGACTGGGCGCTGGACTGGATAGGCGTGGCCATCTTCCTGCCGCTCGACGATGATGGCAGTACTGACCACATGAGTAGTCGCGGCGAGGTAGAGCGATGAGGCCGCTCGCCTTTGCGAGGAGCCGTGAGGATTGGTGGCTTCGATAGGAAGTCCTTGAGCTGAGCAAGGGCTTGGTCCGCCTCTGGAGTCCACACGAACTTCTCTTGGTGCTTGAGTAGTTTGAAGAAAGGGAGCCCCCGTTCTCCAAGCTTCGAGATGAATCTGTTCAAGGCCGCCATGCACCCGGTTAGCTTCTGGACGTCTTTGATGCACGTGGGAGCTTTCATGCTGGTGATTGCGGAGATCTTCTCGGGGTTGGCTTCGATGCCGCGTTGGCTGATGATGAAGCCGAGTAGTTTGCCCGAAGGTACGCTGAAGACGCACTTGTTCGGGTTGAGCTTCCAGCGGTACTCGCGCAGGGATGCAAAAGTCTCTTCAAGGTCGTCGATGAGGGTACTGGAGTTTCTGGTCTTGACGACCACGTCATCCACGTAGGCTTCGACGTTCTTGTTGAGCCGCCTCTTGAAGCGAGGCCCGGATAGCTCATTGATAGGTGGCGCCGGCGTTCTTCAACCCGAAGGACATGGTCGTGTAGCGAGACGCGCCAAACGGGGTGATGAACGCGGTCTTCTCCTCGGTCTTCTTCCTTGATCGCGATCCGATGGTACCGGAGTAGCGGTCGAGGAAGCGAGCAGGTCGCGACCCGCCGTGGAGTCGATGACTTGATCAATCCATGGCAACCCAAAGGGGTCCTTGGGGCAGTGTTTGTTGAGATCAGTGTTGTCGACGCACATCCTCCACTCGTTCGAGTTCTTCTTGCGGACGAGGACGGGTTGGCGAGCCACTCAGGATGGAAGACTTCTCTGATGAAGCCGGCCGCGAGTAGTTTGGCGAGTTCCTTCTTGATGGCATCCCGTCCGTCGTCGGTGAAACGTCGGAGGTGTTATCGCTTGGGGGTGGCCTTAGGATCGACGTTGAGGCAGTGCTCAATCAACTCCCTGGGCACTCCTGGCATGTCCGCTGGCTTCCACGCGAAGATGTCGCGGTTAGCCCGGAGGAAGTTGATGAGCGCGTCTTCCTATTTGGGGTCGGGGCACGTGGCTAAGCTCGATGCCGTAGAACTTATCTTCGAGGGCCAGCACGGCCTTGCAATAGGCCTCCATCTTGTCGTCGTGGCAGCTCGCGTTCTTCATGACTTGGTCGATCACGAGCTGCGAATCCCCCCGCACGTCGAGGCGTTTGACGCCTATGTCGATGGCAGTCTTGAGGCCGCAGAGCAGGGCCTTGTACTCGGCTATGTTGTTGGATGCGGGGAAATGGAGGCGTATAGCATACCGCATGTGCTCCCCGAGGGGTGAGACGAAGAGCAGGCCCACGCCCGCCCCTGTCTTCATCACCGAACCGTCGAAATACAGAGTCCAGCACTCTGCCTGGATCTGCGGCGGTGGCAACTGCGTGTCCGTCCACTCGGCGACGAAATCTGCCAAGATTTGGGACTTGATGGCCTTGCGCGGGGCGTAAGCAAGCGTCTCGCCCATCAGCTCCACTGACCACTTGGCGATCCTGCCCGCCACGTCCGGATTGCGGCTGATTTCCCCTAGCGGGAAGGAGGAAACCACCGTGACAGGGTGGGCCTCGAAGTAGTGGCGAAGCTTGCGCCGGGCGAGGACCACCGCGTAGAGCAGCTTTTGCACTTGGGGGTAGCGCGCCTTGGTGTCGGACAAGACCTCGCTGATGTAGTAGACCGGTCGTTGAACCGGCAGGGCGTGACCCTCCTCCGTACGTTCCACCACGATCACGGCGCTGACCACCTGAGTAGTCGCGGCCACGTAGAGGTACAGAGGTTCGCCGTCTTGCGGCGGCGTGAGGATTGGGGCGCGGGTCAGGGACGTCTTCAGCTTGTCGAGCGCATCCTGGGCTTCGGTGGTCCAGGAGAAGCGCTCGTGCTTCTTGAGGAGGCGGTAGAGGGGCAAGCCTTTCTCGCCGAGCCGCGAGATGAAGCGGCTCAAGGCGGCAAGGCACCCCAGCACCCTTTGCACCCCTTTGAGGTCCCGAATCGGACCCATTCGCTCGAGGGCCGCAACCTTCTCGGGATTGGCCTCGATGCCTCGCTGGGAGACTATGTATCCTAGGAGCATGCCTCGCGGCACGCCGAAGACACATTTTTCGGGGTTTAACTTTTCCCCGTTGGCCCGCAGGCAGCCGAACGCAATGCTGAGGTCGCCAACCAGGTCGTCCGCCTTCCTGGTTTTCACGACTATGTCGTCCACGTATGCCTCGACGGTTCGCCCGATGTGGTCTCCGAAGACGTGCTGCATACATCGCTGGTATGTTGCGCCCGCATTTCGGAGGCCAAATGGCATCGTGGTGTAGCAATACATCTCGAACGGCGTGATGAATGAAGTCGCGAGCTGGTCGGACTCCTTCATCTTTATCTGGTGGTACCTGGAATAGGCATCAAGAAAACAGAGCAGTTCGCACCCAGCGGTCGAATCAACGATTTGATCGATGTGCGGCAAAGGAAAGGGAACTTTAGGACATGCTTTATTAAGACTAGTGTAGTCTACACACATCCGCCACTTCCCGTTCTTTTTCTTTACTAATACAGGATTAGCTAGCCAAATGGAGTGGAACACTTCCTTGATGAACCCAGCCTCGAGGAGCTTCAGCAGCTCCGCTCCGATCGCCCGCCACCGCTCTTCGTCAAAGCGGCGGAGCCGTTGCTGCACGGCGCGGGAGTGAGGTAGGATGTCAAGGGAGTGCTCGGCGACCTCCCTCGGGATGCCTGGCATGTCCGAGGGGCTCCACGCGAAAATGTCGGCGTTGGCGCGGAGGAAGTCGACGAGCACCACTTCCTATTGGGGGTCGAGGGTGGAGCTGACCCTCAACGCCTTGCCCTCGGGGGCAGCAGGGTCGAGGGGCACATCCTTGGTCTGCTCCGCCGCCTCGAAGCTGCCGGCGTGCTTGGCAGTGGAGTTGAGGTCTTCGTTGACTATCTTCTCCAAGTTGGCCACCAGCGCTTCGTCCAGCGCTAGTGCTTCCGCGTGCTCAACGCACTCGACATCGCAGTCGAAGGCGTGCTCGATGGACGAGCCCACGGTGATGATGCTGTTCGGCCCCGGCATCTTCATTTTGAGTTAGGTGTAGTTGGGGACGGCCATGAACTTGGCGTAGCAGGGCCGCCCGAGTATGGCGTGGTACGCGCCTCTGAATCCCACCACCTCGAAGGTGAGCGTCTCCTTCTGGTAGTTGCCCGGAGCGCCGAACCAAACAGCGAGTCGATCCGCCCCGAGGGGCCGGACGCGCTTGCCGGCGCGACGCCATGGAATGGCGTCGTGCTTCCGGGCCGCACTGTCCAACCCGATCCCCAACGAGCGCGGCGTGTGCACGTAGAGGATGTTGAGGCTGCTGCCTCCGTCCATCAGGACTTTTGAGAACCGCGCGTTCCCGTTGACCGAGTCGACCACCAGCGGGTATTGGCCCGGGTTGGGGATGCAGTTTGGGTGATCCTCGCGGCTGAAGGTGATGGTGTGCTCCGACCAGTCGCGGAAGGAGGGAGGCGCCTTCTCCGCGACGAGAACCTCGTGCCGCTCCCGCTTGCGCTGGCGGCTCGACATGTCGACGGTCGCCCCCCCCCAAAGATGAGGAAGACGTTCTCCACCGCGGGGAAGCCGCCGGCGTCGCCGTCACCCCCATCCTTCTTGGCCTCACCGTCCTTCGTGGCGGCGCGGCCGTAGAATTTTTTGAGCATGTCGCACTGCTCGAGGGTGTGGTTGACTGGTGTCTTGTGGTAAGGACATGGCTTCTTCATCATGTCGTCGAAAACCCCCGGACCTCGAGGGGCGGTCGAGGGCCCCGTCGAGCCGGGTCTACAGCAAGGGCTTCGCCGTCGTCGGCGTCGCGTCCCTGCTCGCGCGCCTCGCGGCGCGGCTTCTTCCCTTTCTTGCTCCGCTTGTCTTTCCGGTGGAGCTCCTTGGACTTGCTGCCCTCCGCGGGCGCGTCGTCCGTGCGCTTGCCCTTCTTGCTGTCGAAGATCGCCCCCACGGCCTCTTCACCTGAGGCAAAGCTGGTAGCGATGTCGAACAGCTCGTTCGAGTCCGCCGGCGGGCTGCGCCCCAACTCGCGCACGAGGTCCCGGCACGTGGTGCCCTCGAGGAAGGCGTGCACAATCTCGGATTGTGCCACACTGGGGAGCTCCGAGCAGCGCTTGGAGAAGCGTCGTATGAAGTCCCGGAGCGACTCGCCGGGCCTCTGGGTGCAGGAGCGTAGGTCCCAAGAGTTCCCAGGGTGCACATATGTGCCCTGGAAGTTGCCAACGAACGTGCGGACCAGATCATCCCAGGGCCAGTGGATCCGGGCCGGCCGGCGGTGCTCGAGCCATGTCCGGGCCGAGTCGGCGAGGTGCAGGGGGAGGTTGCGGATGATGACCTCGTCGCTGGTAGCTCCACCCAGCTGGCACGCCAGGCGGTAGTCATTGAGCCACACGCGGGGATCCGTTTCCCCATTGTATTTGACGATGGTCGTGGGCTGGCGGAAGCGCTGGGGGAAGGTCGCTGCGCGGATCTCCTGGCTGAACACGCGGGTCCCCGGGGGCTCCGGCGTCGGCGAGCGGTCCTCCTCGCTGTCGTAGCGTCCACCCCGTCGAGGGTGGTAGCTCGCCGCCGCCCGTGCCTCCGCCTTGCTCGTCCGCCGAGCGTTGATGACGTTGCGGGCGTCGCCGTCTCGTGCTTGCCCGCGTGTGTCGAGGAGCCTTTCCTTGGCCGATGTGCGTCCCGGGTTGGCGGGGCGCTCCGTCGCCCTACCCGCGTGTATCGAGGGTTCGGGCCCCCGTGCGCCCCCATCGCCCTGCGCGTCACCCTGCTGTCGGATGCGGGACGCCGAGCTCTCGGCCTGCTGGACGGCCGCTTGCTCGATGAGCGCCTGCACCTCGCGGTGCAGGTTTCGCGCTTCTGGTGTAGATGGGGCGGGCATGGCTCGAAGAAGCGTCGCGGCAGCGATGAGCTTTTGGCTTGCTCGCGGAGGCATTTCAGGGTTGTCGACGTTGAAGTCGGCGTTAATGTGGTCGCGGGCTTGTATGCCCAGCTCACGCGCGCGCTCACCACGCGCGGAGGCTTCTCCTGCCATGGAGGCGCGGAGCAACCGCACCGTCCGGTATTCTTCTGCCAGCTTGGCCTCGAGCTCGCGTGCTTGAGCCAGCTGCGCGTTGATATCTGCCCCCGTTGGGGGTGAAGGAGCAGGGGCGCTTGGTCCTGCAGCCAGGCGCGAAGTGGTCCCTAGAGCGGGCGGAACTTCTCCATCGCCGGCGCCCGTCGCGCCGGTGGCGTTCGCCGGGTCGTTGGTGATGACCACGCAGCACTCCCGCGCGGGGTCGTAGCTCCCCGGTCGTCGGGAGTCGTCGGAGCGGCCGAACCGCAGTCCATGGCGTCGAGGAACCGCCTGAACATTACTGGGTCCGGCACGCCGGAGAAGTCCCACTCCGCGTACCCATGCAAGGTGGCGGGTGGCAATGCGTCAAGGGAGCCTAGGGACGATTCGTCGCCGGCGGAGGTGCTAGGGTCCCTGGCGACGAAAACGTGGCGACCAGGGGGAACGCTGCGCATCGTGGCGCCGATATTGGCGTTGGCGGTGTAGGCTGCCGTGGCGCCGCGCAGACCGATGGGGAAGCGCGGTCCGGAGACCGTGCACTCCCCCGCCGGGGGCGCCGTCGTCGTGCCGACGGCGCGCCACGTTGAGAGGCGACGCGCTCGCCGTGCCGTCGCTCCGACCGCGCCCCCGGCGCGAGCGCCGGCCGAGCGGCGGCGCGCGTGGCGTCGACGGCCCGCGGCCGTCCGTGGCCGGCGGGCACTTGCGTCGCGGTGACGCGTGCGGCGGGGACCGGGGCGGACCCGGCTTGGCGCCGCGCACGGAGTTCCTCACAGTTGGTGAGGCGCATCAGGTAGTCGTTCCCCGTGGCCTGAAAGTTTAGGCCCCCGAACCGGATTTCGAACCCGGCGGGGAGGGGGTCCGAGTTGCCCATGGAGTAGCGCGTGCCGCGGTACTCGGTGTGAATCACCATGGAGGGAGTTGAGACAGATTGACCTTCAGCGCTCGCGAGGCCCCACGGTGGGCGCCAACTGTCGGTGCGGAAAGTAGTCCCGACACTAACTAGTAGTAAGCGCCAAGGTCTATCCCTCTATGGTCGGTGCTAAGCAACTAAAGACACAAGGTTTATCCTGGTTCCGGCCGAGGGCCGTACGTCCAGCAGTGGTGTGCTCGAGGCACTATATTGCTTTGCACCGGAGTGCCTGTAGTGGGGCGGCTACAAGCGAGGCGGGAGAGGAGGCGTAGCCTCCAAGTCCCTGGTGAAGTGGCTGACGATGTTGTGGGAGAATTGCGAAGTGTGTGCGTGAGATGGTTGCAAGTGTTCGTGTGTTGATGTCCCTGCGACAAGGGGGATCGCCTTCCTTTTATAGGCCAAGGAGAGGGCGGTTTACAGATATGCCGCACTATTCGGCCCACGGAGGGCGGGGGGGGGATGCGCTGCGCCGCCGCAGAGTTGGCGGCCGCCTTGACGGTCCCTGCCACGATCTGGTCATCATGGCGCGTCTTGTACCCGAACAGTGGCAGCTTCGAGGGTCGGGGCGTAGTGGTTGACCGTGGCGTCCTCAGACGGGCTCGAGGTAGCCGTTGACGCTGATCCGCACGGGGTACAGTGGTAAGCGTGGTGGCGTCCCTTCCCCGCGCGCCTCACAGCACCGGAGTGGTTGCAACAGTGCCCGGCGTGGTGCTGCGAGCACGGGGGTGGCCGTACAGGACCAACAGTGGCGGGGATGGCGTCCCACCGGCCTAGCATCATGACCTGGCCCTGCAAGGTCACGAGAAAGTGGTTCGAGGGTGTGGCCGGCCCCCCTTCGAGGGTGCGGCGTGTTAGCCGTACGGGAGTAGGCGGCGCAGGGTCACGGGGCTGACACTGGCTGTATCGCACAGTCCCCCACAGTAGCGGGGATGGGTTCCCCTAGGGAGTCGGTGCGACAGGGCCGGGGCATGATTCCCAGGCGTATGATGGTGCTGCCCCGCCGTGTCAGGACATTAAATGCCCGTACCCGCGTGCGGGAGCGGGCGTGCTCGTGACGAGGCCTCGAGCAAGGTGGAGACGAACCCTCGAGCGAGGTGGAGCTCGCTCGAGGGGGGCGTGAGCCCTCGAGCGAGGCGGAGTTCGCTCGAGGGAGGCGTGAGCCCTCGAGCGAGGCGGAGTTCGCTCGAGGGAGGTGTGGACCCTCGAGCGAGGCGGAGCCCGCTCGAGGGAGCCCTCGACTGGGCCACTCTGATGGGCCGCAGGGGCCACCACGGTAAGGGCCGTTCCTTAGGTGCGTGCTTCAGTGAGAAATGCTTTGTTTTGGTTTTTTGCAGGTTTTAAGCAGGATTCCCCCGGTTGTTTTAGGGGACCCTCAGGGCTGTCCCCGACAGTCCATACGACAGATACTATCATCACAAAAGACTTTCTTTCTATGACTAAATTTTCATATTCGTCATAAGTTACAAGTGACGAAGTTTTGCCTTGATCATTAATGACGAAAATAAAAATATCATTGCAAAACACTAAAAAGAAATCGTCATAGATCATGTTTTCGTATTGTGACGAAACATAATCATCACCGATTAGATTTGACATCGTCATAGTTTATTTTCCTCGTTAGGCACACCTAATGACGAAACAAATTGGTCACATACCAGTTTTAGTACTTGTCATAGATAATGTGTCTAGTTTCCCCCGCGTGTACAACTTGACGGCATGCCATGCGTGGGCAAATTGGTCACAAATCAGTTTTAGTAATCATCTTAGATAACGTGTACAAATTGATGGGCGTAGTGGGCGATAGCTTCGGCTCGAAAGTAGCTTGGACCTTGGCCAGACGGCCCGCTCCAATGTTTTTTTGCAAAGAGGGTGTACCAATTGATGGGCATAGTATTTGGCGAAAAGGCTGCTCCCGCGGATTGTTGAACCTGCAACCTAGCGGTGCATAGGCAGGAGTGCTACCACAACACTATGTGATCTTTCATGTTGAAGGAATGAAGTTTTCTATTTATAAGTTGAATAATAAATTGTGGGTCCCTTAACTGTATGGATGAGACATTATGCGTGGACCCATATGATCCCGCGAACATAGACCCCGATCACAAATGATCTAATGATTCGATGATGATGGTAGAGGAAGGATCTAACGATGTGGCAACGGGGTAGAGGAAGCGTTGGACATGGTGGTGGGCAGGTCATCGTCGGGACTCTTCACAAAGGCAGAGCAATGCCAGCTCACATGCGACAAGGGCAGACCTAGCGTCTGGCTTGGTAGAAACGCGACGACGAGGGTAGTGGAGGCGTCGAGCATGGCAAAGCAGCGACGATGTGACGAGAGCAGTGCCGGGTGTGGACAGAACAACGACAGCAGACTATGAAAGGATTAAAAGAACTATACATGAAATGCTAATGAAAACCTCTAACTAGCGCAGTGGTAACACAGTTGGAGTTTAACTCACAGCTCCCGGGTTCAAACCCAAATGGAGCCATTTTTTGTTTTACAAACATTTATTTTTTTCTCTATTTTATATTTGTTATGTACTTTTTCTCAGAATCAATAGAAATTGTTTCTCAAAAAAGTTTACTAATGCTTTGGAGAAACTGGTTTAGTGGGGATGTGCATGTATGTGACAAGGGCATGTGTGTGAGTGTGGCACGTATGGTTTAGTGGGGATGTGCATCACCATTTTTTCAAAATCACTTGAAATTTTTTTGACAACATAATACACCAAAAGGAAAATCTCATGCAAGTTTTCAGAATTTTTAAACAAGAATAGATGATTTTAACATTTATCTTTATTAAATCAACAAATATTTAAAATAATAGGAAAACTTGGTTTGAAAATTTCAAACTTTACACAACATCATAATTTGGATCCTTAAGCATCCCAAAAAAGTTCCAAATGATTTCGAGCAACTGTTCTACACATCCCACATAGGGATGAACATCTCCTGCTAAGTGACAATGACATGTGTGAGTCATGTATCCTTTAGTGGCGATGTGCATCATCACTTTCTTAGAATCACATAAAACTTTTTTGACAACAAAATACACCAAAAGGAGGACTTCGTGCAAGTTTTCAGATTTTTTAAGCAAGACTAGATGATTTTAATTTTTATTCTTCACTAAATCAACAAATAATTTTGAATGGTTCAAACAAACTCATATGGAAAAAGAACGAAAACCAAAATTGTATATATGGTGGAGTCATACTAATTTATTGTTGATAATATTTTCATTTGAATTTATTTAATATCTCAAAATTTATATAACATATTTGTTCTGAAAATAGAATACATAAAAATGAACATTGGGCTATGTAGAGCTCCAAAATAAGCATTACATTCGGCCTAAAACTAATCCTGCTACATGTTTAAAATCTAAATAGTAGTATTACAAATGGGTCGGGCACGATTGGCGGCACGAGGCACGATTCTAAGCAGCATGACCCTAATCCGGCCCTAAGCACAATCAATAATGCTTAGTGCTGGTCCGGCTTGACAGCTTTTTAGTGCTTCGGTCGCCACTTTGGCCCATAGTGCCAGTCCGAGGTACGACCAAATTTTGACTGGCTCGATAAGTAGCCTAATAATGCATCTCATATAAATACCTAAACCCAATGTTAAAGAAGGTGCTAGGTGGTATCGCGGTACCCCCACCGCCTAGAGCCTAGGCAAGCCTAGGGGTTTTCTATGCGGTACAATACATCCATACAAAAAAAAGAAAAACAAGAAAAGAGAAAAGAGGGGGTCGATGGGTCTGGATTAGACCAGAACGCCCAACAAACCAGCCCACGTACCTAAAGCCCAGCTTATCCTTCCACTGATCCCCTCCCATCTTATCATCTACTAGAACAATCGGCGCGCGATGCACACCATATCTTGGCAACAATCAAAGATCGAAAGCAAGTAATCATAAGCGCAACAATCAAAACCAAGTAAACATAAGAGCAACAAACAAAACAAGTAAACATAAGAGCAGAAATCGCTGGTTCCAGTTCAAATGTCGGATGCATAAGCACCTATTATAATTGTCAACTCATGGACATGAATTCCCATTTGTGATTCAATGGCAATCACGTTCATCTAGTTGTCCAAAAAACATATATACTTGAAATTGCAAAACTATCATTCCAAGGATTTATTCCAAGTGAAAAGTATTCTAACCTTGCACATAACTTCTATATATTGAACGTAATAAGAAAAAAAAGTATGCAATGTAGCCTTCCTTCTTCAGATAATAAGAAAAAAGTATGCAATGTAGCCTTCCTTCTTCAGAATCAGTTATGCAGGTATTGCTTCCTACAATTCCTATGAACCTACAACAACAAAATTAATGTGTTAAGCATAAATGAGCTTATTGTTGTCACATAAAGAGAAATGTACCTTACATTTGGAATATGTTCTGATGCAAATATAATCGTTGACAAGGCAAGCATTGCACAACTACACTCAACAAGTTAAGCTCACCAAAGGACCATTTCAAAGAACATACTACAAACCTCACGAAGACATATCATCTCAAACGTTATATTAAATAAATATGCATACACACATATAAAGCTGATTATAGGTTCAGAGTTTACAAAAAATTTATTAATCTTAACAAATACTTTTCTATGTTTGGTATTTCAAAGAATTAACCCAAGTCATAGAACCTAAGAAGATAGGCAAATAACGATTCTTTAGTATTCAGTAAAAAATTGTGACCCGGCTTCATCCCTTAAAATTCAGACTGAGTGTCTGGCACCCTTGCCGCTGCCACACCACCACCGCTGGCCTATCAAGAGTTAAAGAGATGTGATCATAATTGGGTATAGTGCCTCAACCAACACTGAAAATATTTATTTCGTTACTACTATGCCTTTTTCATTCATCAAATAGACATATGAATGCATGTATACCGAAATTCAATTCATTTTCTACAATCAAAGACACAAATCCAAGAATCATAACCATTCTGATAGCAATATCGTTATGTCGGGCATCTCAATCTCACACCAAACCAACATATAATAATATATTCATTAATATAACCAACAAATTAAAATGTAACCCACATCTAAGCAAATCGATCTGAGGCTGTAGGTAAAGTTTGAAATATGAGTAGGAGCTTCAGAAATGGCAAAAGTAGGCCATGGTACACATTAATCTGACTGGGGTGGGAATTTGTTCATGCTAGCTAAATAAATATGCATGCAGTTCTGAAAAGCAAGTTAGGAAAAAGAGCAAGTTGAATGCAAATTCAGTATCACAGAAACCTAATCCTAACACTTTACTACCCTTGGTACCTCTAAAAATGAAAGTCCTATAACCAAAGTAGACAAACAACAATTCTTAAAATATTCATGAAGATAGTAACACACTTCATATGATTGTTGCTGCTGCAAGCATGCATAGAATAAAAAGAGAAAATGGAGAGGAGGCACCTTGGTAGTGTAGGAATGGATCCGAAGCACTTCCGGAACAGGTCAGATTACAAGAACATCGCGGCTCACAGCCACTCGGTTGCTCCTCTCTCGATCTCCAGCACACCACCACTGCCTTCCTTTGCCTGGCCTTGCCGTCGCAATATTCCTTCATGAATGCATCGTCTTTCCTCGCTGTCTTGCTCTGTGGCAAGGATCTGATTCAGAGTGACTATTGTAAAATAAATCTATATGCATGGGATATTAGGAATGGACAAGACAAAACAAAAGGAAGTCAATTACGTTTTTGAGCTGGCCACCTCCCGGCTACATCCGAGTGCTGCCTCCAGGCATGGATGTATAGTTTAGTGTTGCCAATATCCAAAAACGTTGGCATCATTGGCTGAAAATCACAATTGGAGAGGTAAGGCAAGAAAAGTAGGAAGATTAAAGAAACATATATAAGAAAGATAAGATAAGGCGCCACACCTGCATTGCGTCCACCAATCTTGGGACCCTGGCCGCTACAGCACCTCCTCCGCTGGGCTTAGGCACCCTCCAGCTTGAACAAGCGCATGAAGCAGAGCACGAACAGAACGTCTGACAATGCTGACGATGGGGTGCACAGAGGAAGGCTGTGCGCGCGGGCATGTCGAGGTTTGGCGGTGGTTGGCGGCGCAGGCATGGGGCCATCTCGTCGATCTCCGGCCACACCGTCCTCCTTCCTTGCTGGATATACCGCCTTAGTCACACCGCGGCACACCGGGGCCGATCTGGACACACAACAGTTGTGGCTCAACTCAATGCGCTGGAGCAGTCGCACCGAGGTCCGTGGTCGACCGGCACGCGCCGTCCTCCCTTCGAGCAGTGCCCCGCGCCAGATCTGGATCCCACAGGAGTGGACGGCGGTGCAGAGCGAGGAGGGACCACGGTAGAGAGGGGCGATGGAGGAAGACGGAGAGGGAGAAGGGGAGATAGAGATGGCACTGGAGCAGTCGCACTGTGGTCCATGGCCGCACGGCATGCGTCGGCCCTCCCTCTAAGCAGCGCCCCGCGGCAGATCTAGATCCCGTAGGAGCGGGCCGCGGCGACGTAGAACAGGGAGGAGCGGCGGCGCGCGCAGAGCAATGGATGAAGGCGGAGAGGGAGAAGGGGAGGGGACAGGTGGAGACTAGAGAGGGCGGTGGCGGGAGGGGAGGGGAGTGAGGTTGGGTTCCCTGTGCGGGGGTAGGGGTATTAGGTGGGGGTAGGGTGATGGGAGGAGGTGTTCGTAAAAGTGGCTGGGTGTTTTTGTAAAAACGACACCCACTGACCCACCTCCAATATCCCCTTCTTAGCGTAGAAATGAATTTTAGTCGAAGGGCTTAAGTGCAAAATAAATGAACGTGGTTGCAGCGCGATCTGGACGTTCTAGATGGATTCGAGATTTGTAGCAAACTGGAGGGTTTTTTGCAAAACGTCGGTCGCACTGCGAGACGACGTGTCGATCAGCGCACGAGCCAACGATGCCTGAATCACTCTCGTGCGAGGAAACCAGATGGGTCTTTCATATCTCCAAACTGGAGGGTTTTTTTGCAAAACGTCGGTCGCGCTGCGAGACGACGTGTCGATCAGCGCACGAGCCAACGATGCCTGAATCACTCTCGTGCGAGGAAACTAGATGGGTCTTTCATATCTCCGATTCCCTTCGTAAAAAACCTATTTTCTTTTCTCCCGACGCCGCCGCTCACCGTTTGCCTCCTCCTCGCTCGTCCTCCATCTCCAGCGGTCGCGACTCCTCCTCTCCCTCTCAAGCGGTCGCTTGCCTTCCCCATCTCCGGCAACCGCGTCAGCCCATCCACCGGCCGCTGTCGTCGCCCGATCCCGCACCATGGCCGTTGCGGCTACCATCAAGGCGGAGCACTAGCCCGTGGCTCGCCTGCTCCTCCTCCTCCTCCTCGGATGAGCATCTACTCCTTGGCTGGTGATGTGGTTCTGCCAGCTAGAGAACCACGACTCCACGATCTCACGATCCATGGAGTTTGCCCCCGCTAGGGTTGTATCAACGACGAGTGTACAAAGAAGGCCATGACTTCCAGGTAATCATAACTGCTAACTCCCACGTTTCGATCTTGGATCTCTAGAATTTTTTGTCTCACGCAAGATCTCTGGATTTATTGTCTCGCGCAAGATCCATTTTGCTACCCCCCCCCCCCGTCCGATTGGTTCCTGTTGAGATGCTCCGATGAATTTCCCATCTAAGAGTACCCCTAATGTCACTAGTCCTCGTCCAGTTAACTAATCTATTCATGAATTTGCAGTAAATTACAATCATTATTTTTGTTGCAGGATTGAGTAGCAGACTAGATATGCATTACCTTCTACTTGGTGAGATTGTGTGATTTATGCACTACCTCGTGCTTCTCATTAAAAAAATTAAGCCAATTTTTGTCTCCATACTTTTTAATTAGTTTGTTCATGTATACGTGATATATGCAGTAGCCTATATGCAAGGGAAGTCACTACTTTACATCAGTTTAGAATTTGCATAAGCCACACCTAAACGATATTCATCACCAATATTTTAGTTTCTATATGTTCACGTGGTCAAGAACTGAATTGGTTCTATTCAATGAAAGAACAACAAGTTGTATGTCTCTATTGCATTTCAGTCTAGTTTAAAATGCTTTTTAGTTTCCTAATTTATCTAGTTGACTTCATTAATCCTAGATGCTTCTTACATTTCTCTCAGTTGTCTTTTCCAGTAGCTTGGGCCCATTTGTTCGTTCTATATGTGTACCATGATCTCATGCCTTCCCTTGGTTTTAGATAACATCAGTAGCACTTGCGCTAGTGTTCCAACATTTTCTTGCAGGGGTTTAGTTTAGACATCAGTTTGTCTCTTTTCTTATATATTTTGTACTGCATATACTACTACTAATAATATGGGAATTTACTGTTTTGTGTTTTGTGACCAGGTTGTCTTCATGTTCATTGGCCGCTTTGTGAGTATCACGTACACATCATGGCTTGGAATGCGGACTCATGCCATGCACGGTCGTCTAGCACTATGCATGAGCCCAACTACATGTTTCCCTTGGATTTTATCTAGAACCTAATAGCTACTAGGTACTTTGTAATGTGTACACAAATTTGTAGAAAGTGATTCTATTCAAAAATGAGATTTATTTACTAAGATATACCATAATTGTTTCTGTGACAAATATATAATTGTTTCCGTGGCAAATTTGTAATTACATCTGTGACCATAGTGATGGTACATTCGTGACCATTTCATATTAAAGTGTGATGATGAAAAGAGTATTCTGTGACGATTGATCCTACACGATGACGTCAGCCGCATCGCTGATGTGGCAGCAGACATTAGTGCTAGCGTGGCAGCGGACGTTAGTGCTAGCGTGGCATACGTCGTCGAACGAATCCAAACAGCCGGTAATGACGAAAAAATCCAAACGGACGGTAATGACGAAAAAACAAGGCTATTTGTGACCAAATCAGTTCGTCACAGAACAAGAAACATCATATGTGCTAAGCATTAGTGCTCAAATGCCATCCTGCATATCAATGGTAATGTCATCAAAATAAGAATTAAATGGAAATTCAATGATATATGTAGTGGCTTTGGCAAGACAAAATATGCAAATAGAAGTATTTTGAATGGGGAAAACATAGAAAACAATTCAGGAAGGAAATAAATATACAAACAAATGTTCCAGAAGTGTTAACTTTTAAGATCAAAACTGCACTCGCCACACCAATTCTGAGGTCCCTAACATAACCCAATAAACAAATTCAGTCAAAAATATTTGACGGGAAGCAGTAACTCCAACCAATGACACCTTCAGTGCAGCTCTAATGCTAAAGCTTGTTGTAGCTATTACTGTATGATAAAGGGATTACGTAGTTAGGTTTATACACACATGCCACTTGGTCATTGCTGGTGGGTAATAGATAGGTTCCCTCCCAGTACATAAAGGTATACAGTGGGCAATACAAAAAGGAAACCACTCAATTACATGATAAATTGCAAATCAAACATGAACTGAATCAATTATAGATTATAAACAATGATAAAACTGTGAATAGGAACGAGAATAAAATACTCTTCTTGGCCTGCATTCCTCTGGATTAATCAATAAGCCCTTGGTTCCTAATTTCCATCGTCTTTTAGGTGGTTCAGCTTTCCTCACTCTGTCCTAAAGAAGAAGAGCATGTCGAGCTACCCGCACTTTCCCATTCCCATCCTTGACCCTGGAACACAAGAAGTTGGAGATACATACAACTTGTGGTGCATATATAGCCATAGTATCCTAGCCTTGACCCTGGAACACAAGAAGTTGGAGATATATACAACTTGTGGTGCATATATATAGCCATAGTATCAGGCACATGGTAATCCGTTTGTACAAAATGGCATCTACTAAGACATAATATTGAACACCAGTGGAAGCAAGGAATTTGCAGTGCCATAAGAGCTCCACACACATGTATGATGCTAAATCCCTCTAATCAGTTCTTCCAAATTTCAGCTTGGCCAAGAATGAGATGGGGTCTGACAGTTTGAGAAAAACAGGTGTTCTGATTCCATTCTATTTTTAGGATAAAATTGAAACAAATCCAGTGAAGGTCATGTCCGGACTCCATGGCGAGCGACTCTGATGGCCGGCCTCACTGGCACTGTAGTGTGTGGGAGGCATAAAAACAAACAACACTAAACATGAACCGGTGAATTGACAGCACGATAGGGTGGGTTGTTGAGAGGCCAAGGTTACCTTAAACTGCTAGAGGAAGAGCAGCGAGTGCATTATTGCAGTGGCGATGAGAGCACGACTCTGTCACAGATCAGGTTCTGATGGGCAGTGTAGCTAGTCGCTGCTCCATGCAATCTCCATGGCTGATTGCACCATTCTTCTCTTTTGTGCCTTCTTTCCACACGTAGACTCATTGCTAGCTGAATGATATAAGATTAAAGCACATGGTACATTAGTTCTCATGGTGTGCAAACTATTGTGCAAACTATTGGACATAGATTCCCCTAGAAATCACAATAGGATATAATGCATGTTGAAGATAAATTGATATTGAAGACAAATAGACAGAGTTTAGATTCAAAACATGCCAAAGGAATTTTCATTATTATACTTGACCTCATAGCTAACATTGATATTGCAGTCATCATGTGTATGCTAACATGTTTGTACGTCCAAAAAAGGGATAATAGCATGAAGAATTTGTTTGAATGGCACATAAGTTTACCTTAAATGCGATTTCTAATTCCAATGTAGGACCAAAGGACCCCAATTAGGATGTCCATTTTTAACGTTGGTTCAAACTTCTATTTAGCTATCCTAACACCTATGATACTTGTTTAGCTATCCTCTATTCAGACTTCTCTTTAGCTATCCATGGCATGTATACTTGTTTTCCAATACACCACTATTGAGGTTCCATGTCATGTGAGCCATCCTCTATTCAGACTTCTCTTCAGCTATCCAGAAATAACTCCTCGCTCCCAAGTTTCAAGTTTCTGTAGGTCGCAGTGTCTCCAGGCAACAACAATTCGATCCTTGAAATATGTCAACCTAAAAATAAAATTATTTTACCATTAGATAGTCAGTTCACATTGTTTGGATCGCCTTTTAGATAATTTTGAAGCATACTGGGGCCAAAAAAAGAAAGTAGGGGCATGACATCTTTAAGGGCAATAGGCAGACCATCTCCCTCTATGTCTAGTCGGATAAAAATGTTTTTCACAACTGGAAAATATTGTGGTTGATTGTCATATGCCCAAATAGGAACACTTTGTTCTATGGTGAAAACCCGAATGTTCGCAATCAAACTAAATTCACAAAATACAATAATTCAAGGAACCATAACCCAGGAAGTTCGAAATGTTCAGGATTATATATACCTTCTAGGGTAGCCGAAGGGAGACGTTCGCAGTTGTACGAACTACCGTGGAATTAAGTTGATGAGCCATACGATGAAGCTGCGGGAGAGGGTTATCGAGCATCGCCTAAGAAGAGGGACGAGTGTGACCCAAAATCGGTTTGGGTTCATGCCTGGTAGGTCGACCATGGAGGCGATTTTCTTAATACGCCAATTGATGGAGAGATATAGGGAGCGAGGAGAAGGACTTGCACATGGTATTTATTGACCTCGAGAAGGCATACGACAAAGTGCCGAGACACGTCATGTGGTGGGCACCGGAGAAGCACAAGGTCCCAACTAAGTATGTTAACCTCATCAAGGATATGTACGGGGATGTGGTGACGTGTGTCCGGACATGCGATGGCGATACTAGTGATTTCCCAATTAAAATAGGACTACATCAAGGGTCGGCGTTGAGCCCTTATCTATTTGCTTTGGTGATGGATGAGGTCACAAGGGACATTCAAGGTGATATCCCCCGGTGTATGCTCTTTGCCGATGATGTGGTGCTAGTTGATGAGAGTAGGGCGGGGGTAAATAGGAAGTTAGAACTGTGGAGGCATACGTTAGAATCGAAAGGGTTTAGACTTAGTAGGACCAAGACCGAGTACATGAGGTGCGACTTTAGCGGTACGACGCGTGAGGAGGGAGACGTCACCCTTGATGGGCAAGTGGTGACCAAGAAGGATACTTTTCGGTATTTAGGTTCGATACTACGAGAAGGATGGCGACATCGACGAAGATGTTAGGCATAGAATTTCAGTGGTTGGTTGAAATGGCGTCAAGCCTCCGGCGTCCTCTCGTGACAAAAGGGTGCCTCGGAAGCTAAAAGGTAAGTTTTATAGGACGGTGATTCGCCCGGCGATGTTATACGGTGCGAGTGTTGGCCTACAAAAAGGCGACATGTCCAAGAATTGAGTGTGGCGGAGATGCGTATGTTGCGTTGGGTTTGTGGGCACACGAGGAGGGATAGAGTACGGAACGATGATATTCGGGACGGGGGTCGGGGTGGCGCCAATTGAGGAGAAACCGATCCAAAGCATCGGTTGAGATGGTTTGGACATGTCCAACGAAGGCCTCCCGAGGCTCCGGTGCGTAGTGGGGTCCTAGAGCGGGACGACAATGTGAAGAAAGTTAGAGGTCGACCTAAACCGACCCGGGATGAGTCGGTTAAGAGAGACCTTAGGGAGTGGAATATCTCCAAGGACTTAGCTTTGGATAGGGGCGCTTGGAGACTAGCCATCAACGTTCCCGAGCCATGACTTCTTCTACGTGTCTTTATGTTGATGGTACCTTTGGGTTTCATATCTAGCCTACCCCGACTTGCTTGGGACAAAAGGCTAAGTTGTTGTTGTTGTTGTTGCTAGGGTAGCCAGAAGCGAACTCTTGCTGACCCCCCAGAAACTTGTTACAGGTGTAACGTACTAGAACAATATGGAAAAACCACCTCACTTTGTAGCTTAGGCACTTGCTCAAAACCGCAGGCAATTGATCACTGCAAAATTAGAACAAATTATTGCAAAGGATTCAATAGAATTATTACAGAGATTATATGAGCATAGAGATGAACTCTGTACATATCACAGAGAAGCTATGACTATAGCACCAGACTTTGAAGTAATGCAAAAAATCAAGTTAGATTAAATGACACTGTAATAAAAAAAAGTGAATTAAAATAAGGAATCCCAAGCTGGTGGTGCAAGAATTTCATAAATTAGGCACCATTTACTTTTGTAGCATAAACATTTTCATTTTAAAACGTCTCATTTGGCATGGAATAATTTAAGTGTTATCATGTTAATATTTGAATGAATCCAAGAATAATTGTGATAAAACAAACTCAGAATTCCACAGGTCACAAAAAAATGATGCCCGAGATGCAAAGCAGACACTTTGAAAAGCTCAAATAAACAAAAAGGAACAAGTACCATTGAATGATCCTCAAGATTAGAATGTGCTTTGTTAGCATCAAATCTCCTAGTTACCTATTCAGAATCATTGGTCATCTCAACAATTGGTGCAAAGGATGTAGGTCCTGTTCAGAATCATTACATAAGGATGTTAGCATACATGCCCAACCAAATTAAATGGCTGGCAATGGCAACGACAACTTACCAACAAAGTGCAAAGGTGACACAATCTCCCTATATCGATGCAGAGCTTCCGAGAATCCATTAAAAGATCCCTCATCGAGATAACCACAAAAGAAATCTTGATCATATGTTCATGCTGAAGAAAGAAGTGCACCATTGAATTAAGTTGTAGAGAAATTATGAATAGAGTACCATCTCCAAACCCAAAGCATGTGATCAAATAAGATGTGAAATAGTGGCAAAATTGCTCCAAGCAATGGAATGCTCATATATGCGCTTGCTACAAGTTGTAACATACTTTTTCCACTTACCAAATTTAATTTTTAAAAAAGTCTTTGAAAACATAGGAAAAAAGCCAGATAGCATTGATTTACTGCTCTGTTCTCACATGTTGCTTCTCAGTCCAAAACTCACAAGAATTGAAACTTAGCACTATCAGTAACTCCTTTGACTAATTAAATTAATTGATGTAGGTGGTTTGTGCATTCCACAATGAAAGGAAGCACCTGACATTGATTAGTGAATCTAATAAAAACAAGTTTCATCAATACGTGAAAAACATCACCTGCCCACCAGGAGCACTGGAATAGACGTTGTGTCCTGTACCTCAGCAGGTCTTCCTCACCCGAATGCTCAGCCTTCCCTTTCCTTTGTATTTCTTGCCTTTTCAACACCAAATTCAACAAAAATGCAATCACTTTACTAATTAATCACTTTACAAACCAAATTCATCGGACCCAATTTCATGAGATTGTGAAAATTGGATCGATCTGTGGAGACACAGGTGATTGACTTACCAGGGAATCAGGGATCTGAGGTTGGACGGAGTAGTTGATGTAGGGGGTGCCAAAGGAAGGAGTTGATCGATTCGGGTCGCGTTGAAGTCAACCTGCATCAATGGGAGACGGCAACGACGAAGTCAACGTGCAGCGGAGTCCACATGAGGCGAGTGATGGGCCTGACAGCGTCCACAGTTGGTGGTGGCGACGCATTGAGTGGAGGGAGTAGGAATCTCACGTTAAAAATATGGCCAGAAAAAACGGATCAGCAGCGTCGTGGGGAGAGAAGGAGATCAGGTGGAGGCGACACGACGGGGAGAGGAGAGGAGGAGGGACGGGCAACTGCGACGCAGGGAGAGCAGAGGAGGAAGGATGGGCGGTGGCGGCTCGGGAAGAGGAGATGAGGAGGGGCGCACGGTAGCATGAACGGGGAAGGAGCTCTTGTTTCACTAATCAGATCGGGCTCGGGAAGGGAAGGGGAAGGAAAGGAATTGCAGAGATGGGTGGGAGGGCGGGCGGATGGACAAACCTACTTGGGCTAGATGGTGACCCTGCCGGTGCGCTCGGGGGAGGCGGAGAACTTGTCGGTGAGCGTCTGCAGCACGACGCGGATGGGGATGGAGTTGTTGAGCTGTTGCAGGCGCGCCTCCATCTCCGCCACCTCGGACGAGAGGAAGTGGAACGCCGGGGCGCCGACGCTCAGCATGCGGCCCATCGGTGTCACCGGTTCTCTCTTACAACGACGACGAGGGTGGCGATGGCGCTGGGTGAGGAGGTGGCTCGGATCGGATGGGTTGGGGGCGGCGAGAGGAGGGGCGGGTGGGTGTGTGCGGACTGCGGAGGGGAGGGAGGGCGGATTGACCGCTGAGGCGGCATCTAGTCTAGGGGTAAAAATGGAATGGAGAAGGGGAGAGCAGAAGGCGGACGCGGGGCGGAGAGCGGAAGGCGGACGCGCGGGGGCGGGCGCACGGGCGGAGAGGAAAAAGTAGAACAAATTTTTGTCTCCACTTCATACTTTTTAGGAGTATATAAGTAGAGATAGAGATATTTAGGAGTACATAGAGAAAAGTGACTGTGTTTCTCTTGGTGGAGTGTTGGGCATAAGACCAACCACACCGGGGACGGGATCCGTCTCCTCCAGGAGACGGATGCCGTTTACCCCCTGCAGCGGCGCCCTTTAGCACCTTCTCTATTTTCCCGTCGTCGCCCGTTGAGGACCATGTGTGGTTCGAGGACCGGTGGATGGTCGCTTCCTTGTGTGATGAGTGATTGACAACGTTGTGTGGACCGATTCTTGGCTAAGTATTGCGGGTGCGGGTTGCGGCTTGACTCGTGCCTGTGCGGGTGAAGAACAAGCGCGAAAGGTCGTTGCTTGGTGAGGCCTCCGGGTGTGGAGAAGACAAGTAGGCTTCGTTCGAGGGACCCGGTGGCCAGCGGGGTCAAGTGCGGGCCGCATGGTGGCATGAACAGCAAGATGAAGTCGTGGACGGTTTCTTGGTAGAGCCTCAAAACCAAGGTCGAGCCGGGACTACGTGGGAGCCGAGTCATGAGTGGAGATTGGCGGAGGCTACACCGAGTTCGCGGGGTTTGCAGTGGTTCACCAGAAAACCACTGGGTTACTCGGCTGAGCCACAAAACCGAGGCCGAAGACTCGACGAGGAGGTGCGGCTACCCGGGCCGGTTCAACCGCCCAGAGGGGCGGTCGGACCGCCCGGGGTCGGTCGGTTCCGGGGCCGGTCCTAACCGCCCGTGGGGGCGGGCCGACCGCCCGGCCGCCGCGCCGAGAAGCTTCGAAGCGGAGGACACGCGTCGGGATCGCAAGGCGTGCGTCGAGGCTACGCAGGGTGCGGTCGCCGGGCATCCGTCCGATGGTGAAGACATCAAGAATTCCAAATCCGCCCTTGAGGGGCATGTATCCCTAGTTATTAGTGAAGGGCGTTTTAGTCTTTTGGGTGCCTCCATATATACTCATTAGAGGGGTGGATGGCAGCCAACTCTTGGAACCCTAGCTCATTTGGTTTTTCCATTTTCGTTCTCTATTTTCCCTAGGTTTTTAGAAGGCTAGTTTGAGAGCTTCATGTGAGATCTAGAGAGAGGGATGGATGTTTGGGTGGCAAACTAGACCTTGTACGAACCATTCATGGCATGTATAGAAGGTTCGGCGTGGTTCTTCATGGTGGTTTTCCCGTCTCTTTTGTGTTGATTTTCGGAGCTCTTTTTGGCGGTGTTTTGAGGACGATTTCTTGGGGTTTTTGGTGGGTGTCGCGTATGAGGTTTTTGCGCCTCTTTGGTCGGTGACTTTGCCCCCAAATCTCCTTTGAATCGGACTCGATTTGGTGGTTTTCGTTGGAACTCGAGTTCTTGACCTAGAGAAGCGATTTCTTCGATTCCTCTTGATTGTGAGCGTTTCGGTCGATTCCTTTGAGGAAGAGGTTGCCCGGGAGGTAACCCGGCTATCCCCGAAGTTTGGCCGCAATCCGTGGAGTGATTCGGGAGATCGGGCGCGAGGAAGTTGAGGTTTGACCCGCGGGTTCGTTTTTTCGGGAAGGGGCGGTCTAACCGCCTACAAGGGGCGGTCTAACCGCCCGGGTATTTCCGGGTCAAAGTTCTGTTTCGCCGGATTTTCCTCTCGTGAGTTTGTTCGCCTTGATCGGAGGAGTGTCCGGGTGAAATTTGGGGTCGTTCTCGTGCGGTTTGCTAGGTGTTCTTGGTTGGAGTTCGTTGCGGGTACGGGAGGTTAGACCGCCCCCGGTAGCCGGTCTAACCGCCCCTAGGCCCTTGGGTGAAGTTTTGGTTTTCGCCAAGATTTTCCGGTAGCTAGCATGGCCTTGACCGAGAGATCTCCGTTGGTGAAACCGTGGTGTGTTTTGGTGCTCGGAAGAGGCGTTTCGGAGGATTTCTTGGTTGCCGGGTGGAGGCGGTCTAACCGCCCCCTATACCCCGGTCTAACCGCCCCCTCCGGTTAGCCGGCTTTCGAGTTGTTTCCGCTTGTCGGTCTTTCGTGTGTGTGTTGTGGTTGCTGGTAGAGTTTGTTCCTAGGACCCGGCAGCACTACGGTGGCTACGTGGTTTTGGCAAACGAGAGGTAGAAGTGCGTAGCGTGTGTTTTTGGGGGGTTCGACCGAGCTAGTTCATCTTGTCGGAGTTTTAATCTCCCTCGAGAAGAATTTTTATCGGCTCCCATTCACTCCCCCCCCTCTCCGGTTCGCCGTATCGGTCCTTCAAGTGGTATCGCAGCCGGTTCGGGTCTTTGTTGACTCTAACCGCCCAAGATCCAAGGATGGCGTACCGGGAACGGGGGTTCGGGTCCTCCACACTTCGATGGCAAGAACTACCGGATGTGGAGCAAGCGGATGGGTGCGTTCCTCCGCGGAAAGGGTCGCCGCTTTGGGATGTCACGGTGGACACAGGCTATGTCCAGCCGATGGATTTCCTTGCTCCGGGGTCGAGGGACGGATTCGACGCCAACAATAAGGCGGTCGACTACTTGTTTCGTGCTTTGTGTCGGCCCCGAGTTCGATCGGGTGCACACCGAGCACTTGGCTTGTAGGATTTGGGCGGTGTTGAAGGAGGCTCATGTTGGGAACGCCCGTGTTCGAGGCACGGTTGTATGCGACCCACGGAGAGAGTACGAGAACTTCACTCATCTCCCCAGTGAGTCCATCGATGCCTTGTTCCGCAGGTTCACGGTGGTTGTGAACAACATGAGGGCCAATGTGGACGTGCTCCCCGTACGATGATCATGATAGAGCGGTCAAGCTCTTACACTCTTTGGATCGTACGATATGGGACGGAAGTTCGAGGCCATAGTCGAGTCGGAGAGGTACGATACTCGACGGTGAACGAGCCGTTCTCGAAGCTCAAGTCGGCCGAGGTGGATAGGGGCATGACCGCCAAGCTCGAGGGACCGACCGACTCCCATAGTCTTGCCCTCGTTGGTGGTTCCAAAGGAAAAGACTAACTCTAACCCATCCACCAGGATGTTCTCGTTTTCCTCTTTGATGTCTATGCCGGATGAGGAGTTTGATGACCTTGGAGAGGACGAGCCGGCGCCGTTGACGAGGCGGTTCGAGAGGCCGCACGAGAACCGCGTGAACATGAGGAGGAACACGAGGACCCTTCCCGGTGCGGCAAGCGGGACACTTCGTCGCCGACCGCCCGAGAAGGCCGAGAGCAAGGACAGCTACAAGCACAAGCCGAGGATGAACGATGGCAAGTACCGTTCGAGGCGCGACCACAAGAGCAAGCACAAGAACAGTACAAGGACGAGCGACGATCGAGGAAGAAGGAGGGCCGAGGCAAGGCCCGAGCGATGGTTGGAGCGAGCGACGTCGACTCCGGCTCCGCGTACTCCACCTCGAGCTCGAGCGAAGAAGTGAAGACGAGGGAGATCGTCGCAAGAACAAGAAGTCGTCAAAGAACCCGAGCGGCCGAGGCGCGTCGCGAGAGATGGCTTCGTACCATGGCGTCGAGCTCCGGCAGCAAGAAGAGCACACGGAGCGACTCGGACTCGAGTCCGACGACGAGGTGCATGATGAACTTCCCTTCTTGCGCCGGAGAATGAGAGGCTTGGCTCTTTGCTTGATAACCGTGATGACATGCTTAGAGAGGCCAAGAAAATGAGGAAAGAGCTTAGGGCTTCACTCGAGGATGCTAGGACTAGAGTGGGCGAGCTAGAGACACAGGTGCTTGATAGCAAGCTTGAGATTGATTCGCTTAAGGCTAGCCCCCGTTGTTGCCGATGAAAATGATTGTCTTGATTGCTCCATATTCCTTGCCGATCTTGCTTTGTTTAAGGAGAAGCATGCCTCCAAGTGTGAGGAACTAGATGTGCTTAGGGTTGAAGTGGTCGAGCTTAAGTCTAGACCTTCTTTGCTAGGTGCTTGCACTTCTTGTCCCGTTTTGCATGCTAAGATTGATGAGTTGCATGCTTACACTAGTTCGCTCGAGGCTAAATTGAAGGAACCCATGCCTACATCTCGCTCTACTTGTGAAATGCATGCATTGAAAAATTTGGAGCTTGCACATTATGTTGATCGCTTGCGGGATGAGAATGATGACTTGAGGAAGTTGATGGGTTGGTTGTCCCAGGTCATGAGCCTCACTTGAGGATGATGATCGAAGCCTTTAAGAGGCAAGATGGTGAGGGGCTTGGGGCAAACAAGGTTGGTGAAGGAAGTGGAGAGAATATCCCGGAGCCACCAAAAACCCACCACAAAAATGATTTCCCTCCAAAACCCAACCATCTTAGGAACCGACTAGACACAACCCCAGCTCCACCTATATTTCCTACACCCACAAATGATCTCCAAAAGCCCATCAAGTTTGTGAGCACTTCGGGGGAAAGTGTTCTTTGGGAAAGTGAGAGAGAAGGCAAGTGAGGAGAAATCGGTGGAGGAGTTGAGTGGAGAGAAACCAAGCGAGCAGCCCCAATCCAAGCCAAAACCTAAGCTTGTGAGGTTCCGTTGTGGCCATTGTGGGAAGGAGGGTCACAAGGATGAGTTTTGCTTCAAGAGGAAGCGGGAAGAGAGGATGGCAAAGGAGTGGGCGAACAAGGATAGGTACAACCCTTCCCATGGTGTACCTAAGGCTCGTATGCCACTACCCGGGGGTAAGGTCGTGGTGAGAAGTGTTCCGGCATGGGGAGATGCGAGTTCCCGCGGCCGAGGAGCCGTTCGGGAGGGGGCCGGTCGGACCGGCCCGGCTAGGCGGTCGGGCCGGCCCGGCCCGCAGGGGGGCGGGTTAGGCCGGCCCGGCTAGGCGGTTTAACCGCCCCCCCCGAACTCGGGCGGAGTGGTTTTCGAGGTGGTGAGTCGAGAGGTTTCGGTGTCCGGAGGTGGAGTTGCCGGTGGTTGGTCCGGAGAGACGAGCGGGTGGTCGGTTTGCAAGGCATTCTCCCCCTCGAGGTCACTACGGGGATGGGAGGAGTCGTAGCTTTGAGAAGGAGAGGAGGGACGTTCCACGGGTTGTCTTCCGTGGTTTTGCTCCTCCTCCAAGCAAGGAGGGGTGGTTCCCTCGGGGTGGTTACCGTGGTGGTGTTCGTGGAGGTAGCTTTGGTAGGAGAGATGCTTTGGTTGGTGCTAACCCCACTTTCGAGCAAATGGCTCCGCACCGGTTTTCCTCTTTTGGTACTAACCCCGATCTTTGAGTCGTTTGTTCGCTCACGTGCTTGTTTTTGAATTTCGTGGTGGGAGACTTGAAGAACATTTGGTTGATTGACTCCGGTTGTTCGAGGCATATGACCGGAGACGGGGGGTGGTTCTCAAGTCTCGTCCGGTGGTGACGAAGAGGTACATCACCTTTGGGGACAATGGGCGTGGGCGTGTGCTTTCGAAGGTGAGATAAAAGTGAGTGACAAGATCACTGCGAGGCGTGTTGCTCTTGTTCAATCGCTGGGGTACAATTTGCTTTCTCGTGTCTCGCTTGTTGGATGAGGGCTTTGAGGTGTTGTTTCGGCCGGGTGGTTCTCGGATTGTGGACTCTCGAGGGGACCTTGTTTGTATGGTCGTTCCCGAGGGTCGGGTGTTTCGTCCTGATTTTTCTCGGTCTTCGGGTGTTGAGCGTTGTTTCTTGGGCCGGTTCTTCGAGTGAGTTGTGGAGGTGGCATAGGAAGTTGGGTCACTTGAGCTTTGACCTTTTGTCTCGCTTGAGTAAACTCAATTTGGTCCGAGGATTGCCACGGTTGAAGCTTGAGAAAGAGTTGGTTTGTGCTCCGTGTAGGCATGCCAAGATGGTGGCCTCCTCTCACCCGCCTCTCACCGATGTGATGACCGAGCGTCCATGCGAGTCGCTCCATATGGACCTTGTTGGCCCGGCTCGTGTGCGATGCGGGTGGGAAGTGGTATGTCCTTGTTGTGGTGGATGACTATTCTCGGTATGCGTGGGTGTTATTTCCGGAGGATAAGGGGGAGACGTTTGGTTTTGTTCGAGATCTAGTCTTGAGGTTGAGGAACGAGAGGCACGGAGATGCCATACGAGCTATCCGCAAGGATAATGGCTCGAATTCGGGAACTCTCGTTTTGAAACCTTTTGTCATGACTTGGGTCTTGAGCACCGCGTTTTCGAGTCCGTATACGCCTCCCCGAGAATGGTGTTGTGGAAAGGAAGAACAGGACCTTGTGCGAGATGGCTCGGACGATGCTTGATGAGCATAGGACTCGAGGAGGTATTGGGGCGAGGCGGTGAATACCGCATGCTATGTGTCGAACGAATATACCTCGAGTGCACAAGAAGAAGACATGCTATGAATTGATGCATGGTCGCACACCCAAAGTGAGTCACTTCCATGTCTTTGGTTGCAAGTGTTTTATTCGAAGAAGGGCGGGAAGTTGGATAAGTTTGAGGCTAGGTCTGTCGATGGCATTTTCTTTGGTTATGCATCTCATTCTAGAGCATATCGTGTGCTCAATCTTGAAACTAATCAAATCGTGGAGACTTGCGAGGTAACCTTCGACGAGACGAGCCACGTAGTCGGCCTTGTCTTTGAGTGTGCGGGTGATGATGAGCTTGGCGAGGAGATCTTTCGGGAGGAGGAGCATGAACATGGTGATGATGAAGATGGCGGTGCGGTGCCCCCGGAACATGTACCCACTACTTCGACTACGATGATGGATGGACCCTCTCGCTACACCTACGACGACAAACCAAGAACGAGGAGAAGGCGATGTTGAGGGGGAGGTAGCTTCGAGGCGAGAACCTTCCCGGCGAGTTCAAGTGGATCACCCGGCTTCAAGGATCATCGGCGACATGAATGAACGCACTACACGGTCGAGGGTTCGAAACAATTCCCATTTTGCTCATGCTTGCGTTTGTTGCTTCTTTTGAGCCCAAAGACATTGGACACGCACTATCCGATCACAATTGGGTTAACTCGATGCATGAGGAGTTGGAGAACTTTGAGAGGAATCGGGTGTGGGAGTTGGTTGACCCTCCCCCGGGGTGTAAGCCGATTGGTACAAAGTGGGTGTGGAAAAACAAAGAGGGAGAGAAGGGTGAGGTTGTGAGGAACAAGTCGAGACTTGTTGCTCAAGGGTTCAGTCGAAGGAGGGGATTGACTACGAGGAGACCTTTGCTCCCGTAGCCCGTTTGGAGGCGATTAGGATCCTTCTAGCCTTTTCCGTGGCTAAAGGGTTCAAGTTGCACCAAATGGATGTGAAGAGTGCTTTTCGAATGGTGTCCCTGGAGGAAGAAGTGTATGTGAGGCGACCTCGGGGTTTGAGAGTGAGAAGTACCCCCACGGGTGTACAAGTTGAGGAAGGCGGCCGTATGGGTTGAAGCGGGCACCTAGAGCTTGGTATGGCGGAGTTAAGGGGGTTCTTGTTTGAGAGAGGCTTTGAGATGGGGAAGGTCGATCGGACCTTGTTTTCTTTGAGGCGGGGCGGAGAGATATCCCGATTGTGCGGTGTGTACGTGGATGATATTGTCTTTGGTGGCTCGTCTAACTCTCTTGTAGCAAGGTTTGCGGATGATATGAGCGAGGGAGTTTGAGATGAGCATGATGGGCGAGTTGCGGTTCTTCCTCGGGCTACAAATCAAGCAATCAAAGGAAGGAACATTTGTGCATCGGGCTAAGTACACCAAGGACATTGTGAGGAAGTTCAAGATGGAGGACTCCAAGGCTATGACGACGCCGATGAGTACGACTACGGCTCTTGATGCGGACGAGGAAGGTGAACACGTGGACCGGAAGGAGTACCGGAGCATGATCGGGTCACTCCTCTACTTGACGGCGACGAGGCGGACATACGATTCTCGGTGTGTCCGTGCGCTCGTTTTCAAGCGTCTCCCGAGGACTTCGCATCGGCAAGCGGTGAAGAGAATTTTCGGGTACTTGCGTCACACTCCCGACTTCGGCCTTTGGTACTCCGCGTCCTCTTCTTTAGCGCTTCATGGTTTTTCGGACGCGGATTTTGCCGGGTGTCGGTTGGATAGGAAGTCCACTTCGGGACTTGCCGAGTTTTGGGTTCTTCTTTGGTGTCTTGGTCTTCCCGCATAGCGGTCGAGTGTGGCTCAATCCACGGCCGAAGCCGAGTATGTTGCGTCGCTAGTTGTTGCTCTCGGCTCCTTTGGATCACCTACACCATGAGTGACTTTGGTGAGGAGTATACCCATGTCCCACTTCATTGTGATAGCACCGGTGCCATAAGCGTTGCAAAGAACCCGGTGCTCCATTCCAAAACCAAACACATAGAAGTGAGGTATCATTTCCTGAGAGACAACGTAGAGAAAGGGAAGATAGCTTTGATCCATGTACCCACACATGACCAACTAGCCGATATTTTCACCAAACCCCTAGATCAAGCAACTTTCACTCGTTTGCGGGGGGAACTTGGTGTGTGTTTAATTTCTTGAGTTGGGTGTGTGGGGGGCTTTCTTTTGCCGGTGGTGTCGAGCCCTTTTGCCTCCCCTTGAGGAGCCGTTTGTAGCATATGTATAGCTTTCGTTGGTGCATTTCTTGCATTTGGCATTGCATATGTAACATGATGTATAGGCATCCTTGTATCTTAGATTGCATGCATTTTGTATCATATGCATTATTAGGGAAAGCTTCTCCTATATACAATGTTTACCATGGGTTGCTATATATGTTCTTGTGAGCTTGTTTGATATGCTACGGTTAGTTTGGCTTAGCTCTTGATGATCTTGATGAATGATCCATGGTTGATGGCTAATTTTTTGAAAAATGTCACATACATGCTCTCTCATGTGTAAATGCCTATATATGATCTTGACATGTTTTAGTGGCTTTGCTATGCTTACTTTGTGGTTGGATAGCTAGTTTATTGATCATATGGAGCCAAAGGCTCACTTGCCATCATGAATGTTTAGCCCTCTTGCTTAATCTTGTGGAGGGGCATAAGTTCCTTTTTGTCGCAAAGACATTTCATGTACCATTTACAAATCTGAAAATGAAATGAAAAACGCTTGGAAAATATGTTCCCATGTCATATGTCCTGAAATTAATTTGCTTTGGGTGCTAAACCGTTGCATGATGCCTACCAATGAGAAGTCTCATACATAGAAGTAGGCACATGGCTCGGTGGCGTTGACATGACATGAGGTGCTTTTGGGTGTTTATGATGGTCTTATGATTAGAATGGTTGTCCTAGCATGAAGTTTGAGTGGCTTTGTCATTTTGATATGTTTTGCTCATGTTTAGGTATTTGCTTGTGAGGGGAGTAACTTTTCGCAAAATTAATAAAATCCTATTTAGCCTTGTCCAATGGTTGTGCAACTTGGTGATCACGTAGTTAAGGTCCTTACGAACTTGTCGAGTATCTAACTTGCTCATTTGGACTTGTGTAGCTCCTTGTGATGAATTTTGTATATTCGAGAAGCTATATGTTGCAAGTTTTCGCATTTTGCCTTGATTCATGCATTGTCAACAAGGGGGAGAAGTTTGTGCATGTTTTGGGCACTCGGGAGTGTTTGGAAGGTGTTCCATTTGTTTCGGGCATTTTTTGAGCGAGTTTGGTGCGGGGCGGTCTCTTTGGGCGGTCTAACCGCCCCCCGGTCGGTTCGGGCGGAGGCGGTCCTAACCGCCCTAGGCGGGCGGTCTAACCGCCCTATGCGATGTGAGCTTGGTTTGCTCTTTGTCATGCATTTCCAAGTGACCTTCTTGCATGCATGTGTTCGGGGGAGTGTCTTTGTGGCTCGGGGGGAGCTTGCATTTGTGCGGGGGAGCTCTTTGTGGTGTTCGAGTTTTGCTTTGGTGGTTTGCGCTCTTTGCTTGAGTGTGTTTTTGTCTCGGATGTGTCGAGCCGTTGCCCTTGCCTAAGGGGTCCGAGACTTGTCTTCTTCAAGTGATCTTGCTCTTTGCCTTTCTTTGGCTTTCGATCGCTTGTTGGGGTTTCTTTTTATTTTGTTTCTTTTCTTTTCCTTTTCTCTTGTGTTACTTCATTTGAGTGTGTTGTCAATGCACTCATCAAGGGGGAGATTGAGGACCATGTGTGGTTCGAGGACCGGTGGATGGTCGCTTCCTTGTGTGATGAGTGATTGACAACGTTGTGTGGACTGATTCTTGGCTAAGTATTGCGGGTGCGGGTTGCGGCTTGACTCGTGCCTGGTGCGGGTGAAGAACAAGCGCGAAAGGTCGTTGCGGTGAGGCCTCCGGGTGTGGAGAAGACAAGTAGGCTTCGTTCGAGGGACCGGTGGCCGGCGGGGGTCAAGTGCGGGCCGCATGGTGGCATGAACGACAAGATGAAGTCGTGGACGGTTTCTTGGTAGAGCCTCAAAACCAAGGTCGGCCGGGACTACGTGGGAGCCGAGTCATGAGTGGAGATTGGCGGAGGCTACACCGAGTTCGCGGGGTTTGCGGTGGTTCACCGAGAAAACCATTGGGTTACTCGGTTGAGCCACAAAACCGAGGCCGAAGACTCGACGAGGAGGTGCGGCTACCCGGGCGGTTCAACCGCCCGGGAGGGGCGGTCGGACCGCTTGGGGTCGGTCGGTTCCCGGGGCCGGTCTAACCGCCCGGGGGGGCGGTCGACCGCCCGGCCGCCGCGCCGAGAAGCTTCGAAGCGGAGGACACGCGTCGGGATCGCAAGGCGTGCGTCGAGGCTACGCGGGGGTGCGGTCGCCGGGCATCCGTCCGATGGTGAAGACATCAAGAATTCCAAATCCGCCCTTGAGGGGCATGTATCCCTAGTTATTAGTGAAGGGCGTTTTAGTCTTTTGGGTGCCTCCATATATACTCATTAGAGGGGTGGATGGCGGCCAACTCTTGGAACCCTAGCTCATTTGGTTTTTCCATTTTCGTTCTCTATTTTCCCTAGGTTTTTAGAAGGCTAGTTTGAGAGCTTCATGTGAGATCTAGAGAGAGGGATGGATGTTTGGGTGGCAAACTAGACCTTGTACGAACCATTCATGGCATGTATAGAAGGTTCGGCGTGGTTCTTCATGGTGGTTTTCCCGTCTCTTTTGTGTTGATTTTCGGAGCTCTTTTTGGCGGTGTTTTGAGGACGATTTCTTGGGGTTTTTGGTGGGTGTCACGTATGAGGTTTTTGCGCCTCTTTGGTGGTGACTTTGCCCCCAAATCTCCTTTGAATCGGACTCGATTTGGTGGTTTTCGTTGGAACTCGAGTTCTTGACCTAGAGAAGCGATTTCTTCGATTCCTCTTGATTGTGAGCGTTTCGGTCGATTCCTTTGAGGAAGAGGTTGCCCGGAGGTAACCCGGCTATCCCCGAAGTTTGGCTGCAATCCGTGGAGTGATTCGGGAGATCGGGCGCGAGGAAGTTGAGGTTTGACCCGCGGGTTCGTTTTTACGGAAGGGGCGGTCTAACCGCCTACGGGGCGGTCTAACCGCCGGGGTATTCCGGGTCAAAGTTCCGTTTCGCCGGATTTTCCTCCGTGAGTTTGTTCGCCTTGATCGGAGGAGTGTCCGGGTGAAATTTGGGGTCGTTCTCGTGCGGTTTGCTAGGTGTTCTTGGTTGGAGTTCGTTCTTTGGGTACGGGAGGTTAGACCGCCCCGGTGGCCGGTCTAACCGCCCCTAGGCCCTTGGGTGAAGTTTTGGTTTTCGCCAAGATTTTCCCGGTAGCTAGCATGGCCTTGACCGAGAGATCTCTGTTGGTGAAACCGTGGTGTGTTTTGGTGCTCGGAAGAGGCGTTTCGGAGGATTTCTTGGTTGCCGGGTGGAGGCGGTCTAACCGCCCCTATACCGGTCCTAACCGCCCCCTACGGTTAGCCGGCTTTCGAGTTGTTTCCTTGTCGGTCTTGTGTGTGTGTTGTGGTTGCTGGTAGAGTTTGTTCCTAGGACCGGTAGCACTACGGTGGCTACGTGGTTTTGGCAAACGAGAGGTAGAAGTGCGTAGCGTGTGTTTTTGGGGTTCGACCGAGCTAGTTCATCTTGTCGGAGTTTTAATCTCCCTCGAGAAGAATTTTTATCGGCTCCCATTCACTCCCTCCCTCTCCGGTTCGCCGTATCGGTCCTTCACCCGTCGACGCCAAATCAAGGGGAGAAGCGGCCTCCTTCATCCTAGGCGGGGCCCGCGTATGTCGTCGGCTCCCGCGCCCCCGCCAACCACCGGGCGGCGGCGCGGGGGAGAAGCCGCGCCGCTGCCGCACCGCACGAGAAGGGGAGGGAGGATGTTAGATGGCAAGGAGGCCCACACCACGCCCAAGGGAGCTTGCTGGCGAAGGAGCAGAAGGGGAAGCCATGGATGCGGCGGATGCCGCCGGCCATGGACGCGGGGGAAGAGCGAGCTCGAGGCCGCCGGAGATGGCTTCTTCCCCGAGCTCGAGCCTGCCGCGCCTCCCAAGATCCCACCGGAGGGCTGCACCTCCGCGCTGTTGTCGGCCGCGCCTCTACGGCTTCCGTCCGTGGCGGGGCGGCACGAGGAGGCCCCCTCGCGCCGCTCCTCCTCTCGCTTGCCGAGCGCCCGGCCCCCGAGCCCCGAGCTCGTCGGCGGCGGGAGACGGCGGTGCCGCCACCGTCGGGTCTCCGGGATCCTCGTCGTCCTCGCGCCGGTTCGCCGTCGACCGCCGCGGATCCGCCGGATCCCCATCCCGCCGGAGCTCCGCCCGCCCGACCGCCCCCCGGCCTCGGCGCGCGCGGAGAGGGAGGGGCCCGCCCGCCCCACCGAGACACGCCACACGAGCCCCTCGCCGCCGTCCTCCCCGGTGCAACACCGGCCGCCGTCTCCACCTCCCAGCGCTGGGGAGGCCGGCCACCTCCAGCCCGCCATCTCGTCGGATGCAGGGGAGAGGCAAGGCGGAATGAGCGAGGTGGGGGCAGGGGTAGGTGGTGGGGTGATAAGGAGGGGTGAGGCTGACGTGTGGGACCCGCCGGAGAGTATGTGGGATAAAGTGGAGATATAAAGGATGATGGATGCGGGTGAAGTGAATATAAAGGAGAGAATTTGGATGTGTAAGATGGCATATTCGGTTTTGAAGGAGGATATGAAGTTAGATGAGTGTGATGGTCTAGGGACAAACACGCAAAGCGGGCCCTCTGCCCACTGGCCCCCTCGGCCTTCTGCCCACTGGCCCCCTCCAATTATAATTTACGGCATTAATTGCTCGACTCCTCCCCTCCTCTCCTTCCCTCCCATCCGCGTCGTCACATATCCGATCTGCCACCTCCTCGCCGTCTCGCACGTTCCTTCCTCAGCTCCGCAGCGCAGGAGCCCTCTCCGCGCCGCGATCCAGATCCAGGTACCTCGTCTTCCTCTCTCGATTTCTGATCCCATCCCGCCCCCCTGCCCTGCTGTCCTTTTGGGCGCCACTGGTTTGCAGTTGATCCGTGCGGACTGTAGCGGATCCCTTCTCGCTCGAGCAATCCCTCTCAGCCCTCGACGCCACTGGTCTGGTGTTGATCCTCGCGTGTGGGATTGAGCGGTGCCGTGAGCCTTGAAACCCCTCTGTTTTTGCTGCGGAATTGATCACTGCGTGGTTGAGTGCTATTGTGCTAATCTCTCCGTTTGTTTCCTGACATTTTCCCCATAGTGTTCAAATGATCTGCGTGGATCAGGGGTATGGAGGGACATGTATCAGTTTGTTTTCTCGATTCTGATGCCGCGGTTGCTGTTACTGGCTGCAGGTTCTTCATCATGGGTCTGGTGAAGGAAGGTGCCGACATGGAGGAGGGAACCCTCGAGATCGGCATGGGTGAGTCACGAGTGACGAGATCTGTGGTCGCGTAGTGTGTCTTAGGCATTTTAGTCCTGTGATTTTAGCTGTCGACGAGTTGCCGAGTCATGACGACTGAGCTTTGCAGAACCAGTGCTCATCTAGGGAGAACTTATGCTTTGAGAAGTTAAACACCTTGTATGTTATTGAGCTTAAGCTACAGCATAATAGGTTATTGGCTACAATGTTAGCTTGGTATGCGTCACCATTGTGTTGAATTTTGTAAATGTGCTGTGCTCGTAGGTTGTCCTAAAAATACCTCACTTTCACCGTTCCAGGGCTTCTGTTGAAGCATACAACCATAGTGATCATCTCCTTCATTTTAACATTTAGCTTCCGTACCTTTGCAGTTTCAACCATGCTACTAGTAACCAGGTTTGGCACTCTCTGGATCAAGCTTTTAGTTTTAAAACTTGTTCATTTATTTGCTAAATCATTTACATGCTGCACCCAAATTTGCAAATTCCATAGAAATACCAGGTATTGAATCTCTGATATTGCTCATATGCCTATCATCATGTCACAGCCTTTATTCTTCTAAATTTGAATATTATGTGTTAGTCAAACTTTTTTTTTGCTTGATTAGAACCAATGCTGTCTTCTGCGGTCATTCTGTGTTTTACGCCTTTAGTCTTCCCAATAAAGTTGATGTACTAGTTAGTAATTGCTCTATGTGTGCAGAGTACAGGACTGTCTCTGGTGTGGCTGGACCTCTGGTTATATTGGAGAAAGTAAAGGTGTGTATATTTCTTCAATTTATTGCTAACTACCCTGCACAATTTTAACAGCTCAATCCACTTGCCTCTTATATTCGCAATGTGTTTGCCTGCATATCCATCTTTAGGGCCCAAAGTACCAGGAAATTGTAAACATCCGACTCGGAGATGGCACAACTCGCCGTGGTCAAGTTTTGGAAGTTGATGGTGAAAAAGCTGTTGTGCAGGTTACTTCTTTTTCCCATTGTTGTTTATCCCTTTTTCAAGGTAACATTTCCAATTTGATTCTGATTTTGCAGTATGGTCAAGTTAGGTCTATATTGCAGAAAACAAGTTTTGATATTTATGTCCGTGAATTAACTGCTTTATTTATCAGGTCTTTGAAGGAACTTCAGGAATCGACAACAAATATACAACTGTGCAGTTCACAGGCGAGGTACCTCATCTTGTCATATTTTCTGTTTACTGATAAAGTGTTTAGCAGGTTAAACTCTTTGAACTAGATAGTTTGAATTTGGCTAGAGCTCATAAGCAAAATGTAAAAGATTTATGATAACTATACCTAGTTTAACCTTGAAGATATTTATAGTCATATTAATTGAGGAATGACAGTTGGGTAACATTGGAATAAGAAAGTGTACAGGATGTACTGAAAATTATCAGTGACATTGCTTTCTTTCTCCTTGTTTGTATATTGATGAGAAGTTGCCGCCTTGTTTGCTTAATGACTATATATTGATTTTCTCTACAGGTTTTGAAAACTCCTGTCTCACTTGATATGCTTGGGCGCATTTTTAATGGTTCTGGAAAGCCTATTGACAATGGCCCCCCAATATTGCCCGAGGCCTACTTGGATATCTCTGGTAAGTAATTTCTGAGTGGTAGCATGCTATTAGTGTCTGATTCACAGTGTGAAGTGCATGGTCATTGTGGATAGGTTTTCAAATTATTGATGTTGTTAAATCAACGAATCCTCATTTTTCACTTTTTGTAATTTACACTGATGTTCATTCCAGGAAGCTCTATCAACCCCAGTGAGAGAACCTATCCAGAGGAGATGATCCAAACTGGGATATCCACCATTGATGTCATGAACTCTATTGCTCGTGGGCAAAAGATTCCTCTCTTTTCTGCTGCTGGTCTCCCTCACAACGAAATTGCTGCTCAGATTTGTCGCCAGGCTGGCCTTGTGAAGACATTGGAGAAAGGCAAGCATGCAGAGGTAGCTAATGTCCTAATTACAACCCCATGACTCCATCCTCCACCCAAATAATCTCCATTTTCCAAAATATTAAAAAAAATACAAGAAGTTAACAAAACAAAAGAAGTTAACATTTTATAAACTGATATGAATTCTGCTCTTATATTGGCCTAAGTTAGTTATGCTGTGCCTGATGGTTTTCCCATATCTCCCATTCTTTAAACTAAGCTAACACTCCCTCTGTTCTCATTTATCTGATATTCATTAGCCCAAGTTTGAGCTATCAAGTGTCAAATAAAGAAGAATGGAGGTAGTAGTTTTTGTTGGTCCTATTGCACTTATTTTCTATTTTCTGAGGACAACATTTCTATGCAGCAGTGTATTAATTTATGCTTCACATGTGGCTCAATTGCTGTTTTTTTTTACAACCTGCAGGGTGGTGAAGATGACAACTTTGCTATTGTGTTTGCTGCTATGGGAGTGAACATGGAAACAGCCCAATTCTTCAAACGTGATTTTGAAGAGAATGGTTCCATGGAGCGGGTCACCCTTTTTCTGAATCTGGTACTTACAATGATTTAACTTACTTAAGGACAACCAAACATACCTTTAGAATTGACCTGATTAATGCTTAACAAATTGTATTTTTAACGCCCTGCTCCTGTCTCACAGGCCAATGACCCTACCATCGAACGTATTATCACCCCTCGGATTGCACTAACAACAGCAGAATATTTGGCGTATGAATGTGGGAAGCACGTGCTTGTCATCTTGACAGATATGAGCTCATATGCAGATGCACTTCGTGAGGTATTGAGATTTATTTTGTATCATGTCTTGTGTTGTGAATTCATATGGAGTATTGTGAATCATAAGTTCATTGCAAATACGTTGCTGTTTTTGTGATGACTCGATTTATTTTGAACAAAGAATGCAGTGGTTTTAGTCTTGCATGTCCCTTTTTATATGTGTAATGTTTGTGACTAGCTAATAAATTGGTTAATTGATGTAATATGTTTATGATGGTGTTGTGCTTGTAGGTATCTGCTGCCCGAGAAGAGGTGCCAGGTAGGCGTGGTTATCCTGGGTATATGTATACTGATTTGGCAACAATATATGAGCGTGCTGGACGTATTGAAGGACGATCAGGGTCCATTACCCAAATTCCCATTCTAACGATGCCTAATGATGGTACGTGCTGAAATCAAATACTTTGTTAATCTTTGTTATTATACTATCCCTTACCCTTAATTCCTCCTATTGTAAATATAGGTGTACTTTGGTTTGTCCTTAGTTAAACTTTTAACTTTGACCATCAATATCTAAAAGTTTACATACTGCACAAGATTGACATTACTAGATACATTATGAAAAACACTTTGATAAGTTGCAACTCTTTTCATTTTAGATGAAAAAAGGTGATTGGGCAAAAACCTAGATGGACTTATATTTTGCAAAAACCTAGGTGGACTCGAGATCTGCCATATAGTTCAGCATGAATTAGTTTTTGCTTATATTGGCATATGGGTTGATTCCACAGCCTGCTATGGTACTGTCATTTTCGTCTGATCCAATAGATCAATCTTAAACTACTCCCTCCATCTGATTTTGATCTGCATTTCAGGAAATAAAAAATAATCCAAAATTGATCTGCGTATTCTTGTTTCCCGTCTCGGCTCACGTCTGCTTCGAGTCTGACGCCAGGCCTCCCGTGCCATTCGCATCTAACCCGCGCCGTTCCCTTCAACCGGCGCTGTTTCCCTCGTCAAAGCATCTGTCGATTCCTTCTTCCTTCTTCAGCCTCCTGTCCTTGTCCATCTCCATCTGGTATTTGCTGGAGAACAAGAAAATCAGAATATACAAATCAAATGAACCACTCGCACATGAGGTGATCGCATTAACCTTCATCTCCGTCATCATGTGTTATGAACTGCGATGCGAGGAGAGGGTGATTGGAGGATTTGAGGCTGATTTGTGGGGGAATTAGGGCTGTGTGCTACAGTACCCACGGTGCCACAGTACCCGCGGGTACTGTTCACACCTAGGTTGTGGCGACGGCTAGGGTTGGAGGGGCGCAGGGAACGCCGGCCGCGGGGTTTCGCCCACGGCCGGCAAGAGAGAAGGGTTTTCCTTCTAATCTCTTGCTTGATTAAATTGATACATCTCCTCTCTTTAAATAGAGAGGATTACTTGACCCCTAAGTAAGGACTCAATCTTATCCCTAAACCTAACCCTAACGGGCCTCCCGGCCCATTAGGCCCTTGACACCTGACATCATGCCACACCAAGTCGTACTGGAGCTCATGGGCAGGATCATCCCACTCTTGAATGCCATCCCAATCGATGACGTCGGGAGGCAGGCTCTAGGTGTAGATCAGATTCTTCAGGTGGTGGCAGCTGGTTTAGGTCGAAGGCTGGTGAGGGCACCATGGATTGGAGGAAGCCGATGATAAACTGACGACCTTGGCAGCCATGGCTTCCTGAAATTTCAATTTTGATCGATGATGGCGTGTGCACGGATGTTTGATTTATGATCTCCATGGAAAATTTGGAACTGGGCACCTGAAATTTCAGAAGGGAGGGAGATGGCGAGTGCAGATATGGCGGGCAGATTTTGGAAGGGAGAGACGGACGGTGTGCGCGCACGGAGGAAGACAATGCGCGCGTGACGCGGGTGGAATTGAAAGGGAGGGAGAAATGGCGCCGTTAAGCGGGGAGGAGATCGCGATCAATGCGCGGCGCCGCGGGGAGGAGAAACGTAGTGTTAATTGGGGGAGGAGCCTGATCAATTGCCCCTTGGTCTCTGCACTCAAGTGTTAGCCGCAGATAAAAAACAGACGGAGGGATCATTTCTGGTTGCATTTATATTTATCGTTGTCATGCGTTTCACTTTGTTGGCTATTTAACTCAAATATACCATGTCTTCTAAACAGATATCACACATCCGACTCCTGATCTTACGGGATACATTACTGAGGGACAGATATACATTGATAGGCAGCTCCATAACAGACAGGTGCTTTTGCATGTTCTTATTTTGAGTTCTCAAATGTTACAGCTTCACAAGGGTCAACTCTAGAATTAGTTGTGACTCATCTAGCATTTATTAAATATTGTCTCTCATATTGATATCTCAAGAAAAAAGATGTAAAATATTTCCTTTTTTTCTTTAATCTGTTATATATGACACGATCTGATGACATTATATTACTTTCAGATTTACCCACCGATCAATGTCCTGCCTTCTCTCTCTCGATTGATGAAGGTAAGAAAAGTTTCCTATGTGCTGCCACTCTGACAGCATTTATACCGAAGGTTAGTTGTAAGAACTGCTGAATAACTCTTGCAGAGTGCTATTGGTGAGGGTATGACGCGTCGGGACCATTCAGATGTATCTAATCAGGTGCCTATTTTGAGTCCATATGGTTGTCTTCAATCTACGATGTACACGACAAACTGATATGTACCCTTTTGTTCAGCTTTATGCCAACTATGCTATTGGAAAGGATGTTCAGGCTATGAAGGCAGTCGTTGGAGAGGAGGCACTCTCATCTGAGGATCTGGTCTGTTGCAAGTGAAGTATTTTTTTTGAATAAGCTGGTGTTGTTTGAAGTCCAAAACCTAATGTTCTATCCTTTATCTCTTGCACAGCTTTACTTGGAGTTTCTCGACAAATTTGAGCGGAAGTTTGTGACACAAGGGGCATACGACACGAGGAACATCTTCCAGTCCCTTGATCTTGCATGGACATTGCTTCGCATCTTTCCTCGCGAGCTGCTCCACCGTATTCCTGCAAAGACATTGGACCAGTACTACAGCAGAGATGCCACCCACTGATTGTTGATCAGGGTCCCAATGTTTTGGCAAGTGCAGCCTTGAATAAATTGAACAGATTGGCCTTGTGGCCATTTTGCTGTATTTATCCATATAGTCAGGTCCAATTCTTTTCCGTTGGTGAGGGCAAGTTATTCGTAGATGACTTGGTCACAACGACATTTGTAATATTATGTCATGTATTGTTAAATCACACACTTGAGTTATTTGTTTCACCTGCCAGAACTGTTAGCAAGAGCATTCTTGGCCAGGATGTTCGAACGGTTGTATCTACAATTTGTGAATGAATAAAGGAGGGGGAATAAGCTGCTGCGGAACACATGGTGTGTTGATTTTCTTGTTCTTTTGCTATTTTTACCACAGGTTCTGCTGATGCTTGTATAATGTGCGTACGAGTTTGTTATCCAAGGCTCGAGTTTCAACTGCTGCTCTATCTCAAGTAACAACTCACAAGTAGGTATTTGAGGTGGAATTTCAAATACTTGCGTGTACGGTACACAGTGACTTGTTAAGCGAGTAGAGGAGAAAATTGCATTTTCTTGGGTTAGCAACCAAACTTTAATCATACAGAGGTCATTGCTGCCATTTGGATTTTGGTTGCGCTTTCATTTTAGGTTGTTGGTATGCCTTTAGGCGCCATACCTTCCTGAATTGTGTTTACAAATTCTTTTCATGGTACTAGCAAAATGTACGTGCGTGCCATATCTAAAAACTCATAATAACAAAAACAATTATCAAAATTATCTTTATAATGCCACATGTGTCTAAAAACCAAGGCTGCAACAACAACGTGAGGGTGAGGAGAAATCAACAGCTACCTCTCGAGCTGGGGAGAAAACGGTGCCAGGAAATCACTGACCGACCATGTTGGAAGCGTAATGGACGCTCCGTCGGCAGCAACGCCTTGGCTCAACGTCGGACGATCGTAAAGAAACGCAAGTGAGAAAGCCCCGTCGTCAATAGGAAACGCGGTGCATGCATGGATTGTGATTGACGTACGGGAGCAACGTGATTGACGGATAGGATAAACGTGATTCACAGTAGCATGCAATCTTCTTTCACGACAGCATGCATTGACACGTGATGGAAAGTAATGAAACTTAGTGATGCGTGATTAGTGCAAACCCATATTGTTGCGTGATTCCTATATCATAATCATGCATATTGACAAGTGATAATGCAACTGGTAATGTCGTAAATGCAGCTGTGTTACCGAGGCCGCCGACCTCGATTGCTAAGCCTTTCCAAAAGAACACAACGTGATTTGGTTATCAATTATTCCTCAAAATCTCTTCAACAAAAACATGTCACACTACTTGTATCTTTTTCAAAAGTGGCGTCTTTTCTTTCTTTCCTTTTCACCAAATTTTTTTACCTGCCCGGTCGCCCAACACCAATGACTAGGATGTATTATTCTTTCTAAAATGATTGATCACACTTATTCTTTCCTATTTTCGCTTTCCACAGACACGCATGACAACTTATCCTTTTTGAAAAAATTCCCTTTTCAAAGACACACACGACCGCTTATTCTTTTCCTAAACTGGTAAAATGCACATGCTACATGCACATGTTTAAAATATATGTATTTTTTAAAAAAATTATTGACAATCCAATTGTTATTTAAAACCTCAAAAATCATCTCATGTGATTAAGGTTTGTAAAGAAGGTAAGGTTATACTTAGAACACACATGCAAGGCAAAATATGTTTTAGTCAGTCAAAGCAACATAGGTCAGTTAAAGCAACAGAGCCAGCTACGCTGGTGAGATGGAACATGTACACTGTTTACTCAAGGAAATCTATGGATCGCACATCTAAGGTTTAATTCCACTTTTGAAAACATAAATGCACAAATACATAAAATAAGAACATTATATAGTTTTGTAAGTAAAGGTTATGCTTCGGAACTTGCCTTGCAAAGGTAGAGTTAGTATTAGCTAGGACTTGGGCTCTTCCGACCTGGGTCGGGTCTTACTGATGTTCAAGTGTTCCTTGCTGCTCTTGCGGTTCAGCCACCCGTTCGTACACGACGTTATCAACTACAGTTTCTATATGGGTGTACAAAAGATGCAAATTACAATGATGCAATGCAAGAGTTAATAAATTGTAAACACACCAATGCAAAGTTTATAGATCTGAAGCATACATTACTCAAGGACTTACAAAACTGATTTCCCAATTTTTGGAGAAAACAACGATTTATCTGGTATTTAACAACTCTAGCACAATGTAATTTATAGAACTAAAACTACAACAGAGACACGCTCAAAGCCATCTTTATACGAAACTGCACATCACCAGAAAGCTAACAAAATTTAGTATTAATTGATAACATTTTGGTACGAATTTATATGTATTTATAAAGATTCAGTTGATTTAAATGAAAACCAAACAAAGCAGATTTATACAAAGGACCCTATTATTTTTCTAGCATATCCTTTTCCTTGCAAAACATCCCTCAATTTATGCTCTTAAGGGCCCCGGAACAAAACCCACCTCACACTTAATCACATCGTTTTATGGAAAACCCCTTGAAACCACTTTTTCTCTCAAATTAAAACACCCTCGGCCTTCTTCTTCCCTGGTGTCCAGGCTCAGCGGCAGCGGAATAGTGGCGATCTCCCCCATCCTGGTGACTTCCTCAAATCCTCCCCCTTCACCTCGCACATCCTCTCCCCATCTTCTTTCCCCGGATCCCAAGCCCTAACATATCCCGCGGCTCGGGATGGCGCGCGGCCGACAATGAGGTAAACAACGAGTGTGGAACCAAAGTTAAAGTAGTGAGTTGGCGAGCACACCGGCACCATGCACAGCCGTAATTAGTCATTGAATTTTATTCTTTGTACATAACACTTGATGTGTACTTTCCCAAACTTCATGTACGTCTGCACGTAGTAATAATAATTATGAATACGACTACTCAAGCGCTAAGTGGGGACTGTACGTGCACAAGTTCGTTATATAGTGCACAAAAAAGTTCCGCCACACGACATAGAAGGTTTTGAATGAATCCCTAGCTCGGCACAGCCGACAGCCGCTGCATATTTCAAAACAATACGCGTATGTAGAGGAGGACACAACTATACCGAACCACAAGCACATCACACACAGTGCAGGTAAGTACATGGTTGATCTCGACGAATTGTGCTAGCTCTCGCCATGGTCAGACTTGTTTCTTCTTCAGCCACGCGACGATAGAGCCAATGACGAGATGAAAGAAGTGTGAAAAGTTATGTAGGTCAAGCGGCCAGGCGATCTGAAATCTAGTGTGCGCCGGCAAGAGTCCCACCAGGTGCACAGTTTTGTCCGTAGCCACAGAGGTGGGAAAAAGGATTCGAGGGTGGGCCCAGAGGTGGGTACATGAGTGGGTATAAGCAACCACGGTAGCAAAATAATTAACTTTTTGGCAGAAACGCTCTCCAAAATGTGATTTTATGGGTTTTCCACCTTATCCACCCTCCTAATTATCTGACATGTGGGTCCGACATGAGGGGTACGGTGGGCCCAAATTGGGTGAGAAAGGTTTTTCAGATTATTTGATCTTTATAGAATAGATAATTGATCACACTGTCACTGCTTAGGGAGTGCTTTCTTCTTTCCAAAATATTTGATCACACTACTAAACGATAATTGTTCTTTCCTGATTTCTCTTTCCAAAGACACACTGCTTTTGACTACACTGCCTTTTTTCTAGAATTATATTGGAAACCATTGTGATGCACTTTTGGACGTCTTTTGATGTATTTTTGGAAGGACGATGAAAGGGGCGGTTAACCACCAACAGAACTCGTTCTTTATAGTATATCTATATATCTATATATAAAAGCAGAAAGAACTGATGTCAATTCTCACCTAGAGTTAGAGTTGTACCTGCGTACCCCTCACAAAGTGGCCCGCATGTCTGTGCAACCCCATTTAAGAGACAAAAAATTGAGGACGAAGGGAGGGGGATAGTCACTCCACATTATTAACTGCTCTCCCACCCTGTTTTTTTTACTGCGGGCTTTTCTACCCTATTTTTTACCCACCGGACCCACATTTGACACCCGCCGGTCCTTTCTCTACATTTCTTTTCCTTTCTTTCTAACACATGTCCATCCTTGATAGCTGCCAAGGGGTCGGCAGAGCTTAATCACGGTTTCCATTTCTTCAATTACTTCTTTCCTTTCTTTGCATTTCTTTCCTTTCTTTCTATCACACGTCCATGCTAATCACGCTTTCCATTATTTCTTTCCTTTCTTTGCATTTCTTTTCCTTTCTTCCTATATCATCACACGTGTTCCTTTCTTTGCGAGCTAATCACACTTTTTTTTTCTTTGCACTCTTTGATCCACCAATCACCCCATCGCGCAGGCACCACAGACTGGACGGGTACCTAGAGGACGAGCACCACGGCAGCAGCTAGCAGCTGCTGCACCACACGGAGCCGCTTCCACAAGAGCACATCACCTGGTCCATTGCGTGTCGCCAACGGCCGGCCGAGCTTCATCCGGCGAGGTCGCAATTTCATGCAAGGACGGCAGCGTGGCTGTGCACCGCTCCTACAATCTTCCATCCTACATGATATATTCAGGTTTTTCAGCTCTGTTTCACTTCAATCCGTGATCTGTGATACGTACCCATCTCCCATCTCTAACTACATTGCCTTGGTACTGCGTGGTGATCGGTACCCAATCATCTTCCTGAAGCAATTTGGAGAATACAACTGCGCCGCTAGGATCGGTACCCATCTTTGTGAAGCATTTTGGAGAACCCTGATCCGTTACTAGAACATGGGCAAGCTCTGGTTTTTGCAATCAGAAATTTTATTACCAAATAATCAACTGTGTATTTAATTTAGTATTTCCTTTTTACTATCCTCGCACGTGGTGAGCAACCACCAGGGCTCCATGGTCATGAAGCTGTAGATGGATCAGCCCATGGTCATCAACAACACATGAAGCTGCTCGTATACGTCGACAACAGGATCCCGGTGCCTTCCTTGAAGTCGTCCTTTGTTGCGTCGTCCCGTCCTACTACTTCTTTGACATGGTAAATGATCGTCGTCGCCGTTTCCTTTTTTGCCGTTTCGGCCTACTACTTCTTTGTCATGGTGGACGATCACCTCTTCGTCCCCGTCCCAGTGTAGGAAACGACCTTCGTGTTATTGCCGACGGTGTATGTGGTCCCCAACTGCCTCATCCTTTGATCCTACGCACATTCCTACTGCTTCTTCTTATGCATTTATATAACTAACCATGCACTAATTAAGTTTGAATCCTACGTGTGAGGGTGCAGAGAGGAAGGAGCCTGAGCGCGCGAGGTGGAAAGCAGCAGCGAGGAGGTGGGCACCGGTTGTGACCGTGAGGGTGGGAGGGTGGCTAGCTTGATGGTGAAGGGCAAGGAGGGCGCGTGACCGGTGATGATCAGTCATGCATGGGCTTGCTTCAATCACCGACCAGTAGACTCTTGTTGTATAAATGTGTATGGGTTTGGTCTCCTACACCCTCACGCCGATTTAAATGTTTGCTTATCCTGTACCCAGGGCTCAATCGTGATTTTCGACCGGTTACAGGTGGGTGATTGTTTGCATCATACTCTGGTTAGTTAGACTTATATTCACTCACTATATCAATATTAATATATTAATATTATAAAACATTTATTTTCTTTAGTTTATTTGGTTTACAACATAAATTTTGGAGGAAGTTTGATGAACGGAGAGTCCGAAGATCGGTAGATGGTCGCTCCCTAGTGTGATGAGTGACTGACAACGTGGTGTGCACTGACTCTTGGCCGAGTATTGCAGGTGCAGGTTGCAGCTTGATTTTCGTTGGTGCAGGTGAAGAGTGTGCACGAAAGGTCTTAGCCTTGTGGGGTCTCCGAGTAGTGGAGAGACAAGTAGGCTCGGCTCGATGGACATGGTGGCCGAACGGAATCAACTTGGGCCGCATGGTAACAAGATAAGCAAGACGAAGTCATGGACAGGTGCTGGTGCAGGGTAGCGGCTCACGACCGGAGTTTGCACGTGTGGTTTGCAGTGGTGGACCACAAAACCGTCAGGTCACTTGGTGGAGCCACAAAACTAAGACCGGAAGCTAGCGGACGGAGACGGGATCCGGGCGCGTCGAGACGCTTCGATGTTGGGGGACACGGGGCGGGATCGCGAGGCTTGCGTTAAGAGGACACGGACTGCGGCGAAGGCGTGACCGTCTGATGAAGAATGTTCACTACTTGACCAAAGTACCCCTGAGGGGTGTGTATTTCCATTTAAGTTCCAGGGTAGCGTGGTCATTTTCCCAACCCAGGGAGACTTCATATATATAGCTATACGGTTAGAGGGAAACTCATCCATCCAGACTACTTCCTAATTTCCCTACTCCATTGTCACACCCGACCCAATTTGGATGGCCCATGAGTGGCCCCATGAGTGCAGGTGCGCGTGTTTAGTGCCACATTGCTAGTTGAGCAAGGGTGGAGCCAACTTATAAGTCTTTTCCCACCAGCCATACCACCCTTAGGTTAATCCTTTTACACGAAGCGAGGACGAAAGTGTAAGCAGAGTGCTATGTGTACGCGTGCTCGCCCCTACAGAAGGGCTGGGCGGTGCGGCTTTGGTGGGCAGGGTGTTACAAAATGTCACACCCGACCCAGTTTGGATGGCCCAATGTCACAACCGACCCAATTTGGATGGCCCATGAGGGCAGGTGCACGTGTTTAGTGCCACACTATTAGTTGAGCAAGGGTGGAGCCAACTTATAAGTCTTTGCCCACCAGCCATACCACCGTTGGGTTACACCTTTTTCACCACGGGGTGACCCCCAAGGTTCTTGTCAATCCGCGGAGCAAGGGGATTGCTAGCGCTTAACCAAGCACTAACCTAGTTGATTGGAAAGCCTTGAAAGAGAGGATACTCTAAGGTAAAAGCAACCTAACCTAAGTTAATCTAAGAAGTCTAAGGTTAAACTAGATGGCAAAGGGTGGAAACAAGAGAGAGAGAGGTTAAGATAGATAAGCGTTCCCTCCCTAGGGTTTAGGAACACATGAAGATACATCTACTACATGAAAAGGGTGTTGCCTACACTAGCTTCATGGTGATTATGCGGTTGCTAAGCCTTTTCCCTCCACTGTACTGTCACTACGCAAGGTAATCAAACACTTTCACGTATAACCGCATCTATACCTAAGCATCCATAGGGTTAAGCTAATCACCACGATTACCGCAAACCCTACTAAGACCACATGTTGCGCAAACATATGTAAACAAAGCATACGCGAAGACATAGACCATAAAGCATTGATTGGCATAAGGTTCATGTACAGATTACATATCATGCATCCATCTAACCCTAGGGACGAACGGAGACATTACCCCATCATCTTACACGGATTGAAGCACATAGGGGTGATGGAGACTCTGGAGAACGTCGTCGATGAAGATGGCGGTGATGAAGCTTGGGAACACCCCTAGGCCAGCGGCTTGGAGTCCTCCTCTTGCTTCCTTCCCTCCGCCGGTGTTGATCCTTGCGACGAGCTCATCCAACTCTCTCCCTCATCTTGCGGCAGCGGTTTTCCGGTGAATGACGTCTGTAGAATGATTTGTTCGATGTGGCAGCGGACGGAGGAAGAGGCAATAAATAGACGAACACCTAGGGCAAAGGGGGCGCCGAATTGGGCCCGGAGTGGGCTGGGCCGGTCGGCCCAGGCCCGTTTCGGCCCAGGTTTCCTCCCCGGTTGCTTCTCGCGTGATTCCTTATTTGTGTGCACTTGCATGTGGGCCTTTGACGTCGTTTCTTTCACGGTTAAGGCTTGAATCCTTGCTATCCAAGCTTCGCCGTTTTCTGGTTGAGTCCCTGAAGACTTACGTTGACGCTTCGGTCCTCGGGTCATTTGGGGTCATATTCATCGCGTGTCTTGACTCTTGTCGGGCTTCATGGTCTTCTTCCAAAGTGCTTGGTGAACTTATCCCAAAAGTCTCCTCTTTAGCGTAGATTTCCTGCGTAAACAATAAACTCCAAATACCACATTCACAAGTGAACTTGTTACATCATTAGTATGCCTAGTGGTGGGTTAGTTGCAAATCATAATCGAAAACAATGTATAACAAGTACTTTAGATTGATGGAAATTCACCGTCAACATCTCCCCCATGCTTAAACCTTGCTCGTCCTCGAGTAAGTAATCCTTGCTTAAAAGAGAAATCTGTGTTGCCTTCCGATGTTGTCCCTGCACTTAGTCATTCATGACAAGGCAAATTGCTCTCTCTTCAAAATTTATTTTTAAAGTTCAAGTTGTGATCGGCTTCCTTTTCATTATGGAGGATAGACTAACAATAAAGAACAAGCCACATTTAATAAACACGATGGTCTCAAACTTAAGTGAACTTCAAACCATTACCTTGTTATATGGAAGAATTTTCAAAAAGATGCATATCCAACATAAGTAAAATCTCTTGCAAAAGCTCATGGAAACACTCATCTCATCAAGTCATTCAAGCCTATACTAGATTATTTTCAACCTAATCTACTCATATGTGATAGTGGAAGGCTTATGTGGAGCTTGGAAGGTTAAAAACAATCCTAGCAAAACATACATCCGCAATTTTGTTAAATTAAGAGAGAGGTCTATTGGAATTACCGAGACTCGTCAAAAAGGCCATGGAAAATAAATGTTGGAAAGAGAGAGATGAAACACACACAGTTAGATAAGTGGACATGTGCAAGTGGCAAATGGAAGATCCCGAGGCACGAGTGAAGTCCTCGTTATCGGATTGCACATGGTTGGAAGATTTGAGTATGGATTTGTCATCAAGGCACTTGAGAACTTATGAAGCAAAAAGAACCGAGGAGCATCTTTATAATTTTTTTTTATTTTATTTTATTTCCTTCTCATATTTTTTCTGTCTTTCTTTTTTTCTTTCTTCTTCCTTTTTTTCTTACTTTTCTTTTCTCCTCATCATATTTTTTTCATTTTTTTTTCTTTTGCTCCTCAGAACTTTTGCAACATAATACTTACATAGCATTTGTCAGAGATGATGTAATGACTCCTCCCCCATGCTTGAACGATGCTCGTCCTCGAGCATAAAAGAGGGGGGAATGACTGCTAAAGTAAGTATAAATTCTATAATCTTGCAGAGTATTTGAATCTCCATCAAGAATTATACTCCATACTCAAATTGGGTTGTGGACAAGAAGGTGATCACAAAAAGATGTTTTTGGTTTAGGGTGGATGCCTGGTGAAGTTTGTGAAATTTTTGATGTGAAAGCCCACAATGCATGGACAAAAAGGCTAGCATGAAAAGTTACACAAAGAATGACCAGCTTCTTAGTCTCTAACCAAGAAATCAATCCTAATCTGTGACGCCCCAGGTTTTTAATTACCGTCATTAACGCTAATGACCGGATCAGCCGGGTCAAACCAGTCAAACCTAGGTCAACCTGGGTCATCACCCGGAAACCTCGCCAATGAACCCCGATGAACCCCTTGACCAAGCCTACACACACCCTTAGTGGACCTTTGGTCAAAGACACGGTCAAACCCCGCTTGACCGTTGACGTCAGCGAATGTCGTCCAGAACTTTTGCCGCGTTCCCCAAAATTCACCAAAACACTTAAAAATCTACCTTTATGAAAGTTGTCCATCTTGTTGAAGGACACAACTTTCGTGTAGATTGGCATTTCAAATTTTGAGTGGAAATTAGCGAAAAACTTGATCGATTGACAGTACCCCCTGTTTTCCAGAACAGGCCGGCATTCAATATTGGCACGACGTTCCTGCAAAATCCGTTGAGAAAAACACTGTATGGCCTTTTTGAAAGTTGTAGAGGGTAGCTAGATCTACGACTTTCCTGTTCATTGCTTTGTGCACTTTTATTCATTTTTTTTTGGAGAAAACTTCATTGGAACAGGGGCACTCGCAATTCCGGCCGGCCGACGCGCGCGCCGTGCGCGACGCGCGCGCGCCGTGCGCGCGCGGCGCCGCGCCGCCGGCGCCGCCCCCGCGTCCGCCCCGTCCGCCGCCATGCCTCGGTCCGTGCGCCGCTCCGCGCCTTCCCGATGCGGCCGCTCGCTCCCGAGGTGCACGCACGCCGAGGAGGCCCGCTACCCGTGTCCTAGGGCGTCGCGCCGCCGTACCCCCCCCCGCCCCGCCGTAGTACGGCCGCCGCCCCGGCGGTCGTCGTGCACCGCCCGCGCCGCCCTTCGCCGTGCCCCGCTCGCGCGCTCCCCTATAAAAGCGGCCATCGCTCCTCCCCGCGGCGCGCGGACCCCGGCCGCCAACCGCGCCGTCCGCCGGTGCGGTGCCGAGGCGAGCCGCCGCCGAGGCGAGCTCCGGTCTCGAGCCAACCGCGCGCCAATTCGACCACTCCTTCACCTCCCCTAGCACCTACGAAGCTGCCCAAGCCGCCCATCCCCGTGCCACGGCCGAGCGTGTGCCGTCGTTAGCCGTCCGGCGGCCGGTGCCGACCGCCGCCGCCGAGCACCCCACCACCGGCCACCTCCACCCCGTCCAAGCACCCAAACCAAGCCCCCTATACCCCAAGGACCCTCCCCTTGCCCTTCCCCGGCCAAGAACCGCGGCGAGCTCACCGGATTCCGGCAGCCCGCGCCGGCCGGCCGCCCCGAGGGCCACATTGCAAAACAGTGAATCTTTCCAGGGCCTTATTTGCAAAAAGGTAACTCCAATAGTTAAACAGATTTGCTGAATCTTGAAAATTGTGTAGAAAATCACAGGAAATTCAAAAAAATGTGAAACCAATTTTGTTAGATTCGTGATGAATTATTATACAACTTTTGTTATTCTGGCCTGAGCTAATTCCTTTTAGTTTTTGCATGAAAAATACAAATGTGAAAACCCTAGATCTGCAATATCTCAAAAACCGTAAATCCTCTGTAGCCAATTTTGGGTATATTGTGTTTTAGGTCATAAATAGCTCCTATGACAAAAATTGCACAAAGTTATCATGTAAATCTTTTTATAAAAATGGTTTTCTATTTTTGGCAGAACTGCATAATTGATTTTTCTTGTTAAATATATTCAAGTTCTTGAGCCCAACTTGTGCGCACTGTCTTGTAATACCAAAATGCACACCTTGTGAATTAACCATGATTTTTGGATTAACAGAAATAATTATTCTTGAATTATGCATGTTTTCCTTTGTAAATTAATAAACCAAGATCAGTAGAGTTTCCATGTGAATGTGCTGATTCTTTAGTCTTGTTTAGGACTAGAGAGCATGCACAAGAAAGTTTGGATCATTTTGATGCTTATTTATTTTTATATGCATTTAAATGGAACCACTAGCTAGTCCTTTAGTATTTTCTAAAACATTTAATTTCCTAGCATCCAACACTCACATGTGGGTCCAATGGACCAGTATAGGTGCTAGTAGGCTTAAGAAACACTACTTTAATTTTTGGTAATTTAATTGCTAAATAAAAAGCTTAAAAGTCCCTTTTAATATTAAAGAGAAATTAAATAAAGAAAAGCCCTTATTTAATTCTTGTCCTTGTTGAAAGTATTATCTAATTTAATTAAAAGATAATTAATTCTCATTGCTGATAAGGAATTAATTCAAGGATAAAAATATTATTTATATCTTTGCTTGTGAAAGGAAAATGATTAAAGCTTTCACATGAAATGACAAGTATAAGAAACCTTTGTTCAAATGTGCAATAAAAGAATAACCCGTGTACAACCAATAACCTTCCTAAAAGAGAATTCACCTAACCACCCATGTTAACTAGAGTGTGGTTGCAAATCATGTTAAAAAGGTTACATGTACCTATCCACTACTGTTGGTGAATTTAAATTAAATTATTTACATATATATGTACACAATCACCATCAAAAAGAATAATTAATAAGGAGTTGCATATTGTTCCTTTATGGAAGAGTATGCTGAATGTATTCTTATCTAGGTGAATGTGCCCAACAAATGCACCCCTTGATTGTCAAAATGCTTCGTAAGTGATTAAAGTAGAAATCATCGAATAAATCTTGCATTTGCATCTTCGTGTAGATCTTTCCGCCAGTAGACGTACGCTCGTGCCGGAAGGAGGAGACGAAGGTGTCGACAAAGAGTTGCCGAGCGTGAACGTAGCTCAAGACCTGGACCCAAGAACAGAAGGGCCCAAGGCCAACCTTGCCAGCTAAGGCAAGCCCCGGATCATTAACCCCGTCTTTTAAAATTATGCAATTATGTTGCTATGATTGTGCATTTACGTTTCAGGAGTTGAATTGAAACCCTAGATGCATGATCCCTAGGTACCTATGCTCTATCACTAGTATGCTAGGTCGATAGCTGCCATGCTATAGGACCGTTAGAAGTCGAGTGATGTTCGTCACTCGCGAGAATAGGTTCCTAGATAGGAATCATAAGATATCCTTAAATGGATTGCTCATGTGGTAAGAGCATGGGATTGGGCTCCGGTCCAGTGGGCATGTGGGCTAAGCTTTTGAACGTACTAAGCACATGCCGGTTATGGGGCCGGTAAGCCTAGTACCTTAATGAGGCGGCACGGGATCCTACCGTTACTACTCTTGAGAAATCTCCTTACCGTCTAGCTACGGGAAGGGTGGTGTATGGTGACTCGGGTATCTCGCGGGGTATGCCGGATAGCCCGCACCAGGGATCGTAAGATTCGATCCCAACCCGAAGATTTATGGGGACGGCCTGGGAAGTTGTCCTCGCGGGGACAGCCTACCGTGTGTTTGGGTCTACCTTGCAAGGTTTAAATCAATCGATTGTCGGCCTCTCACCGTTATCCGAGACTGCTTAATCAACTGGCCATGATATCCCATAATGATGGAACTCGAGAAATATTGTTGTATGAATTAATTGCTTGTCCAATTCTTGATTGGATTAGATGGCACATTTAGAAATGGTAATCAACTAGAACTTGTGCTAAAATTTTGAAAGTAAGGATTTACTCTTAGCAGCTGTTTCAGCAAAAGAAACTCCACCAGCCAAAAGCTTTTCATGTCTAGAGGTTGGTGATGCAGTCATCACCCGACGGTTAAGTCTTGCTGAGTATTAGTATACTCAGCCTTGCTTTAAAAATTGTTGTTGCAGGTGTGATTGACCGGATGGGTGACGACAAGTAAGGACATCACGGATGGCCTCCTGTGATGTTCACCGTTGCGCTAGTTTAAATTATTTCCGCTGTATTTTCGAACTCTGAACCTTTACTCCATGCCATGAACAATGGTTTGTAATAAATTATGTTAACTCGTGTTGTACTCTGGACTCGCCTTCGCGTGAGTTTTAATGCATGTGTCGATCCTCTGTTCGATGTCCAAGTGATTTACCGGGCGTTAACCCGGCAACCAACGGCAGGATGATACTTTACTATTGCTTAATGACCAAAGTGGATCGGTCTTAGGCGATAGTACGATATTTTCCTGGGCGGGTTGTCACAGCTGGTATCAGAGCGATTTCATGCACCAGATTTTAATTAACAACTCTAATCACATGATTTTTGAATAAAATATGCCAAGTTTTCTGGCTTCCGAAAATACGTTGGTCCGTGAAGGATAAACTAGACCGAGAGGCCCTAGAGGGAATTTTTGGTTTCTTTCAGGTGGCTTATTAATCTATGGTTTATTTTGCTAACTCCCAGCACATTACTTTATGTCAGACTTCTTGCACAACCATACTAGTTCATCACGTTTTGCCATACGTGGTGGTACCACAGGGAAGTCCTGTGAGGGACTAGTGGGACCTATTCCAATGGGTGCCACGTCGCGTTTGAGTCTCGTCACGTTTTGCCATACGTGATGGTACCACGGGAGAGTCCGTGAGGGATGAGTGAGGCCTATTCCAATGGGCACTCACGTCGCGTCGCAGTCTTAATAGGACGCCGTCCATGCAGCGGCTTAACGCATAGATGCCATTTCTATAGTGAACGGTAATGTATGTGGACGCTTTCATGAGTGCCGGCATGAAAGGTTCGTTGTGTTCGTGATCTTCTCGCGTACACTAACCTCGTTTCGTAAGTCGCTAAGTAAGCATAGACTAGACCTCGACTAGTTATTATAGGGAGATACGTGTATGTGCCATGCCACCGGCGCTAACTCCGAGTTTCGGCTTGATTGCCTTGTGAGGACGAATAGGACGTCTTGCATCATGTTAAAAATCGAGAAAGAACCTAAACTGAACTCACGTCTGTTTCCGTGCTCTCTAAGGTAAAATAGTGATAGCGTGTTTTGTTTAGCCTTTTTAGGTGTAGGTGTGTTGTCATGCTTAAATTTAATAGCAGTGTTGCTTAAATTGTTGTTCTTGTCCAAGAACCTTTTGTCTAGGTGATCCTAACCTAGGTGGCCCCAATCTAATCCCGTTCTGCTAGCCCCAGTTCGTGATCATACCTTGGTCTACTGCAAGTTATGCTTGGTAGCCAACCCTTGCTTGGTTAAGCACCTTTCTGGTTCCCTAGGTCAACCTTGAGTACCCAACTTAAGATTCATAACCTTGCTAAGTTGCTACGCGAAATTGGGAAGTGTTGGACTCTGGTTTGAGTAGGATGTTCGGTTTCCAATTGCCAGACCATGTATCGTTGGATGCCTGCTCGTTCGAGCTCAGCATACGACGGTATGTAAGTATGCATGGTTACCCCATACTTTAACCCTACCGTATTCGTGGATCGAGTTATCTTGTACACTCGCACCTGCCTGATTCTCACTTTTGTCGTATGTCCAGATGGACAATGCTGGCTCTACGTCCGCTGATGTGGAATCATGGACTCTCGTGAACTACCTCGAGGAGGGTGGTTTTCCTGCACTTTTGTGGGACACCCCGAAGGACTTTGGGTACACCGGCTTATCCGCAGTACTCGACACGTGAGGACACAAAGCCAACTCCTTCGTTGTGAGGTGAAGGTGAAGATTTTCGTGTGCCCAACCAATCTCGTTTGGGATGAGTGGGAGTGTACGGCACACGGAAGAAACTTGTCCGACACGGTGCAGAAGGCTGCTCTCGAAGCACTCACAACTTTCTGTGGAAAGCACCCTGCCGAGATAGCCAACTCTGCAGCTAAAGTCATTCCGGTACCCGAGCGACACATTGCACCGGGTGGTGAACGAGAAACTACCCTTCCAGCCCAGAGCAACTCTCGCTATAGCCCTGACCTTGTCACCTCAGTCCGCTTCTCAGAAGCCATGTACGACACCTACCAACGGATGGTGGGAGAAAGCGTATTCTATAGACACCAAATCTATAGATACAAAGTTAAGGAAGTGGAGTGTTCAGCTCAAGCGTTGAAGGAAGCCCGAGCAATGATCGTTACTCTCAAGAAGGAAAGACGCAAGGACAAGGCAAAGATACAAGAGTTAACGGAGATCATACATGAGCAGAATTTCTTGTTGCAACATAACGATCAATATATGCTTGAACTAGAAAATCAACTGGAAGCTCTAGCCGTTCCACCCCCAGAACCTGTCATTCCTGCACCAGCGCAAGAAGAAGATGTTGAGGACATCCAAGGTGAATCTGGAATTGAGTCTGGACCCGAATCACCGTAGTCCTTCAGCATGGAAGATCCCACCCTCGGAAGTTGGTCCATTGGGAATAAAGTTCTGAGTCGTAAGAGTGTAGTGTTGTAAGAAAACCCTAGTGTACCGCAACCGCTCTTGGTTAGTTTGCGGTTAGTTGAACTAGGAACTTTGTCATTGCAGCTAGCCTGCATTGTAATTCCAAATGTTGTTTGGTAATTTTGAAAACCCCCATCGATGTAATGCTATGATTAAACACCTCTTTCCGTAATGATCTTTGTAAGCATTATTTATGCTAAGTTGTGATCAATCAAGATCCGTACTTCACGAATTTTGTGCCAGTTAAAGATCCACTCGATTCCTCAATACTGAACTTGTTCTTTTCTGTCTTGCTCAAACCTTGCGATTTAAATTAAAATGTTGCTTTTGAGCATGCGCTGCATAGCATATGCATTTGGGAAGTATGGGTATACTAACGTGCATTCGCATGAAACTCCGTACCTTACCCTACCTCTCTTGTTTGGTGACGTTGTTACCCCATAGTCAAAGGTGCCGCGACGGAACCTAGGGTATCGTGTGCGCTGCAGCCACACGACTGCCACTAGGAGCGCGCTAGGTATCTTGGTTGTGAGATAGCAACTCGTCACATAGATCCTCTCCCCGCTATTAATTGCCCTTCCAATCATCAACGCATATGGGTAACCGAGTCATTCTAACGTGCATCATGAGTATCATACCGCACAAGCATATGCATTGCATCAATTTTGAGAAGTATTGCACTTTCAAAACAACGAGTTGTCAAAACCTCAAAATTTGCAAAATAAGTAAAGGAGTGAGCAAGATTATTCCTTGAAGTTCCCCCTTGAAGTCATCTTTCGTACAGGAGATTATGGAACTCTGTCATTAGCTTTCCCTTCCGTGTAATGGTCTATTGGACATCTCTGTCGAATTGGTCCCTTGCCGGGAAGTCCGACGACCTTGTAGCATCAATTCCTTTTCCGCTAGCCGAGTGGAAATAGTAGAAGTAAAAACTTGTCTCTTGAGCAGTCAAGGTTCTCGAATAGTCAACATGGAGAATCTATCGTGTATTCGTTCTTGGTCCGTGCTCATAACCTGCAAATCCTCAGAATCGAGCAAGGAAGTACGCCCAGGATCGAACGAAGCTTTTTACTACGCTTCTCTTTGTTGCTTTCACAAGCACAAAGCGTTGTACACTGAGCTTTTCTCGTTTTGCTACCCATCACAGTCGATTATTTAGACCGTTGAGCCCCATCGTCATCAGGGTCACGACCATACGACGCCATGACGTCGCTCTACCCTCGATTTCCGCAACCGTATTCACGGCGCAGAGATCGCGTGAGCTGACCTTTGTTGAGCCCCGTGTTGTCTACTCCAGATGCCCGACTGGGTCAACTGACCGTTACAGCCCCGCATCGGCTATAAAATGGAACCTTTTACTAGAACCGCCGATATGAAAGCCCCATCTCCATCAGAGATCGGCATTATCACTGTTCTTGTTCTTCTCCTAGCTAGCTTGGCTACTTGCCACCAAAGCATATCTCCCAGCCACTTCAATCTTCCCGAGCAAACTGTTCTCCGTCTTCATTTCCAACGTCAAGAAGAAGCTCGGATTAGACCGAAAGCAGAAATCAATCCAAGCTGCCACCCATGACTCCGTCTTCGGAAGAGCTCGAGTCGTTATGCTGGACATTGTTAGGGATGTACCTCTGTATCGTAGGAGGATTGTGTCTACTATTAGCTGTGCATGTGCACATTCATCGTCCGCTTCCTCATGAACGGCGATGAGGTAGTAAGGAAAAGCACCTTGTACCTTTTTGTTCCATCTGCATTCCCGATCATGGGATGTGTGTAGACAAAGTTTTACCAAATTGATATTGTGACTGTTGGGATGTCCGGTTTGCATTGCTTACCATGAACGAGTCTCGTAGAGTATGTTCGAAGTAGAAGTTTCTGGACGAGATTCTGAACATTTACTAATTAGGGACGTAAAATTTTCAGATGTTCAGACCGGCATGGAATAACCCCTATGGTTTTGATGCATCAGGTAGTGGTGATCTTGCGCTACCGCCGCCACGATGTTGACCGAAGCTTTCGTAGCAGCACATACCGAGGTATTGCGCCAACTCCTGCAAACACAGCAACAGATGGCTCAGCAACTGCCGCGAATGCCACCGTCTCAACAGAAGGTTCAACCTTCCAAGCCCTGTTCACCCGAAGTACCTACCCAGAGTGACATAAACGCCATTGCCGACGCAACTCGACTGTTAGAAGGGCAGAATTCCATGCTGAATCAGATGGTGTACGATATCATCCAAGGACGTTATGGGAAACCATATCAGAATAATTTGGCAGACAGTCTCTCTCAGTCCTTATCCGCCTCTATGGTCGAACAAGCCTGTTTGTTCAATCTGTTGAAGGAGTATGTTAATCAAGACCAACCCCAAGCCTCCGACTCCATATTACCACCTTCTCGACTACCGATGGATCTTAGGACAGAAGAGAGGGCAAATAAAAGCAGTAAACGAGAACTTTCTGAGATAGATGTAAGTGAGTGGGAAATTACCTATACGGAGACTTGTCCGCGTGAAGGCAAACGAAGCGGTAACCCTAGCAAGGCCACTCAACTCCCCGCTAGTACAACACCTTCGCGAACCACGAAGAAGGCAAAGAAAAAGGAGAGGAAGAGGCTCCGCCTTATCAAGGAAAACCAGCAACCGATCTCCAAACCCAAAGATCTTCCTCCCCGTTTGTGCTACAATTGTAGACAGCCCGGGCATTTTGCCAATGAGTGCCCGAACCCCAGACAACAGAAGCTCCAGCAACACAAGCAGAACCCCGGATCTGCCATCAACAACAACGAGCCAAGCCCCCAAGTGGAGCAAAGCCAACTGAATTTCTTAGGTAACACCTTAACCCAGAACCATTCCTCACCTCCCCTTGTAAATTCGAATCTCGGGACGAGATTCTTCTTAAGAGGGGTAGGCTGTGACGCCCCAGGTTTTTAATTACCGTCATTAACGCTAATGACCGGATCAGCCGGGTCAAACCAGTCAAACCTCGGTCAAACCTAGGTCAACCTGGGTCATCACCCGGAAACCTCGCCAATGAACCCCGATGAACCCCTTGACCAAGCCTACACACACCCGTAGTGGACCTTTGGTCAAAGACACGGTCAAACCCCGCTTGATCGTTGACGTCGCCGAATGTCGTCCGAACTTTTGCCGCGTTCCCCAAAAATTCACCTAAACACTTAAAAATCTACCTTTATGAAAGTTGTCCATCTTGTTGAGGGACACAACTTTCGTGTAGATTGGCATTTCAAATTTTGAGTGAAAATTAGCGAAAAACTTGATCGATTGACAAGACTTCGTTTTCCGGTAACGTGCCGCATTCAATAATGGCACGACGTTCCTGCAAAATCCGTTGAGAAAAACACTGTATGGCCTTTTTGAAAGTTGTAGAGGGTAGCTAGATCTACGACTTTCCTGTTCATTGCTTTGTGCACTTTTATTCATTTTTTTTTGGAGAAAACTTCATTGGAACAGGGGCACTCTGCAATTCCAGCCGGCCGACGCCGCGCCGTGCGCGACGTCGCGCACCGTGCGCACGCGGGCTCCGCGCGCGCGCGCGCGCGCGCCGCCGCCCGCGTCCGCCCCGTCCGCCGCCGTGCCTCGGTCCGTGCGCCGCTCCACGCCTTCCCCGATGCGCCTGCTCGCTCCCGAGGTGCACGCACGCCGAGGAGGCCCGCTACCCGTGTCCTAGGGCATCGCGCCGCCATACTCCCCCCCCGATCGCCGTAGTACGGCCGCCGCCCGCCGGCGGTCGTCGTGCACGCCCGCGCCGCCCTTCGCCGTGCCCCCGCTCGCGCGCTCCCCTATAGAAGCGGCAGCTGCTCCTCCCGCGCGCGCGGAGACCCCGGCCCGCCAACCGCGCCGTCCGCCCGCGCCGAGGCAGAGCCGCCGCGGCGAGCTCCGGTCTCAGGCCAACCGCGCGCCAATTCGACCACTCCTTCACCTCCCCTAGCACCTACGAAGCTGCCCAAGCCGCCCATCCCCGTGCCACGGCTGAGCGCGTGCCGTCGTTAGCCGTCCGGCGGCCGGTAGCCGACCGCCGCCGCCGAGAACCCCACCACCGGCCACCTCCACCCCGTCCAAGCACCCAAACCAAGCCCCTAGACCCCAAGGACCCTCCCCTTGCCCTTCCCCGTCCAAGAACCGCGGCGAGCTCGCCGGATTCCGGCAGCCCGTGCCGGCCGGCCGCCCCGAGGGCCACATTGCAAAACAGTGAATCTTTCCAGGGCCTTATTTGCAAAAAGGTAACTCCAATAGTTAAACAGATTTGCTGAATCTTGAAAATTGTGTAGAAAATCACAGAAAATTCAGAAAAATGTGAAACCAATTTTGTTAGATTCGTGATGAATTATTATACAACTTTTGTTATTCTGGCCTGAGCTAATTCCTTTTAGTTTTTGCATGAAAAATACAAATGTGAAAACCCTAGATCTGCAATATCTCAAAAACCGTAAATCCTCTATAGCCAAGTTTTGGGTATGTTGTGTGTTAGGTCATAACTAGCTCCTATGACAAAAATTGCACAAAGTTATCATGTAAATAGTTTTATAAAAATGTTTTTCTATTTCTGGCAGAACTGCATAATTGATTTTTCTTGTTAAATATATTCAAGTTCTTGAGCCCAACTTGTGCGCAGTGTCTTGTAATACCACAATGCACACCTTGTGAATTAACCATGATTTGTGGATTAACAGAAATAATTATTCTAGAATTATGCATGTTTTCCTTTGTAAATTAATAAACCAAGATCAGTAGAGTTTCCATGTGAATGTGCTGATTCTTTAGTCTTGTTTAGGACCAGAGAGCATGCACAAGAAAGTTTGGATCATTTTGATGCTTATTTATTTTTATATGCATTTAAATGGAACCACTAGCTAGTCCTTTAGTATTTTCTAAAACATTTAATTTCCTAGCATCCAACACTCACATGTGGGTCCAATGGACCAGTATAGGTGCTAGTAGGCTTAAGAAACACTACTTTAATTTTTGGTAATTTAATTGCTTAATAAAAAGCTTAAAAGTCCCTTTTAATATTAAAGAGAAATTAAATAAAGAAAAGCCGTTATTTAATTCTTGTCCTTGTTGAAAGTATTATCTAATTTAATTAAAAGATAATTAATTCTCATTGCTGATAAGGAATTAATTCAAGGATAAAAATATTATTTATATCTTTGCTTGTGAAAGGAAAATGATTAAAGCTTTCACATGAAATGACAAGTATAAGAAACCTTTGTTCAAATGTGCAATAAAAGAATAACCCGTGTACAACCAATAACCTTCCTAAAAGAGAATTCACCTAACCACCCATGTTAACTAGAGTGTGGTTGCAAATCATGTTAAAAAGGTTACATGTACCTACCCACTACCGCTGGTGAATTTAAATTAAATTATTTACATATATATGTACACAATCACCATCAAAAAGAATAATTAATAAGGAGTTGCATATTGTTCCTTTATGGAAGAGTATCTTGAATGTATTCTTATCTAGGTGAATGTGCCCAACAAATACACCCCTTGATTGTCAAAATGGTTCGTAAGTGATTAAAGTAGAAATCATCGAATAAATCTTGCATTTGCATCTTCGTGTAGATCTTTCCACCGGTAGACGTACGCTCGTGCGGAAGGAGGAGACGAAGGTGTCGACAAAGAGCCGCCGAGCATGAACGTAGCTCAAGACCTAGACCCAAGTCCGGAAGGGCCCAAGGCCAACCTTGCCGCCGAAGGCAAGCCCCGATCATTAACCCCGTCTTTTAAAATTATGCAATTATGTTGCTATGATTGTGCATTTACGTTTCGGGAGTTGAATTGAAACCCTAGATGCATGATCCCTAGGTACCTATGCTCTATCACTAGTATGCTAGGTCGATAGCTGCCATGCTATAGGACCGTTAGAAGTCGAGTGATGTTCGTCACTCGCGAGAATAGGTTCCTAGATAGGAATCATAAGATATCCTTAAATGGATTGCTCATGTGGTAAGAGCATGGGATTGGGCTCCGGTCCAGTGGGCATGTGGGCTAAGCTTTTGAACGTACTAAGCACATGCCGGTTATGGGGCCGGTAAGCCTAGTACCTTAATGAGGCGGCACGGGATCCTACCGTTACTACTCTTGAGAAATCTCCTTACCGGCTAGCTACCGGGAAGGGTGGTGTATGGTGACTCTGGGTATCTCGCGGGGTATGCCGGATAGCCTGCACCAGGGACTGTAAGATTCGATCCCAACCCGAAGATTTATGGGGACGGCCTGGGAAGTTGTCCTCGCGGGGACAACCTACCGTGTGTTTGGGTCTACCTTGCAAGGTTTAAATCAATCGATTGTCGGCCTCTCACCGTTATCCGAGATCGCTTAATCAATCGGCCATGATATCCCATAATGATGGAACTCGAGAAATATTGTTGTATGAATTAATTGCTTGTCCAATTCTTGATTGGATTAGATGGCACATTTAGAAATGGTAATCAACTAGAACTTGTGCTAAAAGTTTGAAAGTAAGGATTTACTCTTAGCAAATTGCTTCAAAGAAAAGAAACTCCACCAGCCAAAAGCTTTTCATGTCTAGAGGTTGGTGATGCGGTCATCACCCGACGGTTAAGTCTTGCTTTGAGTATTAGTATACTCACCCTTGCTTTAAAAATTGTTGTTGCGGTGTGATTGACCGGATGGGTGACGACAAGTAAGGACATCACGGATGGCCTCCCGTGATGTTCACCGTTGCACTAGTTTAAATTATTTCCGCCGTATTTTCGAACTCGAACCTTTACTCCATGCCATGAACAATGGTTTGTAATAAATTATGTTAACTCGTGTTGTACTCCGGACTCGCCTTCGCGTGAGTTTTAATGCATGTGTCGATCCTCTGTTCGATGTCCAAGTGATTTACCGGGCGTTAACCCGGCAACCAACGACAGGATGATACTTTACTATTGCTTAATGACCAAAGTGGATCGGTCTTAGGCGATAGTACGGTATTTTCCTGGGCGGGTTGTCACATAATCCAACTCATCAAAACATATGTTTGCAATCTACGGGTTTTGTTATCATAGAACATATTTGTATATGGCTTTGGTAGGTAGAACTTTGCAAGAGCATCACAAATATGTAGATAACATAAAAGTTAAGTTTTCATGAAAACAATAAGTTATCCGACTATCCATAAACTTAAATCAAAGAGCAAAGTTATGTATGTGGGTCTAGAGCATAGTCATTTCACCTCCACAAATAAAAGAGTTGGTATTTAAATTAATTTCAGATCATATTATAGAGAGCAATTAGCCAAGACATGTATAACTTCATGTAGGTAAAACAAAGCGGCAACTTTCATCGTCTTTCCGTAAGCATAGGCAATATAAAACATCGAGGTGAACACATGGTCATGTCTATCTATTGAAAGTGAAAAGAAACCTAGGTTGTCCTCCTAGTAGCCATGTTATTGTTGGAAGAGAAAAACAAAAGGTTGCACCTAGAAGACATACTTACAAGCATTTGTGTTTGGAAAACAAAAGGTCTATGGAGGTGTTACCATCCTTTGTAGTTCTTTGTTGCCTTTTCCGACATCTCCATGTATCGATGTGGATTTTGCTTTTGTCTTGATTTATCAATGCTTCTAAACTTCTGAATTTGATCTTGTATGCTTAATGGAGTCATTGGTCGCCCTTCTCTTCAATGTTGTCATCACCATCTCTTCTTCCTTGTTCTCATCATCTCCTTACTGTCTCTTTTTTATGGATTCCCCCCTCTGTACAGAACAGAACATATATCGAAATATAGCTCTATTGAAAAGTTTATGAAATTACCTTTCCAACGTGTGGTCATTCATCGAAAACGGAGCTCAAACAAGGGAGCTATGTCCGTTTTACTTCAGCGCTGTGTGCTGTCCAAAACTGATTTCAGGACGTGTTGCACTCGGTGATTCGGGCATAACTGCTTGTAGGAACCTCCGATTGTCTTGATTCTTGATTTGTTGGAATCGTAACTTCATAGGGCTTCTAAATATTCAAAAAATATCCAGTGTTTTCCCTTCGAGACCATGAAGAATTTTGATGAGATCGGTGGCTTCTTGCGCATTGATCCGGAGACATTAATGATCTTGATCATTCTATCTTCTAGAGGGTCATGTTTCACTTCCGTGTTGAAGATTCAGGGTCTCCCCCATGCTTAGCATTTTGCTAGTCATGGAAGAAGAATACAAATCATTTTTATCTTAGCCATCCTTTAATTTCCTTGTAGTGAGAGTCTTTATCTTACCCGCAAGACGTTTTAAGCGCACATTCTACCCCCAAGGTGACGGTTGGGAGTAGATAGAATTGCCAGTAATCCAACAATGTCTCCTAAGATTCTTAACTTGTGGCATAATTAGTCTAATGAGGAATAAAAACCTAATGAGTGTACGTGGTGCAAGGTGTGTATGCACATGAGAGGAGAGCATATAAACGAAGGCAATGTTTTCACCTAGTTCTAAACACCATGTTTACAACTAGGTTGCCAAATTTCTCCATAGCCATAAAGGTTTATTTATCAAGGGTTAAAACACCATGTCTATCCCTAAATCAATAACTCTTATAGCACAAGAAAAATTAAGCGCATTGCAGAGCTTATAAACTAACCAATGCAACATGAAAACATATGAAAAGCTAGCAAGATTTATCGAACTTAATGATGATGGTCCGCAATCATGTTTAAACACCACGTTTACACAAGATCACAAAAGGAAGATGCCCAGCTGGAGCATTAACATGGATATGAAACCATACATCATTGAGCCTTAAAACAACCAAGCCAACTATATGCAAAACATGTACATGCAAAGAAATAACACATTGATAACAAAATGCAATGCATGCAAATAAATAAATATGAGCATGAACATGATGGTGGTTCTAAAAATAAAACTAAACTTAGATTAATAACCACAAGTTGATCATCATAAGATAGTTCCATTCTTTATTTTCTCTAAGAAAGTAGTAAAAATATAAAGAAATGGGTTGCCTCCCGAAAAGCGCTTCATTTAAAGTCATAGAGCTCGACTTTCTCACATACCTTCTTTTTTATCGCATAGCCATGGCCCTTCATGCAAGAAGAAAAGGTACCAATGCAGCTTTAATTTACTTCCCATGTTGTGCTTGATCACTTATAGAAGACTTGCCCAAGGCATCCTTTTGTTTCATCGCTATCTCCTTCTTTATCATCCTTCGGTGCTGCCTTCACTCCATGAATTTTTCTTTAATGTCCAGAACAGAAAGTATACCCAAGCTCTACTTCATTGCACATTGCACAAAATTTCCTTTCCAACGAGTCTTTATTTGCCCAAATCGGACTCCGGACAAGAGAGTTATGTCTGTTTTACTTCGGCGATGAAATCTGTCCTAAAATCTTAGAATGCGCAACGCTCAATGTTTTCTCCATAACTCCTTTCACGGGTCTTCAAATTTGTTGGTTCTTGATGCGTTGGAATATAAACTTTATGGAGCTTTTGAATATCTCATTTTCTCCATTTGTACACCTCTGAACAAGCTCTCAAATTGATGAAGACAGCAGCATCCATCATGGGATTTGGAGAGGTTGATGATTTATCTTGCAACTCTTTAAGCATGACTTCTCTTTTCATTATTCAAGCCTTGTCTACATGGTTAGTGAAATTGGGCCTTCTCCCGACATGTGCTTCTTTAAAGTCATTAGCTTGACCAAGCGCAAAGCATGATCGAGATTTACAAAACTTATTGTAAACATACGCGTCCATAATTAACACCACATGTGAATTGTAGCAACAAGTCAAGGTGTAAACAAAAGAAGCATATGTTTCATGCATGGCACTTAGCTCATCATTAGGCAAAGGTTCTTTAGGTGTGAGATTAATTGGATCAAACATAAATGTTTCCTCTTTTTCATTCTCAAGAAAATCTAGCCTATCAATATGATCATTGAACAAGGCATAAAATTTAAACTATTATTCATACTATTGGTTGAGCATGAGTATTTGAATTTATCAACATCAATACCAATAATATCCTGAGATTTCAGCGTGTACCTTGGCCTTAGAGCTTTTTCAACAAGAGTGATATTTGGTTCATCTAGCGGTGTTGAAGGCGAATCAATCTCAACGAGTGAAGGTGTCTCTTTGTTACCTTTTTGCATCCCCTCTATCTCATCATGTGGAACGCGTAATCCATCAACTACATTTGCATTTTTTTCTTCTTTGAAGTCTTCATTGTCATCCCAATCTTCGTCTTCAAAGTCTTGTATGTTACTTTCTTTATCTCCCGTGTACCACACGTCGTCAAGATCGCTCATTGTTGATTCACTCTTTTCTTCATCCTTGAGTGCTTCCATGTCTTGATTTTCTAGTGTGTAGGCTTCAATAGCACACAAGCTATCACCTTGTGGGGAGGGGTCTTCTTGGAGTACTTGCTCTATGTCAACTCCTTCCCATTCATCTTCTAGCTTGAGTCCTATCTCCTCCCATTTATCCTTTGAGTCACTAGGCTTGTCACGGTTGTACTCTTCTCTTTCTTCATCATAAATCCTTGAGTTGTCAAACCGGTCGATCCATCCTTCATCTCCTTCTTCTCTTTCTTCTTCAAATATCTTTTGGATCGACTCTCCACTCATCTCTTGATCAAATATATCTTCAACTAGTTTGGCAACGTGTCGGCGTTCCTCCTTCCTTCGGTAGTTGATTAGTGAGGCAAAATCAACTTGAATCCAACTGGATTGAGCGAACTCCGCCAATGGTCTAGCATTCCACATACTTCGGCCTACATTCATGTTAGTTTCAACATTTTTAACATCCGAAATGACTTCTCTTACCTTGGGAAGTGGATCTTCAATTTCTTGTATGGTCGGTTCATCTTCCTTGACCTCCGGTTCATCTTTTTCAGAAATTTCGCAAGCACCTCATGCTTGCTTTTGTCCTTTTGCTCCTCCCGACAACGTCTTTGCCAATCTCGATGCGTTCTTTGTCCATTGCTTATCCTTTGTAAAATTTGTGTGGCTTCACTAATTGTTTTATCCATTATATCACCACCTGCACACATGCTTACAAAACGAGATGAGTTAGGGGTTAGTGAAAAATAAAAGGTATGCAACATCAAGTCACCAGAAAATCCCAAGTTCGGGCCTCACTCAATTAGTTCATTAAAACGGTCCCATGCTTCTCAATTCCTTCATCCTCTCCTTATTTGAAAGTGAGCACTTGCCTCCTTAAGTCTTGGACCTTGCTTATGGAAAAGAACTTCAAAAAAAAACTTCTTCACTAGCTCATCCCAATTTCCTTTTGCTTCAATGGATGCAAGTGTGTACCTGTCGTATGGACCTCCCTGGGCCCACTACCTTAGTGGGTACCAGGACCGACTACTCGGTGGGCCCCTGGGACTACCCGGCTTGCGCTACACGGCACCTGAAGGCGTGGAGCACAAGGACTACACAGGAGTAGTACTCGGTTAGGGAGCTGTACATGTTCCGCACTGTATAGAGGACTCCTAGACGTACTCGACTAGTACTCTCTCCCTACTCCGACTTGTAACCCTGCCTCCCAGACTATATAAGGCGAGGCAGGGACCGATCACCTCATCCAATCTCCTCTCATACAACTCACGGCGCACTATTGCACCATCTTGTAATCGTGCCCTATCAATCCAGAGCTACGCAACATACAGACGTAGGGTATTACGCACCTCGCGGCCCGAACCTGTCTAAATTGTGTGCCACGTGTCTCTTCCTTCGAGTTACCGATCTTGGCGAGTCACAATCATCTACTTCGGGTACTCCCCGTAGTAGGTTGCCGGTCTAAAACACCGACGGTGACCGACGCGCCGTAGGGGCTCTCGCCCGAGATCACATGGCGAACTCGACGGCTCCCGTCCACTTCAAGCCGACCGTCGCCTTCAACCGCGGCGACACCTTCGTTTTCGCGCGCCCGGGTCCGCACCGCCGATGGCACGGGCTCCTTCCAGCGCCGCCCGACCATGCAGCCCAACCCGAAGACAAAGCTCGTGGACACTCCCCCGAAGTTGTCACGAGGGGTGAACTCGCCGGCAAATTTGGCGGAATTTCACTCTTCAACCACCACGCTGACTTCGAGCTCGAGTCCGTCTCCAACTCGAACTCAACGTCGCCATGTGCCATCGCATGCGAGCCGGCTTCTCAGCCATCGCAGGTGGTCCCCTCACCACGCGAGCACTCCGCGCGTGGCCCCCGCATCCTCGCCCCGGCCCGCACGGGGGCTCCTCTTCGCGCCGGCCGCAAGGAGCCCGTACCCGAGTACAACTCGAACTCCGATGCCGCCCCCGATCGCGCTCCGGACTCCCGCCCTCTCTCCGAGTTCTACTCGAACCTCGACTACGAGTTCGACTTCGGGTCGGACCCTGAGGAGCCCGAGTCCGAAGACGACTCCACCGAGCTTCCCTTGTCGGGGCCGCCCTGCGGGCTGGTTATAAAATCCACGCCGGCGGGAGATACGTCTACTGGCCAGACCGCAAGCCTGCTGACCTGGTGAAGGGAGACTCATGCTACGTCGCTTACATCGACTCGCTACCGTTCCAGGAGGGAACACCGCTGGCCCGGGCTGACTCAAACACACCAACTGAGGTGGCACCCTCTGAGTCCAGCCTTGGCACCCCCGATCGCCAAGTCTTCATGGCTGCCGGCGACACCCCGTGGCCTTCGAGCACCGCTCGGGAAAAGTACCTGGAGGACATCTCCTCCGACGAGCTCTCTGCTGATGCTCCACCGAACGAGACTCCGGCGGACAGAGACACTCGACGCGAACGCAACCGAAGCGCAACGAACGTCGTCGACGCCTCCGCGACAACCTCCCCATCCGCAAGCTCGCGCGAAGCTCTCTAGGCGGTCGAGAGCAGAGTACACACCACCCCCCGAGCAATGCCTCATGTCGATCACAGCGATCGCACGTCAGGCTCAGGGCATACGCGCTGGAGAGGTCATCGCCAAGCTCGCTGAAGAAGCCTACTTCATGCGGGTCGACAACAGAGTCAACCAACCTCCTCCAGCTAAACCCCGCGACAATGAAGCTACTAGTCGCAGCGCCAACAACGGTCCCAACCGTACTCGAGCTGACCTTCCAGCCGAGCCAAACCGTCGTCGCTCCAACGCCGGCGGACCTTCACAGCAAGACCACGGCAACCGAGAAGTTGTTCCCCACCGCGCTCCGGCCGGTGGCGGCGGCAACGATCCCGACGGCGGCAGCCTCCAACCATGGGGCCAACAGAGGGCCGGAGCCGGCGGCGGCCGCGGCGGCCGAGGCCACGCGAACACCACGCCTCCGGCGCCTCGCAGGCGGCTACGACGCTCGCCGAAGATTGAGGAGCCGCGGCGGAAGAAGTCGACCACCGCCGCCGAGGGCGACGCGCTTCCCCGCCTTCTCACCTCGACTTCGCAACTTGCTCCTCCCCGACAAGTTCAAGCCTTTGGGGATCACCAAGTACGACGCGAAGCGGATCCCATCCGGTGGCTCCGATGCTACGCCCTCTCCATCGAGAACGCCGGCGGCAACGGCGACACCAAGTGCCTCTACTTCCCCTTCTGCCTGGACCAAGCACCACTCACATGGCTCGAGTCGCTGGACAAGCACTCGATCGACAAGTGGGACCACCGAAGGAGCAATTCACAAGCAACTTCGCGGGCGCCATGGGCCGATCGGGTACTCGCATGGACCTGGCCATGATCAAGCAGGAACAGGGCGAGACCCTCCGCAAGTACATGCACCGCTTTTTCGACAAGCGCGCTACGGTCGTCGACGTCACCGACAAGGAGGTCATCGACCTCTTCCAGACGGCCTCTACCACCGCCGCACCTTTGAAGACTTCGGTCGTCGCCGTCCCGTGTCCATCCCCTACCTCAAGGAGATGATCACGTCCCCGGGCGGATGAAGAGGACAAGGCCAACGCCAAGTACGATGCCATTCGCGGCAAGTCCAAGCGAGAACCGGGCGGCGGCGGCCAGCGCAATGCAAACCAAGGCGGCCGCAACAACAACAACAACAACTACTCGGGTCCCAACCGCGAGCGCAAGCCGTACAACACCGTCGCGGCTATCCGGCCGCCCCCGCGAAAGGGAACTCGAAGAAGAACTCCGGCGGTTTCAAAGACCGACTGAAGGAGAAGTGTCCGTGGCATCCAAACGGCAACCACACTACCGAGCAGTGCTACCAGCTCAGGCACGCACTCAAAGATACGCCGGAGCCACCGCACCCTCACGACCAAAAGGGCAAGAAGAAGGACGGCGACAACAACGACTTCCAAGAACCCGAGAAGACCGTCAACGTCCTCTTCGGCGGACTGCCCAGCAGGCGGGAGCAGAAGGCTACCCGTCGCGAAGTAATGTCCATTGAGCCAGCGGTCCCGACCCCTCTCGGTGGTCGGAGGTACCCATCACCTTCTCCCCGCGCGGACCAATGGACCAGCCTCTTCCGAACCAGACGGTTCCCCCCTCGTCCCGAAGCCAACGGTGGCGGGCTCCAAGCTCAACAAGGTGCTCATCGACGGTGGAAGCGGGCTCAACGTCCTCTTCACCAAAACCTTGAAGAAAATGAAGCTCGACATCACCCCCATGCTCACCAAGAGCAACACGCCCTTCTACGGCATCGTCCCCGGCAACGCGGCTATCCCACTGGGCTCAGTGGTCCCGCCGCTACCTTTGGGGCGTCTCGGGACAACTACCGTACCGAGTACATCAAGTTCGAGGTCGCGGACTTTGAGACCTCCTACCACGCCATCCTCGGCAGACCGGCCATCGCCAAGTTCATGGCGGTGCCCCACTACACCTACTTGGTACCCAAAATGCCAAGTCCAGCCGGTGTACTCTCCCTCCAGGGGGACTTGAAGATCTCCCACGACTGCGACACAGAAGCCGTGGCGATCGCCTCCACAAACCAAGTACCCAACGCGATGATGGAGGTCTACGCCGCGTCGAAGAAGCTTGCTACAAGTGAACTCGACATCCCAGAGAAGTCTGACAGCACCAACAAGCCTCAGCCACCTGAGGAGGTACTCGTCAAGACGGCCGACCTTGGAACAGGCGACCCCAGCAAGACCACCACCATCGGGGCCGGCCTCGACCCCAAATAGGAAGACGCGCTCATCAGCTTTCTTCGGGCTAACCGCGACATCTTCGCGTGGAAGCCAGCGGACATGCCAGGAGTGCCCAGGGAGCTGATTGAGCATTGCCTCAACGTCGATCCAAAGGCCACCCCCAAGCGACAACACCTCCGACGCTTTGCCGACGACAGAGCGGGACGCCATCAAGAAGGAACTCGCCAAGCTACTCGCACCGGCTTCATCGGGGAGAAGTTTTCCATCCCGAGTGGCTCACCAACCCCCGTCCTCGTCCGCAAGAAGAACTCGAACGAGTAGAGGATGTGCGTCGACTACACCGACCTCAACAAGCACCGCCCCCAAGGACCCCTTCGGGTTGCCACGGATTGATCAATTCATCGACTCCACGGCGGGCCGCGACTCGCTTTCTCGCTTCCTCGACCGCTACTCCGGTATCACCGCATCGCAATCAAGGAAGAAGACCAGGAGAAGACCGCGTTCATCACCCCGTTTGGCGCGCTCGCTACACGACCATGTCATTCGGGTTGAAGAACGCCGGCGCTACCTACCAACGGGCCATCCAGCTCACCGCTTCAAGCGGCAACTCAACAAGAACGTCGAGGCCTACGTGGATGACGTGGTTGTCAAAACCAGGGACTCCGCACCCTCATCGACGACCTTGAAGAGACCTTCGCATCGCTACGCGAGTACCGCCGGAAACTCAACCCGAACAAGTGCGTCTTCGGCGTCCCTTCGGGCAAACTACTCGGCTTCATCATTAGCCGCGCGGCATTGAAGCCAACCCCGAGAAGATCTCCACCATCACCAGCATGAAAGCTCCCACGAGCATCAAAGACGTCCAGAAGCTGACGGGGTGCATGGCGGCGCTGAACAGATTCATCTCGAGGCTAGGAGAACGGGGCCTCCCCTTCTTCAAACTACTCAAGCATCACGAGAAGTTCGTGTGGACTCCAGAGGCGGATCAAGCCCTTGCCCAGCTCAAGGACTTCCTATCAAAGCCACCGATCCTCACGGCTCCTCACAAGGGCGAGCACCCATCGCTCTACTTAGCCGCGACTACTCACGTGGTCGCATCGCCATCGTTGTCGAGCGGCAGGAAGACGGCCACGCCTATCCGGCCCGGCGCGCCCGCCTACTTCGTCGGTGAGGTTCTATCGCAGTCCAAGGCTCGCTATCGCCCCGTGCGTGCTCCCCGTACGCTCTACTCATCACCTCGCGGAAGCTACGACACTACTTCCGTGAGTACTCGGTCTCCGTCGTCACCGACTACCCGCTTGGCGACATCCTCGCGGAACCAAGATGCTACCGAAGAATCTCCAAGTGGGCCGTCGAGCTCGGCGCCCTCACCATCGACTTCAAGCCACGCACGCCCATCAAGTCGCAGCACTAGTCGACTTCATGGCGGAGTGGCGGGAGAACCGGCCTACCTACTCCCACCGTGCGACCGCAGCATTGGGTGATGTACTTCGACGGCTCACTCAACCTCGAGGGCGCAGTGCGGGGTACTCCCCGATCTCTCCAACGGCGAACAACTCAAGTACGTCCCGCATCTTCTCGGAAGGTCTCAAACAACGAAGCCGAGTACGAAGCTCTCCTACACGGCTCCGCCTCGTGGCTTCACCGGGCATCAAGCGGCTACTAGTCTACGGCGACTCCGCGCGGGTCATCAACCAAGTCAACAAGTCCCGGGACCGCAACAAGGAGAACATGGACGCCTACCGCCTAGAAGTCCGCAAGCTCGAGAACAAATTCTACGGTCTCGAGTTCCATCACATCGTCCGCGACAACAACGTTGCAGCGACGTCCTCTCGAAGCTTGGATTCACCCGCGCTCAAGTGCCGGCCGGCGTCTTCGTCCACGAGCTTCACGCGCCATCCATCCCGAGCCGCGCCACCGACCACCGTCCCCGGCCCCATCCACCACCTGGACAGGAGGTCATGATGATCGACGTGGACCGGAGGCAACCCTTCATCGACTACCTCGCCGAGCGAAGGTCCCCTCCGACAAGAACGCGGCCGAGCAACTCGTCCGCCGCGCCAAATCCTACGTCCTCGTCGGGAGACAAGCTTTACAAGCGGGGCGCATCTTCTGGAGTACTCATGAAGTGCGTCCCTCGTGAAGAAGGCAAGGACATCTTGGAGGAGATCCACAAGGGCATCTGCGGCAACCACGCGTCCTCACGCACGCCGGTCAGCAAGGCTTTCCGGCGAGCATTCTACTGGCCCACGCCCTGGGCGATGCCGAAGAGCTCGTCAGAAGGTGCCAAGGATGTCGCACTTCGCCAAGCAAGCAACACGTCCCGGCCTACAAGCTAGTCACCATACCGCCAACCTGGCCCTTTTCTTGCCGGGGGCTCGACATGATTGGGCCACTGCCAACTGCGCCAGAGGATTCAACAGTGGTACCGGTGGCTATCGACAAGTTCACCAAGTGGATCGAGGTCAAGCCGGTCACATGCCCCAAGGCCGACAGAGTACTCGACTTCCCCGGATGAACTCGTACACCGCTATGGGCTACCCCACCGCATCATCACGCATCCGGGGTCCAACTTCAACAACCACCAGCTCCGGGGAGTACCGCGAGAACAAGCGGGATCGACGTCCGATACGTCTCGCCTGCCCATCCACGGGCCAACGGACAAGTCGAGCGCGCCAATGGGATGGTGCTCGACGCCCTCAAGAAGCGGCTACACGACGCCGCTAACTCCAAAGGGGGGCAAGTGGATCAAGGAACTACCCAACGCACTCGGGGGCTACGGACTCAACCATCCAAGCCAACGGGGCAATCCCCCCTACTTCCTCGGTCTACGGCTCCGAAGCTATCCTCCCCGCCGACGTCATGTGGAACTCGCCGGCAGTGGAGCACTACGACGAAGGCGTCTTAGAAGACAGCAGACGAGTTGACATCGACAGCCCCTCGAAGAAGCTCGCTGCGCTGCCCTCGTCCAATCAGCAAGGTACCCGGAGGGTATCCGACGCTATCACGATCGCAACGTCAAGGAACGCTCCTTCAACGTTGGAGATCTTGTCCTTCGCCGTATCCAGAACACGGAAGGACTTCACAAGCTCAGCTCCCCCTGGGAAGGTCCCTTCACCGTGGCAAAGGTGACCGGCCGGCTCCTATCGCCTCCAAACACTTGAAGGCGAAGACATCAACAACTCGTGGAACGTCGACCAGCCTCCGTCGATTCTACGCCTAGTCTACACGACTACTCGGGGTTCAAGTCTACACGACTACATCAACACCCCCCCGGCCGTAAGCGACCCCTCCGGTCCCCGCGCGCCTCCGAACTTCTCCTCTCCAGATCCGGCCGCGCGCGGCTACCTACGGACCCCCGGGCCGCGACGAGCGTCAAGGACTCTAGCAACTGGTCTACTAAGAGACCACACTCTAAGATCCAGCTCGCACGGCCTACTTACGGATCTACGATCCACCCTACACGGCTACCTACGGATCAACCGTCGTAAGCGGCTACCCGCTCCGCCCGCTACTCACCCGTAAGCGGCCTCCGGTCCAAGCGACTACTCGTAACTACGGCCCCGGCCATCCAGTGTGTACTTCTTCGCAATAAAGATTGATCTTTCATCAACTTCTTTACCGCCTATTCCCTACAACGGGACTACTAAAGTCGAGTACTACTACTCGCATCCACTCCACGATGGGGGCTCCGCACTCGAGATCGCGACTACGAGTACTCATTGCCGGAAAATTTTCTTTCATTGATACTTGAACAATTCATTACAATTGTTTTTCCCGTACAACCATGGCTACTAGCTACCTATTACGGCTACCGGAGGTTCGGGCCTTCTCGGCCTACTCGCTCCGCGATGGGAGCCATCTTCTCCAAAGCCAGCTCGCATCCGCTCATCGGAGCGCTTGGCGGCTACCCCGCCGGCGACTACCTCCACCGGGGCCTTCGGGAAGTACGACTTCATGAAGGCCAAGACTTGTCTTGGGATCGACCCGGCCATGTGCTTCACATAGGCGGCCACCCGGCTCGGCGCTTCCTTGAGGTGATCCACCGCAGGAGCGATCTTGGGGCCGCCCCCGGTGCGGCACCGTGAGCCTCGCGATCGGCAAGGCGGCTTCTTCCAACTCCTTCAATCGGGCCCGCAATGCCTCGCAGCCTTCATTCAACTTCTCGCAAGGATTTGTAGCAGCTTGACGAGATCCCCCGTCGAAGCAATCCGAAGCTCCATATGCTTCTCGCACTCGAAGGCGAGTTCTTTGTAGTCGAGCTCGAGTACCGGCGGGCTTCTTGCTCCCGTAGAAGAGGTTCTTCATGCTCGTCTCCGAGGCCTTCACCGCTCCACCCCGGCCCTCAAGCTCGCAACACAAAGAATACAACAAATGCCGGGTCGATTCTTCTCGACCTCCAGCAAGTACCCGTCAAGTTGAGGGATATACCTTTATTCTTGTTGCGAAGCCATTATTCTTCCGCACCAAGTCGTCGCCCTTCGCCTGCAACTCTTGGACGTCGTTGTGGTACTTGGCGAAGGCGGCGTCGAGCTCCGATCGCATGGCGCCCGCGTGCTTTCGCGACTTCACAAGTTGCTCTTCTAGCGCCTCGGCTCGGAGCACCGTGTCGCCATAGCCCCGCAAAGAGTTCGACTTGTCGCGGACCGCTCCGCAACGTCCCCGCACAAGACAACTCAAGTCATAAAAAGTACTCAACGACAAAGGATTGGCTACTCAAAGGCTACGGCTACTTACCTTCATCCACCGCTCGGCTTGACGGATTGCCTCCCGCATGCTTGGCTACCGTCGCCGGCTCGATGAGACCGTCCGCAAGCAGCTCTATCCCGCCGCGACTACTCGCGGTGGCCTCCGTCATCGGCGCGCAGCGGATGGGCTCGCGTCCCGGATCTCGGGGAGCGGATAGCCACCTCCCGCAGCAATCTCCGGCGACGTGGTGACCGCCTCTCCCCGGCGGTCTTCTCGACGACCTCCTCCATGGGCTCCTGGGGGCTCCTTCCGCGCCCTTTGGGGCCTCCGGTGTCAACCTCTCGCATTGGCACCCCCGCAGGGATGTCACCACCTTCGCCGCCCGTCAAAGAGAGACAAGTGCATCGTTGCCTACGACTACTCCTCGTGGAGCCCCGTAGCTTCAAGAAGGGTACTCACCTTCGACTACACCGGCCTCCGGCAGGCGGCGCCCGGCAACCGGTGGCTCGCCCCACGGCTTGGGTAGCGGCAGCCGCCTCCTCGGCGGCGGCGCGACTTCTTCCGCCACCGCCGATGAGGGCTCATCCCCATCCCGTGTCGCATCCGTGGATTTTCTCGCGAAACATTCACGCATGGTCGTTAGGCAAGATCGACTACCGCAACAAGTACTACTCGTGAGGATATGGTACTTACAAGTTCGACCGGACAATGGTCACGGCCGAGCACCGAGGATGCCGGCGATATCGACCGGGCCACCCTCGGCGGCGCCTCCTCCCCGCGCCCCGCCGGCCATCGTCTCCTCCACGCGCGGCGGCGGCCGGCGCGCATGTCTCCCCGCGCCCCGAGGCCACCACCTCTTCAACGGCGGCGGCCACGGTCCCGTGCTCCCTTGTGGAGCATGGGCCGGCGCTCCGCCTGCGCCGTGATTTCTTCGACAAGGGGGCCGGACTACGACTTCCACCGTCTCCCCCACCGTGTCCCACACGCCTTCGTCGCCCTCTTCGACGGATCCGCCGGCGGCACCTCCTGCATACAAGGAAGACTACTCGTCAGCAAACGTACTCGAACAGCGGGTACTCGACTACTCTACTCAAGACAACTTACCTCTTGAGGCGTGGTCTCTGAGACCTTCAGCTTCTTCGTCACCCGCTTCCTGGCGGGGTTGCGCGGCTTCCGTGGCGGCGCAGCCTGTGCTAGCCTCCGTGCTAGCCTCCGTGCTAGCCTCCGTGCTAGCCGGGGGGGTCTTGTTCCGCAGGAACATGAGGCAAGCCCGGCGGCTAAACCTCGACCGCAGCTCGGAAGCGGTCCTGCAACGTCTCCTCGTCCTCGTCGTCGTCGTCGGAGGTATCCTCTACGACGACGGTGTCGTGGCCTTCACCGATTTCTCGGCTCTCCTTAGCCTTCCCCTCCATCGGGATCTCGATTCCGCTCGTGAGGTGGCCGCGGCTCGAGATGAACTTCTTCACGTCATCCCGCGCAGAGACAAGACGTCAGCAACTCTACTACAAGCAATCACTACTCGACTAAGGGGAGTACGACTACTCACCTCCTTGGGCGGGCGCGCTGCGGAGTACTCCTCGACAGGCACGCCGTGTACGGCGGCATGTCCTTGAAGATCCACGACAACCTCTCGATGATGTCGTTGTCGTCCGGCCTTGCCTCCCCGCATCCGCGACGCGTCGTCGTCGCCGGTGTACTCGAAGCCCGTGGTCTCCCGAGCAATCAACGGCCGGATCCTTCGCTTCATGAAACCGAAGGCCACGTGCTCGGCCCTCGCTCCCGCCTCCCCGAGCACCTTGATGCGTGCTAGTAGCTCGGGAGCCGGATCCCTTCTTGCATGGTGGGCTCCGTGTTCCACCATTCACGGTGCTCGGGCCGCCGTCCGCTCGGCTTCGGCAGTGCCGTGGTGGTGGTTCGTGATGTAGAAACACCCGGTCTTCCAATCCGTGTTGGAGTCGACAAGCTTGTAAGCCAAATACCGCTCCGCGGCGTCCTCCCTCGCCCGGATGCCGCTCCTCCGACTACCCCCGGGTTGGTGGCACTTGGTTGCGGCTTGACGAGAAGAACTTCCGAAAAGCACCCAATGCGGCTTGATCCCGAGGAAGGCTTCGCGAAGTGGACGAAGACCGCCGTGTGGAAGATGCCGTTGGGGTTCGGTGTTCGTGTACTCGATCCCGTAGTACCCGAGTAGACCCTTGAAGAAATCGCCGGCCGGGAGCGCAAGACCGCGCTCCACGAACCGCGCGAACATTGGGATCTCGTCTTCGGCCTTCTCCATCGGATATGGATCTCCGGCGGCGGATCTCCACATGTCGACTTCCTTATCCCCGATGAACCCACTCGTTCAGAGGGTCGCGCATCCTCCGTCTTCACTTTGGACTTCTTCCACTCGCGGCTTGGATCGGCCCCGCGGTGGAGACATGGGCGGCGCCGCTCCGTGGCAGGCCGCGGCGGCCTCTTCGCGGCCCCTCTTCTTCCCGGCGGCCTTGGACGTCTTGGACGGCGACGGCTTCATCCTCCAAGTGCGGGCGTCTTCACTCGCATCCGCTCGGGGGCTACCCTAAAAGCTTTGGGTGGCGGCGCACTTGGATCTACTACGGCGGCAAGCAGGCGCCGGGGAGTGGATTCGCTTCGCATGCAAACGGAATGGTCCGCAGCCTCGAATGGGTGAAAAACCCTAAGGGTTTTGGCTTCTATTTATAAGCCAAACCGGCTCCGCAACAGACGACTGGATAAGTCCACGCGCGGCTGACTCAGCGGCTGTGCGTGACTCTTTGTATTCTACTAGTCGACGCGCCTCACCTCGGGGACTCGGCTACTTCTACTCGACTACCTGGGAATGGCTAATCTCAAGAGCATCTCAGGACACATTCTTCAAGAAGACCCTTCAATTCGAGAGGAAGTACTCGACTCAAGGCTCGGGGGCTCCATGCCACGTGTCCTTCGGTTTTTTCTCTCCGGATTTTTCGGGATTTTCTTGCCAAGACTTCAGATGGATCCTCAGCTAGAGCCCGCGGCTCAACCTAAGGCTCGGGGGCTACTCCATATGGAGTACGATTTTGCAATCGCACCTCCATATCAGCTCCGGCTTCAAGACAAGACATGCAGTTTTTGAAGACCTTCGAAGGCAGTCTTCGAGGACGCTTGGGACTACTCAAGAAGACTTCAAGATTGCTCAAACATCAGCTGGAGTACATTCCAGCCTCGGGATGCTTCGACTACTCTTGAGGACTTTTGACTTGTAGCACTCAGGGACGCTTGAGGACTACTCGTTAAGGCCGTCAAGACTACTTAAAGCTATCCTTCTCGACTACAAAGTACTCGGGGGCTTGTCGTATGGACCTCCCTGGGCCCACTACCTCGGTGGGTACCAGGACCGACTACTCGGTGGGCCCCTGGGACTACCCCGCGCTTGCGCTAAACGGCACCCTCGAAGGCGTGGAGCACAAGGACTACACAGAGTAGTACTCGGTTAGGGAGCTGTACATGTTCCGCACTTTATAGAGGACTCCTAGACGTACTCGACTAGTACTCTCTCCCTACTCCGACTTGTAACCCCGCCTCCCGACTATATAAGGTGAGGCGAGGGACCGATCACCTCATCCAATATCCTCTCATACAACTCACGACGCACTATTGCACCATCTTGTAATCGTGCCCTATCAATCCGTAGCTACGCAAAGCATACAAGACGTAGGGTATTACGCACCTCGCGGCCCGAACCTGTCTAAATTGTGTGCCACGTGTCTCTTCCTTCGAGTTACCGATCTCGGCGAGTCACAATCATCTACTTCGGGTACTCCCCGTAGTAGGTTGCCGGTCTAAAACACCGACAGTACCATCTTCGCGCTTCATCTTCGAGAGAAAAAGGAAAAAGATTCCACTTGAACCAAGCGGCCAGAACTCCTTGTTGCACCGTGTTGCATATCATCGTGAATTCCTTAATGTGTCTATATGGGTTGTCATCCTCCAATCCTCTAAATGGTTTTGTCGCCACTAACTTGATGATTCTAGGCTTCACTTCATAGTGGGTTGTAGCAAGCGCCAAATCTTATTTTTGCATCTCCATGTCTTCCATTAACGGCATTGCTAGCTCCCTTAGCGACATCTCTTCGTCCTCCAAAGGTGAGGTGAACAAATCCATCTAGGCACTAAAAATAAAAAAGAAAAACACAAAAGGTTTTTTTCTAGAAAACTAGTGTTAGATGTTAGTAATCAACAAAACTAATACTAGATTAAACGTAGCAAACTGGCTTGCTCCCCGGCAACGGCGCCAGAAAAAGGGGCTTGTTGACGGTTGAAACACGTAACAACCTTCAATCCGCAAGCGTACGGACCTACACCTTTTCACCACGGGGTGACCCCCAAGGTTCTTGTCAATCCGCGGAGGAAGGGGATTGCTAGCGCTTAACCAAGCACTAACCTAGTTAATTGGAAAGCCTTGAAAGAGAGGATACTCTAAGGTAAAAGCAATCTAACCTAAGTTAATCTAAGAAGTCCAAGGTTAAACTAGATGGCAAAGGGTGGACACAAGAGAGAGAGGTTAAGATAGATAAGAGTTCCCTCCCTAGGGTTTAGGAACACATGAAGATGCATCTACTACATGAAAAGGGTGTTGCCTACACTAGCTTCATGGTGATTATGCGACCGCTAAGCCTTTTCCTTCCACCGTACTGTCACTACGCAAGGTAATCAAGCACTTTCACGTATAACTGCATCTATACCTAAGCATCCATAGGGTTAAGCTAATCACCACAATTACCACAAACCCTACTAAGACCACATGTTGCGCAAACATATGTAAACAAAGCATACACGAAGACATAGACCATAAAGCATTGATTGGCATAAGGTTCATGTACAGATTACATATCATGCATCCATCTAATGCTAGGGACGAACGAAGACATTACCCCATCATCTTACATGGACTGAAGCACATAGGGGTGATGGAGACTCCGGAGAACGTCGTCGATGAATATGGCGGCGATGAAGCTTGGGAACACCCCTAGATCAGCGACTTGGAGTCCTCCTCTTGCTTCCTTCCCTCCGCCGGTGTTGATCCTTGCGACGAGCTCATCCAACTCTCTCCCTCATCTTGCGGCGGCGGTTTTCCGGTGAATGATGTCGATAGAATGATTTATTCGATGTGGCGGCGGACGGAGGAAGAGGCAATAAATAGACGAACACCTAGGGCAAAGGGGGCTCCAAACCGGGCTCGGAGTGGGCTGGGTCGGTCGGCCTAGGCCCGTTTCGGCCCCGGTTTCCTCCCCGGTTGCTTCTCGCATGATTCCTTATTTGTGTGCACTTGCATGCGGGCCTTTGACGTCATTTCCTTCACGGTTAAGGCTTGAATCCTTGCTATCGAAGCTTCGCCGTTTTCTGGTTGAGTCCCTAAAGATTTGCACGTTGACGCTTCGGTCCTCGGGTCATTTGGGGTCATGTTCATCGCGTGTCTTGACTCTTGTCGGGCTTCATGATCTTCTTCCAAAGTGCTTGGTGAACTTATCCCGAAAGTCTCCTCTTTAGCGTAGATTTCCTGCGTAAACAATAAACTCCAAATACCACATTCACAAGTGAACTTGTTACATCATCGGATGCCTAGTGGCGGGTTAGTTGCAAATCATAATCGAAACCAATGTATAACAAGTACTTTAGGTTGACAGAAATTCACCGTCAACAGCCTGAGATGGGGCACATGGCATGGCATATGGGTCGGCACTGGACGTACGGTCGTGCGCTAAGAGGGAATGTTCTTGGACATTTGCTCAGGTCAATGTGCGGACATATGCATGTGCGTGTGGGCCTGGGATAAGGCACACAACATGGTGTATGAGTTGGCATTGAACGAGTGAGTTGGACTGACGAGGACGTCGGGTTCTTTGAGGGGAGTGAATGTCACACCCGACCCAATTTGGATGGCCCATGAGCACAGGTGCGCGTGTTTAGTGCCACATTGCTATTTGAGCAAGGGTGGAGCCAACTTATAAGTCTTTGCCCACGAACCATACCACCCTTGGGTTAATCCTTTTACACGAAGCGGGGACGAAAGTGTAAGTAGGGTGCTATGTGTACGCGTGCTCGCCCCCTACGGAAGGGCTGGGCGGTGTGGCTTTGGTGGGCAGGGTGTTACATCCATATGCTAGATTTTCTTCATGATTTTGTAGAGAAGTTGACCTCTGGTTGTATGGAAGCATTCATGGTTGCGTCGATTTCCTTCTCTTGGCTCGAGTGTTTTTATGTCCTTTTCGAGTCTTTTGTGGTATTTTCATGCGCGACTCGATTCATCGATTGTGAGGCGTTTGTGTTCGGTTTTGTTTGTCGAGAACATGGATAGATGTCTTGTGCATCTTTGTGCTTGATCTTGACCCCTCAAACGTCAGATTTGGCCTCCAATTCGAGGATTTCAGTAGGAACCCTAGCTTTGTTCTTGAGATTGGTTGTGATTTGATTCCTGGCGATTTAGTTGTTTAAGGCCTCAAGCTTTTGGGCATAGCGTCCCCTAGGGACGCTTCTCCCCAAAATCTTGTCTCAATCCATGCAGTCGTTTGGGATATCCATGGAGGGACAGAGGGGTTAACCTCGCAATTTTCAGTTCTGTTCGTGTGCTGCGAGCAGGACAGACGGTCCAGCTAGGCTGTGCGGATAGTCCGCAGGTCCTAGTGTTTGTCACGTGTTCGTCGTGTTCTTGAGCACGTGGCGTTTGATCGGTTGTAGTGTTTGGTTTTTGCAGTCGGTTTGACGGACGGTCTGTGCCCAAGTGACAGACGGTCTGTACTTGTCAGACGATCCGAGAGTGCTAATCGAATAGTCCGTATTGGCCAGTGTGCTTCTGGTGTTTCTATTAGCTAATACGGACAGTCCGTCCTTGACTCACGTATGGTCAAATGCAGCTGACGGACGGTCCGTTGCAGGCTGGCAGATTTGCCTAAGATCTTTGTTTATTGAGTTGTGCTTCCGCTTTGCAACTTGTTTGGACTTGTTCCTAGGGTTGGTAGGTCCGTTGCGACTACGTGACCTTGGCAAGTATGTGTGGGAGTCCTTGGTTGTGATTTTGGGACTTAGTCGGTATTTCTCCGGAGAAATTTTTATCGACTCCCATTCACTCCCCCCTCCTCTCTAGTCGCCTAATTGGTCCTTCAATTGGTATCAGAGCCGGTTACAGATCTTCATGATTCTAACCAGTCTAAGGTCCAAAGATGGCGTACCAAGAACATGGTTTATGTCATCCACACTTTGATGGTAAGGATTACAAGATGTGGCAGAGACGTATGTCTACTTTTCTTCGTGGCAAGGGTCAGATCATTTGGGATGTGATGGAGAACACCTCCTATGTCCACCCCTGTTGATGGTGAATTTCTGTCAACCTAGCCATGAGTTTACCTTTGGTGTTGGCATTGATTCGATATCCAAACTAACAATCCTAACCCTCATGATATGTCAAGTTCACATTTGCATGTGGTTTTTGGAGTTTATTGTTTACGCAAGGTTTTAACGCTAAAAGGGAGACTTCCCGGGAAAGTTCAACAAACACTTTATGAGAAGATCATGAAGCTCCACACAAGTCAAGACACGAAGTGAACATGACTCCAAGTGGCCCAAGGACCGAACCGTGAAGGGACAAAACTCTGAGGACATGGACAGAAAATGTTGAAGCTTGCGCGACAAGGAGCCCTATCCAAATCGTGGAGAAACTGACATCAAGGACCCACATGCAGAAGGGGGAAGTTCTAGAAGACGCGAGAAGCTACGGGGAGGAAGTCAGGGCCTAACCGGGCCAGAATGGGCCCAGCCCATTCTGGGCCCCGTTCGGCGCCCCTTTGACCTAGTTGCTCCTTGTACTACTTATAGCCCCCCTGCCAAGAGTCCCGCATCAATTCATTCGTCATCCGCCGCCTAGGAGCAGAGAAGCTAGAGGGACACCATCTCGGAGAGGAGGGTCATGCTTGTTGTTTAGGGTTTCCCTAGCTGACGTGGGAACTTTGCATGGAAGACCATGTCAGAGCTCCGGAGCAAGGATCAAGGTCAAGGTAGGATCCCAGTAGTGATCTTGTTCATGTAATCATTCATGGTGAAATTTTAATAGTGAATCCGATTTCTAGCGATCAAGTGCCTTCTCGTTGATTTTGTTCTCCCTTGGTTTTGCTTCTTCCTCAATCTATTCTTAAGATAGATTTCTAAGGGTGCTCTTGTAGCCGCGGTGGCTAGAGGTGCATACCGGACCGACCATGTGTTTTCAACTTGTTCTTCTCGAACTCGCCCTAGGCTAACCCGCAGGAATAGGGGTGCGTTGTGACAAGACAGTGGCTCCAAAAGGCGGGCGTCTTCGGAATCAGAACAGAGACCACAATTTAAAGATGCTTTTAATGAGATTAGCTTTTCTATCTTCATCTATCTTGTTTGGAACTACAACATAAGCATGCTTTAGGCTCTCCAGATTGGTTATCTCTATGCTTTCTCTTGCTACCTCTACCTATTGAGTTTATTAGATTAGATTAGATTAGATTAGATTAGATTAGATTAGATTAGATTAGATTAGATTGGATTGGATTGGATTGGATTGGATTCGATTGGATTGGATTAGATTGGATTGGATTAGATTAGATTGGATTGGATTGGATTGGATTAGATTAGATTAGATTAGATTAGATTAGATTAGATTAGATTAGATTAGATTAGATTAGATTAGATTAGATTAGATTAGATTAGATTAGATTAGATTAGATTAGATTAGATTAGATTAGATTAGATTAGATTAGATTAGATGTGTTTTCTTGATGATCTCTTAGATTAGATGCAACTTGGTTCTTCAAAAGGAGTTTCTTTGCTTTACTAGATTGAATCCTTGCGTTGCACATTGTTCCACGGATTCGATACCTTGGGTTCTCACACTTAAGGGAAGAAGAATCCCTTGACTACGACGGGGGATTTGTTCACTTGCAAAGCCAAATGAAATTTGATACGACAATCAACCGTCAACAACCCCATAAACTTCCTTGCCCCAAGCTCTAGGGATATGCACAACGCCAACAACAAGGCAGTCGACTATCTTTTTCATGCGCTTTGCAAACCTGAATTCGATCGGGTTCAAGCAAAGAATTTGGCTTGCAAGATTTGGGAGAAGCTCAAGGTAGCTCATGGTGGGAACAATCAGGTCGTTTTCCCGCAACCTACCAAATGGAGTATGAGAATTTCACTTATCTATCTGGTGAGTCCATTGACTCTATGTTTCAGCGCTTTACCATGATTGTGAAACAATATGAGGGCAAATGTGACCATGCTCACATACGATGACCATGACAGGGCTGTGAAGCTCTGCATTCTCTGTATCGTACCCTGTGGGGTGCCAAGGTTGAGGCCATTCTAGAGTTAGACCAATATGAGACACTCACAGTGGATGAGTTGTTCTCCAAGACGAAGTCCTTTGAGGTTGATCGTGGTGTGAGAGGCAAGATCGAGAACCCGACTGACCCCCATAGTCTGGATCTTGTTTCTTGAGTCTCTGAAGTTTGCTCCTATTATGACCGATGAACCTGAATGCACTGACTGCTTTGTTTTCCTTAGTGATCTGACTGTGCTTAGGGAGAAGTATGCCTTCAAGGTTGATGAACTAGATGTTGCTAGGGTTGAGCTTGATGAGATGAGATCTAGACCTGCTTTCCTAGGTACTTGTACTTCTTGCCCTGTTTTGCATGTTAAGTTAGATGAATCTCGTGCTCTTGTGAAATCCCTTGAGACTGAATTGAAATCTCCCATTGCTACATCTTGATCTAGTTGTGAGGTCCCCACTGTGAAAAATATTGAGCTTGCACATTATGTTGATCGCTTGCAAGATGAGAATGACGAGTTGAGGAAGATGATGGGTTGGTTGTCGGGTCATGAGCCTTAGCTCAGGATGATGACTGAGGCATACAAGTGCTATGATGGGCAATCGCTTGGGTCAGATAAGGTTGGGGAGAGCAGTGGTGAGAAAGAGGAAAACATTGGTGATATCCTAGCTCCACCACAGACCTTCCACAAGAACACCTTTGTTCCTAAGCCAAACCCACTTAGGAACCGACTAGACACAACCCCAGATCCACTAGTGTTTCCTCCCCAAACAAATGATTTCCAGAAACCCATCAAGTTCAAGAGTGACATGGGTAGTGAGTTCTTTGGGAAGAAGGAAGAGAAATCGAGTGAGAAGCCACAACCCAGAGAGAACGAAAAGCCAAAGCCAAAGCCGACCCATTCCATTGCGACCATTGTGGGAGGAATGGACACATAGAGGAGTTTTGCTTCAGGAGAAGGGATGAGAGGCTTGCAAGGGAGATGGCAAACAAGGACAGTTACCGCCCTTCTCGTGGTGTATCTGAGCCTCGTGTTGTACCTAGAGGTGAGGGTGTGATGCGTACCATTCTCCTTAGGGTAGGCATGAATTTCCTACATGGGGTGTGCCTCCTAAGAGAGATAGTGGTAGGCGTTCTTGGTTTGGGCATGGTGAGTTTGTTGGACGCTCCTTCACTCGTGGCCAATACGAGTATAGGGGGAATGATCGCGACTTTATGTCTCAAAGGAGCTACGGACCACGGTCTCCACCTCGTGGTACTCGTAGTCCTCCAAGGAGACGTGTGGGTGTTCCACCGAGCAAATGGCACGACACTTGTTTGATTCCTTTTACACTAACCCCAATGTTGAGTCGTTTGCTCACTCTCGCTCTCGTTTTCTATTTTGCAGGTGGGAGGCACGGAGAGCTTTTGGTTGATTGACTCTGGTTGCTCTTGTCACATGATCGGAGATCAAAGGTGGTTCTCCAGCCTCACCCCAGTGGTATCCAAGGAATGCATCACTTTCAGGGACAGTGGGAAAGGTAGAGTGCTTTTAGTGGGCATGGTGAAGGTAAGTGAGAATGTGACTCTCAGGCATGTTGCTCTTGTCAAGTCCCTTGGGTTCAATCTTCTTTCGATTTCCCAGCTTATTGATGAGGGTTTTGAGGTCCATTTTAAGATGGGCGCTTCTCGTGTGTTGGATTCTCGAGGTGATCTTGTATGCATGGTCATCCCCGAGGGTCAAAGTTCCAGAGTCGGTTTTTATCTTGTTGGCTCTACATGTTGTTTGATTGAGGGTGTTTCAGTGGAGCTTTGGAAATGGCATAAGAGGCTAGATCACTTGAGTTTTGACTTGTTGTCACGCTTGAGTGGGCTTGGTTTGGTCCGATGATTGTTCCAAAAGGATTTGGTTTGTTCTCCATGCAGGCATGGCAAGATGATAGCCACCTCCCATCTGCCCCTGACCGATGTCATGATAGAGCGTACATGCGAGTTATTCCATATGGACTTGGTTGGTCCAGCTCGTGTGTGCTCGGCGGGAGGGAAGTGGTACGTCCTTGTGATAGTGGACGACTACTCACGCTATGCTTGGGTCTTCTTTTTGGCTGACAAGGGAGAGACGTTTGCCTTTGTTTGTGATCTGATTTTGGGGTTGAAAATGAGAGGCATGGAGATGTTGTTCGAGCTATTCGTAGTGACAATGGCATAAAATTTAAAAACTCTTGATTTGAAACCTTTTGTCGTGATCTAGGTCTCGAAAACCAATTTTCCTCACCCTATGTTTCTTGTCAGAATGGTGTGGTTGAGAGGAAAAATCGTTCCCTTTGTGAGATGGCTCAGACGGTTCTCGATGAGCATAGGACTCTAAGAAGATATTGGGCCGAGGCAGTGAACACCACGTGCCATGTGGGGAATCGGATTTTTCTTCGGGCTTTCATGGAAAAGACGTGCTGTGAGCTCATGCATGGGCAAGCACCTAGGATGAGCCATTTTCGGGCTTTTGGTTGCCGGTGCTTTATTCTCAAGAAGGGTAGGCTCGATAAGTTTGAAGCAAGGTCCTCCAATGTTATTTTCCTTGGTTATGCAAATCATTCTAGAGTGTATGGTGTGCTAAATCTTGAAACTAACCAAGTCATGGAAACTTGCGAGGTAACCTTCGACAAGACACAACCATGTAGCTCTTCTGTCTTTGAGTGTGCAGGTGATGACGAAGTTGGCAAGAAGATGTTTGAGGATGAAGAGGATGAGGCTGGAGAGGATGATGGTGAAGCTCCTGCCACACATGTATCCTCTACTTCCACTATGACGACTATGGTGCAGGATGGTCGGCCTACACCAACTACGAACCAACAAGATCAAGTGGAACCTACTATTGAGGGGGAGGTCGTCTCCATGCGAGAGGCATCGAGGCATGTGCAAGTTGATCATCCTCCCTCAAGAATCATTGGCGACATCAATGAACGCACGACACAGTCGATGCCCCGAAACATCTCTCACTTTGCTCATTCAGTCTTTGTTGCTTTTTTCAAGCCCAAAGACATTGGACATGCACCCTATGATCCTAATTGGGTGAATGCAATGCATGAGGAGTTAGAGAATTTGAGAGAAACCAAGTTTGAGAGCCACAACCATATTGCAAACCTATCGAGACGAAATGGGTGTGGAAGAACAAAGAGGGAGTGAGTGAAGTGGTGAGAAACAAATCAAGGCTGGTTACTCAGGGTTATAGCCAGAAAGAGGGGATAGACTATGAGGAGACATTTGCTCCTGTAGCTGGTTTGGAGACAATTATGATCCTTCTAGCCTTCTCTGTGGCTAAAGGTTTTTTTGGAGAACTGTGGCTAAAGGGTTCAAATTGTACCAAATGAATGTGAAGAGCTCCTCCTTGAATGGGTTTTTGGAGGAAGAGGTTTATGTGAGGCAACCCCCTAGCTTTGAGAGTGTTGAGTTACCACGCTGAGTGTATAAGCTTTCTTTATGGGCTGAAACAAGCTCCTCGGACATGGTACGACAGGTTGAGGGGGTTCTTGTTCAGCGAGGTGTTTGAGATGGGCAAAGTAGATAAGACTCTATTTCTCCTCAGGTAGGGTATTGATATCCTAATTGTTCAGGTGTATGTGGATGATATTATCTTTAGTTGCGAGGTTTGCAGAGGACATGAGCAGAGAATTTGAAATGTCTATGATGGGAGAATTTTAGTTCTTTCTCGGGCTTCAGATCAAGCAGGCCAATGAGGGAGCATTTGTACATCAAGCCAAGTACACGAAGGACATCATCAAAAAGTTCAAGATGTATGACTCCAAGCCCCTGTCGACACTGATGAGTATGACTACAGCGCTGGACACAGACGAGGACGGAGAGTTCGTGGGCCCGAAGGAGTAACAGAGCATGATCGGCTCTCTCCTGTACCTAACGACGACGAGGCCGAACATATAATTCTCTGTGTGTTTGTGCCCTCATTTTCAGGCATCGCTGAGGACGTCGCATCGACAGGCCATCAAGCGGATCTTCAGGTATTTGATATACTCCTGAGCTTAGGCTTTGGTACTCGGTGTCCACTTCTCTTGCGCTTCATGGTTTTTTGGATGCCGACTTTGCGGGGTGACGTGTCGATAGGAAATTGACCTTGGGTACTTGTCAGTTTTTAGGTTCCTCATTGGTTTCTTGGTCTTCTCTCAAACAGTCAAGTGTAACTCAATCTGCCACCGAGCCTGAGTATGTAGTTGCTTCTAGTTGTTGTTCCCAGTTGCTTGGATCACCAATTCCTCGAGTGACTTTGGTGAGGAGTGCACCCACGTTCCTCTCATGTGTGATAGAACTAGTGCAATAAGTGTTGCCAAAAATCCTGTGACGCACTCTAGAACCAAACACATAGAGGTGCGCTACCACTTTCTGAGAGATAATGTGGAGAAGGGGAACATAGACTTGATTCATGTGCCAACCCAGAAACAGTTTGCTGACATCCTTACAAAACCTTTAAACCAAGCTACCTTTTTCTTGCTTGCGAGGGGAACTTGGTGTGGTTTATCTGTTTTGAGCTTGGGTTAGGCATCTCATGTACATATGCATTTTGCATGTTTCATTTGTTTAACATATCTTTTTCAGTATCTTTGTGCCATAGACTGCATTTGTATCATTTGCTTTCGAGGATGTGCTTCTCTCATATACATTGATCACTGTGATATGTTGGATGTGAGTTTATGATCATGCTTGTGAGCTCTGTATAGCTATTCTCTTGATAAGCTTTGGATATGTATGCATGTGAAATGGCTATATTTTTGTGAAAATGCTAAGTGTGGTCCTCTCTTGTGAGTTTAATCTCTTACATGTTCGTATTGTGCTCAAATGGTTATATCTTGCTTAATTTGTGCTTGGGTATCATACTCTTTTCATTTGGGGTCAAAGACCCGATTGTCATCATCAATGTTTATCCTACATTTTATCTTGTGGAGGATCATAAGCTTATTTTTGTTGCAAATGCACTTCATGTACCATGCTTAAATTTGAATATGAAACTGGTATCTTGAAATGTCTATGCTTGAAAAATATGCTTCCGTGTCATGTGTGCTTCAAATTTCTTATTTTGGGTGTTAAACCGTTGCATGATGTCTACCCATGAGAAGTCTCATATCTAGAAGTAGACACATGGCTCGGTGGCTTTGACATGACATGAGGTAGCTTGTAGGTGTTTGTGATGACCCCTTGATGAGATCTTGTGACCTTGCATGAAGTTTATGAGTTATATGTTGTTTGTGCTCATTTTTGTCATGTTGAGGTCCTATGCTCATGAGAGGGAATTTTTATTGAAAAATGCTTAAATTTTCTCCTAGCCATGTCACATGTGTATATCTCTTTGCTCTCATGTTGGCGATGCTTGTATGGATATTTGGGCCTTCTCGTATGCTCTATGTTTCATTTCTAGCATATTATGGTGCTCACTGTCAAGTTGAGAAGCTCATGCTCATTTGTAGCCTTGATTCATGCATTACCAACAAGGGGAAGAAATGTGCACCCAATTCATTTTGGGGAGAAATGCATCTTGTATAATAAGGGGGAGAGTTTTTGCATCAAGGGGGAGAAAAAGATGGATACTCAGTTCAGGGGGAACTTGAGTTTGCACACATTTGTTCAGTGGGAGCTTGCGTTCATGCTTGGGGGGCTATTTGTGTTGCCTAAATGTGCTTTGTGCTTTGCTCTTTTCGATGGTGTCGAGCCCTTTTGCTCACCTTGAGGAGTCGGCAGTTTGGAGCATTTTGTCTCAGTTGTGTTGAGCTGTTGCCCTTGCCTTAGGGGACCGAGACTTGCTCTCTCAAGTGATCCTGTTTTGGCTTTTGTTTGGTTTTTGATCACTTGTTTAAGTTCTTTGTTCGTTTCTTTCCTTTTTCTTTCTCTTATGAATTAGTGACTATGTGTGTTGTCAATGCACTCATCAAGGGGGAGATTGAGGACCGGAGCGTCCGAGGACCGGTGGATGGTCGTTCTCTGGTGTGTTGAGTGTTTGACAACGAAGTGAAGAAGTCTGATCAGGATAGTTCCACGCTGGGTAGGACGGTGCCATGGCGGTCAAACACTGCGGAGGCTCGACACGCACGTCATTTTCCCTTCTCCGGTTCGAACTCTTGCCGGTGTAGATCCGAGAAGTCGATGAGGGAGCCTGAACTAGTCGGGAGGTCACATCAGCGCGCTTGGTCGATGGGGCGTCCTTTGTTGTCGGTCGTGACTGTACTGCCACGACATGTTGTTGGTCGGTCACAACGCGCAGCTCAACCGATGGCCAAACGTGTAGCCGGTGGCTGCCGCCGCGGCTGTCATTGGCGTCGCTGCAACTGTTGGCGTCGCCGGCGGCGGAGTCACGGTTGCTGTTGTCGCTCGATTCTTGACGTGGCTGGCCGTCCGAGACCTGAAAAAACGTTGTGACACGCAAAAGGCTCCTACCTGGCGCGTCAACTGTCGGGGTTCTCTAACCACCGGCCAGTAAATTTCTCAGATTGCGTGTCGGGCCTCGGACGGTTGTGTAAACGGGGTACGCAGGATTTATACTGGTTTGGGCCTCTGGAGAGTAAGACCCTACGTCCAGTTCGTGTTGTTGTATTATTTACGCTGATTTGTAGTAGGGGGTACAAATGGGTGAGAGAGGGACGAGTTCCCAAGTCTATGTATTCTGTAGAAGCCACAACTGGCTAGACGTAGAAGAAGAAAGGGAGTGCTCCTCCTGGAAGGAGAAGGAAGAAGTCAAAGTAAAAAAGCTTCCTCCCCACGTAAGGACCCTTGCTCTACCCTTTATCAGACAAGGGGCAGGCTACATTAGTGAAGGGAGAGAAAACGAGAAAGAGGTTATGCATGCATAACAACTGTAAAGAGAGGAGGTCTTTTCCATGCTGCGGGTCCCACTGCCCTTGGTCCTGCTAGCTATTGTTGCCATGTGTAATGTATATCACTGGGGGAGGCTTCTAGCTTGTCGGAAGTGGCTTGTACGTGAGGTGATGGAGGTGGTTTTTGGCCGTTTTCCTTCACAAAAATAATTCTCGGGATACCCGTTGGTTTTGGAGTCGTTTTCCTTCATGAAAATAATTCCTGGAAAGCCACTGAAAAATATGTTGGGGTCCTCGTAGCTGTCATAGTCGCTCGCAATTGCTATCTTTGGGTACCCGTAATATTGGGTCCCGTCAATCTCCCCTTTCTTTTCCACGTTGAGCTTCCAGTTTCCAATCTCTAGCCGCTTTGGAATAAGCATCTTTGGGTGACCATGGGCAGGGGCGGTCTGACTGCCCTGTATCGCCGGTCTAACCACCCTGTCCTAGACAGGCTCGGTTGGTTGCTGACCAGATGGCGTAGACGATCCTTGCCCCCCATGTCCAGAAGCTTTGGCAGTGATTTTGATTGTCTCTCTGCCATCAGGGGTCTTCTCATAAGCAACTTCCCGTGTTAACTCTTTTCCTCCCAAATCGGGCTTCGCTTCCCCGACCACCACATTCTTGCCCTTGGTTGCTTCGACTTGATGTGGCCGAACCAGAACCTTGGGCTGATGCAATTCCATGGTATTGATAGGAAAAGGATGCTTGTTAAATTTCTTTTCAAGAAGTACCAAACGACCTTCATTTATGGCCGATTGAATCTTGCGACAAAACACATTGCAATCATCAGTAGCATGAGAATAATAATGATGATATTTACAATATACATGTCTCTTTATCTCATCAAGTGGAGGCATGGTATGAGATATTTTAATATTCCAAGTTTAAGCAATTCATCAAAAATGCACCACACTTAGAAACATCAAAAGTAAATTTTAATTCTTCTTGGCGACCTTTACTAGCTGACTTAAGTGATGCACAAGAAAAAGACTTATCTTCAGAAGGCCACAGAAATTTAGCTCTACAAATTTCAGTCTCATCGTTCATATTATTAGAAACATAATCAACTACATGAATATCGGACCGATGAGACTCAAATTTTTCTTTTTCTTTATTCAATTTCAATTATTGTCCCATACCTCTCACAGGAACAGAATCAAGTGAATAAAAATCCTCACCTTCTAATCTTTCTCTAAGAGCAGATTTTAAACCTTTAGCAGCAACATTAACTAGGTCGAAATCAAAATGCGACAAATTGAAGCACCAGTTTTTAACCTCTTTAAAACGCGTAAGGTAATTAGAGATTGTTTCGTCTTTACCTTGCTTAACCGATGTCAAATCTGTCAATTTTAGTTGATAGTCCTCACTAAATAAGTGATCATGAAATTTTTGTTCTAATTGATTCCATGAACCAATAGAGTTGGGGGCTAAAAATGAAAACCAAGCAAAGGCGATACCAAATAAAGGGAACAAACTTATTTTAAATGAATCATGGGCACTTGCTTCACCTAGTTGAGCAATGTATTGGCCTATGTGCTTCCAAGTTGTACGATTATCCTCACCACTAAATATAACAAAACCAGGTACACACCAACCAAGGGGATAAGCCATAAGATCAAAATCGTCTTTGTAAGGTTTTTGATATAGTCTAGAATTACCCATATCAACGCAAGTTTGTTTTTCACCATGCTAGTTACTTCTTCCTTAAATTTATTAAATTCATCCATGCTAGCTAGTTGGGATTACATTATAGCTGATAAATCAACTCTATTCACATGAGGTTGGTTTCTTGAAACACCCATCATCTGGTCAAACGAGGCGGTCTGACCGGGGTCGGCTTTGACAATGATGATTGTCCCGGATAAAAACCAATCGACATGCCATACACATGTATCTCAGTTGAGGTTCCTGACACCGCCGACAAGTTTGTTTGCAACACCCCTTGTGAATCTAATTGAGGGATAGAATCATTAGGAAAATTAAAACTACTACTTTTACCCTCAACTTTTTCTAAGAGAGTAATCATACTAGCAACCTAACTATGCTGGTTACTAAAAGCACGCTCAAATTTCTCAGATAATGCAGTAAGCTTTGTAGATATATCAGATTCAGGTTTGCTTACAGTGGTGATTACCTTAATCTTGTCGTTGTTGACCATGATCGACGGCTACCAGAAGTTTAGTTCTGCACAGCCCATAAGGGGGTTAATCCCAGTGGTTTATTTGTGCAGCGGGGAGAGATCTAGGGCTAAGAACTCGAAGGTTATGCAAGAGCACACAGAACACAAAGGACACAATGAGTTTATATTGGTTCAGGTCTCCGGAGAGTAAAACCTTACGTCCAGATCTTGATTGTATTGCTTTGGATGGATTGCAACTTGGGATAACTTGAGTGACTTGATCTAGAGGGTTCGCCCTTGTCCGCCTTATTTTTTCTGATAGACAAGGTCGGTGGACCCAGAGTCCAGGTCAGTTACAAAAGGGAAACCAATCTAAGGAAAGTTACAACATAATCCCGTATCTTCAGATTGGTTGACAACGTTTAGCCGACGTCTTCTACCTTGTCTTGCACACCAAGTTACCCGACCGGATCGGATAAGGTCCCCTGAGGAATCTTCTGTAAGGTCTTCAGGAGGTTGTGTGGGCCACAAACTAGGTCGGTTGGGCCCACTATCAGGTCGGCAGACCTTCTGGTAGGCCAGACCCACTTGTCGGGGATGGTCGTGAGCCTCGTCGGTGGGGACCCAATGGTACCCATGTCTCACAAGCCTCCAAGCGATGTGTAGGCGCAGCAACCTTAGAAGGTGATGATGAAGTCTTGAAGCTATCGACAGGTCGAATAGTGTGCACGTCGGTCCAAAAAGAAATAGAAAGATAAATCAGCTTAACAGCCGACTTGTTTGTACACTTCAAGAAAATCACCGACTAGTGACGCGAAAAAGGCCGTTTCTCGTCATAAACCACGACTAATGACGTCGGTTGTTACGAAAACGCATCGTCATTAATCGAGTGTCACAAACCGCGATTAATGACGAGATCTTATTTCCCGACGTCATGAGTTTAATGACACATATAAATTTGTAATACTAAGGCGTCATAAGCTACCTGCCACGTCAGACCGAGATCCATCGTGGCTTTGACGTGGCAGGGGGTTATGATGATTTCGGTTCGTCACAAACTGAGGCCCGGTCCATGTAAGAGCCTTTGTGCGCCTTATATTGTTGGGCTAATATTAGTCCGTTTCAGGTTTTCGTGTTATTTTTTGGCTATTCCCGAAATGTTTGTTGCACAGTATATTGGGCTATTTTATTTTGGGCCCTAGCAATCTAACGAACTTGGCCCATATTGTATTATGCTTGGACATTTGTTTTGGGTATTATCCACAAGGCCTTTCCTGGGCCTCGGCCCATATTGCTTTTTTTAGATCAGCCCATATTGCATTTCGCAGGGCACTATATACTGTTCTGGCTGCTGCTGATCGCTAGCACATAATTAGACAACAAAACAAAACATTTCCCACTTCCATATAATTCACACCACATTCAAGGAATAGTTCAACCAGTACAATTGTGCAATAACATCAAGTTAGCATCGAATCAAATCAACATACAACAAGTCATCAGCAACACAAGTTCACCAGGACCACACTTCAGTTGAGAGGAGGATAAACCTGGCTGAAATTTATCAAGCCTTGGATCAGATTATGCATGTCAGTTGTGCTCTTCTTCAAATCTTCAAGTGCTTCTATTTGATACTTCAATGTTGTCTCCTGTTCTTGTGCCTTCAATCTCAGTTCGCTCATCTCGACCTCCTGTTCAACAATCTTCTGTTGCAGTTGTGCCCCCTTGCTTCTCATTGTTAAGTCCAACTCGTATTTCCTGAACCTGAAGTGCAGTAGTAACCCTAGTCTTTTCCATGGAGGGCGGGCGAATGCCAACAACCTCCCGAAATTCCTAGATTGGACAACTTCCGCCACTACTTCAGCAGCAGTCTTTCTTGGTTGGTCGCCTTGAGGTTCAGCGACAATTTGTTCCATGCGAGCCAAAAAAGGAAATAAAATAAAAGGTTTAAAATAAAATAGTCACACATGTGTCAAGTATTGTTGCAAAGAAAAATGCAAAAGTAGACAAGTACTTACAATAGCTGTCTGTACTGGAGCGGTGAAGCCATTCTCGTTGCAGTGGAAGGACTTGAAATAATCAAGTGGACTTAGCCCTTCTCCTTTAGCAGTATACTTCTACCGCTAATTATGTTTCGAAAATAGGCATAATTATCAAAGTGCTAGCATTGTAAAATGGTTCATGAAATGAACTACAGAGCAAAAACATGACTTGTTCATCTGCTTACCACAAGGTTAGCTTGTACAATGTAGCTTTGAGATCCCGTGCGCTAAAGGTACTTGACCTTTCCCCGATTACCGGTGTTTGTACTACACCTCGCCTTTAAATAATAAGAACTCGTGTAAGAAATAATATTAAGAACAATATATAAGTACATGAAAATGTGGTAGTGGCAAGTTGAAGTTCTATCATACCCTATGCTCAGGGAAGACCACATGTTAACCAGTGCCTTCCATTAGGTGTCGGTCAGATTGGGAACAAGAGATTTAGTTGGGACTGCATTTGCTGGAATATCATTGAAGTACTTTTGCTTCAGTCGATACCTCGCCTGTCTCTGTATCAACTTCAGCATGTTAGTGCATGCCAACCTTACAGGCTCACTAGTGATGTCAATGTCGAATTGCCCCTAGCACAAGGCAATTATCAGAAAAATGGATGACAAGAATGGATGCAAAGAACTATGGTAGTAGATGAGTGCACATATGCACACCGCTATTTTGCCCATGTAGTTCTTGAGATGGTCTTCAGTCTTTTCACCATCTTGCTGGTTCTTCTGATGCCCACGCACTATGATCCCACCTTCTGATGCAAACTTTGCAGCTTGCATTGGTGCCTCTGGGCGTTTGAGCCCTTCTTGAATGTGTATAGGAATCTTGCCATTTAAGCCTCGGCTAATTCGGTCCTGATCTCTGCCCAATCTTCTTGAATCTCGCGGCCCCCGTTGTGCTCTGGAAGGGCGTGCATCACCTAACAAGTTTGTTACAGCCATACAAGTTAATAATTATTCAGTTGGTAATTAGGACATTCGAATATGAGATCAAATGACTTGCCTTCTGCAGTCATCATGTCAATGATGTTCTCATCGTGGGTTGCTATTGCTTGGCCTTCAGTGGGCAATTCTTGTGTATCAAGAGTTGTCCCACTCCCAATAGCTAAAACTAATTCCCTTGCCTTGGTCCTAGTCAGTCTAGGAGGCATTCTGGTAGGGTCATCTGGTGCCCGAATTCTCTTGGCCCCTCTTCCTCCACTGACAGATATGCTTTGAGTGACCTGATTACACATAATTCAACAAAAAAAAGAGAAGATCGGAAGCAATCTTGCATAACTAGTACATGAAATGAGTTCATGATAAGACTACCACTTGTTGACATGTCTCTGGGTCAGGTTCATGTTCATCAGAAGGGTTGTACTCTGGATCCAAATCGTGTATTGTTTTATTGTTGGTACCCTTTCTGCTTGGTCGGTCAGCTGCTAAAAGTGCTTTCATTTTCTCGATGCCAAGACTAGAGAAGAAATTGTGATTCTTCAAAATATTCATGTCCCTTTGCCGCTCGTAATCGCCGCGCTCGTCTACTTCTGTTAGGAAAGCAGAGAAACTTCTGTAAGGTTGGCCTACCACCATAAATAAAACTAGATCTAAACACTTCTATAAGAACCAGTAGGATGTTCCTAGCCGAAACAAGATCCTGAAAAACAGGCTCCTAGTCAAAACAAGATCCTGAGAAGTAGTGTAAACATGGGATCTATCAGATCTAAAAACTTCCATAAGAACCAGTAAGATGTTCATAGCCGAATAAAATCCTAAAAGGATGTTCCTAGTCAAAACAAGATCCTAAAAAGAACTAGTGTAGATATGGGATCTACCTGATAAAAAAAACTAATGCACACATGGGATCTGCCACATGGGAAAACACGCAAGTATGAATCCACCGAGGAAGCTGAACCGAGGAGGAAAACATTGTACCTTGTTGTGGATATTTCCTTCGTACGACCTTCCCTCCTAGTGCCATTGTGTCATCGCCGCTGCTACTACAGAGGCAGATGGGAAAGGGGCTGAAGCTATGAGTGGTAGATTTGAGATGATGGAGGAGAGGAGGTGAAGATTTGGGCTGCCGGCGAGGAGGGAAGGTGAAATGGGGGCGGAAAGATTTGAGATGGCGAGGAGAGGAGTAGAAGGTAGGAAAGGGACGGGGCAGGGGTAATTTATCCATTTCAGTCGAGGGCCTTGTCAGATTACCAATATACCCTTTCATTATGGTGGTGACTAAAACGGGGTGCATTGGGAAGGGGGAAGCAAAAAGGACATTTAACATCTGCTTTGTCCTGGCGTCCGAAATTCCGAATATTTGAATCGTGCGCCGGTTTGTTATGAGGGCTTGTCAATGCTATATACTGCGGCAAAGGATGTTCCTCTAATCAAGATACTACTAGATAGGATATTCCTTGACTAGGAACTACTCATTTCATTTATGTACTATTCCCCTTATATTGATCAACACATCCCTTCCTTCGTTAATTCGATTCGCCTAGTACTACATGATCATGAGCATGTCACGTTGCATACTCCTTGATCATGCCCACATTGGAGATCAACACATCCCTTCCTTTGCCGATTCGATTGGCTTAGTACTACAAGATTATGAGCACGTCACATTGCGTTCTCCTCGATCATGCCCACATTGGAGATCAACACAACCCTTCCTTCGTCGATTCAATTCTTAGTACTACAAGATTATGAGCACATCACGTTGCATACTCCTCGATCATAACCACATTGGAGATCAACACATCCCTTCCTTCGTCTATTCGATTCGCTTAGTACTACAAGATTATGAGCACCTCATGTTGCATACTCCTCTATATGCCCACATTGGAGATCAACACATCCCTTTCATTATGGTGGTGACTGAAATGGGGTGCATTGGGAAGGGGAAGCAAAAAGGACATTTAACATCTGCTTTGCCCGGGTGTCCGAAATTCCGAATATTTGAATCGCGCACCGGTTTGTTCTGAGGGCTGGTCAGCGCTATATACTACGGCAAAGGATGTTCCTCTAATCAAGATACTACTAGATAGGATATTACTTGACTAGGAACTACTCATTTCGTTTAGGTACTGCTCCCCTTATATTGATCAACACATCCCTTCCTTCATCGATTCGATTCGCCTAGTACTACATGATCATCAGCACGTCACATGCCATACTCCTCGATCATGCCCACATTGGAGATCAACACATCCCTTCCTTTGTCGATTCGACTGTCTTAGTACTACAAGATTATTAGCACGTCACGTTGCATACTCCTCGATCATGCCCACATTGGAGATCAACACAACCCTTCCTTCGTCGATTCGATTGGCTTAGTACTACAAGATTATGAGCATGTCATGTTGCATACTCCTCGATCATGCCCACATTGGAGATCAACACACCCCTTCATTCGTCGATTCAATTCTTAGTACTACAAGATTATGAGGACGTCACATTGCATACTCCTCGATCATAACCACATTGGAGGTCAACACACCCCTTCCTTCGTAGATTCGATTGGCTTAGTACTACAAGATTATGAGCACATCACATTGCATACTCCTCGATCATGCCCACATTGGAGATCAACACATCCCTTCCTCTCATCAAACATCAGTATTGTGACATGATTCAAGGATTACATTGAAAATTACAAACAAAAGCATGCGTAGGGAGTGTTGGTTTCGTTTTATGCATATCACGACTCATGCATTGCGTGATGTCGAGGTCGAAGAACTCTCCGTTTTGGTTGTAGGAATCCCGCATTGATCCAAGCCAATAATCCAATCGGAGGACTCAATCGAATTGAATTCATAGTCTTCAACGTCATGACACAAGTACGATGTTCTATTCTGTAAACGAAGTGCTGGTACCTGTATCTCATTCTGCAACCCAGTACAAGAGTATTGGGAGTCTTCTGAGTCCGATACAATTTCATCTTGGTCAGTAATTGTGAAGACTTGAGCACAAAGCCCAGGCAAAACGATTATTTATGATTGGTTCTCACACGTGAAGAAAAATGTATTGTTTAACTCAAATACAACAATCAAATGGAATCAATGACAATAAAAGGAATGTTTAACATTCTACCTCTTTTTCGTCGGTGTTTGAAGGAGTCAATGTAACATGATTGTGAAGAGGGTCATCAGGAGCCGGAGCTGGAGCAGCAGTAGGAGTAGGAGAGCCTTCTGTGGTAGCAGGAGCAGGAGTAGGAGCAAGAGAGCCTTCTGAGGTAGCGGGAGCAGGAGAAAGAGAGCCTTCTTTGGTAGCAGGAGTAGGAACTGGAGAGCCTTCCGAGGTACAAGGAGCAGGAGCAGGAAAGCCTTCCCACGAGCAGGAGCTGGAGCAGGATCAGCTGCACGAGAGCCTTCCGAGGTAGCTGGAGCAGGATTTTCCGGACTATTTGCTGTTGCCACCAAAGGATCTTCCTTATTCGTTTCCTCTGCTGCAATATTAGATAGAACCTTGAGTATTGTTGCATCTGCTTCCTTTTCTTCTTTGGAATCCTTTTCTGTCATCCATTGTGAACCAATTGCGAAACTGTGAGGTTGCTCATAGACTTCAGATGATTTACCCAAGTTAGCAGTAGGCATGAGTTGCAAGGGAGTCTGGCCAATAGGTGCGAGTAGAGCGGGTGGTGAAGGTAAGCCGATAACTTGGTGAAGGTGACTGAGTGAAGCATTCACAAAATTCTCCATATTGCGCCAGTGTTGTGTTACCATTTGCACTATCTTCTCCGAGTTTGCGCGGTTTAACTCCTTCTGTGCCATCCTCATCTCCATCATTGATTGGAACTTTCTCTGGTCACGCTGATTTTCAAGGATCAGTTTCACAAAGAATGAAGAGTCCATTGGCTCACTGGTTGTTGATGTAGTGACTAGAACTGTTTCTATTTTTTCAGTGGGTAGTGATGCACCATCATGTACTCGGAGATGTCTCACTAGAGACGCCTCATTGCCTTCACTGTCTGAGGAACAAATGTCATCAAGAGATGGCTCAATTGTAGCCCTTAGGCCATGTCATCTGTCTCCTGGTCTCCCAGGCCTGTATTCCTTCAAATGTATCTCGGACATCATGTACTCGGGATGCCAATCTTTGGGTCCGGTTCGCACCCTTTCCCCATCTTCTTCTACTTTGGTAAGACTACTCAACATGAAGGAGATCCAGTGAGCATACGACATATTTCGGGACATGGACAACCCATCAAGGTTAACATCTTCAATCTCGGCTAAAATGAAGTCCACGATGTCGAAGGGTCGTCCAGTCATGACGTGCAGGACAAGCCACTGCTGAAGACTAGTGATCGACTCTGCATTGCCAATCTGTGGTAACAATGTCTTCTATAGTGCCCTGTGAACCATATTTTCCTCAGGGGTAAGCATGTCAAGCGTGCGATATGGTCGCCTACCTGTGAACGACTCAACAAAAAGTCCGGCCATCTCCTCGTCGGACGGGAACGACCCACCGAGCAAACTACGCCGAGGTGGTTCACGATCCCCATAGACAATATTATGTAGGGGTCTTATGGTTGTACTTTCCTATTTCAAAATCCGTCAATCCAAGTTAGTCAGCAATATGGTGTCAGAAAAGAGTATATTGGCGTCCTTGAAACATGAATATGATGTACGCCCTACTATCGACAATGTACACAGTAGCATAAAAAAGTCTCACCCAATCTCAACATACTTATGATGCATTGAGACCAAATCAGCCAATCCGGGATGATCATTGAAGTATGCCTTAACATCCCCTCCCGTGGCCAACGTCATATGATCCCAATTTATAACCCTGTGCTAGTACAATTTCATGGGTAGGTGTTGTAATAGAAAGTTTGCTGAAGGACATTCCTAAATCTTGGTTCAACCCGTTTGTCCTTGGTTTTGTACCACCAATGCTTCTCAGGCACACATCTAAGACATTTAATCATTTGATAAGTGTGGTTGCGCAGGTCCATCATTGTAAGCGGCTCTTTTTAGTGGAGGGTGAAGTTGTACCTGTTTCTCCTTCCTGGGATCTGGCACAAGAAACTCTGAAGGGCGGGGCGAGCGACGGTCGTGGTTGACCCACTTTGTGTGCGGCAAGAAGGCGCCGCGGTTGACCCACCCCGTGTGCGGCAGGAAGACACCGAGATTGACCCACCCCGTGTGCGGCAGGAAGGCACCGAGGTTGACCCAGCCCGTGTGCGGTGTGTAGGGGTATAGGAAGAATCCTGTGTCGCAGGCCTGCACCTTAGCCTCATCTGAGGACCAGACGTGCCTTCAGAAGTCAGCTACGACTTTCGTTGTCGCTTCGCCGGAGGAGGATCAAGCGCCTTTCCATCTCTCTTGCCAACATCTCGTCCCATATGCAACGAATTTCTCGAATTAGTGTCATTCCAACAATTTGCTGGCAGATTGCGGTATCCGCTGGAGCCTGGAGGCGGATGCATACCTCTGATTTCGGCAAAGGATTGAGGTATCCGCTGGAGGCTGCTGCAGGTAGCGGCGGCGGCAGCAGCGGTGGAACCCTACCAAGGGGTTGCGCCTCAAGTGTGGAGATTGTAAATGGGGGGATGGCGGGTCAACACGAGCGACACGCCGTTGGATAAAGCCATAAAGGTGTGTGTAGTACGCTGTTGGCGCCCTGTGACCAGGAAATAGGAAGTGCCTTTCGTACCTGTAGTTTACAAGGAAATTCTTCTATTCCGATGTATACCAGACTGGACCATCCTCCAGACGTATGTCGATGAGTATGAAAGTCATAACTAGATGTCCTGTCGTACATAATACAAAGAACCAGGCAATCCATTCACATACTTAGTCGATCATGCCCACATTGGAGATCAACACATCCTTCCTTCGTCGATTCGATTCGCTTAGTACTACATGATCATGAGCACGTCACGTTACATACTACTCGACCATGGCCACATTGGAGATCAACAAATCCCTTCCTTTGTTGATTCGATTTGCCTAGTACTACATGATCATGAGCACGTCATGTTGCATACTACTCGATCATGGCCACATTGGAGATCAACACATCCCTTCCTTCGTCGATTCGATTCGCCTAATACTACATGATCATGAGCACGTCACGTTGCATACTACTCGATCATGCCCACATTGGAGATCAACACATCCCTTCCTTCGTCGATTCGTTCGCATAGTACTACATGATCATGAGCACGTCAAGTTGCATACTACTCGATCATGCCCACATTGGAGATCAACACAGCCCTTCCTTCGTTGATTCATTCGCCTAGTGCTACATGATCATGAGCACATCACGTTGCATACTCCTTGATCATGCCCACATTGGAGATTAACACATTCATGTAGCCCAACAGGACGTTCCATTGTTTTATAATACAACGTACCGGATAATCAGCATCCCTATGCGCGATCGTATATTTTGTAAAGAAGTAACATGAAGTTCTGATGCTACATAATACAGTGAACCGGATAGTAGGCACCTACGTCAGGTTTAATATTCAGAAAAGTGCACTTCAACTACATATAAATTGCATATAAATCATTGAAGTCAAGGACCCATGCCGCTTGGGGGTCCGGGATGCAAGCCGTCTCCGCCGCCATCTCACGGTTAGGGTTTGTGGTGGATCTAATGTGGCACAGAGACTTAACGCGCATATGTCGGAGGAGCACGGTGCGAAGCGGCGGTGCTAGCACGAGACTAGCCAGAGGTGGGAGATGGGTGCGTAGGCACGGGAGCACGACGGTCACAAGATCGCTGTAGCGCAAAAGAAAAGTGAAGGCGACGGGAGCGAGAGGAAGAAGACGAAGGGAATGGGGTCACCCCCGACTCGGCTCACTCTATTTATGGAGGGGTCCACCGAAACTATCCTTGCGGCTCCTTGCTCCGTACAACACGCCCCAACGGCTCTATCCCAAGAAGTTTGCGAGAAGATTAAGGCGGATTTTTCACTAACAGACCAAGTGTTGCGACCTAAATCTGAGTTTAGGTCGTTAGCCAAACAAGAAGATAACATCAGGTCGTCCTGATGGCAAACGCAATTTCCCCACATCATATAAAATCAGGTCTATGGCGAATCATTTTGCCAAAACGACCAAATACATGACAGAAGAGAGGGAACGTTACATGGACCATCCGAGGGTACAAGCTACCTACGACCTTATTGGATCCAGAATCCAAGGGTATATAGCGGCCTACGACTTTATCAGATCCAGAACCCGAGGGTACAAGCCACCTACGACCTTACTGGATCCAGAATCCGAAGGTACACAAGTTGCTTGTGACCTCATTGGATCCATAACCCAGCACACAAGATAAACATACTACAAGGCCTGAGCTACTCAGAGCGGTCATCACGACCTACTCTGCTGAAGCAGGGCATGTCACGAGACTTCTCCTAGCACCAGGACCTTGATGGTGGCCTTGCGGGAAACAACTGCAGGACGGCACGCAAGCTAAGGCACGCCCGGCTCCAATCATTGGAATGGAGACACGAGCTTGCTCTTCGGTGTTGAACACCAAGCCCCGGTGAGCTCCCAGTGCTCACCAGAGACGTCTCGATATAACTCCAGCTCGACCAGCATCACCTCCAAACTCTGCCTGGTACCACGCAGAGGCTGGGCTCAGAGGATGGAGATGTTGCCTGCACTTCGCGAGAAATTCTCCTAGCTCCAAGCATCTACAAATACAAGAACCTGCAATCTGGTGGACGAACACATGCCCATGGCATGGTGAAAATACTACTCTGCAGCCTCATAGCTCAACTATGCTCGGTGCTTGCCTCCTTCAGTTTCACGGGGCTATTTATAGCCGAAGCCGCGCCCCGGGCAGCTGGCAAAAGTGATGACACTGTCACCACGTGATGTGGAGACCTGTAGTCTGTGCACGATTAAAGGCGATGACATTAACTTTCTTCTGACTCACGACGTCTTTGTCGTTTGTGCATCAATGATGCCTGAGCCCCGCCGCAGAGGTCACATGGCTACAGTAACTCCTCGGTCAGTGGGCAGTTTGTCGTTTTCTGGGTGGCAAGAGCATCTCCGACCACTGTTGACCCGTGACCCTGCAGTCTACGCTACAAGACAAAGTCGGACCCCGTGTCAGATGGCTCCACACCTACCTTAGCCCTCCTTTTGACGATGACTTCACGACTGATATGAACCCGCTAGGGTTTGTTCCCGATCTTTCGATGAGAGGCGTGGATAACTCGATTGAAGAGGAGATGACGTTCCCGGCTCGACTACAACCCTTCAAGGCTGCGCCTTAGCAACCGATACACCACTTCCTATGGCTGTCGCCATCTTGTGGAGCACGTCACCCGGCCACTAGGGCCCCTGTTCTGCAAGCAATCGAAGAACTAGCAAGAACAAGTGTTGAACAAGTACTGAATTTACTAGATGGGAATGAAAGATTGCAAACTCCAACTCAATCACAATAATGGCGGGGTTCTCAAGACAGGAAGACGGGCGACTGGACCAGCACGCGCTTCAAGCAAGTAGCAACGGCTAAACTTGATCTAAACAAAACCCGAACTGTTTGTGGTGGCTATGGGGCAATATAAGGACATAGGAGGACGACCAAAGGGGTGTTGGGGTCGACCTCTAACCCTAGGACACGTCCGTAATGGACCCAACTTGATACACGACCCATTGGGCCAAATAAGGTGGCGCAGCACCTGGAACAGATTGACATCGGGTCAATGTTTGGACGATTTCGGCCGCCTCAGAATAGATATGGACTTGGGACCAGATCCATATGAATGGTGACTTCATCACGGTTCCAGGAAGTACTTGAACGCCCCAATCCGACTCCGTATGCGACCGTGGCGTCCGTCACAAGATGATGCTTTTCTGCAGTCCGAATCCAGCCTGCGCGAGTCCTTCTCCCTTTCGGTCTTGACCATGATTCCTAATCAAAACAAGAGTGCACGTGTCTCCACAATCTAAATATGATGAACAAGAACTTAGAAGTGAACTCACTTGATTATTAAGTTGACGAGCACGGGCACGAGTAATAGGGCCAGCAATAACACGATCTTGTGTAGGCGAGGATGTATCGTTGGTAGTGATGTCCTCATCATCCTCCCCTTCTTGCATTTGAGTCGTCCTCAACTCAAGCTCACCTTCTTCTCCCAAATATGGCTTCAAATCGTGCGTGTTTAACCTTGACTTAGCCTTTTGACGTGTAGTGCAACGTGCAACAAATCTCTCCACATCTCTTCTCATTTTTGGCCAAAAGAAATGACCAGCAAGTATGTCTTCTGTCTTTTTAACTCCAAAATGCCCCATCAAGCCACCTCCATGCGCTTCCTGCAACAACAACAAGCGAACGGAGCTAGCTGGAATGCATAGCTTGTTAGCTCTAAAAACAAACCCATCACTACAATGAATATGTTCCACCCTTTGCCATCCTTACAATGCAGCAACACATCTCTAAAATCAGGATCAGTAACATATTGGTCTTTAATTGTTTCTAATCCAAAGATCTTGTAATCTAGTTGGTTCAGCAAAGTATATCTCCTAGACAAAGCATCAGCAATCACATTTTCTTTCCCTTTTTTGTGCTTAATAACATAAGGAAAAGATTCAATAAATTCAACCCACTTAGCATGTCTACGGTTCAGTTTTCCTTGACTACGAATATGCTTCAAAGATTCATGATCAGAATGAATAACAAATTCTTTGGGCCATAAATAATGCTGCCACGTTTCCAAAGTTCGAACAAGAGCAAGTACTCCGAAATAGTGCATTCGGGTCCGAAACAAAAGTTTTGCATCTTCTTATGTGTCCAAGGTAAGCGAAATGCTCTGAAACACTCCCAAACATCATTTTGGGTCCAATGGAGTAGAGTGGATGCTTCACAACTTCGGTACCGCGAAATAGTGCATTCGGGCCGGAAGCACAAGTTTTGCATCTTCTTACATGCGGAAGGTTAGCGAAATGCTCTGAACACACCCAAACATCATTTTGGATCCAATGGAGTAGAATGGATGTTTCACAACTTCAGTACCCCGAAATGGTGCATTCAGGCTTGAAACACTAGTATTGTGTCGTTTTACGTGTCGAAGGTTAGCAAAATGCTCCGAAACACACCCAAACATCATTTTGGGTCCAATGGAGTAGAATGGATGCTTCACAACTTCGGTACCCCGAAATAGTGCATTCGGGCCCGAAACACAGGTTTAACGTCTTTTTACGTGATGATGGTTGGCAAAATCTTTGCGAAACACACACAAACATGATTTTGCGTCCAATGGAGTAGAATGGATGCTTCACAACTTCGTTACCTCGAAATAGTGTATTCAGGCGTGAAACATAAGTTTTGCATCTTTTTACGTGCCGAAGGTAAGCGAAATGCTCTGAAACACACCCAAACATCATTTTGGGTCCAATGGAGTAGAACGGATGCTTCAAAACTTTGGTACCCCGAAATAGTGCATTCGGGCCCGAAGCACAAGTTTTGCATCTTCTTATGTGTCCAAGGTAAGCGAAATGCTCTGAAACACTCCCAAACATAATTTTGGGTCCAATGGAGTTGAATGGATGCTTCACAACTTCGGTACTCCGAAATAGTGCATTCGAGCCCGAAGCACAAGTTTTGCATCTTCTTACATGCGGAAGGTTAGCGAAATGCTCTGAACACATCCAAATATCATTTTGGGTCTAATGGAGTAGAATGGATGTTTCACAACTTCAAGATTCGAAATAGTGCATTCGGGCCCAAAGCACAAGTTTTGCATCTTTTTATGTGTCCAAGGTAACCGTAATGCTCGAAACACACCCAAACATCATTTTCGGTCCAATGGAGTAGGATTGATGCTTCACAACTTCGGTACCTCGAAATAGTGCATTCGGGTCCGAAACAAAAGTTTTGCATCTTCTTATGTGTCCAAGGTAAGCGAAATGCTCGAAACAATCCCAAACATCATTTTGGGTCCAATGGAGTAGAGTGGATGCTTCACAACTTCGGTACCCCGAAATAGTGCATTAGGGTCGGAAGCACAAGTTTTGCATCTTCTTACATGCGGAATGTTAGCGAAATGCTCTGAACACACCCAAACATCAGTTTGGATCCAATGGAGTAGAATGGATGTTTCACAACTTCAGTACCCGAAATGGTGCATTCAGGCTTGAAACACAAGTATTGTGTCGTTTTACGTGTCGAAGGTTAGCAAAATGCTCTGAAACACACCCAAACATCATTTTGGGTCCAATGGAGTAGAAAGGATGCTTCACAACTTCGGTACCCCGAAATAGTGCATTCGGGCCCGAAACACAGGTTTAACGTCTTTTTACGTGATGATGGTTGGCAAAATGCTCCGAAACACACACAAACATCATTTTGCGTCCAATGGAGTAGAATGGATGCTTCACAACTTCGTTACCTCGAAATAGTGCATTCAGGCGTGAAACATAAGTTTTGCATCTTTTTACGTGCCGAAGGTAAGCGAAATGCTCTGAAACACACCCAAACATCATTTTGGGTCCGATGGAGTAGAACGGATGCTTCAAAACTTCGGTACCCCAAAAAAGTGCATTCGGGTCCGAAACAAAAGTTTTGCATCTTCTTATGTGTCCAAGCTAATTGAAATGCTCTGAAACACTCCCAAACATAATTTTGGGTCCAATGGAGTTGAATGGATGCTTCACAACTTCGGTACTCCGAAATAGTGCATTCGAGCCCGAAGCACAAGTTTTGCATCTTCTTACATGCGGAAGGTTAGCGAAATGCTCTGAACACATCCAAATATCATTTTGGGTCTAATGGAGTAGAATGGATGTTTCACAACTTCGGTACTCCGAAATAGTGCATTCGGGCCCAAAGCACAAGTTTTGCATCTTTTTATGTGTCCAAGGTAACCGTAATGCTCTGAAACACACCCAAACATCATTTTGGGTCCAATGGAGTAGAACGGATGCTTCAAAACTTCGGTACCCCGAAAAAGTGCATTCGAGTCCGAAACAAAAGTTTTGCATCTTCTTATGTGTCCAAGCTAATTGAAATGCTCTGAAACATTCCCAAACATCATTTTGGGTCCAATGGAGTAGAATGGATGCTTCACAACTTCGGTACCCCGAAATAGTGCATTCGGGCCCGAAACACAAGTTTTGCATCTTCTTACATGCGGAAGGTTAGCGAAATGCTCTGAACACATCCAAATATCATTTTGGGTCCAATGGAGTAGAATGGATGTTTCACAACTTCAGTACTCGGAAATAGTGCATTCGGGCCCAAAGCATAAGTTTTGCATCTTTTTATGTGTCCAAGGTAACCGCAATGCACTGAAACACACCCAAACATCATTTTGGGTCCAATGGAGTAGAATGGATGCTTCACAACTTCGGTACCTCGAAATAGTGCATTCGGGTCCGAAACAAAAGTTTTGCATCTTCTTATGTGTCCGAGGTAAGCGAAATGCTCTGAAACACTCCCAAACATCATTTTGGGTCCAATGGAGTAGAGTGGATGCTTCACAACTTCGGTACCGCGAAATAGTGCATTCGGGCCGGAAGCACAACTTTGCATCTTCTTACATGCGGAAGGTTAGCGAAATGCTCTGAAACACACCAAAACATCATTTTTGGTCCAATGGAGTAGAAAGGATGTTTCACAACTTCAGTACCCGAAATGGTGCATTCAGGCTTGAAACACAAGTATTGTGTCGTTTTACGTGTCGAAGGTTAGCAAAATGCTCTGAAACACACCCAAACATCATTTTGGGTCCAATGGAGTAGAAAGGATGCTTCACAACTTCGGTACCCCGAAATAGTGCATTCGGGCCCGAAACACAGGTTTAACGTCTTTTTACGTGATGATGGTTGGCAAAATGCTCCGAAGCACACACAAACATCATTTTGCGTCCAATGGAGTAGAATGGATGCTTCACAACTTCGTTACCTCGAAATAGTGCATTCAGGCGTGAAACATAAGTTTTGCATCTTTTTACGTGCCGAAGGTAAGCGAAATGCTCTGAAACACACCCAAACATCATTTTGGGTCCAATGGAGTAGAACGGATGCTTCAAAACTTTGGTACCCCGAAATAGTGCATTCGGGTCCGAAACAAAAGTTTTGCATTTTCTTATGTGTCCAAGCTAAGTGAAATGCTCTAAAACACTCCCAAACATCATTTTGGGTCCAATGGAGTAGAATGGATGCTTCACAACTTCGGTACTCCGAAATAGTGCATTCGGGCCCGAAGCACAAGTTTTGCATCTTCTTACATGCAGAAGGTTAGCGAAATGCTCTGAACACATCCAAATATCATTTTGGGTCCAATGGAGTAGAATGGATGTTTCACAACTTCGATTCTCGAAATAGTGCATTCGGGCCCAAAGCACAAGTTTTGCATCTTTTTATGTGTCCAAGGTAACCGTAATGCTTCGAAACATACCCAAACATCATTTTGGGTCCAATGGAGTAGAACGGATGCTTCAAAACTTCGGTACCCTGAAAAAGTGCATTCGAGTCCGAAACAAAAGTTTTGCATCTTCTTATGTGTCCAAGCTAATTGAAATGCTCTGAAACATTGCCAAACATCATTTTGGGTCCAATGGAGTAGAATGGATGCTTCACAACTTCGGTACTCCGAAATAGTGCATTCGGGTCGGAAGCACAAGTTTTGCATCTTCTTACATGCGGAAGGTTAGCGAAATACTCTGAACACACCCAAACATCATTTTGGATCCAATGGAGTAGAATGGATGTTTCACAACTTCAGTACCCCGAAATGGTGCATTCAGGCTTGAAACACAAGTATTGTGTCGTTTTACGTGTCGAAGTTAGCAAAATGCTCCGAAACACACCCAAACATCATTTTGGGTCCAATGGAGTAGAATGGATGCTTCACAACTTTGGTACTCTGAAATAGTGCATTCGGGCCCGAAACACGGGTTTAACGTCTTTTTACATGATGATGGTTGGCAAAATGCTCGAAACACACACAAACATCATTTTGCGTCCAATGGAGTAGAATGGATGCTTCACAACTTCGTTAACTCGAAATAGTGCATTCGGTGTGAAACATAAGTTTTGCATCTTTTTACGTGTCGAAGGTAAGCGAAATGCTCGAAACACACCCAAACATCATTTTGGGTCCGATGGAGTAGAACGGATGCTTCAAAACTTCGGTACCCCGAAAAAGTGCATTCGGGTCCGAAACAAAAGTTTTGCATCTTCTTATGTGTCCAAGCAAATTGAAATGCTCGAAACATTCCCAAACATAATTTTGGGTCCAATGGAGTTGAATGGATGCTTCACAACTTCGGTACTCCGAAATAGTGCATTCGAGCCCGAAGCACAAGTTTTGCATCTTCTTACATGCGGAAGGTTAGCGAAATGCTCTGAACACATCCAAATATCATTTTGGGTCTAATGGAGTAGAATGGATGTTTCACAACTTCAGTATTCCGAAATAGTGCATTCGGGCCCAAAGCACAAGTTTTGCATCTTTTTATGTGTCCAAGGTAACGGTAATGCTCTGAAACACACCCAAACATCATTTTTGGTCCAATGGAGTAGAACGGATGCTTCAAAACTTCGGTACCCCGAAAAAGTGCATTCGAGTCCGAAACAAAAGTTTTGCATCTTCTTATGTGTCCAAGCTAATTGAAATGCTCGAAACATTCCCAAACATCATTTTGCGTCCAATGGAGTAGAATGGATGCTTCACAACTTCGGTACTCCGAAATAGTGCATTCGGGTACGAAGCACAAGTTTTGCATCTTCTTACATGCGGAAGGTTAGCGAAATGCTCGAACACATCCAAATATCATTTTGGGTCCAATGGAGTAGAATGGATGTTTCACAACTTCAGTACTCCGAAATAGTGCATTCGGGCCCAAAGCACAAGTTTTGCATCTTTTTATGTGTCCAAGGTTACCGCAATGCACTAAAACACACCCAAACATCATTTTGGGTCCAATGGAGTAGAATGGATGCTTCACAACTTCGGTACCTCGAAATAGTGCATTCGGGTCCGAAACAAAAGTTTTGCATCTTCTTATGTGTCCGAGGTAAGCGAAATGCTCTAAACACTCCCAAACATCATTTTGGGTCCAATGGAGTAGAATGGATGTTTCACAACTTCGGTACCGCGAAATTGTGCATTCGGGCCGGAAGCACAACTTTGCATCTTCTTACATGCGGAAGGTTAGCGAAATGCTCTGAACACACCCAAACATCATTTTGGATCCAATGGAGTAGAATGGATGTTTCACAACTTCGCACTCGAAATGGTGCATTCGGGCTTGAAACACAAGTATTGTGTCGTTTTACGTGTCGAAGGTTAGCAAAATGCTCCGAAACACACCCAAACATCATTTTGGGTCCAATGGAGTAGAATGGATGCTTCACAACTTCGGTACCCCGAAATAGTGCATTCGGGCCCGAAACACAGGTTTAACGTCTTTTTACGTGATGATGGTTGGCAAAATGCTCCGAAACACACACAAACATCATTTTGCGTCCAATGGAGTAGAATGGATGCTTCACAACTTCGTTACCTCGAAATAGTGTATTCAGGCGTGAAACATGAGTTTTGCATCTTTTTACGTGCCGAAGGTAAGCGAAATGCTCTGAAACACACCCAAACATCATTTTGGGTCCAATGGAGTAGAACGGATGCTTCAATACTTTGGTACCCCGAAATAGTGCATTCGGGTCCGAAACAAAAGTTTTGCATCTTCTTATGTGTCCAAGCTAAGTGAAATGCTCTGAAACACTCCCAAACATCATTTTGGCTCCAATGGAGTAGAATGGATGCTTCACAACTTTGGTACTCGAATAGTGCATTCGGGCCCGAAGCACAAGTTTTGCATCTTCTTATGTGTCCAAGCTAAGTGAAATGCTCTGAAACACTCCCAAACATCATTTTGGGTCCAATGGAGTAGAGTGGATGCTTCACAACTTCGGTACCCCGAAATAGTGCATTCGGGTCGGAAGCACAAGTTTTGCATCTTCTTACATGCGGAATGTTAGCGAAATGCTCTGAACACACCCAAACATCAGTTTGGATCCAATGGAGTAGAATGGATGTTTCACAACTTCAGTACCCGAAATGGTGCATTCAGGCTTGAAACACAAGTATTGTGTCGTTTTACGTGTCGAAGGTTAGCAAAATGCTCCGAAACACACCCAAACAACATTTTGGGTCCAATGGAGTAGAAAGGATGCTTCACAACTTCGGTACCCCGAAATAGTGCATTCGGGCCCGAAACACAGGTTTAACATCTTTTTACGTGATGATGGTTGGCAAAATGCTCCGAAACACAGACAAACATCATTTTGCGTCCAATGGAGTAGAATGGATGCTTCACAACTTTGTTACCTCGAAATAGTGCATTCAGGCGTGAAACATAAGTTTTGCATCTTTTTACGTGCCGAAGGTAAGCGAAATGCTCTGAAACACACCCAAACATCATTTTGGGTCCAATGGAGTAGAACGGATGCTTCAAAACTTCGGTAGCCCGAAATAGTGCATTCGGGTCCGAAACAAAAGTTTTGCATCTTCTTATGTGTCCTAGCTAAGTGAAATGCTCTGAAACACTCCCAAACATCATTTTGGGTCCAATGGAGTAGAATGGATGCTTCACAACTTTGGTACTCCGAAATAGTGCATTCGGGCCCGAAGCACAAGTTTTGCATCTTCTTACATGCGGAAGGTTAGCGAAATGCTCTGAACACATCGAAATATCATTTTGGGTCCAATGGAGTAGAATGGATGTTTCACAACTTCAGTACTCCGAAATAGTGCATTCGGGCCCAAAGCACAAGTTTTGCATCTTTTTATGTGTCCAAGGTAACCGCAATGCACTGAAACACACCCAAACATCATTTTGGGTCCAATGGAGTAGAATGGATGCTTCACAACTTCGGTACCTCGAAATAGTGCATTCGGGTCCGAAACAAAAGTTTTGCATCTTCTTATGTGTCCGAGGTAAGCGAAATGCTCTGAAACACTCCCAAACATCATTTTGGGTCCAATGGAGTAGAGTGGATGCTTCACAACTTCGGTACCGCGAAATAGTGCATTCGGGCCGGAAGCACAACTTTGCATCTTCTTACATGCGGAAGGTTAGCGAAATGCTCTGAACACACCCAAACATCATTTTGGATCCAATGGAGTAGAATGGATGTTTCACAACTTCAGTACCCCGAAATGGTGCATTCAGGCTTGAAACACAAGTATTGTGTCGTTTTACGTGTCGAAGGTTAGCAAAATGCTCCGAAACACACCCAAACATCATTTTGGGTCCAATGGAGTAGAATGGATGCTTCACAACTTCGGTACCCCGAAATAGTGCATTCGGGCCCAAAACACGAGTTTAACGTCTTTTTACGTGATGATGGTTGGCAAAATGCTCCAAAACACACACAAACATCATTTTGCGTCCAAAGGAGTAGAATGGATGCTTCACAACTTCGTTACCTCGAAATAGTGCATTCGGGCGTGAAACATAAGTTTTGCATCTTTTTACGTGCCGAAGGTACGCGAAATGCTCTAAAACACTCCCAAACATCATTTTGTGTCCAATGGAGTAGAATGGATGCTTCACAACTTCGATACTCCCAAATAGTGCATTCGGGCCCGAAACACAAGTTTTGCATCTCCTTATGTGTCGAAGCTATGTAAAAAGCTCTAAAACACTCCCAAACATAATTTTGGGTCCAATGGAGTAGAATGGATGCTTCACAACTTTGGTACCTCGAAATAGTGCATTCGGGTCCGAAACAAAAGTTTTGCATCTTCTTATGTGTCCAAGGTAAGCGAAATGCTCTGAAACACTCCCAAACATAATTTTGGGTCCAATGGAGTAGAATGGATGCTTCACAACTTTGGTACCTCGAAATAGTGCATTCGGGTCCGAAACAAAAGTTTTGCATCTTCTTATGTGTCCAAGGTAAGCGAAATGCTCTGAAACACTCCCAAACATCATTTTGGGTCCAATGGAGTAGAGTGGATGCTTCACAACTTTGGTACCCCGAAATAGTGCATTCGGGTCGGAAGCACAAGTTTTGCATCTTCTTACATGCGGAAGGTTAGCGAAATGCTCGAACACACCCAAACATCATTTTGGATCCAATGGAGTAGAATGGATGTTTCACAACTCGGTACTCCGAAATGGTGCATTCAAGCTTGAAACACAAGTATTGTGTCGTTTTACGTGTCGAAGGTTAGCAAAATGCTCCGAAACACAACAAACATCATTTTGGGTCCAATGGAGTAGAATGGATGCTTCACAACTTCGGTACCCGAAATAGTGCATTCGAGCCCGAAGCACAAGTTTTGCATCTTCTTACATGCGGAAGGTTAGCGAAATGCTCTGAACACATCCAAATATCATTTTGGGTCTAATGGAGTAGAATGGATGTTTCACAACTTCGCACTCCGAAATAGTGCATTCGGGCCCAAAGCACAAGTTTTGCATCTTTTTATGTGTCCAAGGTAACGGTAATGCTCTGAAACACACCCAAACATCATTTTCGGTCCAATGGAGTAGAATGGATGCTTCACAACTTCGGTACCTCGAAATAGTGCATTCGGGTCCGAAACAAAAATTTTGCATCTTCTTATGTGTCCAAGGTAAGCGAAATGCTCTCAAACACTCCCAAACATCATTTTGGGTCCAATGGAGTAGAGTGGATGCTTCACAACTTCGGCACCCCGAAATAGTGCATTAGGGTCGGAAGCACAAGTTTTGCATCTTCTTACATGCGGAAGGTTAGCGAAATGCTCGAACACACCCAAACATCATTTTGGATCCAATGGAGTAGAATGGATGTTTCACAACTTCAAGACTCCGAAATGGTGCATTCGGGCTTGAAACACAAGTATTGTGTCGTTTTACGTGTCGAAGGTTAGCAAAATGCTCCGAAACACACCAAACATCATTTTGGGTCCAATGGAGTAGAATGGATGCTTCACAACTTCGGTACCCCGAAATAGTGCATTCGGGCCCGAAACACGGTTTAATGTCTTTTTACGTGATGATGTTTGGCAAAATGCTCGAAACACACACAAACATCATTTTGCGTCCAAAGGAGTAGAATGGATGCTTCACAACTTCGTTACCTCGAAATAGTGCATTGAGGCGTGAAACATAAGTTTTGCATCTTTTTACGTGCCGAAGGTAAGCGAAATGCTCGAAACACACCCGAACATCATTTTGGGTCCAATGGAGTAGAATGGATGCTTCACAACTTCGGTACCCCGAAATAGTGCATTCGGGCCCGAAGCACCAGTTTTGCATCTTCTTATGTGTCCAAGGTAAGCGAAATGCTCTGAAACACTCCCAAACATAATTTTGGGTCCAATGGAGTTGAATGGATGCTTCACCACTTCGGTACACCGAAATAGTGCATTCGAGCCCGAAGCACAAGTTTTGCATCTTCTTACATGCAGAAGGTTAGCGAAATGCTCTGAACACATCCAAATATCATTTTGGGTCTAATGGAGTAGAATGGATGTTTCACAACTTCAGTATTCCGAAATAGTGCATTCGGGCCCAAAGCACAAGTTTTGCATCTTTTTATGTGTCCAAGGTAACGGTAATGCTCTGAAACACACCCAAACATCATTTTGGGTCCAATGGAGTAGAACGGATGCTTCAAAACTTCGGTACCCGAAAAAGTGCATTCGAGTCCGAAACAAAAGTTTTGCATCTTCTTATGTGTCCAAGCTAATTGAAATGCTCTGAAACATTGCCAAACATCATTTTGGGTCCAATGGAGTAGAATGGATGCTTCACAACTTCGGTACTCCGAAATAGTGCATTCGGGTCGGAAGCACAAGTTTTGCATCTTCTTACATGCGGAAGGTTAGCGAAATGCTCTGAACACATCCAAATATCATTTTGGGTCCAATGGAGTAGAATGGATGTTTCACAACTTCAGTACTCCGAAATAGTGCATTCGGGCCCAAAGCACAAGTTTTGCATCTTTTTATGTGGCCAAGGCAACCGCAATGCACTGAAACACACCCAAACATCATTTTGGGTCCAATGGAGTAGAATGGATGCTTCACAACTTCGGTACCACGAAATAGTGCATTCGGGTCCGAAACAAAAGTTTTGCATCTTCTTATGTGTCCGAGGTAAGCGAAATGCTCTGAAACACTCCCAAACATCATTTTGGGTCCAATGGAGTAGAGTGGATGCTTCACAACTTCGGTGCCGCGAAATAGTGCATTCGGGCGGAAGCACAACTTTGCATCTTCTTACATGCGAAGGTTAGCGAAATGCTCGAACACACCCAAACATCATTTTGGATCCAATGGAGTAGAATGGATGTTTCACAACTTCGCACCCGAAATGGTGCATTCGGGCTTGAAACACAAGTATTGTGTCGTTTTACGTGTCGAAGGTTAGCAAAATGCTCCGAAACACACCCAAACATTATTTTGGGTCCAATGGAGTAGAATGGATGCTTCACAACTTCGGTACCCCGAAATAGTGCATTCGGGCCCAAAACACAGGTTTAACGTCTTCTTACGTGATGATGGTTGGCAAAATGCTCCGAAACACACACAAACATCATTTTGCGTCCAAAGGAGTAGAATGGATGCTTCACAACTTCGTTACCTCGAAATAGTGCATTCGGGCGTGAAACATAAGTTTTGCATCTTTTTACGTGCCGAAGGTACGCGAAATGCTCTGAAACACACCCAAACATCATTTTGGGTCCAATGGAGTAGAACGGATGCTTCAAAACTTTGGTACCCCGAAATAGTGCATTCGGGTCCGAAACAAAAGTTTTGCATCTTCTTATGTGTCCAAGCTAAGTGAAATGCTCTGAAACACTCCCAAACATCATTTTGGGTCCAATGGAGTAGAATGGATGCTTCACAACTTCGGTACTCCGAAATAGTGCATTCGGGCCCGAAGCACAAGTTTTGCATCTTGTTATGTGTCCAAGGTAACCGTAATGCTCGAAACACACCCAAACATCATTTTCGGTCCAATGGAGTAGAATGGATGCTTCACAACTTCGGTACCTCGAAATAGTGCATTCGGGTCCGAAACAAAAGTTTTGCATCTTCTTATGTGTCCAAGGTAAGCGAAATGCTCGAAACACTCCCAAACATCATTTTCGGTCCAATGGAGTAGAGTGGATGCTTCACAACTTCGGTACCCCGAAATAGTGCATTCGGGTCGGAAGCACAAGTTTTGCATCTTCTTACATGCGGAATGTTAGCGAAATGCTCTGAACACACCCAAACATCAGTTTGGATCCAATGGAGTAGAATGGATGTTTCACAACTTCAGTACCCCGAAATGGTGCATTCAGGCTTGAAACACAAGTATTGTGTCGTTTTACGTGTCGAAGGTTAGCAAAATGCTCCGAAACACACCCAAACATCATTTTGGGTCCAATGGAGTAGAATGGATGCTTCACAACTTCGGTACCCGAAATAGTGCATTCGGGCCCGAAACACGGGTTTAATGTCTTTTTACGTGATGATGGTTGGCAAAATGCTCGAAACACACACAAACATCATTTTGCGTCCAAAGGAGTAGAATGGATGCTTCACAACTTCGTTACCTCGAAATAGTGCATTCGGGCGTGAAACATAAGTTTTGCATCTTTTTACGTGCCGAAGGTAAGAGAAATGCTACGAAACACACCCAAACATCATTTTGGGTCCAATGGAGTAGAACGGATGCTTCAAAACTTCGGTAGCCCGAAATAGTGCATTCGGGTCCGAAACAAAAGTTTTGCATCTTCTTATGTGTCCAAGGTAAACGAAATGCTCTGAAACACTCCCAAACATGATTTTGGGTCCAATGGAGTAGAATGGATGCTTCACAACTTCGGTACCCCGAAATAGTGCATTCGGGCCCGAAGCACAAGTTTTGCATCTTCTTATGTGTCCAAGGTAACCGTAATGCTCGAAACACACCCAAACATCATTTTGGGTCCAATGGAGTAGAATGGATGCTTCACAACTTCGGTACCCCGAAATAGTGCATTCGGGCCCGAAGCACCAGTTTTGCATCTTCTTATGTGTCCAAGGTAAGCGAAATGCTCTGAAACACTCCCAAACATAATTTTGGGTCCAATGGAGTTGAATGGATGCTTCACCACTTCGGTACACCGAAATAGTGCATTCGAGTCGGAAGCACAAGTTTTGCATCTTCTTACATGCGGAAGGTTAGCGAAATGCTCGAACACACCCAAACATCATTTTGGATCCAATGGAGTAGAATGGATGTTTCACAACTCAAGATCTCGAAATGGTGCATTCAAGCTTGAAACACAAGTATTGTGTCGTTTTACGTGTCGAAGGTTAGCAAAATGCTCCGAAACACAGCAAACATCATTTTGGGTCCAATGGAGTTGAATGGATGCTTCACCACTTCGGTACACCGAAATAGTGCATTCGAGCCCGAAGCACAAGTTTTGCATCTTCTTACATGCAGAAGGTTAGCGAAATGCTCTGAACACATCCAAATATCATTTTGGGTCTAATGGAGTAGAATGGATGTTTCACAACTTCAAGATACTCGAAATAGTGCATTCGGGCCCAAAGCACAAGTTTTGCATCTTTTTATGTGTCCAAGGTAACCGTAATGGTCCGAAACACACCCAAACATTATTTTGGGTCCAATGGAGTAGAATGGATGCTTCACAACTTCGGTACCTCGAAATAGTGCATTCGGGTCCGAAACAAAAGTTTTGCATCTTCTTATGTGTGCAAGGTAAACGAAATGCTCTGAAAGACTCCCAAACATGATTTTGGGTCCAGTGGAGTAGAATGGATGCTTCACAACTTTGCTACCCCGAAATAGTGCATTCGGGTTCGAAACAAAAGTTTTGTATCTTCTTACATGCGGAAGGTTAGCGAAATGCTCGAACACACCCAAACATCATTTTGGATCCAATGGAGTAGAATGGATGTTTCACAACTTCGCATACTCGAAATGGTGCATTCGGGCTTGAAACACAAGTATTGTGTCGTTTTACGTGTCGAAGGTTAGCAAAATGCTCCGAAACACACCAAACATCATTTTGGGTCCAATGGAGTAGAATGGATGCTTCACAACTTCGGTACCCCGAAATAGTGCATTCGGGCCCGAAACACGGGTTTAATGTCTTTTTACGTGATGATGGTTGGCAAAATGCTCGAAACACACACAAACATCATTTTGCGTCCAAAGGAGTAGAATGGATGCTTCACAACTTCGTTACCTCGAAATAGTGCATTGAGGCGTGAAACATAAGTTTTGCATCTTTTTACGTGCCGAAGGTCGGCGAAATGCTCGAAACACACCCGGACATCATTTTGGGTCCAATGGAGTAGAACGGATGCTTCAAAACTTCGGTACCCCGAAATAGTGCATTCGGGTCCGAAACAAAAGTTTTGCATCTTCTTATGTGTCCAAGCTAAGCGAAATGCTCTGAAACACTCCCAAACATCATTTTGGGTCCAATGGAGTTGAATGGATGCTTCACAACTTCGGTACTCCGAAATAGTGCATTCGAGCCCGAAGCACAAGTTTTGCATCTTCTTACATGCGGAAGGTTAGCGAAATGCTCTGAACACATCCAAATATCATTTTGGGTCTAATGGAGTAGAATGGATGTTTCACAACTTCGATACTCGAAATAGTGCATTCGGGCCCAAAGCACAAGTTTTGCATCTTTTTATGTGTCCAAGGTAACCGTAATGGTCCGAAACACACCCAAACATCATTTTGGGTCCAATGGAGTAGAATGGATGCTTCACAACTTCGGTACCTCGAAATAGTGCATTCGGGTCCGAAACAAAAGTTTTGCATCTTCTTATGTGTCCGAGGTAAGCGAAATGCTCTGAAACACTCCCAAACATCATTTTGGGTCCAATGGAGTAGAATGGATGCTTCACAACTTCGGTACTCCGAAATAGTGCATTCGGGTCGGAAGCACAAGTTTTGCATCTTCTTACATGCGGAAGGTTAGCGAAATACTCTGAACACACCCAAACATCATTTTGGATCCAATGGAGTAGAATGGATGTTTCACAACTTCGATACTCGAAATGGTGCATTCGGGCTTGAAACACAAGTATTGTGTCGTTTTACGTGTCGAAGGTTAGCAAAATGCTCCAAAACACACCAAACATCATTTTGGGTCCAATGGAGTAGAATGGATGCTTCACAACTTCGGTACCCGAAATAGTGCATTCGGGCCCGAAACACGGGTTTAATGTCTTTTTACGTGATGATGGTTGGCAAAATGCTCAAAACACACACAAACATCATTTTGCGTCCAAAGGAGTAGAATGGATGCTTCACAACTTCGTTACCTCGAAATAGTGCATTGAGGCGTGAAACATAAGTTTTGCATCTTTTTACGTGCCGAAGGTCGGCGAAATGCTCGAAACACACCCGGACATCATTTTGGGTCCAATGGAGTAGAACGGATGCTTCAAAACTTCGGTACCCGAAATAGTGCAATCGGGTCCGAAACAAAAGTTTTGCATCTTCTTATGTGTCCAAGCTAAGTGAAATGCTCTGAAACACTCCCAAACATCATTTTGGGTCCAATGGAGTAGAATGGATGCTTCACAACTTTGGTACTCCGAAATAGTGCATTCGGGCCCGAAGCACAAGTTTTGCATCTTCTTACATGCGGAAGGTTAGCGAAATGCTCTGAACACATCGAAATATCATTTTGGGTCCAATGGAGTAGAATGGATGTTTCACAACTTCAAGATTCTCGAAATAGTGCATTCGGGCCCAAAGCACAAGTTTTGCATCTTTTTATGTGTCCAAGGTAACCGTAATGCTGCGAAACACACCCAAACATCATTTTGGGTCCAATGGAGTAGAACGGATGCTTCAAAACTTCGGTACCCGAAAAAGTGCATTCGAGTCCGAAACAAAAGTTTTGCATCTTCTTATGTGTCCAAGCTAATTGAAATGCTCGAAACATTACCAAACATCATTTTGGGTCCAATGGAGTAGAATGGATGCTTCACAACTTTGGTACTCCGAAATAGTGCATTCGGGTCGGAAGCACAAGTTTTGCATCTTCTTACATGCGGAAGGTTAGCGAAATGCTCTGAACACATCCAAATATCATTTTGGGTCCAATGGAGTAGAATGGATGTTTCACAACTTCAGTACTCCGAAATAGTGCATTCGGGCCCAAAGCACAAGTTTTGCATCTTTTTATGTGTCCAAGGTAACCGCAATGCACTGAAACACACCCAAACATCATTTTGGGTCCAATGGAGTAGAATGGATGCTTCACAACTTCGGTACCTCGAAATAGTGCATTCGGGTCCGAAACAAAAGTTTTGCATCTTCTTATGTGTCCGAGGTAAGCGAAATGCTCTGAAACACTCCCAAACATCATTTTGGGTCCAATGGAGTAGAGTGGATGCTTCACAACTTCGGTACCGCGAAATAGTGCATTCGGGCCGGAAGCACAACTTTGCATCTTCTTACATGCGGAAGGTTAGTGAAATGCTCGAACATACCCAAACATCATTTTGGATCCAATGGAGTAGAATGGATGTTTCACAACTTCGGTACCCGAAATGGTGCATTCAGGCTTGAAACACAAGTATTGTGTCGTTTTACGTGTCGAAGGTTAGCAAAATGCTCCGAAACACACCCAAACATCATTTTGGGTCCAATGGAGTAGAATGGATGCTTCACAACTTCGGTACCCGAAATAGTGCATTCGGGCCCGAAACACGGGTTTAACGTCTTTTTACGTGATGATGGTTGGCAAAATGCTCGAAACACACACAAACATCATTTTGCGTCCAATGGAGTAGAATGGATGCTTCACAACTTCGTTACCTCGAAATAGTGCATTGAGGCGTGAAACATAAGTTTTGCACCTTTTTACGTGCCGAAGGTAAGCGAAATGCTCGAAAGACACCCAAACATCATTTTGGGTCCAATGGAGTAGAACGGATGCTTCAAAAGTTCGGTACCCCGAAATAGTGCATTCGGGTCCGAAACAAAAGTTTTGCATCTTCTTATGTGTCCAAGCTAAGCGAAATGCTCGAAACACTCCCAAACATCATTTTGGGTCCAATGGAGTAGAGTGGATGCTTCACAACTTCGGTACCCGAAATAGTGCATTCGGGTCGCAAGCACAAGTTTTGCATCTTCTTACATGCGGAAGGTTAGCGAAATGCTCGAACACACCCAAACATCATTTTGGATCCAATGGAGTAGAATGGATGTTTCACAACTTCGATACTCCGAAATGGTGCATTCGGGCTTGAAACACAAGTATTGTGTCGTTTTACGTGTCGAAGGTTAGCAAAATGCTCCGAAACACACCCAAACATCATTTTGGGTTCAATGGAGTAGAATGGATGCTTCACAACTTCGGTACCCCGAAATAGTGCATTCGGGCCCGAAACACGGGTTTAACGTCTTTTTACGTGATGATGGTTGGCAAAATGCTCCAAAACACACACAAACATCATTTTGCGTCCAATGGAGTAGAATGGATGCTTCACAACTTCGTTACCTCGAAATAGTGCATTCACGCGTGAAACATAAGTTTTGCATCTTTTTACATGCCGAAGGTAAGAGAAATGCTCCGAAACACACCCAAACATCATTTTGGGCCCAATGGAGTAGAACGGATGCTTCAAAACTTCGGTAGCCCGAAATAGTGCATTCGGGTCCGAAACAAAAGTTTTGCATCTTCTTATGTGTCCTAGCTAAGTGAAATGCTCTGAAACACTCCCAAACATCATTTTGGGTCCAATGGAGTAGAATGGATGCTTCACAACTTCGGTACTCCGAAATAGTGCATTCGGGCCCGAAGCACAAGTTTTGCATCTTCTTACATGCGGAGGGTTAGCGAAATGCTCTGAACACATCCAAATATCATTTTGGGTCCAATGGAGTAGAATGGATGTTTCACAACTTCAGTACTCCGAAATAGTGCATTCGGGCCCAAAGCACAAGTTTTGCATCTTTTTATGTGTCCAAGGTAACCGTAATGCTCTGAAACACACCCAAACATCATTTTGGGTCCAATGGAGTAGAACGGATGCTTCAAAACTTCGGTACCCCGAAAAAGTGCATTCGAGTCCGAAACAAAAGTTTTGCATCTTCTTATGTGTCCAAGCTAATTGAAATGCTCTGAAACACTCCCAAACATCATTTTGTGTCCAATGGAGTAGAATGGATGCTTCACAACTTCAGTACTCCGAAATAGTGCATTCGGGTCCGAAACACAAGTTTTGCATCTTCTTACATGCAGAAGGTTAGCGAAATGCTCTGAACACATCCAAATATCATTTTGGGTCTAATGGAGTAGAATGGATGTTTCACAACTTCAGTATTCCGAAATAGTGCATTCGGGCCCAAAGCACAAGTTTTGCATCTTTTTATGTGTCCAAGGTAACGGTAATGCTCTGAAACACACCCAAACATCATTTTGGGTCCAATGGAGTAGAATGGATGCTTCACAACTTCGGTACCCCGAAATAGTGCATTCGGGTCCGAAACAAAAGTTTTGCATCTTCTTATGTGTCCAAGGTAAGCGAAATGCTCTGAAACACTCCCAAACATCATTTTGGGTCCAATGGAGTAGAATGGATGCTTCACAACTTCGATACCCCGAAATAGTGCATTCGGGCCGGAAGCACAACTTTGCATCTTCTTACATGCGGAAGGTTAGTGAAATGCTCGAACATACCCAAACATCATTTTGGATCCAATGGAGTAGAATGGATGTTTCACAACTTCGATACCCGAAATGGTGCATTCGGGCTTGAAACACAAGTATTGTGTCGTTTTACGTGTCGAAGGTTAGCAAAATGCTCCGAAACACACCCAAACATCATTTTGGGTCCAATGGAGTAGAATGGATGCTTCACAACTTCGGTACCCGAAATAGTGCATTCGGGCCCGAAACACGGGTTTAACGTCTTTTTACGTGATGATGGTTGGCAAAATGCTCGAAACACACACAAACATCATTTTGCGTCCAATGGAGTAGAATGGATGCTTCACAACTTCGTTACCTCGAAATAGTGCATTGAGGCGTGAAACATAAGTTTTGCACCTTTTTACGTGCCGAAGGTAAGCGAAATGCTCGAAACACACCCAAACATCATTTTGGGTCCAATGGAGTAGAACGGATGCTTCAAAAGTTCGGTACCACGAAATAGTGCATTCGGTTTCGAAACAAAAGTTTTGCACCTTCTTATGTGTCCAAGGTAAGCAAAATGCTCCGAAACACTCCCAAACATCATTTTGGGTCCAATGGAGTAGAGTAGATGCTTCACAACTTCGGTACCCCGAAATAGTGCATTCGGGTCGCAAGCACAAGTTTTGCATCTTCTTACATGCGGAAGGTTAGCGAAATGCTCGAACACACCCAAACATCATTTTGGATCCAATGGAGTAGAATGGATGTTTCACAACTTCAAGACTCGAAATGGTGCATTCGGGCTTGAAACACAAGTATTGTGTCGTTTTACGTGTCGAAGGTTAGCAAAATGCTCCGAAACACACCCAAACATCATTTTGGGTTCAATGGAGTAGAATGGATGCTTCACAACTTCGGTACCCGAAATAGTGCATTCGGGCCCGAAACACAGGTTTAACGTCTTTTTACGTGATGATGGTTGGCCAAATGCTCCAAAACACACACAAACATCATTTTGCGTCCAATGGAGTAGAATGGATGCTTCACAACTTCGTTACCTCGAAATAGTGCATTCACACGTGAAACATAAGTTTTGCATCTTTTTACATGCCGAAGGTAAGAGAAATGCTTCCGAAACACACCCAAACATCATTTTGGGTCCAATGGAGTAGAACGGATGCTTCAAAACTTCGGTAGCCCGAAATAGTGCATTCGGGTCCGAAACAAAAGTTTTGCATCTTCTTATGTGTCCTAGCTAAGTGAAATGCTCTGAAACACTCCCAAACATCATTTTGGGTCCAATGGAGTAGAATGGATGCTTCACAACTTCGGTACTCGAAATAGTGCATTCGGGCCCGAAGCACAAGTTTTGCATCTTCTTACATGCGGAAGGTTAGCGAAATGCTCGAACACATCCAAATATCATTTTGGGTCCAATGGAGTAGAATGGATGTTTCACAACTTCGAAGACTCCAAAATAGTGCATTCGGGCCCAAAGCACAAGTTTTGCATCTTTTTATGTGTCCAAGGTAACCGTAATGCTTCGAAACACACCCAAACATCATTTTGGGTCCAATGGAGTAGAACGGATGCTTCAAAACTTCGGTACCCGAAAAAGTGCATTCGAGTCCGAAACAAAAGTTTTGCATCTTCTTATGTGTCCAAGCTAATTGAAATGCTCGAAACATTCCCAAACATCATTTTGGGTCCAATGGAGTAGAATGGATGCTTCACAACTTTGGTACTCCGAAATAGTGCATTCGGGCCCGAAGCACAAGTTTTGCATCTTCTTACATGCGGAAGGTTAGCGAAATGCTCTGAACACATCGAAATATCATTTTGGGTCCAATGGAGTAGAATGGATGTTTCACAACTTCAAGATTCGAAATAGTGCATTCGGGCCCAAAGCACAAGTTTTGCATCTTTTTATGTGTCCAAGGTAACCGCAATGCTTCGAAACACACCCAAACATCATTTTGGGTCCAATGAAGTAGAATGGATGCTTCACAACTTCGGTACCCCGAAATAGTGCATTCGGGTCCGAAACAAAAGTTTTGCACCTTCTTATGTGTCCAAGGTAAGCGAAATGCTTCCGAAACACTCCCAAACATCATTTTGGGTCCAATGGAGTAGAGTGGATGCTTCACAACTTCGGTACCGCGAAATAGTGCATTCGGGCCGGAAGCACAACTTTGCATCTTCTTACATGCGGAAGGTTAGTGAAATGCTCGAACATACCCAAACATCATTTTGGATCCAATGGAGTAGAATGGATGTTTCACAACTTCAGTACCCCGAAATGGTGCATTCAGGCTTGAAACACAAGTATTGTGTTGTTTTACGTGTCGAAGGTTAGCAAAATGCTCCGAAACACACCCAAACATCATTTTGGGTCCAATGGAGTAGAATGGATGCTTCACAACTTCGGTACCCCGAAATAGTGCATTCGGGCCCGAAACACAGGTTTAACGTCTTTTTACGTGATGATGGTTGGCAAAATGCTCGAAACACACACAAACATCATTTTGCGTCCAATGGAGTAGAATGGATGATTCACAACTTCGTTACCTCGAAATAGTGCATTGAGGCGTGAAACATAAGTTTTGCACCTTTTTACGTGCCGAAGGTAAGCGAAATGCTACGAAACACACCCAAACATCATTTTGGGTCCAATGGAGTAGAACGGATGCTTCAAAAGTTCGGTACCTCGAAATAGTGCATTCGGGACCGAAACAAAAGTTTTGCATCTTCTTATGTGTCCAAGCTAAGCGAAATGCTCTCGAAACACTCCCAAACATCATTTTGGGTCCAATGGAGTAGAGTGGATGCTTCACAACTTCGGTACCCGAAATAGTGCATTCGGGTCGCAAGCACAAGTTTTGCATCTTCTTACATGCGGAAGGTTAGCGAAATGCTCGAACACACCCAAACATCATTTTGGATCCAATGGAGTAGAATGGATGTTTCACAACTTCAATACTCTCGAAATGGTGCATTCGGGCTTGAAACACAAGTATTGTGTCGTTTTACGTGTCGAAGGTTAGCAAAATGCTCCGAAACACACCCAAACATCATTTTGGGTTCAATGGAGTAGAATGGATGCTTCACAACTTCGGTACCCCGAAATAGTGCATTCGGGCCCGAAACACAGGTTTAACGTCTTTTTACGTGATGATGGTTGGCCAAATGCTCCAAAACACACACAAACATCATTTTGCGTCCAATGGAGTAGAATGGATGCTTCACAACTTCGTTACCTCGAAATAGTGCATTCACGCATGAAACATAAGTTTTGCATCTTTTTACGTGCCGAAGGTAAGCGAAATGCTCTGAAACACACCCAAACATCATTTTGGGTCCAATGGAGTAGAACGGCTGCTTCAAAACTTCGGTAGCCCGAAATAGTGCATTCGGGTCCGAAACAAAAGTTTTGCATCTTCTTATGTGTCCTAGCTAAGTGAAATGCTCTGAAACACTCCCAAACATCATTTTGGGTCCAATGGAGTAGAATGGATGCTTCACAACTTCGGTACTCCGAAATAGTGCATTCGGGCCCGAAGCACAAGTTTTGCATCTTCTTACATGCGGAGGGTTAGCGAAATGCTCTGAACACATCCAAATATCATTTTGGGTCCAATGGAGTAGAATGGATGTTTCACAACTTCAGTACTCCGAAATAGTGCATTCGGGCCCAAAGCACAAGTTTTGCATCTTTTTATGTGTCCAAGGTAACCGTAATGCTCTGAAACACACCCAAACATCATTTTGGGTCCAATGGAGTAGAACGGATGCTTCAAAACTTCGGTACCCTGAAAAAGTGCATTCGAGTCCGAAACAAAAGTTTTGCATCTTCTTATGTGTCCAAGCTAAGTGAAATGCTCTGAAACACTCCCAAACATCATTTTGGGTCCAATGGAGTAGAATGGATGCTTCACAACTTCGGTACTCCGAAATAGTGCATTCGGGTCGGAAGCACAAGTTTTGCATCTTCTTACATGAGGAAGGTTAGCGAAATGCTCTGAACACATCCAAATATCATTTTGGGTCCAATGGAGTAGAATGGATGTTTCACAACTTCAGTACTCCGAAATAGTGCATTCGGGCCCAAAGCACAAGTTTTGCATCTTTTTATGTGTCCAAGGTAACCGCAATGCACTGAAACACACCCAAACATCATTTTGGGTCCAATGGAGTAGAATGGATGCTTCACAACTTCGGTACCCCGAAATAGTGCATTCGGGTCCGAAACAAAAGTTTTGCATCTTCTTATGTGTCCAAGGTAAGCGAAATGCTCCCGAAACACTCCCAAACATCATTTTGGGTCCAATGGAGTAGAGTGGATGCTTCACAACTTCGGTACCGCGAAATAGTGCATTCGGGCCGAAGCACAACTTTGCATCTTCTTACATGCGGAAGGTTAGTGAAATGCTCGAACATACCCAAACATCATTTTGGATCCAATGGAGTAGAATGGATGTTTCACAACTTCGATACCCCGAAATGGTGCATTCGGGCTTGAAACACAAGTATTGTGTCGTTTTACGTGTCGAAGGTTAGCAAAATGCTCAGAAACACACCCAAACATCATTTTGGGTCCAATGGAGTTGAATGGATGCTTCACAACTTCGGTACCCGAAATAGTGCATTCGGGCCCGAAACACAGGTTTAACGTCTTTTTACGTGATGATGGTTGGCAAAATGCTCTGAAACACACACAAACATCATTTTGCGTCCAATGGAGTAGAATGGATGATTCACAACTTCGTTACCTCGAAATAGTGCATTGAGGCGTGAAACATAAGTTTTGCACCTTTTTACGTGCCGAAGGTAAGCGAAATGCTTCCGAAACACACCCAAACATCATTTTGGGTCCAATGGAGTAGAACGGATGCTTCAAAAGTTCGGTACCACGAAATAGTGCATTCGGGTCCGAAACAAAAGTTTTGCATCTTCTTATGTGTCCAAGCTAAGCGAAATGCTCGAAACACTCTCAAACATCATTTTGGGTCCAATGGAGTAGAGTGGATGCTTCACAACTTCGGTACCCCGAAATAGTGCATTCGGGTCGCAAGCACAAGTTTTGCATCTTCTTACATGCGGAAGGTTAGCGAAATGCTCGAACACACCCAAACATCATTTTGGATCCAATGGAGTAGAATGGATGTTTCACAACTTCAAGATTCGAAATGGTGCATTCGGGCTTGAAACACAAGTATTGTGTCGTTTTACGTGTCGAAGGTTAGCAAAATGCTCCGAAACACACCCAAACATCATTTTGGGTTCAATGGAGTAGAATGGATGCTTCACAACTTCGGTACCCGAAATAGTGCATTCGGGCCCGAAACACGGGTTTAACGTCTTTTTACGTGATGATGGTTGGCCAAATGCTCCAAAACACACACAAACATCATTTTGCGTCCAATGGAGTAGAATGGATGCTTCACAACTTCGTTACCTCGAAATAGTGCATTCACGCGTGAAACATAAGTTTTGCATCTTTTTACATGCCGAAGGTAAGAGAAATGCTACGAAACACACCCAAACATCATTTTGGGTCCAATGGAGTAGAACGGATGCTTCAAAACTTCGGTAGCCCGAAATAGTGCATTCGGGTCCGAAACAAAAGTTTTGCATCTTCTTATGTGTCCTAGCTAAGTGAAATGCTCTGAAACACTCCCAAACATCATTTTGGGTCCAATGGAGTAGAATGGATGCTTCACAACTTCGGTACTCCGAAATAGTGCATTCGGGCCCGAAGCACAAGTTTTGCATCTTCTTACATGCGGAGGGTTAGCGAAATGCTCTGAACACATCCAAATATCATTTTGGGTCCAATGGAGTAGAATGGATGTTTCACAACTTCGCACTCCAAAATAGTGCATTCGGGCCCAAAGCACAAGTTTTGCATCTTTTTATGTGTCCAAGGTAACCGTAATGCTTCGAAACACACCCAAACATCATTTTGGGTCCAATGGAGTAGAACGGATGCTTCAAAACTTCGGTACCCCGAAAAAGTGCATTCGAGTCCGAAACAAAAGTTTTGCATCTTCTTATGTGTCCAAGCTAATTGAAATGCTCTGAAACATTCCCAAACATCATTTTGGGTCCAATGGAGTAGAATGGATGCTTCACAACTTCGGTACTCCGAAATAGTGCATTCGGGTCGGAAGCACAAGTTTTGCATCTTCTTACATGCGGAAGGTTAGCGAAATGCTCTGAACACATCCAAATATCATTTTGGGTCCAATGGAGTAGAATGGATGTTTCACAACTTCGCATCTCGAAATAGTGCATTCGGGCCCAAAGCACAAGTTTTGCATCTTTTTATGTGTCCAAGGTAACCGCAATGCTACGAAACACACCCAAACATGATTTTGGGTCCAATGGAGTAGAATGGATGCTTCACAACTTCGGTACCTCGAAATAGTGCATTCGGGTCCGAAACAAAAGTTTTGCATCTTTTATATGTCCAAGGTAAGCGAAATGCTCTAAACACTCCCAAACATCATTTTGGGTCCAATGGAGTAGAGTGGATGCTTCACAACTTCGATGCAGCGAAATAGTGCATTCGGGCCGGAAGCACAACTTTGCATCTTCTTACATGCGGAAGGTTAGTGAAATGCTCGAACATACCCAAACATCATTTTGGATCCAATGGAGTAGAATGGATGTTTCACAACTTCAGCACCCGAAATGGTGCATTCGAAGCTTGAAACACAAGTATTGTGTCGTTTTACGTGTCGAAGGTTAGCGAAATGCTCCGAAACACACCCAAACATCATTTTGGGTCCAATGGAGTTGAATGGATGCTTCACAACTTCGGTACCCCGAAATAGTGCATTCAGTCCCGAAACACGGGTTTAACGTCTTTTTACGTGATGATGGTTGGCAAAATGCTCGAAACACACACAAACATCATTTTGCGTCCAATGGAGTAGAATGGATGATTCACAACTTCGTTACCTCGAAATAGTGCATTGAGGCGTGAAACATAAGTTTTGCACCTTTTTACGTGCCGAAGGTAAGCGAAATGCTCGAAACACACCCAAACATCATTTTGGGTCCAATGGAGTAGAACGGATGCTTCAAAAGTTCGGTACCTCGAAATAGTGCATTCGGGTCCGAAACAAAAGTTTTGCATCTTCTTATGTGTCCAAGCTAAGCGAAATGCTCGAAACACTCCCAAACATCATTTTGGGTCCAATGGAGTAGAGTGGATGCTTCACAACTTCGGTACCCGAAATAGTGCATTCGGGTCGCAAGCACAAGTTTTGCATCTTCTTACATGCGGAAGGTTAGCGAAATGCTCGAACACACCCAAACATCATTTTGGATCCAATGGAGTAGAATGGATGTTTCACAACTTCAAGACTCCGAAATGGTGCATTCGGGCTTGAAACACAAGTATTGTGTCGTTTTACGTGTCGAAGGTTAGCAAAATGCTCCGAAACACACCCAAACATCATTTTGGGTTCAATGGAGTAGAATGGATGCTTCACAACTTCGGTACCCGAAATAGTGCATTCGGGCCCGAAACACAGGTTTAACGTCTTTTTACGTGATGATGGTTGGCCAAATGCTCCAAAACACACACAAACATCATTTTGCGTCCAATGGAGTAGAATGGATGCTTCACAAGTTCGTTACCTCGAAATAGTGCATTCACGCGTGAAACATAAGTTTTGCATCTTTTTACATGCCGAAGGTAAGAGAAATGCCATGAAAGACACCCAAACATCATTTTGGGTCCAATGGAGTAGAATGGATGCTTCAAAACTTCGGTAGCCCGAAATAGTGCATTCGGGTCCGAAACAAAAGTTTTGCATCTTCTTATGTGTCCTAGCTAAGTGAAATGCTCTGAAACACTCCCAAACATAATTTTGGGTCCAATGGAGTTGAATGGATGCTTCACAACTTCGGTACTCCGAAATAGTGCATTCGAGCCCGAAGCACAAGTTTTGCATCTTCTTACATGCGGAAGGTTAGCGAAATGCTCTGAACACATCCAAATATCATTTTGGGTCTAATGGAGTAGAATGGATGTTTCACAACTTCAGTATTCCGAAATAGTGCATTCGGGCCCAAAGCACAAGTTTTGCATCTTTTTATGTGTCCAAGGTAACGGTAATGCTCTGAAACACACCCAAACATCATTTTGGGTCCAATGGAGTAGAACGGATGCTTCAAAACTTCGGTACCCCGAAAAAGTGCATTCGAGTCCGAAACAAAAGTTTTGCATCTTCTTATGTGTCCAAGCTAATTGAAATGCTCTCAAACACTCCCAAACATCATTTTGGGTCCAATGGAGTAGAATGGATGCTTCACAACTTTGGTACCCCGAAATAGTGCATTCGGGTCCGAAACACAAGTTTTGCATCTTCTTACATGCGGAAGGTTAGCGAAATGCTCTGAACACATCCAAATATCATTTTGGGTCTAATGGAGTAGAATGGATGTTTCACAACTTCAGTATTCCGAAATAGTGCATTCGGGCCCAAAGCACAAGTTTTGCATCTTTTTATGTGTCCAAGGTAACGGTAATGCTCAGAAACACACCCAAACATCATTTTGGGTCCAATGGAGTAGAATGGATGCTTCACAACTTTGGTACCCCGAAATAGTGCATTCGGGTCCGAAACAAAAGTTTTGCATCTTCTTATGTGTCCAAGGTAAGCGAAATGCTCGAAACACTCCCGTACATCATTTTGGGTCCAATGGAGTAGAGTGGATGCTTCACAACTTCGGTACCGCGAAATAGTGCATTCGGGCCGGAAGCACAACTTTGCATCTTCTTACATGCGGAAGGTTAGTGAAATGTTCCGAACATACCCAAACATCATTTTGGATCCAATGGAGTAGAATGGATGTTTCACAACTTCGCATACCCGAAATGGTGCATTCAGGCTTGAAACACAAGTATTGTGTCGTTTTACGTGTCGAAGGTTAGCAAAATGCTCCGAAACACACCCAAACATCATTTTGGGTCCAATGGAGTAGAATGGATGCTTCACAACTTCGGTACCCCGAAATAGTGCATTCGGGCCCGAAACACAGGTTTAACGTCTTTTTACGTGATGATGGTTGGCAAAATGCTCCGAAACACACACAAACATCATTTTGCGTCCAATGGAGTAGAATGGATGCTTCACAACTTCGTTACCTCGAAATAGTGTATTCAGGCGTGAAACATAAGTTTTGCATCTTTTTACGTGCCGAAGGTAAGCGAAATGCTTCGAAACACACCCAAACATCATTTTGGGTCCAATGGAGTAGAACGGATGCTTCAAAAGTTCGGTACCACTCGAAATAGTGCATTCGGGTCCGAAACAAAAGTTTTGCATCTTCTTATGTGTCCAAGCTAAGTGAAATGCTCTGAAACACTCCCAAACATCATTTTGGGTCCAATGGAGTAGAGTGGATGCTTCACAACTTCGGTACCCCGAAATAGTGCATTCGGGTCGCAAGCACAAGTTTTGCATCTTCTTACATGCGGAAGGTTAGCGAAATGCTCGAACACACCCAAACATCATTTTGGATCCAATGGAGTAGAATGGATGTTTCACAACTTCAAGCCTCGAAATGGTGCATTCGTGCTTGAAACACAAGTATTGTGTCGTTTTACGTGTCGAAGGTTAGCAAAATGCTCCGAAACACACCCAAACATTATTTTGGGTTCAATGGAGTAGAATGGATGCTTCACAACTTCGGTACCCCGAAATAGTGCATTCGGGCCCGAAACACAGGTTTAACGTCTTTTTACGTGATGATGGTTGGCAAAATGCTCCAAAACACATACAAACATCATTTTGCGTCCAATGGAGTAGAATGGATGCTTCACAACTTCGTTACCGCGAAATAGTGCATTCACGCGTGAAACATAAGTTTTGCATCTTTTTACATGCCGAAGGTAAGAGAAATGCTTCCGAAACACACCCAAACATCATTTTGGGTCCAATGGAGTAGAACGGATGCTTCAAAACTTCGGTAGCCCGAAATAGTGCATTCGGGTCCGAAACAAAAGTTTTGCATCTTCTTATGTGTCCTAGCTAAGTGAAATGCTCTGAAACACTCCCAAACATCATTTTGGGTCCAATGGAGTAGAATGGATGCTTCACAACTTCGGTACTCCGAAATAGTGTATTCGGGCCCGAAGCACAAGTTTTGCATCTTCTTACATGCGGAGGGTTAGCGAAATGCTCTGAACACATCCAAATATCATTTTGGGTCCAATGGAGTAGAATGGATGTTTCACAACTTCGCATCTCGAAATAGTGTATTCGGGCCCAAAGAACAAGTTTTGCATCTTTTTATGTGTCCAAGGTAACCGCAATGCACTGAAACACACCCAAACATCATTTTGGGTCCAATAGAGTAGAATGGATGCTTCACAACTTCGGTACCTCGAAATAGTGCATTCGGGTCCGAAACAAAAGTTTTGCATCTTCTTATGTGTCCGAGGTAAGCGAAATGCTCTGAAACACTCCCAAACATCATTTTGGGTCCAATGGAGTAGAGTGGATGCTTCACAACTTCGGTACCGCGAAATAGTGCATTCGGGCGGAAGCACAACTTTGCATCTTCTTACATGCGGAAGGTTAGCGAAATGCTCGAACACACCCAAACATCATTTTGGATCCAATGGAGTAGAATGGATGTTTCACAACTTCGCACTCGAAATGGTGCATTCGGGTTTGAAACACAAGTATTGTGTCGTTTTACGTGTCAAAGGTTAGCAAAATGCTCCGAAACACACCCAAACATTATTTTGGGTCCAATGGAGTAGAATGGATGCTTCACAACTTCGGTACCCCGAAATAGTGCATTCGGGCCCAAAACACAGGTTTAACGTCTTTTTACGTGATGATGGTTGGCAAAATGCTCCGAAACACATACAAACATCATTTTGCGTCCAATGGAGTAGAATGGATGCTTCACAACTTCGTTACCTCGAAATAGTGCATTCAGCGTGAAACATAAGTTTTGCATCTTTTTACGTGCCGAAGGTATGAGAAATGCCCTGAAAGACACCCAAACATCATTTTGGGTCCAATGGAGTAGAATGGATGCTTCACAACTTCGGTACCCCGAAATAGTGCATTCGGGCCCGAAGCACAAGTTTTGCATCTTCTTATGTGTCCAAGGTAAGCGAAATGCTCTGAAACACTCCCAAACATAATTTTGGGTCCAATGGAGTTGAATGGATGCTTCACAACTTCGGTACTCCGAAATAGTGCATTCGAGCCCGAAGCACAAGTTTTGCATCTTCTTACATGCGGAAGGTTAGCGAAATGCTCTGAACACATCCAAATATCATTTTGGGTCTAATGGAGTAGAATGGATGTTTCACAACTTCAGTATTCCGAAATAGTGCTTTCGGGCCCAAGGCACAAGTTTTGCATCTTTTTATGTGTCCAAGGTAACGGTAATGCTCAGAAACACACCCAAACATCATTTTGGGTCCAATGGAGTAGAATGGATGCTTCACAACTTTGGTACCCCGAAATAGTGCATTCGGGTCCGAAACAAAAGTTTTGCATCTTCTTATGTGTCCGAGGTAAGCGAAATGCTCTGAAACACTCCCAAACATCATTTTGGGTCCAATGGAGTAGAGTGGATGCTTCACAACTTCGGTACCGCGAAATAGTGCATTCGGGCCGGAAGCACAACTTTGCATCTTCTTACATGCGGAAGGTTAGCGAAATGCTCTGAACACACCCAAACATCATTTTGGATCCAATGGAGTAGAATAGATGTTTCACAACTTTTGTACCCCGAAATGGTGCATTCAGGCTTGAAACACAAGTATTGTGTCGTTTTACGTGTCGAAGGTTAGCAAAATGTTTCGAAACACACCCAAACATCATTTTGGGTCCAATGGAGTAGAATGGATGCTTCACAACTTCGGTACCCCGAAATAGTGCATTCGGGCCCAAAACACAGGTTTAACGTCTTCTTACGTGATGATGGTTGGCAAAATGCTCCGAAACACACACAAACATCATTTTGCGTCCAATGGAGTAGAATGGATGCTTCACAACTTCGTTACCTCGAAATAGTGCATTCAGGCGTGAAACATAAGTTTTGCATCTTTTTACGTGCCGAAGGTACGCGAAATGATCCGAAACACACCCAAACATCATTTTGGGTCCAATGGAGTAGAACGGATGCTTCAAAACTTCGGTACCCGAAATAGTGCATTCGGGTCCGAAACAAAAGTTTTGCATCTTATTATGTGTCCAAGCTAAGTGAAATGTTCTCAAACACTCCCAAACATCATTTTGGGTCCAATGGAGTAGAATGGATGCTTCACAACTTCGGTACTCGAAATAGTGCATTCGGGCCCGAAGCACAAGTTTTGCATCTTCTTACATGCGGAAGGTTAGCGAAATGCTCTGAACACATCCAAATATCATTTTGGGTCTAATGGAGTAGAATGGATGTTTCACAACTTCAGTATTCCGAAATAGTGCATTCGGGCCCAAAGCACAAGTTTTGCATCTTTTTATGTGTCCAAGGTAACGGTAATGCTCTGAAACACACCCAAACATCATTTTGGGTCCAATGGAGTAGAATGGATGCTTCACAACTTCGGTACCCCGAAATAGTGCATTCGGGCCCGAAACACAAGTTTTGCATCTTCTTATGTGTCCAAGGTAAGCGAAATGCTCTGAAACACACCCAAACATCATTTTGGGTCCAATGGAGTAGAATGGATGCTTCACAACTTCGGTACCCCGAAATAGTGCATTCGGGTCCGAAGCACAAGTTTTGCATCTTCTTACATGCGGAAGGTTAGCGAAATGCTCGAACACACCCAAACATCATTTTGGATCCAATGGAGTAGAATGGATGTTTCACAACTTCGAGATACTCGAAATGGTGCATTCAGGCTTGAAACACAAGTATTGTGTCGTTTTACGTGTCGAAGTTAGCAAAATGCTCCGAAACACACCCAAACATCATTTTGGGTCCAATGGAGTAGAATGGATGCTTCACAACTTCGGTACTCCGAAATAGTGCATTCGGGCCCGAAGCACAAGTTTTGCATCTTCTTACATGCGGAAGGTTAGCGAAATGCTCTGAACACATCCAAATATCATTTTGGGTCCAATGGAGAAGAATGGATGTTTCACAACTTCAGTACTCCGAAATGGTGCATTCGGGCCCAAAGCACAAGTTTTGCATCTTTTTATGTGTCCAAGGTAACCGTAATGCTCTGAAACACACCCAAACATCATTTTCGGTCCAATGGAGTAGAATTGATGCTTCACAACTTCGGTACCTCGAAATAGTGCATTCGGGTCCGAAACAAAAGTTTTGCATCTTCTTATGTGTCCAAGGTAAGCGAAATGCTCTGAAACACTCCCAAACATCATTTTGGGTCCAATGGAGTAGAGTGGATGCTTCACAACCTCGGTACCCCGAAATAGTGCATTCGGGTCGGAAGCACAAGTTTTGCATCTTCTTACATGCGGAATGTTAGCGAAATGCTCTGAACACACCCAAACATCAGTTTGGATCCAATGGAGTAGAATGGATGTTTCACAACTTCGGTACCCCGAAATGGTGCATTCAGGCTTGAAACACAAGTATTGTGTCGTTTTACGTGTCGAAGGTTAGCAAAATGCTCCGAAACACACCAAACATCATTTTGGGTCCAATGGAGTAGAATGGATGCTTCACAACTTCGGTACCCCTAAATAGTGCATTCGGGCCCGAAACACGGTTTAACGTCTTTTTACGTGATGATGGTTGGCAAAATGCTCGAAACACACACAAACATCATTTTGCGTCCAATGGAGTAGAATGGATGCTTCACAACTTCGTTACCTCGAAATAGTGCATTGAGGCGTGAAACATAAGTTTTGCATCTTTTTACGTGCCGAAGGTAAGCGAAATGCTCGAAACACACCCAAACATCATTTTGTGTCCAATGGAGTAGAACGGATGCTTCAAAACTTCGGTACCCCGAAATAGTGCATTCGGGTCCGAAACAAAAGTTTTGCATCTTCTTATGTGTCCAAGCTAAGTGAAATGCTCGAAACACTCCGAAACATCATTTTGGGTCCAATGGAGTAGAATGGATGCTTCACAACTTCGGTACTCCGAAATAGTGCATTCGGGCCCGAAGCACAAGTTTTGCATCTTCTTACATGCGGAAGGTTAGCGAAATGCTCTGAACACATCCAAATATCATTTTGGGTCCAATGGAGTAGAATGGATGTTTCACAACTTCGCATACTCGAAATAGTGCATTCGGGCCCAAAGCACAAGTTTTGCATCTTTTTATGTGTCCAAGGTAACCGCAATGCTCGAAACACACCCAAACATCATTTTGGGTCCAATGGAGTAGAATGGATGCTTCACAACTTTGGTACCACGAAATAGTGCATTCGGGTCTGAAACAAAAGTTTTGCATCTTCTTATGTGTCCAAGGTAAGCCAAATGCTCAAAACACTCCCAAACATCATTTTGGGTCCAATGGAGTAGAGTGGATGCTTCACAACTTCGGTACCGCGAAATAGTGCATTCGGGCCGAAGCACAACTTTGCATCTTCTTACATGCGGAAGGTTAGTGAAATGCTCGAACATACCCAAACATCATTTTGGATCCAATGGAGTAGAATGGATGTTTCACAACTTCGGTACCCGAAATGGTGCATTCGGGCTTGAAACACAAGTATTGTGTCGTTTTACGTGTCGAAGGTTAGCAAAATGCTCCGAAACACACCCAAACATCATTTTGGGTCCAATGGAGTAGAATGGATGCTTCACAACTTCGGTACCCGAAATAGTGCATTCGGGCCCGAAACACGGGTTTAACGTCTTTTTACGTGATGATGGTTGTCAAAATGCTCGAAACACACACAAACATCATTTTGCGTCCAATGGAGTAGAATGGATGCTTCACAACTTCGTTACCTCGAAATAGTGCATTGAGGCGTGAAACATAAGTTTTGCATCTTTTTACGTGCCGAAGGTAAGCGAAATGCTTCGAAACGGACCCAAACATCATTTTGGGTCCAATGGAGTAGAACGGATGCTTCAAAAGTTCGGTACCTCGAAATAGTGCATTCGGGTCCGAAACAAAAGTTTTGCATCTTCTTATGTGTCCAAGCTAAGCGAAATGCTCGAAACACTCCCAAACATCATTTTGGGTCCAATGGAGTAGAGTGGATGCTTCACAACTTCGGTACCCGAAATAGTGCATTCGGGTCGCAAGCACAAGTTTTGCATCTTCTTACATGCGGAATGTTAGCGAAATGCTCGAACACACCCGAACATCATTTTGGATCCAATGGAGTAGAATGGATGTTTCACAACTTCAAGACTCGAAATGGTGCATTCAGGCTTGAAACACAAGTATTGTGTCGTTTTACGTGTCGAAGGTTAGCAAAATGCTCCGAAACACACCCAAACATCATTTTGGGTCCAATGGAGTAGAATGGATGCTTCACAACTTCGGTACCCCGAAATAGTGCATTCGGGCCCGAAACACAGGTTTAACTCCTTTTTACGTGATGATGGTTGGCAAAATGCTCGAAACACACACAAACATCATTTTGCGACCAATGGAGTAGAATGGATGCTTCACAACTTCGTTACCTCGAAATAGTGCATTGAGGCGTGAAACATAAGTTTTGCATCTTTTTACGTGCCGAAGGTAAGCGAAATGCTTTCGAAACACACCCAAACATCATTTTGGGTCCAATGGAGTAGAACGGATGCTTCAAAAGTTCGGTACCACGAAATAGTGCATTCGGGTCCGAAACAAAAGTTTTGCATCTTCTTATGTGTCCAAGCTAAGTGAAATGCTCGAAACACTCCGAAACATCATTTTGGGTCCAATGGAGTAGAATGGATGCTTCTCAACTTTGGTACTCCGAAATAGCGCATTCAGGCCCGAAACACAAGTTTTGCATCTTCTTACATGCGGAAGGTTAGCGAAATGCTCTGAACACATCCAAATATCATTTTGGGTCTAATGGAGTAGAATGGATGTTTCACAACTTCAGTATTCCGAAATAGTGCATTCGGGCCCAAAGCACAAGTTTTGCATCTTTTTATGTGTCCAAGGTAACGGTAATGCTCTGAAACACACCCAAACATCATTTTGGGTCCAATGGAGTAGAATGGATGCTTCACAACTTCGGTACCCGAAAAAGTGCATTCGAGTCCGAAACAAAAGTTTTGCATCTTCTTATGTGTCCAAGCTAATTGAAATGCTCGAAACATTCCGAAACATCATTTTGGGTCCAATGGAGTAGAATGGATGCTTCACAACTTCGGTACTCCGAAATAGTGCATTCGGGTCCGAAGCACAAGTTTTGCATCTTCCTACATGCGGAAGGTTAGCGAAATGCTCGAAACACTCCCAAACATCATTTTGGGTCCAATGGAGTAGAATGGATGTTTCACAACTTCAAGATCTCCGAAATAGTGCATTCGGGCCCAAAGGACAATTTTTGCATCTTTTTATGTGTCCAAGGTAACCGCAATGCTCCGAAACACACCCAAACATCATTTTGGGTCCAATGGAGTAGAATGGATGCTTCACAACTTCGGTACCCCGAAATAGTGCATTCGGGCCCAAAACACAGGTTTAACGTCTTCTTACGTGATGATGGTTGGCAAAATGCTCCGAAACACACACAAACATCATTTTGCGTCCAATGGAGTAGAATGGATGCTTCACAACTTCGTTACCTCGAAATAGTGCATTCAGGCGTGAAACATAAGTTTTGCATCTTTTTACGTGCCGAAGGTAAGCGAAATGCTTTCGAAACGGACCCAAACATCATTTTGGGTCCAATGGAGTAGAACGGATGCTTCAAAAGTTCGGTACCACGAAATAGTGCATTCGGGTCCGAAACAAAAGTTTTGCATCTTCTTATGTGTCCAAGCTAAGTGAAATGCTCTGAAACACTCCCAAACATCATTTTGGGTCCAATGGAGTAGAGTGGATGCTTCACAACTTCGGTACCCCGAAATAGTGCATTCGGGTCGGAAGCACAAGTTTTGCATCTTCTTACATGCGGAATGTTAGCGAAATGCTCTGAACACACCCAAACATCAGTTTGGATCCAATGGAGTAGAATGGATGTTTCACAACTTCAAGACTCCGAAATGGTGCATTCGTGCTTGAAACACAAGTATTGTGTCGTTTTACGTGTCGAAGGTTAGCAAAATGCTCCGAAACACACCCAAACATCATTTTGGGTCCAATGGAGTAGAATGGATGCTTCACAACTTCGGTACCCCGAAATACCGCATTCGGGCCCGAAACACGGTTTAACTCCTTTTTACGTGATGATGGTTGGCAAAATGCTCGAAACACACACAAACATCATTTTGCGTCCAATGGAGTAGAATGGATGCTTCACAACTTCGTTACCTCGAAATAGTGCATTGAGGCGTGAAACATAAGTTTTGCATCTTTTTGCGTCTCGAAGGTAAGAGAAATGCTCGAAACACACCCAAACATCATTTTGGGTCCAATGGATTAGAACGGATGCTTCAAAAGTTCGGTACCACTCGAAATAGTGCATTCGGGTCCGAAACAAAAGTTTTGCATCTTCTTATGTGTCCAAGCTAAGTGAAATGCTCGAAACACTCCGAAACATCATTTTGGGTCCAATGGAGTAGAATGGATGCTTCACAACTTCGGTACTCGAAATAGTACATTCGGGCCCGAAACACAAGCTTTGCATCTTCTAACATGCGGAAGGTTAGCGAAATGCTCTGAACACACCCAAACATCATTTTGGATCAATGGCGTAGAATGGATGTTTCACAACTTCGGTACCCCGAAATAGTGCATTCGGGTCCGAAACAAAAGTTTAACGTCTTTTTACGTGATGATGGTTGGCAAAATGCTCCGAAACACACACAAACATCATTTTGCGTCCAAAGGAGTAGAATGGATGCTTCACAACTTCGTTACCTCGAAATAGTGCATTCAAAGCGTGAAACATAAGTTTTGCATCTTTTTACGTGCCGAAGGTACGCGAAATGCTCGAAACACACCCAAACATCATTTTGGGTCCAATGGAGTAGAATGGATGTTTCACAACTTCGGTACCCCGAAATAGTGCATTCGGGTCCGAAACAAAAGTTTTGCATCTTCTTATGTGTCCAAGGTAAGCGAAATGCTCTGAAACACTCCCAAACATCATTTTGGGTCCAATGGAGTAGAGTGGATGCTTCACAACTTCGGTACCGCGAAATAGTGCATTCGGGCCGGAAGCACAACTTTGCATCTTCTTACATGCGGAAGGTTAGCGAAATGCTCGAACATACCCAAACATCATTTTGCATCCAATGGAGTAGAATGGATGTTTCACAACTTCGCACTCCCGAAATGGTGCATTCAGGCTTGAAACACTAGTATTGTGTCGTTTTACGTGTCGAAGGTTAGCAAAATGCTCCGAAACACACCCAAACATCATTTTGGGTCCAATGGAGTAGAATGGATGCTTCACAACTTCGGTACCCCGAAATAGTGCATTCGGGCCCGAAACACAGGTTTAACGTCTTTTTACGTGATGATGGTTGGCAAAATGCTCCGAAACACACACAAACATCATTTTGCGTCCAATGGAGTAGAATGGATGCTTCACAACTTCGTTACCTCGAAATAGTGCATTCAGGCGTGAAACATAAGTTTTGCATCTTTTTACGTGCCGAAGGTAAGCGAAATGCTTCGAAACGGACCCAAACATCATTTTGGGTCCAATGGAGTAGAACGGATGCTTCAAAAGTTCGGTACCCCGAAATAGTGCATTCGGGTCCGAAACAAAAGTTTTGCATCTTCTTATGTGTCCAAGCTAAGCGAAATGCTCGAAACACTCCCAATCATCATTTTGGGTCCAATGGAGTAGAGTGGATGCTTCACAACTTCGGTACCGCGAAATAGTGCATTCGGGTCGCAAGCACAAGTTTTGCATCTTCTTACATGCGGAATGTTAGCGAAATGCTCGAACACACCCAAACATCATTTTGGATCCAATGGAGTAGAATGGATGTTTCACAACTTCAAGCATCTCGAAATGGTGCATTCGTGCTTGAAACACAAGTATTGTGTCGTTTTACGTGTCGAAGGTTAGCAAAATGCTCCGAAACACACCCAAACATCATTTTGGGTCCAATGGAGTAGAATGGATGCTTCACAACTTCGGTACCCCGAAATAGTGCATTCGGGCCCGAAACACAGTTTAACTCCTTTTTACGTGATGATGGTTGGCAAAATGCTCGAAACACACACAAACATCATTTTGCGTCCAATGGAGTAGAATGGATGCTTCACAACTTCGTTACCTCGAAATAGTGCATTGAGGCGTGAAACATAAGTTTTGCATCTTTTTACGTGCCGAAGGTAAGCGAAATGCTTCGAAACACACCCAAACATCATTTTGGGTCCAATGGAGTAGAACGGATGCTTCAAAAGTTCGGTACTCGAAATAGTGCATTCGGGTCCGAAACAAAAGTTTTGCATCTTCTTATGTGTCCAAGCTAAGTGAAATGCTCGAAACACTCCGAAACATCATTTTGGGTCCAATGGAGTAGAATGGATGCTTCACAACTTCGGTATTCCGAAATAGTGCATTCGGGCCCGAAGCACAAGTTTTGCATCTTCTTACATGCGGAAGGTTAGCGAAATGCTCGAACACATCCAAATATCATTTTGGGTCCAATGGAGTAGAATGGATGTTTCACAACTTCAATACTCCGAAATAGCGCATTCGGGCCCAAAGCACAAGTTTTGCATCTTTTTATGTGTCCAAGGTAACCGTAATGCTTCCGAAACACACCCAAACATCATTTTGGGTCTAATGGAGTAGAATGGATGCTTCACAACTTCGGTACCCGAAATAGTGCATTCGGGCCCGAAACACGGTTTAACTCCTTTTTACGTGATGATGGTTGGCAAAATGCTCGAAACACACACAAACATCATTTTGCGTCCAATGGAGTAGAATGGATGCTTCACAACTTCGTTACCTCGAAATAGTGCATTGAGGCGTGAAACATAAGTTTTGCATCTTTTTACGTGCCGAAGGTAAGCGAAATGCTTTCGAAACACACCCAAACATCATTTTGGGTCCAATGGAGTAGAACGGATGCTTCAAAAGTTCGGTACCACTCGAAATAGTGCATTCGGGTCCGAAACAAAAGTTTTGCATCTTCTTATGTGTCCAAGCTAAGTGAAATGCTCAAAACACTCCGAAACATCATTTTGGGTCCAATGGAGTAGAATGCTCGAAACACTCCGAAACATCATTTTACGTGATGATGGTTGGCAAAATGCTCCGAAACACACACAAACATCATTTTGCGTCCAAAGGAGTAGAATGGATGCTTCACAACTTCGTTACCTCGAAATAGTGCATTCAAAGCGTGAAACATAAGTTTTGCATCTTTTTACGTGCCGAAGGTACGCGAAATGCTCGAAACACACCCAAACATCATTTTGGGTCCAATGGAGTAGAATGGATGCTTCACAACTTTGGTACCTCGAAATAGTGCATTCGGGTCCGAAACAAAAGTTTTGCATCTTCTTATGTGTCCAAGGTAAGCGAAATGCTCGAAACACTCCCAAACATCATTTTGGGTCCAATGGAGTAGAGTGGATGCTTCACAACTTCGGTACCGCGAAATAGTGCATTCGGGCCGAAGCACAACTTTGCATCTTCTTACATGCGGAAGGTTAGTGAAATGCTCGAACATACCCAAACATCATTTTGGATCCAATGGAGTAGAATGGATGTTTCACAACATCGCACTCCCGAAATGGTGCATTCGGTGCTTGAAACACAAGTATTGTGTCGTTTTACGTGTCGAAGGTTAGCAAAATGCTCGAAACACTCCCAAACATCATTTTGGGTCCAATGGAGTAGAGTGGATGCTTCACAACTTCGGTACTCCCGAAATAGTGCATTCGGGTCGCAAGCACAAGTTTTGCATCTTCTTACATGCGAAGGTTAGCGAAATGCTCGAACACACCCAAACATCATTTTGGATCCAATGGAGTAGAATGGATGTTTCACAACTTCAAGATTCGAAATAGTGCATTCGGGCCCAAAGCACAAGTTTTGCATCTTTTTATGTGTCCAAGGTAACCGTAATGCTCGAAACACACCCAAACATCATTTTGGGTCCAATGGAGTAGAATGGATGCTTCAAAACTTCGGTACTCCCGAAAAAGTGCATTCGAGTCCGAAACAAAAGTTTTGCATCTTCTTATGTGTCCAAGCTAATTGAAATGCTCCGAAACATTCCGAAACATCATTTTGGGTCCAATGGAGTAGAATGGATGCTTCACAACTTCGGTACTCCGAAATAGTGCATTCGGGTCCGAAGCACAAATTTTGCATCTTCCTACATGCGGAAGGTTAGCGAAATGCTCGAAACACTCCCAAACATCATTTTGGGTCCAATGGAGTAGAATGGATGTTTCACAACTTCGCAAGATTCCGAAATAGTGCATTCGGGCCCAAAGGACAATTTTTGCATCTTCTTATCTGTCCAAGGTAAGCAGAATGCTCTAAAACACACCCAAACATTATTTTGGGTCCAATGGAGTAGAATGGATGCTTCACAACTTCGGTACCCCAAAATAGTGCATTCGGGTCCGAAACAAAAGTTTTGCACCTTCTTATGTGTCCAAGGTAAGCGAAATGCTCTGAAACACTCCCAAACATCATTTTGGGTCCAATGGAGTAGAATGGATGCTTCACAACTTTGGTACCCCGAAATAGTGCATTCGGGCCCGAAGCACAAGTTTTGCATCTTCTTACATGCGGAAGGTTAGCGAAATGCTCGAACATACCCAAACATCATTTTGGATCCAATGGAGTAGAATGGATGTTTCACAACATCGCACCCGAAATGGTGCATTCGTGCTTGAAACACAAGTATTGTGTCGTTTTACGTGTCGAAGGTTAGCAAAATGCTCCGAAACACACCCAAACATCATTTTGGGTCCAATGGAGTAGAATGGATTTTCACAACTTCGGTGCCCCGAAATAGTGCATTCGGGCCCGAAACATAGGTTTAACGTCTTTTCCCGTGATGATGGTTGGCAAAATGCTCCGAAACACACACAAACATCATTTTGCGTCCAATGGAGTAGAATGGATGCTTCACAACTTCGTTACCTCGAAATAGTGTATTCAGGCGTGAAACATGAGTTTTGCATCTTTTTACGTGCCGAAGGTAAGCGAAATGCTCTGAAACACACCCAAACATCATTTTGGGTCCAATGGAGTAGAACGGATGCTTCAAAACTTCGGTAGCCCGAAATAGTGCATTCGGGTCCGAAACAAAAGTTTTGCATCTTCTTATGTGTCCAAGCTAAGTGAAATGCTCAAAACACTCCCAAACATCATTTTGGGTCCAATGGAGTAGAATGGATGCTTCACAACTTCGGTACCCCGAAATAGTGCATTCGGGCCCGAAACATAGGTTTAACGTCTTTTTACGTGATGATGGTTGGCAAAATGCTCGAAACACACACAAACATCATTTTGCGTCCAATGGAGTAGAATGGATGCTTCACAACTTCGTTACCTCGAAATAGTGCATTGAGGCGTGAAACATAAGTTTTGCATCTTTTTACGTGCCGAAGGTAAGCGAAATGCTTTCGAAACGCACCCAAACATCATTTTGGGTCCAATGGAGTAGAACGGATGCTTCAAAAGTTCAAGCACCCGAAATAGTGCATTCGGGTCCGAAACAAAAGTTTTGCATCTTCTTATGTGTCCAAGGTAAGCGAAATGCTCTAAAACACTCCCAAACATCATTTTGGGTCCAATGGAGTAGAGTGGATGCTTCACAACTTCGGTACTCCGAAATAGTGCATTCGGGTCGGAAGCACAAGTTTTGCATCTTCTTACATGCGGAAGGTTAGCGAAATGCTCGAACACACCCAAACATCATTTTGGATCCAATGGAGTAGAATGGATGTTTCACAACTTCAAGCATCCGAAATGGTGCATTCGAGCTTGAAACACAAGTATTGTGTCGTTTTACGTGTCGAAGGTTAGCAAAATGCTCCGAAACACACCCAAACATCATTTTGGGTCCAATGGAGTAGAATGGATGCTTCACAACTTCGGTACCCGAAATAGTGCATTCGGGCCCGAAACACAGGTTTAACTCCTTTTTACGTGATGATGGTTGGCAAAATGCTCGAAACACACACAAACATCATTTTGCGTCCAATGGAGTAGAATGGATGCTTCACAACTTCGTTACCTCGAAATAGTGCATTGAGGCGTGAAACATAAGTTTTGCATCTTTTTACGTGCCGAAGGTATGCGAAATGCTTCCGAAACACACCCAAACATCATTTTGGGTCCAATGGAGTAGAACAGATGCTTCAAAAGTTCGGTACCTCGAAATAGTGCATTCGGGTCCGAAACAAAAGTTTTGCGTCTTTTTATGTGTCCAAGGTAAGCGAAATGCTCTGAAACACTCCCAAACATCATTTTGGGTCCAATGGAGTAGAATGGATGCTTCACAACTTCGGTACTCCGAAATAGTGCATTCGGGCCCAAAACCCAGGTTTTACATCTTCTTACGTGCGGAAGGTTAGCGAAATGCTCCGAAACACACCCAAACATCATTTTGGGTCCAATGGAGTAGAATGGATGCTTCACAACTTCAAGATCCGAAATAGTGCATTCGGGCCCAAAGGACAAGTTTTGCATCTTTTTATGTGTCCAAGGTAACCGCAATGTTTCCGAAACACACCCAAACGTCATTTTGGGTCCAAAGGAGTAGAATGGATGCTTCACAACTTCGCACCTCGAAATAGTGCATTCGGGTCCGAAACAAAAGTTTTGCATCTTCTTATGTGTCCAAGGTAAGCGAAATGCTCTGAAACACTCCCAAACATAATTTTGGGTCCAATGGAGTTGAATGGATGCTTCACAACTTCAGGTACTCGAAAGTGCATTCGGCCCGAAGCACAAGTTTTGCATCTTCTTACATGCGGAAGGTTAGCGAAATGCTCTGAACACATCCAAATATCATTTTGGGTCTAATGGAGTAGAATGGATGTTTCACAACTTCAGTATTCCGAAATAGTGCATTCGGGCCCAAAGCACAAGTTTTGCATCTTTTATGTGTCCAAGGTAACCGCAATGCTTCCGAAACACACCCAAACATCATTTTGGGTTCAATGGAGTAGAATGGATGCTTCACAACTTCGGTACCTCGAAATAGTGCATTCGGGTCCGAAACAAAAGTTTTGCATCTTTTTATGTGTCCAAGGTAAGCGAAATGCTTCGAAACACACCCAAAGATCATTTTGGGTCTAATGGAGTAGAGTGGATGCTTCACAACTTCGGTACCGCGAAATAGTGCATTCGGGCCGGAAGCACAAGTTTTGCATCTTCTTACATGCGGAAGGTTAGCGAAATGCTCTAAACACACCCAAACATCATTTTGGATCCAATGGAGTAGAATAGATGTTTCACAACTTTTGTACCCCGAAATGGTGCATTCAGGCTTGAAACACAAGTATTGTGTCGTTTTACGTGTCGAAGGTTAGCAAAATGTTTCGAAACACACCCAAACATCATTTTGGGTCCAATGGAGTAGAATGGATGCTTCACAACTTCGGTACCCCGAAATAGTGCATTCGGGCCCGAAACACGAGTTTAACGTCTTTTTACGTGATGATGGTTGGCAAAATGCTCCGAAACACACACAAACATCATTTTGCGTCCAATGGAGTAGAATGGATGCTTCACAACTTCGTTACCTCGAAATAGTGCATTGAGGCGTGAAACATAAGTTTTGCACCTTTTTACGTGCCGAAGGTAAGCGAAATGCTCGAAACACACCCAAACATCATTTTGGGTCCAATGGAGTAGAACGGATGCTTCAAAAGTTCGGTACCACGAAATAGTGCATTCAGTCCGAAACAAAAGTTTTGCATCTTCTTATGTGTCCAAGCTAAGCGAAATGCTCGAAACACTCCCAAACATCATTTTGGGTCCAATGGAGTAGAGTGGATGCTTCACAACTTCGGTACCCGAAATAGTGCATTCGGGTCGCAAGCACAATTTTTGCATCTTCTTACATGCGGAAGGTTAGCGAAATGCTCGAACACACCCAAACATCATTTTGGATCAATGGCGTAGAATGGATGTTTCACAACTTCAAGATTCGAAATAGTGCATTCGGGTCCAAAGCACAAGTTTTGCATCTTTTTATGTGTCCAAGGTAACCGTAATGCTCGAAACACACCCAAACATCATTTTCGGTCCAATGGAGTAGAACGGATGCTTCAAAAGTTCGGTACCTCAAAATAGTGCATTCGGGTTCGAAACAAAAGTTTTGCATCTTCTTATGTGTCCAAGGTAAGCGAAATGCTCTGAAACACTCCCAAACATAATTTTGGGTCCAATGGAGTTGAATGGATGCTTCACAACTTCGGTACTCCGAAATAGTGCATTCGAGCCCGAAGCACAAGTTTTGCATCTTCTTACATGCGGAAGGTTAGCGAAATGCTCTGAACACATCCAAATATCATTTTGGGTCCTATGGAGTAGAATGGATGTTTCACAACTTCAAGATTCGAAATAGTGCATTCGGGCCCAAAGCACAAGTTTTGCATCTTTTTATGTGTCCAAGGTAACCGTAATGCTCGAAACACACCCAAACATCATTTTCGGTCCAATGGAGTAGAACGGATGCTTCAAAACTTCGGTACCTCGAAATAGTGCATTCGGGTCCGAAACAAAAGTTTTGCATCTTCTTATGTGTCCAAGGTAAGCGAAATGCTCCGAAACATTCCCAAACATCATTTTGGGTCCAATGGAGTAGAGTGGATGTTTCACAACTTCGGTACTCCGAAATAGTGCATTTGGGCCGAAGCACAAGTTTTGCATCTTCTTACATGCGGAAGGTTAGCGAAATGCTCGAACACACCCAAACATCATTTTGGATCCAATGGAGTAGAATGGATGTTTCACAACTTCGGTACCCCGAAATGGTGCATTCAGAGCTTGAAACACAAGTATTGTATCTTTTTACGTGTCGAAGGTTAGCAAAATGCTCGAAACACACACAAACATCATTTTGGGTCCAATGGTGTAGAACGGATGCTTCAAAACTTCGGTACCCCGAAATAGTGCATTCGGGCCGGAAGCACAAGTTTTGCATTTTCTTACATGCGGAAGGTTAGCGAAATTCTCCGAACACATCCAAATATCATTTTGGATCCAATGGAGTAGAGTGGATGTTTCACAACTTCAAGATTCCGAAATAGTGCATTCGGGCCAAAAGCACAAGTTTTGCATCTTTTTATGTGTCCAAGGTAACCGCAATGCTATGTAACACGCCCAAACATCATTTTGGGTCCAATGGAGTAGAATGGATGCTTCACAACTTCGGTACCCGAAATAGTGCATTCGGGCCCGAAACACAGGTTTAACGTCTTTTCACGTGATGATGGTTGGCAAAATGCTCCGAAACACACACAAACATCATTTTGCGTCCAATGGAGTAGAATGGATGCTTCACAACTTCGGTACTCCGAAATAGTGCATTCGGGCCCGAAGCACAAGTTTTGCATCTTCTTACATGCGTAAGGTTAGCGAAATGCTCGAACACATCCAAATATCATTTTGGATCCAATGGAGTAGAGTGGATGTTTCACAACTTCAAGCATTCGAAATAGTGCATTCGGGACAAAAGCACAAGTTTTGCATCTTTTTATGTGTCCAAGGTAACCGCAATGCTATGTAACACGCCCAAACATCATTTTGGGTCCAATGGAGTAGAATGGATGCTTCACAACTTTGGTACCCCGAAATAGTGCATTCGGGCCCGAAACACGGAGTTTAACGTCTTTTCACGTGATGATGGTTGGCAAAATGCTCCGAAACACACACAAACATCATTTTGCGTCTAATGGAGTAGAATGGATGCTTCACAACTTCGTTACCTCAAAATAGTGCATTCGGGCGTGAAACATAAGTTTTGCATCTTTTTACGTGCCGAAGGTAAGCGAAATGCTTTCCGAAACACACCCAAACATCATTTTGGGTCCAATGGAGTAGAACGGATGCATCAAAACTTCGGTACCCCGAAATAGTGCATTCAGGTCCGAAACAAAAGTTTTGCATCTTCTTATGTGTCCAAGCTAAGTGAAATGCTCGAAACACTCCCAAACATCATTTTGGGTCCAATGGAGTAGAATGGATGCTTCACAACTTCGGTATTCGAAATAGTGCATTCGGGCCCGAAGCACAAGTTTTGCATCTTCTTACATGCTTAAGGTTAGCGAAATGCTCGAACACATCCAAATATCATTTTGGATCCAATGGAGTAGAGTGGATGTTTCACAACTTCGCATTCGAAATAGTGCATTCGGGCCAAAAGCACAAGTTTTGCATCTTTTTATGTGTCCAAGGTAACCGCAATGCTATGTAACACGCCCAAACATCATTTTGGGTCCAATGGAGTAGAATGGATGCTTCACAACTTCGGTACCCCGAAATAGTGCATTCGGGCCCGAAACATAGGTTTAACGTCTTTTCCCGTGATGATGGTTGGCAAAATGCTCCGAAACACACACAAACATCATTTTGCGTCCAATGGAGTAGAATGGATGCTTCACAACTTCGTTACCTCGAAATAGTGTATTCAGGCGTGAAACATGAGTTTTGCATCTTTTTACGTGCCGAAGGTACGCGAAATGCTCTCGAAACACACCCAAACATCATTTTGGGTCCAATGGAGTAGAACGGATGCTTCAAAACTTCGGTACCCGAAATAGTGCATTCGGGTCCGAAACAAAAGTCTTGCATCTTCTTATGTGTCCAAGCTAAGTTAAATGCTCTAAAACACTCCCAAACATCATTTTGTGTCCAATGGAGTAGAATGGATGCTTCACCACTTCGGTACACCGAAATAGTGCATTCGAGCCCGAAGCACAAGTTTTGCATCTTCTTACATGCAGAAGGTTAGCGAAATGCTCTGAACACATCCAAATATCATTTTGGGTCTAATGGAGTAGAATGGATGCTTCACAACTTCGGTACCCCGAAATAGTGCATTCGGGCCCGAAACACAAGTTTTGCATCTTTTTATGTGTCCAAGCTAACCGTAATGCTCGAAACACACCCAAACATCATTTACGGTCCAATGGAGTAGAATGAATGCTTCACAACTTCGGTACCCCGAAATAGTGCATTCGGGTCCGAAACAAAAGTTTTGCATCTTTTTATGTGTCCAAGGTAAGCGAAATGCTCGAAACACTCCCAAACATCATTTTGGGTCCAATGGAGTAGAGTGGATGCTTCACAACTTCAGCACTCCGAAATAGTGCATTCGGGTCGGAAGCACAAGTTTTGCATCTTCTTACATGCGGAAGGTTAGCGAAATGCTCGAACACACCCAAACATCATTTTGGATCCAATGGAGTAGAATGGATGTTTCACAACTTCGACACCCGAAATGGTGCATTCGGGCTTGAAACACAAGTATTGTGTCGTTTTACGTGTCGAAGGTTAGCAAAATGCTCCGAAACACACCCAAACATCATTTTGGGTCCCAATTGAGTAGTATGGATGCTTCACAACTTCGGTACCCGAAATAGTGCATTCGGGCCCGAAACACAGGTTTAACCTCTTTTTACGTGATGATGGTTGGCAAAATGCTCGAAACACACACAAACATCATTTTGCGTCTAATGGAGTAGAATGGATGCTTCACAACTTCGTTACCTCGAAATAGTGCATTCAGGCGTGAAACATAAGTTTTGCATCTTTTTACGTGCCGAAGGTAAGCGAAATGCTCTGAAACACACCCAAACATCATTTTGGGTCCAATGGAGTAGAACGGATGCTTCAAAACTTCGGTACCCCGAAAAAGTGCATTCGAGTCCGAAACAAAAGTTTTGCATCTTCTTATGTGTCCAAGCTAAGTGAAATGCTCTGAAACACTCCCAAACATCATTTTGGGTCCAATGGAGTAGAATGGATGCTTCACAACTTCGGTACTCCGAAATAGTGCATTCGGGTCGGAAGCACAAGTTTTGCATCTTCTTACATGAGGAAGGTTAGCGAAATGCTCGAACACATCCAAATATCATTTTGGGTCCAATGGAGTAGAATGGATGTTTCACAACTTCAAGATTCGAAATAGTGCATTCGGGCCCAAAGCACAAGTTTTGCATCTTTTTATGTGTCCAAGGTAACCGTAATGCTCGAAACACACCCAAACATCATTTTCGGTCCAATGGAGTAGAACGGATGCTTCAAAACTTCGGTACCTCGAAATAGTGCATTCGGGTCCGAAACAAAAGTTTTGCATCTTCTTATGTGTCCAAGGTAAGCGAAATGCTCGAAACATTCCCGAACATCATTTTGGGTCCAATGGAGTAGAATGGATGCTTCACAACTTCGGTACTCCGAAATAGTGCATTTGGGCCCAAAACCCCGGTTTTACATCTTCTTACGTGCGGAAGGTTAGCGAAATGCTCGAACGGATCCAAATATCATTTTGGATCCAATGGAGTAGAGTGGATGTTTCACAACTTCGAGACTCGAAATAGTGCATTCGGGCCAAAAGCACAAGTTTTGCATCTTTTTATGTGTTCAAGGTAACCGCAATGCTATGTAACACGCCCAAACGTCATTTTGGGTCCAAAGGAGTAGAATGGATGCTTCACAACTTCGGTAACCCAAAATAGTGCAGTCAGGCCCGAAACACAAGTTTAACGTCTTTTCACGTGATGATGGTTGGCAAAATGCTCCGAAACACACACAAACATCATTTTGCGTCCAATGGAGTAGAATGGATGCTTCACAACTTCGTTACCTCAAAATAGTGCATTCAGCGTGAAACATAAGTTTTGCATCTTTTTACGTGCCGAAGGTAAGCGAAATGCTCTGAAACACACCCAAACATCATTTTGGGTCCAATGGAGTAGAACGGATGCTTCAAAACTTTGGTACCCCGAAATAGTGCATTCGGGTCCGAAACAAAAGTTTTGCATCTTCTTATGTGTCCAAGCTAAGTGAAATGCTCTGAAACACTCCCAAACATCATTTTGGGTCCAATGGAGTAGAATGGATGCTTCACAACTTCGGTACTCCGAAATAGTGCATTCGGGCCCGAAGCACAAGTTTTGCATCTTCTTACATGCGGAAGGTTAGCGAAATGCTCTGAACACATCCAAATATCATTTTGGGTCCAATGGAGTAGAATGGATGTTTCACAACTTCAAGATCTCGAAATAGTGCATTCGGGCCCAAAGCACAAGTTTTGCATCTTTTTATGTGTCCAAGTAACCGTAATGCTCGAAACACACCCAAACATCATTTACGGTCCAATGGAGTAGAATGGATGCTTCACAACTTCGGTACCTCGAAATAGTGCATTCGGGTTCGAAACAAAATTTTGCGTCTTCTTATCTGTCCAAGGTAAGCGAAATGCTCTAATACACTCCCAAACATCATTTTGTGTCCAATGGAGTAGAATGGATGCTTCACAACTTCGGTACCGAAATAGTGCATTCGGGTCGGAAGCACAAGTTTTGCATCTTCTTACATGCGGAAGGTTAGCGAAATGCTCGAACACGCCCAAACATCATTTTGGATCCAATGGAGTAGAATGGATGTTTCACAACTTCAGCACTCGAAATTTCGCATTCGTGCTTGAAACACAAGTATTGTGTCGTTTTACGTGTCGAAGGTTAGCAAAATGCTCGAAACACACCCAAACATCATTTTGGGTCCAATGGAGTAGAATGGATGTTTCACAACTTCGGTACCCGAAATGGTGCATTCAGCCGGAAACACAAGTATTGTGTCGTTTTACGTGTCGAAGGTTAGAAAAATGCTCCGAAACACACCCAAACATCATTTTGGGTCCAATGGAGTAGAATGGATGCTTCACAACTTCGGTACCCGAAATAGTGCATTCGGCCGAAACACAGGTTTAACGTCTTTTTACGTGATGATGGTTGGCAAAATGCTCCGAAACACACACAAACATCATTTTGCGTCCAATAGAGTAGAATGGATGCTTCACAACTTCGTTACCTCGAAATAGTGCATTCAGGCGTGAAACATAAGTTTTGCATCTTTTTACGTGCCGAAGGTAAGCGAAATGCTCTGAAACACACCCAAACATCATTTTGGGTCCAATGGAGTAGAACGGATGCTTCAAAACTTTGGTACCCCGAAATAGTGCATTCGGGTCCGAAACAAAAGTTTTGCATCTTCTTATGTGTCCAAGCTAATTGAAATGCTCTGAAACACTCCCAAACATGATTTTGGCTCCAATGGAGTAGAATGGATGCTTCACAACTTCGGTACTCCGAAATAGTGCATTCGAGCCCGAAGCACAAGTTTTGCATCTTCTTACATGCGGAAGGTTAGCGAAATGCTCTGAACACATCCAAATATCATTTTGGGTCTAATGGAGTACAATGGATGTTTCACAACTTCAGTATTCCGAAATAGTGCATTCGGGCCCAAAGCACAAGTTTTGCATCTTTTTATGTGTCCAAGGTAACGGTAATGCTCTGAAACACACCCAAACATCATTTTGGGTCCAATGGAGTTGAACGAGATGCTTCAAAACTTCGGTACCCCAAAAAAGTGCATTCGAGTCCGAAACAAAAGTTTTGCATCTTCTTATGTGTCCAAGCTAATTGAAATGCTCTCAAACATTCCCAAACATCATTTTGGGTCCAATGGAGTAGAATGGATGCTTCACAACTTCGGATTCCGAAATAGTGCATTCGGGCCCGAAGCACAAGTTTTGCATCTTCTTACATGCGGAAGGTTAGCGAAATGCTCGAACACATCCAAATATCATTTTGGGTCCAATGGAGTAGAATGGATGTTTCACAACTTCAAGATCGAAATAGTGCATTCGGGCCCAAAGCACAAGTTTTGCATCTTTTTATGTGTCCAAGGTAATGGTAATGCTCAGAAACACACCCAAACATCATTTTGGGTCCAATGGAGTAGAATGGATGCTTCACAACTTTGGTACCCCGAAATAGTGCATTCGGGTTCGAAACAAAAGTTTTGCATCTTCTTATGTGTCCAAGGTAAGCGAAATGCTCTGAAACACTCCCAAACATGATTTTGGGTCCAATGGAGTAGAATGGATGCTTCACAAATTCGGTACCCCGAAATAGTGCATTCGGGTCCGAAACAAATGTTTTGCACCTTCTTATGTGTCCCAGGTAAGCGAAATGCTCTGAAACACTCCCAAACATCATTTTGCGTCCAATGGAGTAGAATAGATGCTTCACAACTTTGGTACCCCGAAATAGTGCATTCGGGCCCGAAGCACAAGTTTTGCATCTTCTTACATGCCGAATGTAAGCGAAATGCTCTGAACACATCCAAATATCATTTTGGGTCTAATGGAGTAGAATGGATGTTTCACAACTTCAAGACTCGAAATAGTGCATTCGGGCCCAAAGCACAAGTTTTGCATCTTTTTATGTGTGCAAGGTAACCGTAATGCTCGAAACACACCCAAACATCATTTTGGGTCCAATGGAGTAGAACGGATGCTTCAAAACTTCGGTACCCCGAAAAAGTGCATTCGAGTCCGAAACAAAAGTTTTGCATCTTCTTATGTGTCCAAGCTAATTGAAATGCTCTGAAACATTCCCAAACATCATTTTGGGTCCAATGGAGTAGAATGGATGCTTCACAACTTCGGTACTCCGGAATAGTGCATTCGGGCTCGGAAGCCAGGTTTTACGTCTTCTTACGTGCGGAAGGTTAGAGAAATGCTCGAACACATTCAAATATCATTTTGGGTCCAATGGAGTAGAATGGATGTTTCACAACTTCAAGATTCGAAATAGTGCATTCGGGACCAAAGCACAAGTTTTGCATCTTTTTATGTGTCCAAGGTAACCGTAATGCTCGAAACACACCCAAACATCATTTTCGGTCCAATGGAGTAGAATGGATGCTTCACAACTTCGGTACCTCGAAATAGTGCATTCGGGTCCGAAACAAAAGTTTTGCATCTTCTTATGTGTCCAAGGTAAGAGAATTGCTCCGAAACACACCCAAACATCATTTTTGGTCCAATGGAGTAGAGTGGATGCTTCAAAACTTCGATACCCCAAAATAGTGCATTCGAGCCGAAGCACAAGTTTTGCATCTTCTTACATGCGGAAGGTTAGCGCAATGCTCGAACACACCCAAACATCATTTTGGATCCAATGGAGTAGAATGGATGTTTCACAACTTCAGTACCCCGAAATGGTGCATTCAGGCTTGAAACACAAGTATTGTGTTGTTTTACGTGTCGAAGGTTAGCAAAATGCTCCGAAACACACCCAAACATCATTTTGGGTCCAATGGAGTAGAATGGATGCTTCACAACTTCGGTACCCCGAAATAGTGCATTCGGGCCCGAAACACGGAGTTTAACGTCTTTTCACGTGATGATGGTTGGCAAAATGCTCCGAAACACACACAAACATCATTTTGCGTCCAATGGAGTAGAATGGATGCTTCACAACTTCGTTACCTCGAAACAAGGCATTCGGCGTGAAACATAAGTTTTGCATCTTTTTACGTGCCTAAGGTACGCGAAATGCTTCGAAACACACCCAAACATCATTTTGGGTCCAATGGAGTAGAATAGATGCTTCAAAACTTCGGTACCCCGAAATAGTGCATTTGGGTTCGAAACAAAAGTTTTGCATCTTCTTATGTGTCCAAGCTAAGTGAAATGCTCGAAACACTCCCAAACATCATTTTGGGTCCAATGGAGTAGAATGGATGCTTCACAACTTCGGTACTCCGAAATAGTGCATTCGAGCCCGAAGCACAAGTTTTGCATCTTCTTACATGCAGAAGGTTAGCGAAATGCTCTGAACACATCCAAATATCATTTTGGGTCTAATGGAGTAGAATGGATGTTTCACAACTTCAAGATCCGAAATAGTGCATTCGGGCCCAAAGCACAAGTATTGCATCTTTTTATGTGTCCAAGGAACCGAAATGCTCTGAAACACTCCCAAACATAATTTTGGGTCCAATGGAGTAGAATGGATGCTTCACAACTTTGGTACCCCGAAATAGTGCATTCGGGTCCGAAACAAAAGTTTTGCATCTTCTTATGTGTCCAAGGTAAGCGAAATGCTCTGAAACACTCCCAAACATCATTTTGGGTCCAATGGAGTAGAATGGATGCTTCACAACTTCGGTACTCCGAAATAGTGCATTCGAGCCCGAGCACAAGTTTTGCATCTTCTTACGTGCGGAAGGTTAGCGAAATGCTCGAACACATCCAAATATCATTTTGGGTCCAATGGAGTGCATTCTGGCCCGAAACACAAGTTTTGCGTCTTTGTCATGCCGAAGGTTAACGAAATGCTCTGAAACGCTCCCAAATATCATTTTGGTTACAATTGAGTAGAATGGATGATTCGCAACTTCGGTACCACGAAATAGTGCATTCAGGCCCCGAAACACAAGTTTTGCGTCTTTTTCATGCCGAAGGTTAGCGAAATGCTCCGAAACACTCTCAAACATAATTTTGGTTCCAATTGAGTAGAATGGATGATTCGTAACTTCGCTACCACGAAATAGTGCATTCAGGCCCCAAAACACAAGTTTTGCATCTTTTTACGTGCAAAAGGTTAGCGAAATGCTCCAAAACACTCTCAAACATCATGTTGGTTACAACGTAGTAGAATGGATGCTTCGCAACTTCGCACCCGAAATTGTGCATTCAGGCCCGCAACACAAGCATTGCATCTTTTTATGGGTCGAAGGTTAGCGAAATGCCCCGAAACACTCCCAAGCATCATTTTTGGTCCAACAGAGTAGAATGGATGCTTCACAACTTCGCTACCCCGAAATAGTGCATTCAGCCCCGTAACACCGCTTTTGCATCATTTTACGTGCCGAAGGTCGTGGAAATGCTCGAAACACTCCGAATATCATTTTTGGTCCAATGGAGTAATTTGGATGATTCAAAAGTTCTCGTACCCGAAATAGTGCATTCAAAGCCAAACACGAGTTTTGCATCTTTTACGTGCCAAACGTTAGAGAAATGCTCTGAAACACTCCCAAACATCATTTTGGTTCCAATAGAGTAGAATGGATGATTCGCAACTTCGGTACCCCGAAATAGTGAATTCAGGCCCGAGACAAATTTTGAATATTTTTACGTGCAAAAAGTTAGCGAAATGGTCCAAAACACTCGCAAACATCATTTTTGTTCCAATGGAGTAAAATGGTTGCTTCGCAACTTTGGTACCCCCGAAATAGTGCACTCATGCCCGAAACACAAGTTTTGTATCTTTTTTCATGCCGAAGGTTAGCGAAATGCTCTAAAACACTCTCAAACATCATTTTGGTTCCAATGGAGTAGAATGGATGATTCGCAACTTCAGTACCCCAAAATAGTGCATTCTGGCCCGAAACACAAGTTTTGCGTCTTTGTCATGCCGAAGGTTAACGAAATGCTCTGAAACGCTCCCAAATATCATTTTGGTTACAATTGAGTAGAATGGATGATTCGCAACTTCGGTACCACGAAATAGTGCATTCAGGCCCCGAAACACAAGTTTTGCGTCTTTTTCATGCCGAAGGTTAGCGAAATGCTCCGAAACACTCCCAAACATCATTTTGGTTCCAATTGAGTAGAATGGATGATTCGCAACTTCGGTACCATGAAATAGTGCTCTCAGGCCCCGAAACACAAGTTTTGCTTCTTTTAACGTGCAAAAGGTTAGCGAAATGCTTCGAAACACTCTCAAACATCATGTTGGTTACAATGGAGTAGAATGGATGCTTCGCAACTTTAGTACCCCGAAATAGTGCATTCAGGCCCGAAACACAAGTTTTGCATCTTTTTTCATGCCGAAGGTTAGCGAAATGCTCTAAAACACTCTCAAACATCATTTTGGTTCCAATGGAGTAGAATGGATGATTCGCAACTTTAGTACCCCAAAATAGTGCATTCTGGCCCGAAACACAAGTTTTGCGTCTTTTTCATGCCGAAGGTTAGCGAGATGCTCCGAAACACTCTCAAACATCATTTTGGTTCCAATTGAGTAGAATGGATGATTCGTAACTTCGCTACCACGAAATAGTGCATTCAGGCCCCGAAACACAAGTTTTGCATCTTTTTACGTGCAAAAGGTTAGCGAAATGCTCCAAAACACTCCCGAACATCATTTTGGTTCCAATAGAGTAGAATGGTTGCTTCGCAACTTCGGTACCTCAAAATAGTGCATTCAGGCCCGAAACACAAGTTTTGCATCTTTTTTCATGCCGAAGGTTAGCGAAATGCTCTAAAACACTCTCAAACATCATTTTGGTTCCAATGGAGTAGAATGGATGATTCACAACTTCAGTACCCCAAAATAGTGCATTCTGGCCCGAAACATAAGTTTTGCGTGTTTTTCATGCCGAAGGTTAGCGAGATGCTCCGAAACACTCTCAAACATCATTTTGGTTCCAATTGAGTAGAATGGATGATTCGTAACTTCGCTACCACGAAATAGTGCATTCAGGCCCCGAAACACAAGTTTTGCATCTTTTTACGTGCAAAAGGTTAGCGAAATGCTCCAAAACACTCCCGAACATCATTTTGGTTCCAATAGAGTAGAATGGTTGCTTTGCAACTTCGGTACCTCAAAATAGTGCATTCAGGGCTCGAAGCACAAGTTTTGCATCTTTTTTCATTCCGAAGGTTAGTGAAATGCTCTAAAACACTCTCAAACATCATTTTGGTTAAAATGGAGTAGAATGGATAATTTTCAACTTCGCACCCCAAAATAGTGCATTCTGCCCGAAACACAAGTTTTGCGTCTTTTTCATGCCGAAGGTTAACGAAATGCTCCGAAACACTCCCAAACATCATTTTGGTTCCAATTGAGTAGAATGGATGATTCGCAACTTCGCTACCACGAAATAGTGCATTCAGGCCCCGAAACACAAATTTTGCTTCTTTTAACATGCAAAAGGTTAGCGAAATGCTCCGAAACACTCTCAAACATCATGTTGGTTCCAATGGAGTAGAATGGATGCTTCGCACTTCAGTACCCCGAAATAGTGCATTCAGGCCTGCAACCCAAGCATTGCATCTTTATATGTGTCGAAGGTTAGTGATATGCCCCGAAACACTCCCAAGCATCATTTTTGGTCCAACAGAGTAGAATGGATGCTTCACAACTTCGGTACCCCGAAATAGTGCATTCAGCCCCGTAACACAAGTTTTGCATCTTTTTACATGCCGAAGGTTAGGGAAATGCTCTGAAACACTCCCAAATATTATTTTTGGTCCAATGGAGTAATTTGGATGATTCAAAAGTTCTGTACCCTGAAATAGTGCATTCAGGCCCGAAACACGAGTTTTACATCTTTTACGTGCCAAACATTAGAGAAATGCTCTGAAACACTCCCAAACATCATTTTGGTTCCAATTGAATAGAATGGATGATTCGCAACTTCGGTACCCGGAAATAGTGAATTCAGGCCCGAAACGCAAGTTTTGCATCTTTTTACGTGCAAAAGGTTAGCGAAATGCTCCAAAACACTCCCGAACATTATTTTGGTTCCAATGGAGTAGAATGGTTGCTTCGATACTTCGGTACCCCGAAATAGTGCATTCAGGCCCGAAACACAAGTTTTGCATCTTTTTTCATGCCGAAGGTTAGCGAAATGCTCTAAAACACTCTCAAACATCATTTTGGTTCCAATGGAGTAGAATGGATGATTCGCAACTTTAGTACCCCAAAATAGTGCATTCAGGCACGAAACACAAGTTTTGCATCTTTTTTCATGCCGAAGGTTAGCGAAATGCTCCAAAACACTCCCGAACATCATTTTGGTTCCAATGGAGTAGAATGGTTGCTTCGCAACTTCGATACACCGAAATAGTGCATTCAGGCCCCGAAACACAAGTTTTGCATCTTTTTACGTGCAAAAGGTTAGCGAAATGCTCTAAAACACTCCCAAACATCATTTTGGTTCCAATAGAGTAGAATGGTTGTTCGCAACTTCGGTACCTCGAAATAGTGCATTCAGGCCCGAACCACAAGTTTTGCATCTTTTTTCATGCCGAAGGTTAGCGAAATGCTCTAAAACACTCTCAAACTTCATTTTGGTTAAAATGGAGTAGAATGGATGATTCGCAACTTCAGTACCCCAAGATAGTGCATTCTGGCCCGAAACACATGTTTTGTGTCTTTTCATGCCGAAGGTTAGCGAAATGCTCCGAAACACTCTCAAACATCATTTTGGTTCCAATTGAGTAGAATGGATGATTCGTAACTTCGCTACCACGAAATAGTGCATTCAGGCCCCGAAACACAAGTTTTGCATCTTTTTACGTGCAAAAGGTTAGCGAAATGCTCCAAAACACTCCCGAACATCATTTTGGTTCCAATAGAGTAGAATGGTTGCTTTGCAACTTCGGTACCTCAAAATAGTGCATTCAGGCCCGAAACACAAGTTTTGCATCTTTTTCATGCCGAAGGTTAGCGAAATGCTCTAAAACACTCTCAAACATCATTTTGGTTAAAATGGATTAGAATGGATGATTCGCAACTTCAGTACCCCAATATAGTGCATTCTGGCCCGAAACACAAGTTTTGCGTCTTTTTCATGCCGAAGGTTAGCGAAATGCTCCGAAACACTCCCAAACATCATTTTGGTTCCAATTGCGTAGAATGGATGATTCGCAACTTCGCTACCACGAAATAGTGCATTCAGGCCCCGAAACACAAGTTTTGCTTCTTTTAACGTGCAAAAGGTTAGTGAAATGCTACGAAACACTCTCAAACATCATGTTGGTTCCAATGGAGTAGAATGGATGCTTCGCAACTTCAGTACCCCGAAATAGTGCATTCAGGCCTGCAACACAAGCATTGCATCTTTTTATGTGTCGAAGGTTAGCGAAATGCCCCGAAACACTCCCAAGCATCATTTTTGGTCCAACAGAGTAGAATGGATGCTTCACAACTTCGGTACCCCGAAATAGTGCATTCAGCCCTGTAACACAAGTTTTGCATCTTTTTACGTGCCGAAGGTCAGGGAAATGCTCTGAAACACTCCCAAATATCATTTTTGGTCCAACGGAGTAAAATGGATGATTCAAAAGATCTGTACCCTGAAATAGTGCATTCAGGCCCGAAACACGAGTTTTGCATCTTTTACGTGTCAAACGTTAGAGAAATGTTCTGAAACACTCCCAAACATCATTTTGGTTCCAATTGAGAAGAATGGATAATTCGTAACTTCGCTACCACGAAATAGTGCATTCAGGCCCCGAAACACAAGTTTTGCATCTTTTTACGTGCAAAAGGTTAGCGAAATGCTCCAAAACACTCCCAAACATCATTTTTGTTCCAATGGAGTAGAATGGTTGCTTCGCAACTTCGGTACCTCGAAATAGTGCATTCAGGCCCGAAACACAAGTTTTGCATCTTTTTTCATGCCGAAGGTTAGCGAAATGCTCTAAAACACTCTCAAACATCATTTTGGTTCCAATGGAGTAGAATGGATGATTCACAACTTCAGTACCCCAAAATAGTGCATTCTGGCCCGAAACACAAGTTTTGCGTGTTTTTCATGCCGAAGGTTAGCGAGATGCTCCGAAACACTCTCAAACATCATTTTGGTTCCAATTGAGTAGAATGGATGATTCGTAACTTCGCTACCACGAAATAGTGCATTCAGGCCCCGAAACACAAGTTTTGCATCTTTTTACGTGCAAAAGGTTAGCGAAATGCTCCAAAACACTCCCAAACATCATTTTTGTTCCAATGGAGTAGAATGGTTGCTTCGCAACTTCGGTACCTCGAAATAGTGCATTCAGGCCCAAAACACAAGTTTTGCATCTTTTTTCATGCCGAAGGTTAGCGAAATGCTCTAAAACACTCTCAAACATCATTTTGGTTCCAATGGAGTAGAATGGATGATTCGCAACTTCGGTACCCCAAAATAGTGCGTTCTGGCACGAAACACAAGTTTTGCGTCATTTTCATGCCGAAGGTTAGCGAGATGCTCGAAACACTCTCAAACATAATTTTGGTTCCAATTGAGTAGAATGGATGATTCGTAACTTCGCTACCACGAAATAGTGCATTCAGGCCCCGAAACACAAGTTTTGCATCTTTTTACGTGCAAAAGGTTAGCGAAATGCTCCAAAACACTCCCGAACATCATTTTGGTTCCAATAGAGTAGAATGGTTGCTTCGCAACTTCGGTACCTCAAAATAGTGCATTCAGGCCCGAAACACAAGTTTTGCATCTTTTTCATGCCGAAGGTTAGCGAAATGCTCTAAAACACTCTCAAACATCATTTTGGTTAAAATGGATTAGAATGGATGATTCGCAACTTCAGTACCCCAATATAGTGCATTCTGGCCCGAAACACAAGTTTTGCGTCTTTTTCATGCCGAAGGTTAGCGAAATGCTCCGAAACACTCCCAAACATCATTTTGGTTCCAATTGAGTAGAATGGATGATTCGCAACTTCGGTACCACGAAATAGTGCATTCAGGCCCGAAACACAAGTTTTGCTTCTTTTAACGTGCAAAAGGTTAGCGAAATGCTTCGAAACACTCTCAAACATCATGTTGGTTACAATGGAGTAGAATGGATGCTTCGCAACTTCAGTACCCCGAAATAGTGCATTCAGGCCTGCAACCCAAGCATTGCATCTTTTTATGTGTCAAAGGTTAGTGATATGCCGCGAAACACTCCCAAGCATCATTTTTGGTCCAACAGAGTAGAATGGATGCTTCACAACTTCGGTACCCCGAAATAGTGCATTCAGCCCTGTAACACAAGTTTTGCATCTTTTTACGTGCCGAAGGTCAGGGAAATGCTCTGAAACACTCCCAAATATCATTTTTGGTCCAACGGAGTAAAATGGATGATTCAAAAGATCTGTACCCTGAAATAGTGCATTCAGGCCCGGAACACGAGTTTTGCATCTTTTACGTGCCAAACGTTAGAGAAATGCTCTGAAACACTCCCAAACATCATTTTGGTTCCAATTGAATAGAATGGATGATTCGCAACTTCGCTACCACGAAATAGTGCATTCAGGCCCCGAAACACAAGTTTTGCATCTTTTTACGTGCAAAAGGTTAGCGAAATGCTCTAAAACACTCCCAAACATCATTTTGGTTCCAATAGAGTAGAATGGTTGTTCGCAACTTCGGTACCTCGAAATAGTGCATTCAGGCCCGAACCACAAGTTTTGCATCTTTTTTCATGCCGAAGGTTAGCGAAATGCTCTAAAACACTCTCAAACATCATTTTGGTTCCAATGGAGTAGAATGGATGATTCGCAACTTCAGTACCCCAAAATAGTGCATTCTGGCCCGAAACACAAGTTTTGCGTCTTTTTCATGCCGAAAGTTAGCGAGATGCTCCGAAACACTCTCAAACAACATTTTGGTTCCAATTGAGTAGAATGGATGATTCGTAACTTCGCTACCACGAAATAGTGCATTCATGCCCCGAAACACAAGTTTTGCATCATTTTACGTGCAAAAGGTTAGCTAAATGCTCCAAAACACTCCCGAACATCATTTTGGTTCCAATAGAGTAGAATGGTTGGTTCGCAACTTCGGTACCTCGAAATAGTGCATTCAGGCCCGAAACACATGTTTTGCATCTTTTTTCATGCCGAAGGTTAGCGAAATGCTCGAAAACACTCTCAAACATCATTTTGGTTCCAATGGAGTAGAATGGATGATTCGCAACTTCAGTACCCCAAAATAGTGCGTTCTGGCACGAAACACAAGTTTTGCGTCATTTTCATGCCGAAGGTTAGCGAGATGCTCTGAAACACTCTCAAACATCATTTTGGTTCCAATTGAGTAGAATGGATGATTCATAACTTCGCTACCACGAAATAGTGCATTCAGGCCCCGAAACACAAGTTTTGCATCTTTTTACGTGCAAAAGGTTAGCGAAATGCTCTAAAACACTCCCGAACATCATTTTGGTTCCAATATAGTAGAATAGTTGCTTCGCAACTTCGGTACCTCGAAATAGTGCATTCAGGCCCGAAGCACAAGTTTTGCATCTTTTTTCATGCCGAAGGTTAGCGAAATGCTCTAAAACACTCTCAAACATCATTTTGGTTAAAATGGACTAGAATGGATAATTTTCAACTTCAGTACCCCAAAATAGTGCATTCTGGCCCGAAACACAAGTTTTGCGTCTTTTTCGTGCCGAAGGTTAACGAAATGCTCCGAAACACTCCCAAATATCATTTTGGTTACAATTGAGTAGAATGGATGATTCGCAACTTCGGTACCACGAAATAGTGCATTCAGGCCCGAAACACAAGTTTTTCTTCTTTTAACGTGCAAACGGTTAGCGAAATGCTTCGAAACACTATCAAACATCATGTTGGTTACAATGGAGTAGAATGGATGCTTCGCAACTTCGCACTACCCGAAATAGTGCATTCGGGCCCGCAACACAAGCATTGCATCTTTTTATGTGTCGAAGGTTAGCGAAATGCCCCGAAACACTCCCAAGCATCATTTTTGGTCCAACAGAGTAGAATGGATGCTTCACAACTTCGGTACCCCGAAATAGTGCATTCAGCCCCGTAACACAAGTTTTGCATCTTTTTACGTGCCGAAGGTCAGGGAAATGCTCTGAAACACTCCCAAATATCATTTTTGGTCCAATGGAGTAATTTGGATGATTCAAAAGTTCTGTACCCTGAAATAGTGCATTCAGGCCCGAAACACGAGTTTTGCATCTTTTACGTGCCAAACGTTAGAGAAATGCTCTGAAACACTCCCAAACATCATTTTGGTTCCAATTGAGAAGAATGGATGATTCGCAACTTCGGTACCCCGAAATAGTGAATTCAGGCCCGAAACACAAATTTTGAATCTTTTTACGTGCAAAAAGTTAGCGAAATGCTCCTAAACACTCCCGAACATCATTTTTGTTCCAATGGAGTAGAATGGTTGCTTCGCAACTTCGGTACCCCGAAATAGTGCATTCAGGCCCGAAACACAAGTTTTGCATCTTTTTTCTTGCCGAAGGTTAGCGAAATGCTCCATAACACTCTCAAACATCATTTTGGTTCCAATGGAGTAGAATGGATGATTCACAACTTCAGTACGCCAAAATAGTGCATTCTGGCCCGAAACACAAGTTTTGCGTCTTTTTTCATGCCGAAGGTTAGCGAAATGCTCCGAAACACTCCCAAACATCATTTTGGTTCCAATTGAGTAGAATGGATGATTCGCAACTTCGGTACCATGAAATAGTGCTCTCAGGCCCCGAAACACAAGTTTTGTTTCTTTTAACGTGCAAAAGGTTAGCGAAATGCTTCGAAACACTCTCAAACATCATCGCCGCCATGAAATAGTGCCTTCGGTCCCGAAACACAAGTTTTGCTTCTTTTAACGTGCAAAAGGTTAGCGAAATGCTCCAAAACACTCTCAAACATCATGTTGGTTCCAATGGAGTAGAATGGATGCTTTGCAACTTCAGTACCCGAAATAGTGCATTCAGGCCTGCAACACAAGCATTGCATCTTTTTATGTGTCGAAGGTTAGCGAAATGCCCCGAAACACTCCCAGGCATCATTTTTGGTCCAATAGAGTAAAATCGATGCTTCACAACATCGGTACCTGTTGACAGATAAAACTCGTATCCACCTACGATCAGCAAGCGTACGGACCTACACCTTTTTCACCACGGGGATTCCCAAAGTTCTTGTCGATCCGCGGAGCAAGGGGATTGCTAGCGCTTAACCAAGTACTAATTTAGTTGAATCAAAAACCTTTGAGGGAGGTATTAATCTAAAGGTAAAGACAATCTAACCTAAGTTAATCTAAGTTGATCAAACAAATCTAGGGTTCAACTAGACGGTAAATGGTGGACACAAGAGAGTGATTAAGAAAGATAAGCGTTCCCTCCCTAGGATCTAGGATATCATGGATATGCATCTACTACACAAGAGTGGTAAACCAATCTACCGGGGGTTGTGACCACGGTTTCGCCCTTTCCCTCCCCTCGTACTGTCACTACACGAAGGTAATCGTGACTAGACCTATGATGGACACGGTATGTTGATGGAATCTATTGGAGTAGCGGATATCATACGCCTGAAAAACACAGTAGCTAACCTTAATCATCAAAGCATCATCAACATGAAAGCAATAGATTGAAACCACGAATCAAGTAGCGATCACATAGCATGCATCCATCTAACCCTAGGGATGAACGGAGACATTACCCCATCATCTTACACGGATTGAAGCACATAGGTGTGATGGCAACTCCGGAGAACGTCATCGATGAAGCTTGGGAACACCCCTAGGCTAGCGGCTTGGAGTCCTCCTCTTGCTTCCTTCTCTCCGCCGGCATTGATCCTTGCGACGAGCTCATCTAACTCTCTCCCTCATCTTGCAGCGGCGGTTTTCTGGTGAATGGCGTCGGTAGAATGATTTGTTCGATGTGGCGGCCGACGGCGGCGAAGGCAATAAATAGACAAACACCTAGGGCAAAGGGGACGTCGAACCGGGCCCGGAGTGGGCTGGCCGGTCGGCCCAGGCCGGCCAGTGTAGGCCTAATTCGGCCCGGTTCGGCCCCGGTTTCCTTCTCGGTTGCTTCTTGTGTGATCCCTTATTTCTGTGCACTTGCATGTGGGCCTTTGACGTCGTTTCCTTCACGGTTAAGGCTTGAATCCTTGCTATGCAAGCTTCACTGTTTTCTGGTTGAGTCCTTGAAGACTTGCACGTTGATGCTTCGGTCCTCGGGTCATTTGGAGTCATGTTCATCGCGTGTCTTGACTCTTGTCGGGCTTCATGATCTTCTTCCAAAGTGCTTGGTGAACTTATCCCGAAAGTCTCCTCTTTAACGTTAATTTCCTGCGTAAACAACAAACTTCAAAAGCGACATGCAAGTGTGAACTTGTTACATCATTAGTATGCCTAGTGGTGGGTTAGTTACAAATCATAATCGAAACCAATGTATAACAAGTACTCTAGGTTGACGGAAATTCACCGTAAACATCTCCCCCATGCTTAAACCTTGCTCGTCCTCGAGTAAGTAATCCTTGCTTAAAAGGGAAATCAGTGTTGCCTTCCAATGTTATCTCTGCACTTATTCATTCATGACGAGACAAATTGCTCTCTCTTAAGAATTTATTTTTAAAGTGCAAGTTGTGACCGGCTTCTTTTTCATTATGGAAGATAGACTAACAATAAAGAACAAGCCACATTTAACACGATGCTCTCAAACTTAAGTGAACTTCAAACTATTACCTTATCACATGAAAGAGTTTCAAAAAGATGCATATCCAACATAAGTGAAAATCTTTTGCAAGAGCTCATGGAAACACTTATCTCATCAAGTCACTCAAGCATATACATGATTATTTTCAACCTACTCTACTCATATGTGATAGTGGAAGGCTTATGTGGAGCTTGGAAGGTTCAAAACAATCCTAGCAAAACATACATCCGAAATATCGTCAAATTAAGAGAGAGATCTATTGGAATTACCGAGACTCGTCAAAAAGGCTATGGAAAATAAATGTTGGAAAGAGAGAGAAACACACACACTTAGATAGGTGGACATGTGCAAGTGGCAAATGGAAGATCCCAAGGCACGAGTGAAGTCCTCGTTGTCAGATTGCACATGGTTGGAAGATTTGAGTATGGATTTGTCATCAAGGCACTTGAAAACTTATGAAGCAAAAAGAACCGAGGAGCATCTTTATTATTTTTCTTAATTTTATTTTATTTCTTTCTCATTTTTCTCTCTTTCTTTTTTTCACTTTTTTTTCCTATTTTTCGTACTTTTCTTTTCTTCTCATCATAATTTTTTCTTTTTCTTTTTTTCATTTTTGTGCTCCTCAAAACTTTTTGCAACATAATACTTACATAGCATTTGTGTCAGAGAATGACTCCTCCCCCATGCTTGAACGATGCTCGTCCTCGAGCATAAAAGAGAGGGGAAATGACTGCTAAAGTAAGTATAAATTCCATAATCTTGCAGATTATTTGAATCTCCATCGAGAATTTTACTCCATACTCAAATTGGGTTGTGGACAAGGAGGTGATCACAAAAAGATGTTTTTGGTTTAGGGTGGAGGCCCAGCGAAGTTTGTGAAATTTTCGATGTGAAAACCCACAATGCATGGACAAAAAGGCTAGCATGAAAAGTTACACAAAGGAATGACCAGCTTCTTAGTCTCGAACCATAGAAATCAGTCCTAATCCAACTCATCAAAACATATGTTTGCAATCTACGGGTTTTGTTATCATAAAACATATATGTGTATGGCTTTGGTAGGTAGAACTTTGCAAGAGCACCACAAACATGTAGATAGCATAAAAATGAAGTTTTCATAAAAACAACAAGTTATCTGGCTATCCATAAACTTAAATCAAAGAGCAAAGATATGTATGTGGGTCTAGAGCATAGTCATTTCACCTCCACAAATAAAAGAGCCGGTATTTAAATTAATTTCAGATCATATTATAGAGAGCAATTAGCCAAGACATGTATGACTTCATGTAGGTAAATCAAAGCAGCAACTTTCATCATCTTTCCGTAAGCATAGGCAATATAAAACATCGAGGTGAACACATGGTCATGTCTATATATTGAAAATAAAAAGAAACCTAGGTTGTCCTCCTAGTAGCCATGTTATTGTTGGAAGAGAAAAACAAAAGGTTGCACCTAGTTGAGGTTGAAGGCAAACTTACTAGCATTTGTGTTTGGAAAAGAGAAGGTCTATGGAGGTGTTACCATCCTTTGTAGTTCTTCGTTGCCTTCTTCCGACATCTCCATATATCGACGTGGCTTTTGCTTTTGTCTTGATTTATCAACACTCCTAAACTTCTGAATTTGATCTTGTATGCTTAATGGATTCATTGGTCGCTTTTCTCTTCAATGTTGTCATCACCATCTCCTCTTTCTTGTTCTCATCATCTCCTTGCTGTATCTTTTCATGGATTTCCCCCTCTGTCCAGAACAGAACATATATCGAAATATAGCTCTATTGAAAAGTTTATAAAATTACATTACCAATGTGTGGTCATTCATCGAAAACGGAGTTCAAACAAGGGACCTATGTCCGTTTTACTTCAGCGCTGCGTGCTGTCCAAAACTGATTTCAGGACGTGTTGCACTCGGTGATTTGGGCATAACCGCTTGTAGGAACCTCCGATTGTCTTGATTCTTGATTTGTTGGAATCGTAACTTCATGGGTCTTTTAAATATCCAAAAAATATCCAGTGTTTTCTGATATGAACCCGCTAGGGTTTGTTCCCGATCTTTCGATGAGAGGTGTGGGGATAATTCGATTGAAGGAGACGACGTTCACGGCCCGACTACAACCTGTCCAAGGATGCGCCTTAGCAACCGATACACCACCTCCTATGGCTGCCGCGATCTTGTGGAGCACGTCATCCGGCCACTAGGGCACCTATTCCTGCAAGCAATCGAAGAACTAGCAAGAACAAGTATGAAACAAGTACTGAAATTACTAGATGGGAATGAAAGATTCAATTCTCAAACTCAATATCCAACAACGGTGGGGTTCCGTAGAAAAGGAGGCGACCGGCGCTCTCACAAGCAAGTAGCAATGGCTAAACTTGATCTAAACAAAACCCAATCAGTTTGTGGCGGCTATGGAGGTATATGAGAGGGTGGAGGACGACCTGGACGTGGTGGGGGTCGTCCTACAACCCTAGGACGCGCCCCTATGGGGCTCCACTTGATACACGGCCCATTGGGCCAAATAAGATGGCGCAGCACCTGGGACAGATTGACATCCGGTCAATGTTTCGACGATTGCGGCCGCCTCAAAATAGATATGGACATGAGTCCGGATCCATATGAAAGGTGACTTCATCACGGTTCTAGGAAGTATTTGAACACCCCAATCCGACTCCGTGTGCGACCGTGGCGTCCGTCACAAGATGGTACTTTTCTGCAGTCCGAATCCAGCCCGCGCGAGTCCTTCTCCCTTTCGGTCTTGACCATGATTCCTAATCAAAACAAGAGTGCACGTGTCTCCACAATCTAAATATGATGAACATGAACTCAAGAGTGAACTCACTTGATTATTAAGTTGACGAGCACGGGCACGAGTAATAGGGCCAGCAATAACATGATCTTGTGCAGGCGTGGATGTATCGTTGGTGGTGATGTCCTCATCATCCTCCCCTTCTTGCATTTGAGTCGTCCTCGACTCAAGCTCATCTTCTTCTCCCAAATAGGGCTTCAAATCTGCAATGTTAAATGTGGGACTAACCCCAAAATCTGCAGGAAGCTCTAGTTTGTATGCATTGTCATTTACTCTCTCTAACACTTTAAAAGGTCCATCGGCCCTAGGCAATAATTTAGATTTGCGTAATTCGGGAAATCTCTCCTTTCTCAAGTGCAACCAAACTAAATCTCCAGGTTCAAACATTATTTCCTTTCTACCTTTATCACCAACAAGCTTGTACTTACCATTCATGCGCTCAATGTTCTCTTTAGTTGTTTCATGCGTTTTAACATCAATTCGGCACGTTTAGTAGCATCAAAATTTAAATTCTCAGATGATGGTAAGGGCATTAAATCAATAGGAGCACGAGGTAAGAAACCATATACAATCTGAAATGGGCACATCTTGGTAGTAGAATGCATCGAACGATTATAAGCAAATTCAATATGAGGCAAACAATCTTCCCACATCTTAATGTTCGTCTTTAAAACAGCCCTTAACATAGTAGACAAAGTTCTATTCACAACTTCGGTTTGACCATCGGTTTGGGGGTGACATGTAGTTGAAAACAAAAGCTTAGTCCCCAATTTAGCCCACAAAGTTTTCCAAAAATAGCTAAGGAATTTAACATCACGATCGAAACAATTGTATTGGGCACACCATGCAAGCGAACAATTTCCCGAAAGAACAAATCGGCAATATGAGAAGCATCATCGGTTTATGACATGGTATAAAGTGTGCCATTTTTGAAAATCTATCAACAACCACAAACACACTATCACGACCCCTCCTAGTCCTTGGTAAACCCAACACAAAATCCATAGAAATATCTTCCCAAGGAGCACTAGGAACGGGTAAAGGCAAATACAAACCGTGCGCATTTAACCTTGACTTAGCCTTTTGACATGTAGTGCAACGTGCAACAAATCTCTCCACATCTCTTCTCATTTTTGGCCAAAAGAAGTGACCAGCAAGTATGTCTTCTCGTCTTTTTAACTCCAAAATGCCCCATCAAGCCACCTCCATGCGCTTCCTGCAACAACAACAAGCGAACGAGCTAGCCGGAATGCATAGCTTGTTAGCTCTAAAAACAAACCCATCACTAACGATGAATTTGTTCCACCCTTTGTCACCCTTACAATGCAGGCAACACATCTCTAAAATCGGGATCATTAACATATTGGTCTTTAATTGTTTCTAATCCAAAGATCTTGTAATCAAGTTGGTTCAAGCAAAGTATATCTCCTAGACAAAGCATCGGCAATCACATTTTCTTTCCCTTTTTTGTGCTTAATAACATAAGGAAAAGATTCAATAAATTCAACCGACTTAGCATGTCTACGATTCGAGTTTTCCTTGACTACGAATATGCTTCAAAGATTCATGATCGAATGAATAACAAATTCTTTGGGCCATAAATAATGCCGACATGTTTCCAAAGTTCGAACAAGAGCATATAATTCTTTATCATAAGTGGAATAATTCGAAACAGTCCGCTCAATTTTTCACTAAAATATGCAACCGGTTTGCCTTCTTGTAATAAAACACCACCCAAACCAATCCCACTAGCATCACACTCAAGCTCAAAGGTCTTATTAAAATCTGGAAGTTGAAGGAGAGGTGCATGTGTCAACTTATCTTTCAACATGATGAAGGCATTCTCTTGTTTATTACCCCAACTAAAAGGTACTCCCTTCTTTGTAAGCTCATTCAATGGTGCAGCAATGGTGCTGAAATCCTTCACAAAACGGCGATAGAATCCAGCAAGTCCTAAGAAACTCCGCACTTTTGTGTGATGGTCTTTGGTACGAGCCATCCTCGTATAGCTTCTACCTTGGCTCGATCAACCTCAATTCCCTGTGGAGTCACAACATAGCCAAGAAAAGACACTCGATCGGTGCAAAATGTGCACTTCTCAAGGTTACCAAACAAACGTGCATCTCGCAAAGCATTAAAAACAACACGTAAATGATCCAAGTGTTCATCCATAGTTTTGCTGTAGATTAATATATCATCAAAGTAAACTACAACAAATTTCCCAATGAAAGCACGCAAAACCTCGTTCATTAATCTCATGAAAGTGCTAGGTGCATTAGTTAACCCAAAAGGCATGACTAACCACTCATATAAACCGAACTTAGTTTTGAAAGCGAGTTTTCCATTCATCTCCCAATTTCATACGAATCGGTGGTACCCACTACGCAAATCAACCTTAGAAAACACGGTAGCACCACTCAATTCATCAAGCATATCATCTAGGCGTGGAATAGGATGCCGATATCGAATAGTGATATTATTAATAGCTCTACAATCAACACACATACGCCATGTTCCATCTTTCTTAGGCACCAAAATAACCGGAACAACGACAAGGGCTAAGAGACTCACGTACATAACCTTTGTCGAGTAGTTCTTGCACTTGCCGCCGAATTTCTTTTGTTTCCTCCGGATTGGTCCTATATGGCGCACCGTTGGGCAAAGAAGCACCTGGAATAAGATCAATTTGGTGCTCTATGCCTCGTATAGGAGGCAGCCACTGCCGGTATCTCGCTTGGAAACACATCCGAATACTCCCGCAAAATGTTAGCAACAACGAGGCAAAGAATGCTGCATATCTTGAATTGAAATCAAAGCATCCTTGCATACCAAAGCGTAGGCAATAGGAGTTGAAGCAATTAATTCATTAATATCAGATTTTGAAGCAAGAAAGCAATGTCCTTTCAATTTTATGCCATCTTCATTATTACCAACAGATTTGCTATTTTTATTGTTCTCAGTTTTAGCCTTTGCAGCTTTAGCAATATCATCACGCACAATAGCCTCAGGTGACATAGGAAGCAAAGCAATTTTTTTTATCATTGTATCTGAGAGAATAATGATTTGATCTACCATGATGCAAACAATCTGTATCAAATTGCCAAGGTCTACCTAGCAGAATATGACAAGCTTCCATGGGCACAACATCACACTCAACAACATCATGATATGAGCCAATCGAAAAACTGATTCGTACCAGCCTTGTTACCTTTTCCTTACCATTATTGTTCAGCCACCGAATGCAATATGGATGCGGGTGCGGTTTGGTTGTAAGTGCAAGCTTCTCCACCATGTCACTGCTAGCTAAGTTGTTGCAGCTACCCCCATCAATGATCAAGCGGCAAGAACGCTCTTTAATCACACACTTGGTTTGAAACAATGTATGCCGCTGATTTTGCTCCGCCTTCTCCATTTGTGCACTAAGCACACGCTGCACAATGAGGCTCTCATAATGTTCAGCATCCTCTGTACCAATCTGTTCGTTTGGTGGCTCCTCTCTACCCGCATCGCGAGCAAGCAAGCAAAGCAAGTGTATCTTCATCATAATCACTAGCAGAGGAATGCTCACCATCATTTGTTACCACCATAACCCGCTTGTTTGGACAATCACGCCGCACATGTCCAATTCCCTTGCATCGATGGCACCGAAGGTCTCTTGTCCTACCCGTAGAGGCCACGGAAGATGTACTAACAAATGGTTTTGGAGCAGATTTCATTGCTGAATTTGTGGGAGCAACACGTGTCTTGTCACCGGAGGCGGTGAAAGTGCTGATCGACCCGACGGGGGATGTACACGCCCCGAAGAAGTAGTTGTTCGCTGCCATGATGCTGATCTCCCCGCATTAATGTTAGACCTTGCACTAGCATATCGTCCCTGCACTTCCCTTTCAGCTTTACAAGCAAAATGAAAGCATTCTGTTATTTTAGTATACTCTTTATTTGAAGGATGTCCCGAATTTCTCTATTTAACCCACCCACAAATCTAGCAATAGCAGGTTCCTCGCCCTCCCCTACGTTACAATGCAGCATACCCATTTGTAATTCCTGATAATATTCTTCTACGCTTTTAGTACCCTGCCTCAATTGTTGCAACTTATGTAACAGATCACGTGCATAGTAAGAAGGAACAAATCTAGCCCGCATGACCCGTTTTAAAGCATCCCATGTTTTTGGTACATTATTAGGATTTTTCTTAGCATATTCTATCCACCAAACGAAGCAAAATCGGTAAACTCACTAGTAGCAGGCTCTAACATGTGTATTCTCAGGAAATTCATGGCATACAAACTTTTGATCAACAGCAATCTCCCAAGTAATGTAAGCATCGGGATCATATTTACCATCAAAAGGAGGTATCTTAAATTTAATCTTACTAAAAGCATCATTATTACCATGTACCTCATGTCTTCGGCGAAAACCACCCCGACCTCTACGGTTAGTACGTTGTCGTCGGTGATCTTGGTCTTCTTGTTCAGTGTCACCACTATATGCAACCCAATTATCATCCAAACTCTCGTCGTCCTTGCCATCCTTCGTCTTGTCATCCTTTTTCTTGCTATTCTCATCATACCCTCCAGTGGTCTTAGCATACATCTCATCAAACCTGCACGCAAAAGAGCACCAAGACTCTTGTCTATACGAGTAATAGACACCTCCAAACCTGTAACCTTGGTGTTGGTGTCGATTTGTGTGGCCTCCAATTGCCCAATCTTCTCATTTGTCACCTGCAAGTCATTATCAATTCCTTCATTGTGCTCCTTCACCTTCTTTTCAAAGTGTTGTATGATTCTCTTGGTGCGAGGAGACTGTGGCATGGTATTCTTGGATCCATCACTTTCATCTGCTGTTCCTGTCATGTTAGATAAATAGAAACAACAAGGAAAACAAGTGAAGAAATATGAAAACTCTACAGCTAATAGGATGTAGCTACAGCAAGGCGCTCACTCTCAACCTGTTATACAAGCTCTTACCAATTCTTACCTTGCTCGACGGAGGGGACGACTACCAACAAGTCTCGCAAACCAGGAAGAAGTGTATCGGTGCCGCAGCAACAAAACCTGTCAAGCTGTAGTCGAATATGTGGAGCTATAGGTGGGCTGAAACAAGGAATGACTAGCACCACAATAGTTAGAAAGCAAACTGAATAATTGTTCAACGGCGGTACTGTGCTGGCCCTAGGCTAAACCATGCTAGAGACGTGAGCCTAGGCACAAAGGTAGTCACTGACAAAGAACAACTAGCACAAAGACAAGTAAAACAACCGTTTCAACTTACTTCTCTTTCTCTTCTCTTCTCTTCTCTTCCTTTTTTTTTGTTCTTTTCTTTCTACTCTCTTTTTTTTCTCTGATTTTTTTTCTTCCTCTCTTTTTCTTTCAACTTTTTTTTCACACAACTAAACTCTATTGCTCAATATCAAGCCAAATCAGCACAAAAGGAAAAGTACACAGATTGCAGATCGCAGATCTCGTGGACAATTGCAGATTGCTCAAATGGAATTTCGAGGCAAGGTTAGATCCGTTGGAAAGAAGACAATGTAAGCTTTCCAGATTGTATTTAAACACCTCAATCGGAGATCATATGAATCCGTGGTGGCAAAAGTGAAACAGAGATGTATATGGTGACGCGAATTTCGTGTCTAAAACGTGATAGAACTCAAAACTCTAAAGGAATAGACACTACGACCAGCAACTTGACACGACCGATGCAACCAAAAACTCAACAAGCCCTAACCATGCAATGCTAGTAAAGGCTCAAAGGGTTTATGGGACAACGGGTAATCTAATCTACTATTTTTTTCAGGGCTTTTCTGGACTATAGGAAATTAAAAACAGCAAAGGATTGGAACTCTCACCGAAGAACCTCGCTCTGATTACCAACTGATATGAACCCGCTAGGGTTTGTTCCCGATCTTTCGATGAGAGGTGTGGGGATAATTCGATTGAAGGAGACGACGTTCACGGCCCGACTACAACCTGTCCAAGGATGCGCCTTAGCAACCGATACACCACCTCCTATGGCTGCCGCGATCTTGTGGAGCGCGTCACCCGGCCACTAGGGCACCTATTCCTGCAAGCAATCGAAGAACTAGCAAGAACAAGTATGAAACAAGTACTGAGATTACTAGATGGGGATGAAAGATTCAATTCTCAAACTCTATATCCAACAACGGTGGGGTTTCGTAGAAAAGGAGGCGACCGGCGCTCTCACAAGCAAGTAGCAATGGCTAAACTTGATCTAAACAAAACCCAATCAGTTTGTGGCGGCTACGGAGGTATATGAGAGGGTGGAGGACGACCTGGACGTGGTGGGGGTCGTCCTACAACCCTAGGACGCGCCCCTATGGGGCTCCACTTGATACACGGCCCATTGGGCCAAATAAGGTGGCGCAGCACCTGGGACAGATTAACATCCGGTCAATGTTTCGACGATTGCGGCCGCCTCAAAATAGATATGGACATGAGTCCGGATCCATATGAAAGGTGACTTCATCACGGTTCTAGGAAGTATTTGAACGCCCCAATCCGACTCCGTGTGCGACCGTGGCGTCCGTCACAAGATGGTGCTTTTCTGCAGTCCGAATCCAGCCTGCGCGAGTCCTTCTCCCTTTCGGTCTTGACCATGATTCCTAATCAAAACAAGAGTGCACGTGTCTCCACAATCTAAATATGATGAACATGAACTCAAGAGTGAACTCACTTGATTATTAAGTTGACAAGCACGGGCACGAGTAATAGGGCCAGCAATAACATGATCTTGTGCAGGCGTGGATGTATCGTTGGTGGTGATGTCCTCATCATTTTCCCTTCGAGATCATGCAGAATTTTGATGAGATCGGTGGCTTCTTGCGCATTGATCCGGAGACGTTAATGATCTTGATAATTTTTATCTTCTAGAGCGTCGTGTTGCACTTCCGTGTTGAAGATTCAGGGTCTCCCCCATGCTTAGCATTTTGCTAGTCATGGAAGAAGAAGACAAAACATTTTTATCTTAGCCATCCTTCAATTTCCTTATAGTGAGAGTTTTATCTTGCCTGCAAGACGTTTTAAACGCACTTTCAACCCCCAAGGTGACAGTTGGGAGTAGATAGAATTGCCAATAATTCAACAGTACCTACTAGGATTCTTAACTTGTGGCATAATTAGTCTAATAAGGAATAAAAACCTAATGAGTGTACGTGGTGCACGGTGTGTATGCACATGAGAGGAGAGCATATGAACAAATACAATTTTTGCACCTAGTTCTAAACACCATGTTTACAACTAGGTTGCCGAATTTCTCCATAGCCATAAAGGTTTATTTATCAAGGGTTAAAACACCATGTCTATCCCTAAATCAATAACTCTTATAGCACAAGAAAAATTAAGCGCATTGCAGAGCTTATAAACTAACCAATGCAACATGAAAACATATGAAAAGCTAGCTAGGTTTATCGAACTTAACGATGATAGTCCGCAATCATGTTTAAACACCACGTTTACACAAGATCACAAAAGGAAAATACTCATAAGGCCTTATGAAGCATTAACATGGAAAATGAAGCATACATCATTAAGTATATAACAACCAAGCCAACTGTGTACAAAACATGTATATGCAAAGAAACATCACGTTGATGACAAAATGCAATGCATGCAAATAAATAAATATGATCATGAACATGATGGTGGTTCTAAAAAGGAAAACTAAACCTAGATTAATAACCACAAGTTGATCATCATAAGATAGTGACATTCTTTATTTTCTCTAAGAAAGTAGTAAAAATATAAAGAACCGGGTTGCCTCCCGAAAAGCGCTTCATTTAAAGTCATAGAGCTCGACTTTCTCACATACCTTCTTTTCGTCGCATAGCCATGGCCCTTCATGCAAAAAGAAAAGGTACCAATGCAGCTTTAATTTACTTCCCATGTTGTGCTTGATCACTTATGGAAGACTTGCCCAAGACATCATTTTGTTTCATCGCTATCTCCTTCTTTATCATCCTTCGGTGCTGCCTTCACTCCATGATTTTTTTCTTTAATGTCAGGAACAGAAAGTATACTCAAGATCTACTCCATTGCACAGTGCACAAAATTCCTTTCCAACGAGTCTTTATTTGCCCAAATCGGACTCCGCACAAGAGAGTTACGTCCGTTTTACTTCGGCGATGAAATCTGTCCTGAAATTTCAGAACGCGCAACGCTCAATGTTTTCTCCATAACTCCTTGCACGGGTCTTCAAACTTGTTGGTTCTTGATGCGTTGGAATGGTAACTTGATGGAGCTTCTGGATATCTCATTTTCTCCATTTGTACACCTCTTAACAAGCTCTCAAATTGTTGAAGACAGCAGCATCCATTGCGGGATTTGGAGAGGTTGATGATTTATCTTGCAACTCTTTAAGCATGACTTCTCTTTTCACTATTCAAGCCTTGTCTACATGGTTAGTTAAAACCAGGCCATCTCCCGACATGTGCTTCTTTAAGGTCATTAGCTTGACCAAGCGAAAGCATGATCGAGATTTACAAAACTTATTGTAAACATACGCGTCCATAATTAACATCACATGTGAATTGTAGCAACAAATCAAGGTGTAAATAAAAGAAGTATATGTTTCATGCATAGCACTTAGCTCATCATTAAGCAAAGGTTCTTTAGGTGTGAGATTAATTTGTTCAAACATAAATGTTTCCTCTTTTTCATTCTTAAGAAAATCTAGCCTATCAACATGATCATTATTGGAACAAGGGATAGAATTTAAACTATCATTCATACTATTGGTTGAGCATGATTATTTATCGACATCAATACCAATAATGTCTTGAGATTTCAGCACGTACCTTGTCCTTACGGCTTTTTCAACAAGAGTGATATTTGGTTCATCTAGCGGCGTTGAAGGCGAATCAATCTCAACGAGTGAAGGTGTCTCTTTGTTACCTTTTTGCACCCCCTCCATCTCATCATGTGGAACGTGTAATCCATCAACTTCATTTGCATTTGTCTCTTCTTTGAAGTCTTCATTGTCATCCCAATCTTCGTCTTCAAAGTCTTGTATGTTACTTTCTTTATCTCCCGTGTACCACATGTCGTCAAGATCCCTCATTGTTGATTCACTCTTTTCTTCATCCTTGAGTACTTCCATGTCTTGCCTTGCTATTGTGTGGGCTTCAATAGAACATAAGCTATAACCTTCTAACTTAAGTCTTTTCTCCTCCCATTTATCCTTTGAGTCACTAGGCTCCTCACGGTTGTACTCTTCTCTTTCTTCATCATAGATCCTTAAGTTGTCAAACCGGTCGATCCATCCTACATCTCCTTCTCTTTCTTCTTCAAATATCTTTTGGATCGACTCTCCACTCATCTCTTGATCAAATATATCTTCAACTAGTTTGGCAACGTGTCGGCATTCCTGCTTACTTCGGTAGTTGATTAGTGGGGCGAAATCAACTTGAACCCAACCGGATTGATTGAACACCGCCAATGGTCTAGCATTCCACATACTTTGGCCTACATTTATGTTAGTTTCAACAGTTTTAACATCCGAAATGACTTCTCTTACCTTGGGAAGTGGATCTTCAATTTCTTGGTCGGTTCATCTTCCTTGACCTCCGGTTCATCTTTTTCAGAAATTTCAGCAAGCACCTTGGGCTTGCTTTTGTCATTTTGCTCCTCTCGACAACGTCTTTGCAAATCTCATTGTGTTCTTTGTCCATTGCTTATCCTTTGTAAGATTTGTGCGGCTTCACAAATTGTTTTATCCATTATATCACCGCCTGCACACATGCTTACAAAACGAGACGAGTTAGGGGTTAATGAAAAATAAAAGGTATGCAACATCAAGTCACCGGAAAATCCCAAGTTCGGGCCTCGCTCAAGTAGTTCATTAAAACGGTCCCATGCTTCATCAATTCCTTCATCCTCTCCTTGCTTGAAAGTGAGCACTTGCCTCCTTAAGTCTTGGACCTTGCTTATGGGAAAGAACTTCAAAAGAAACTTCTTCACTAGATCATCCCAATTTCCTTTTGCTTCAACGGACGCAAGTGTGTACCATCTTCGCGCTCCATCTTCGAGAGAGAATGGAAAAAGATTCCACTTGAACCAAGCGGCCGGAACTCCTTCTTGTTGCACCATGTTGCATATCATCATGAATTCCTTAATGTGTCTATATGGGTTGTCATCCTCCAATCCTCTAAATGGTTTTGTCGCCACTAACTTGATGATACTAGGCTTCACTTCATAGTGGGTTGTAGCAAGCGTCAAATCTGATTTTTGCATCTCAATGTCTTCCATTAACGGCATTGCTAGCTCCCTTAGCGACATCTCTTCATCTTCCAATGGTGAGGTGAACAAATTCATCTAGGCACAAGAAAAGTAGAAAGAAAAACAAAAAAAGATTCTTTTTCTAGAAAATAAGGGTTAGATGTTAGTAATCAACAAAATCAATACTAGATTAAATGTAGCAAACTGGCTTGCTCCCCGGAAACGGCGCTAGAAAAGGAGCTTTTTGACGGATAAAACTCGTATCCACCTACGATCCGCAAGCGTACAGACCTACAACTTTTTCACCACAAGGATTCCCAAGGTTCTTGTCTATCCGTGGAGCAAGGGGATTGCTAGCGCTTAACCAAGTACTAATCTAGTTGAATGGAAAACCTTTGAGAGAGGTATTAATCTAAAGGTAAGGACAATCTAACCTAAGTTAATCTAAGTTGATCAAACAAATCTAGGGTTAAACTAGATGGTAAAGGGTGGACACAAGAGAGTGATTAAGAAACATAAGCGTTCCCTCCCAAGGATCTAGGATATCATGGATATGCATCTACTACACGAGAGTGGTAAACCAATCTACCGGGGGTTGTGACCACGGTTTCGCCCTTTCCTTCCCCTCGTACTGTCACTACGCGAAGGTAATCGTGACTAGACTTATGATGGACACGGTATGTTGATGGAATCTATGGGAGTAGCGGATATCATACGCCCGAAAAACACGGTAGCTAACCTTAATCATCAAAGCATCATCAACATGAAAGCAATAGATTGAAACCACGAATCAAGTAGCGATCACATAGCATGCGTCCATCTAACCCTAGGGATGAACGGAGACATTACCCCATCATCTTACACGGATTGAAGCACATAGGGGTGATGGAAACTCCGGAGAACGTCGTTGATGAAGATGGCGGCGATGAAGCTTGGGAACACCCCTAGGCTAGCGGCTTGGAGTCCTCCTCTTGCTTCCTTCTCTCTGCCGGCGTTGATCCTTGCGACGAGCTCATCTAACTCTCTCCCTCATCTTGCGGCCGCGATTTTCTGGTGAATGGCGTCGGTAGAATGTTTGTTCGATGTGGCGGCCGACGGCGGCGGAGGCAATAAATAGACAAACACCTAGGGCAAAGGGGACGTCGAACCGGGCCCGGAGTGGGCTAGGCCGGTAGGCCCAGGCCGGCCGGCCCAGGCCCAATTCGGCCCGGTTCGGCCCCGGTTTCCTCCCCGGTTGCTTCTCGCGTGATCCCTTATTTGTGTGCACTTGCATGTGGGCTTTTGACGTCGTTTCCTTCACGGTTAAGGCTTGAATCCTTGCTATGCAAACTTCGCTGTTTTCTGGTTGAGTCCCTGAAGACTTGCACGTTGACGCTTCGGTCCTCGGGTCATTTGGAGTATGTTCATCACATGTATTGACTCTTGTCGGGCTTCATGATCTTCTTCCAAAGTGCTTGGTGAACTTATCCCGAAAGTCTCCTCTTTAACGTTAATTTCCTGCGTAAACAACAAACTCCAAAATCGACATGCAAGTTTGAACTTGTTACATCATTAGTATGCCTAGTGGCGGGTTAGTTGCAAATCATAAGTGAAACAAATGTATAACAAGTACTCTAGGTTGACGGAAATTCACCGTCAACAGTACCCCGAAATAGTGCATTCAGCCCCGTAACACAAGTTTTGCATCTTTTTACGTGCTGAAGTTAGCGAAATGCTCTGAAACACTCGCAAATATCATTTTTGTTCCAATGGAGTAAAATGGATGATTCAAAAGTTCCGTACCCTAAAATAGTGCATTCAGGCCCGAAACACGAGTTGTGCATCTTTTACGTGTCAAATGTTAGAGAAATGCTCTGAAACACTCCCAAACATCATATTGGTTCCAATTGAGTAGAATGGATGATTTGCAACTTAGGTACCCCGAAATAGTGAATTCAGGCCCGAAACGCAAGTTTTGCATCTTTTTACATGCAAAAGGTTAGCGAAATGCTCCAAAACACTACCAAACATCATTTTGGTTCCAATGGAGTAGAATGGTTGCTTCGGTACCCCGAAATAGTGCATTCAGGCTCGAAACACAAGTTTTGCATCTTTTTGCATGCCGAAGGTTAGCGAAAAGCTCCAAAACACTCCCAAACATCATTTTGGTTCCAATGGAGTAGAATGGATGATTCGCAACTTCAGTACCCCAAAATAGTGCATTCTGGCCCGAAACACAAGTTTTGTGTCTTTTTTCATGCCGAAGGTTATGAAATACTCCGAAACACTCCCAAACATCATTTTGGTTCCAATTGAGTAGAATGGATGATTCGCAACTTCGCTACCATGAAATAGTGCATTCAGGCCCTGAAACACAAGTTTTGATTCTTTTAACGTGCAAAAGGTTAGCGAAATGCTCCGAAACACTCTCAAATATCATGTTGGTTCCAATGGAGTAGAATGGATGCTTCGCAACTTCAGTACACTGAAATAGTGCATTCAGGCCAGCAACAAAAGTATTGCATCTTTTTATGTGTCGAAGGTTAGCGAAATGTCCCGAAACACTCCCAAACATCATTTTTGGTCCAATAGAGTAGAATGGATGCTTAACAACTTCGATACCCCGAAATAGTGCATTCAGCCCCGAAACACAAGTTTTGCATCTTTTTACGTGCCGAAGGTTAGCGAAATGCTCCGAAACACTCCTGTACATCATTCTTGGTCCAATGGAGTAAAATGGATGCTTCGCAACTTCTATACCATGAAATAGTGCATTTAGGCCCAAAACACAAGTTTTGCCTCTTTTACGTGCTGAAGGTTAGCAAAATGCTCCGAAGCACCCCAACCATCGTTTTGGGTCCAATGCAGTAGAATGGATGCTTCACAACTTCAGTACCCCGAGATAGTGCATTCAGGCCACATCACATTTATTGCATCTTTTTATGTGTCGAAGGATAGCGAAATGCCCCGAAACACACCCAAGCATCATTATTACTCCAATGGAGTAGAATGGATGTTTCACAACTTCTATACCATTAAAATGTGCTTTCAGGCCCGAAACACAAGCTTTGCCTTTTTTACATGCCGAAGGTTAGCGAAATGCTTCGAAACACTCCAAAACATAATTTTGGGTCCAATGGAGTACAGAATATACTTCGCAACTTCAGTACCCTGAAATAGTGCTTTCAGGCCCGCAACACAAGCATTGCATCTTTTTATGTGTCGAAGGTTAGCTAAATGCCCCGAAACACTCCCAAGCATCATTTTTAGTCCAATAGAGTAGAATGGATGCTTCACAACTTTGGTACCCGAAATAGTGCATTAAGCCCCAAAACACAAGTTTTGCATCTTTTTACGTGCCGAAGGTTAGCGAAATGCTCTGAAACACTCCCAAATATCTTTTTTGGTCCAATGGAGTAAAATGGATGATTCAAAAGTTCTGTACCCTGAAATAGTCCATTCGGGCCCGAAACACGAGTTTTGCATCTTTTACGTGCCAAACGTTAGAGAAATGCTCTGAAGCACTCCAAAACAGCATTTGGTTCCAATGGAGTAGAATGCAAGCTTCGAAACTTTGATACCCAAAAATAGTGCATTCAGGCCCAAAACACAAGTTTTGCCTCTTTTTACGTGTTGAAGGTTAGCAAAGTACTCTGAAACACTCTCAACCATCGTTTTGGGTCTGATGGAGTAGAATGGATGCTTCACAACTTCGGTACGACGAGATAGTGCATTTAGGCCCGCAACACATTTATTGCATCTATTTATGTGTCGAAGGATAGCGAAATGCCCCGAAACACTCCCAAGCATCATTATTGCTCCAATGGAGTAGAATGGATGTTTCACAACTTCTATACCATGAAAATGTAATTTCAGGACCGAAACACAAGCTTTGCCTCTTTTTACATGCCGAAGGTTAGCGAAATGCTTCGAAACACTCCAAAACATCATTTTGGGTCCAATGGAGTAGAGTAGATACTTTGCAACTTCGGTACCACGAAATAGTGCATTTAGGCACCGCAACACAAGCATTGCATCTTTTTATGTGTCGAAGGTTAGCGAAATGCCCCTAAACACCCTCAAGCATCATTTTTGGTCCAATGGAGTAGAGTGGATGCTTCACAACTTCGGTACCCTGAATAGTGCATTCAGCCCCGTAACACAAGTTTTGCATCTTTTTACTCGCCGAAGGTTAGCGAAATGCTCTGTAACACTCCCAAATATCATTTTTGGTCCAATGGAGTAAAATGGATGATTCAAAAGTCCTGTACCCTGAAATAGTGCATTCAGGCCCGGAACACGAGTTTTGCATCTTTTACGTGCCAAACGTTCACTACAAAAAATCTTGTGGTTTATGACGGTCGATTTTCGTCACGAATCATCAAAATTTCGTCATAAAACGACATCTATGACGAAATTTGAGAATGTCATGTATTGAGCGTCACGGATCCCTTCTCGTGACGTCCTTAAGTTTTCGTCATAGATTAGCGTGATCCATGACGTTCTCAAACCATCATAGATTGGTATAAAGCCCGTTGAACCCAGCCCGAAGCCCAAAATTTATGACGAAAGTGATCGTCATGGATTAACTTGCCACATCACTTGTAGAGATGAGTTGGGAGCTGATGTGGCAGCCACGTGGCAGATGATGTGGCATACACGTGGCAATGACGTGGCATCCGCATGGAGCTGACGTGGCATCCGCATGGCGCTGATGTGGCCAAATTCAGTACACCCCGTAATTCCACATACCAGAATACAACAATAAAATCACACAATTCAATAATAATTCTTAAATTAATAAATCTCAAGTACATTCACACCATCTCAATGGCAAACAAAATATAATTTTTGGCAACAAAGCTCAACAGGCCCAATTTTCAAACCTAGTCATTCAACAATAAATACACAATCCATATAAAGTTCAACTCAACAAGCCTAGAAGTCACAAAACAACAGATCATATATGTCCTTGTAACATCACTAGCAGTCCAGCATATCATGTCCACTGCTTACTGATAACTTCTAAACAACCTGAAAGAGGAACATTACCAAACACTTGTCAGTGGGCAGAATCAAATGATTCCTAATCCAGTTAGCAAATTACATGACTAATATAGCTTTTGAAGCACAGACAATGAGCAAATCATAGGTAAAAATAATGAGTTCACATGGTACTCCAAAATGTAATATGAAAATCTTGCCTACATTAATGGGCCTTCAAAATTTACCTTTGTTATCTGTGCATTTGGAATATCAACATAACCTAAGCCTGGAGCTGCAAAAGCCTCACTCTGTCCACCCTTGGCTACAGAAGCTTCATTAACGCAAAGTAGGGATATATAAGGTTATTGAAAACTAAAATGCCAAATCATGCAAATTATTATTAACAGAAGTGAAAATATGCACTAATCATGTTGCGGCTCTACATTAAGTCCTTATGAATGTGCATCAAGTATAGCAAGAATTAGGGAAACACCATTTAAAAAATGAACTGTCCTCGGCAGATCTAACTAAGACACTAGGCAGAGAAACAAAAGAACATGATGGCACCACTTAGGGCCACTAGGCAGAGATTTAATGGTTGCAACACAAGAAATGATAACTCAACCAAGTAATCTTCAATGTCTGCCTTCAAAATACGCCCACCAGGACCTGTACCTTTCACACTTGACAATAGGACTGTATCAAGAAACACAATCTGATTTCCTCAACAACATCTGAAGTATCAATACAGCAGAACAACAAGAGCTTACATTGTTATCTTCAGCAAGTTTCCAGGCAAGAGGGCTGGCAAGTATGCGATCTCCAGATTGAGAAGCGTCCTCATTCTTCGGGGCCTTGGGCTCGGGAGTTCTTAGAAGGCGCTTTCTCCTCAACCTTTGGCTGTGAAGGTTCAGGTTGAGCCTCGGTTCAACGAGAGCAACGAGTTCAGTCGAAGATGATGGCTTATAGTCCTTAAACTTCTCGATGTCAGCCTCTTCTTCCACAGTTATAGCAATTATCTAGGGACACAGGATCAGCAAATTATCAAACCCAGGATTATGTCAGAAAATAAGCATTTGCTGAAAAAATCAACAGGGATAAAAGATTTGTTGTTAGTCCGTAAGTATGCACCTCGCCAACTTTAACCTCCTTGGCACCACCTCCTTGAACGATCTTAGCAAGATATCCCTCTTCCATGCACTCCATCTCCACAGTGGCTTTATCCCGATCTCGGGAATCCGCCCAAAGGTTATTTGGTTCCACTTCATCTTAAGTAAAAGAAAACACCGAACAAAGAATGGGTATATTGAACGGATCGGAAAACTTACGGTTTCCACCTCGCAGAGAACCTCACCGGGGGAGACCTTGTCTCCTTCCTTCTTAAGCCACTTGGCAATGTTTCCCTAGAATGAATTAAGTAAAAAAGACAAGCAAGAATCATGATCTCTCGTTCAACTATTATTCAGCTAACAGTAATGATTTTCGGGTAACAAACATACCTCAGTCATAGTAGGCGAAAGTGATGGCATTCCAATTTCCTGATGGGGTGGCAGATCTGAAATTAGTGCAATATGTTAATACGTGTACCTTGCTTTTGCTAAAGAAATTTATATATCCGAGATAACAAAACTTAAACAAATGGTGGAGATAGCAGCCCAACATTGGAAGATATCAAATTTTGCAGACAGAAAGTAAGCAAAACAAAATCTTTGTCAGAGGATAGATTATTGATCAATAATTACAAACTCGAAAAGGTGCGGGAAAATCTTACTGTATTTATATATCTTATTAATTGCATTGTAGACTAATATAATATGTGAGTGAAAGCGAGGCATTTTTGTTAGCGACGCCGGTCACACGATCTCTACTCTACGATCAAAGTGAACTTCGGATACACTAAAACAAAGCATGTATGAAACACGTGATTGAAGTCGGTTGATCTTTAATATTTTGCCTTGATGGAAATTAAGTTTTGAGAGCAAAATCGTTCCGCATTATTGCCTTCGATAGGACCGAATATTCGCAGTTATATGAAGATACCTATAGCCCTCTCGTTTTTAGCTCATCCGTCGAAATCTCATGGATTTAGTATGTTATTATGTTTCACTCTAAATTTCCTCTAATCGTGAAGAACTTTGTTAAGCTCTACGGACTACGGCGGTATACCGTCAGATTTGGTTTGAGCAAAATTGGAATTAGGATGCAGAGTCCATAGCACATCAATCAAGAAGGGAAAAAAAAGATTACCTCGGTCTTCTTGAGCCATGCGGATGCCTTCTACACCTGCTCGGTCTCCCACCCGTTGATGACCACCTCCTCCCTCTTGAAACGGTTGTGATCTTGGCCACCTCCACCGTCTGCCACGCCGTGACCTTAGTCTCCACCTCCTTGTTCACCTGACTTGCCTCCATGTGCGCCGGCAGACTGGAGCGGCGTCGGCCCCGCGGGCACCATCTTCAGCCCGGATTCGAGGTGGTGGAGGAGGAGGAGCCCTCTGACTTGGGGAGGAGGAGGAGCCCTCTGACCACGTGCTTGGGGAAGAGCTGCGGAGGGAAGGGGAGGGGAGCAGACTGGGGGATGGTGGTGGAGGTGGCGGTGGAAGGGTGGATCTGCGCGTTTGGAGGGGAAGGAAAGGGGAGCGGATTGGGGGAGAATGAGAGGAGGGGCTAGGGTTCCAGCTTCTTTTATACTATGGAAGCACGGTCAGAACCATCGAATCAGAGATGGACGGCCAGAAATTGTTGGGCCACGAGGGTTGAAATGGGCCGTCTGTTTAAACGTTTTTCTTTTTCTTTACTTTTTAATTTCACTATTGTGAAGAAACACATAACAATAATTATATTTTATACACAAATTTATTTTTCATATACAAAACACAACATATAAGTTGTCATCTATGAGTTTCAAAATTTTTCGAATAGATTCGTTAATTTCTATCATATAAATGATTTTGATGAAATTTTGAACTCATGGATGTCAAAAAGTTTGCTCGTGGCCCTCCATTTTCACGAACTCGAGCCGCCCGTCGGGCAACGTGGGCCGGTTTGGTTGCTCGGGGTGGTTTCCTGGTCAAGTTAAGTAGTTAGAGGGCCACTGAAAGACTTTGACTCCAGTTAGCAAGCCCATATAAATTTGACACCAGTTATATTTTCGCGAAAGTCTAGTTTTCGTCCCTAAACTTTGTAACTACACAAAGCATATCCTTCAACTTTTGAAACTGTCCAGATTACACCCTGAGCTTGGTTATGTGTGGTTTTAAAAATGGTTTCATCTTTTTCTTTTTTATTTACTCCGACTAAATATTTAAAAAATCATAGTAAATTATAAGAAATTATAAAACAGAAATCCAATTTTATTTGCCTCTACATAGGTATATTTATATACTGAATATATAACATTATATGCTTTAGAAAAAAATTAAATTTAGATTTTTAAATTGTTAATTGTGTTTATCTCTAATTATTTTCACATATTATATAATTTTTTAAATGTATTGATCATGAGGAAATGTTGAAATGCAATGTGGGTCGTATTATGACGGAATTCGTACAACGTCATAGTGTTTGAACTTCATATTGGGCTTCATATCCAACACTGCTAATCCATGACGAAATCTGATGGTTGTCATGGATGCAGTGTGATCTGTGATGAAATCTATGACAAAATTAGCGCAACGTCATAGTGTTTCGACTTCATATCGGGCTTCATATCCAGCACTGCGAATCTATGACGAAATTTGACTGTTTGTCATGGATGAAATGTGATCTATGACGAAATCAAAAAACGTCATGAGAATTTCGTCATAGATCAAAGGAATTCTTGTAGTGGTTAGAGAAATTCTCCGAAGAACTCCAAAACAACATTTGGTTCCAATGGAGTAGAATGCAAGCTTCGCAACTTTGATACCCAAAAATAGTGCATTCGGACCGAAACACAAGTTTTGCCTCTTATTACGTGTTGAAGGTTAGCAAAGTACTCTGAAACACTCTCAACCATCGTTTTGGGTCTGATGGAGTAGAATGGATGCTTCACAACTTCGGTACGACGAGATAGTGCATTTAGGCCCGCAACACATTTATTGCATCTATTTATGTGTCGAAGGATAGCGAAATGCCCCGAAACACTCCCAAGCATCATTATTGCTCCAATGGAGTAGAATGGATGTTTCACAACTTCTATACCATGAAAATGTAATTTCAGGACCGAAACACAAGCTTTGCCTCTTTTTACATGCCGAAGGTTAGCGAAATGCTTCGAAACACTCCAAAACATCATTTTGGGTCCAATGGAGTAGAGTGGATGCTTCACAACTTCGGTACCCTGAATAGTGCATTCAGCCCCGTAACACAAGTTTTGCATCTTTTTATGTGTCGAAGGTTAGCGAAATGCCCCTAAACACTCCAAAACATCATTTTGGGTCCAATGGAGTAGAGTGGATGCTTCACAACTTCGGTACCCTGAATAGTGCATTCAGCCCCGTAACACAAGTTTTGCATCTTTTTACTCGCCGAAGGTTAGCGAAATGCTCTGAAACACTCCCAAATATCATTTTTGGTCCAATGGAGTAAAATGGATGATTCCAAAGTTCTGTACCCTGAAATAGTGCATTCATGCCCGAAACACGAGTTTTGCATCTTTAACGTGCCAAACATTAGAGAAATGCTCTGAAACACTCCCAAACATCATTTTGGTTCCAATTGAGTAGAATGGTTGCTTCGCAATTTCGGTACCCCGAAATAGTGCATTCAGGCCCGAAACACAAGTTTTGCATCTTTTTCATGCTAAAGGTTAGCGAAATGCTCCAAATCCCTCTCAAACATCATTTTGGTTCCAATGGAGTGGAATGGATGATTCGCAACTTCAGTACCCCGAAATAGTGCATTCAGGCCCCGAAACACAAGTTTTGCTTCTTTTAACGTGCAAAAGGTTAGCGAAATGCTCTGAAACACTCCCAAACATCATTTTGGTTCCAATTGAGTAGAATGGATGATTCGCAACTTTGGTATAACGAAATAGTGCATTCAGGCCCTGAAACACAAGTTTTGCTTCTTTTAACGTGCAAAAGGTTAGCGAAATGCTCCGAAACACTATCAAACATTATGATGGTTCCAATGGAGTAGAATGGATGCTTTGCAATTTCAGTACCCCGAAATAGTGCATTCAGGTCCGAAACACAAGTTTTCCATCTTTTTGCGTGCTGGAGGTTAGCGAAATGCTCTGAAACAAACTCAAACATCATTTTCGGTCCAATGGAGCAAAATGGATGCTTCACAACTTTTGTACCTTGAAATAGTGCATTCAGGCCGGAAACACAAGTTTTGCATATTTTACGTGCTGAAGGTTAGCGAAATGAACTGAAACACTCCCAAACATCATTTTTGGTCGAATGGAGCAGAATGGGTGCTTCACAGCTTCGGTACCCCGAGATAGTGCATTCAGGCCCGCAACACATTTATTGCATCTTTTTATGTGTCGAAGGATAGCGAAAATCCCTGAAACACTCCCAAACATCATTATTGCTCCAATGGAGTAGAATGGATGTTTCACAACTTCTATACCCTGAAATTGTGCTTTCAGGCTTGCCTCTTTTTTCATGCCGAAGGTTAGCGTAATGCTTCAAAACACTCCCTAACATCATTTTCGGTCCAATAGAGTAGGATGGATGTTTCACAACTTCGGTACCCTGAAATAGTGCATTCAAGCCTGAAACACAAGTTTTTCATCTTTTAATGTGCCGAAGGTTAGCGAAATACTCTAAAACACTCCCAAACATTATTTTGGTTCCAATGGAGTAGAATGGATGCATCGCAACTTTGGTACCCCGAAATAGTGCATTCAGGCCCGAAACGCAAGTTTTGAACCTTTTTTCATGCCGGAAGTTAGCGAAATACTCTGAAACACTCCCAAACATTAATTTGGTTCCAATTGAGTGCAATGGATGCTTCACAACTTCGATACCCCGAAATAGTGCATTCGGGCCCGAAACTCAAGTTTTGCATCTTTTTACGTGCAAAAGGTTAGCGAAATTTTCCGAAACACTCCGAAACATCATTTTAGTTCCAATGGAGTAGAATGGATGCTTCGCAACTTCGGTACCCAGAAATAGTGCATTCAAGCCCGAAACTCAAGTTTTGCATCTTTTTACGTGCAAAAGGTTAGCGAAATGCCCAAAACACTCCCAAACATCATTTTGGTTCCAATGGAGTAGAATGGATGCTTCGCAACTTCGGTACCCCGAAATAGTGCATTCTGGACTTAAACACAAGTTTTGCATCTTTTTTCATGCATAAGGTTATCTAAAAATGCTCCAAAACAATCCCAAACATCATTTTGGTTCCAATGGAGTAGAATGGATGATTCGCAACTTCAGTACCCTGAAATAGTGCATTCACACCCTAAACACAAGGTCTGCATCTTTTTACGTGCTTAAGGCTAGCAAAATACTCTGAAACACTGCCAAACATCATTTTGGGTTCAATGGAGTAGCATTGATGCTTCACAACTTCTGTACCCTGAAATAGTTCATTTAGGCCCGAAACACAAGTTTTGCATCTTTTTATGTATCGGAGGATGAAGGACTGATTAGGCAACCAGAGAGGGAGGGAGTGAATGGGAGCCGATAAAAATATTTCCTGAAGGTCGAACTCGGCCTATGCCCCAAATTCACAACCAAAGATTCTCACACGAGTTTGCCAAGGTCGCGTAGTCACAACGGACCTACCAACCCTACGACCCCAAACATCCCAAAGCAAAAGCGAAACTAAATAAGCAAAGGACTTAGGAACTCTACAAACCACCGGGCGGACAGTCCACAAGGCTGTGGTGGATGGTCCGCGGACACCAGGCGGACAGTCCGTGACTGTCGAGCGGACAGTCCGAAAATAGCAACAGAACCACCAGTATGAACCCTCCGAAATTCAGAGGGTCCGCGAGCTCACCGCGGACAGTCCGGCCAACAAGAGCCAACCAAACCTAGCGGCCATACGGATCGAAACGAAGCGACTCAATAACTCACGAAGAACACGAAGAACAACCGGCTGTCGGGCTTCTCGCGGACGGTTCGCCGACCCCGCGTGGACAGTACGCCAGGTGCGGGAACAGTAGCCCGAACCTGAAACCGCAATCACGAGCTCACCTATCCATCCATGGATCTCCAAATGGCTTGAGCTCTTAAGGAATGATTTGGGGGAGATGTGAAGCATCCCTAGGGGATGCTATGCCCCAAAACTTGAGTCCTCAAACAAATTAAATCGCCAGGAATCGAATCGCAACCGAGCTCTACCAAAAGCTAGGGTTCCAACCGAAATCCTTCAATCGGGGGTCAGATTTGGAGTTTGAGGGGTCATGATCAAGCACAAAGTTGCACGAGGCAACTATCCATGATCCCCACCAACAAATCTGAACCCAAAGACCTCAGAATCGAAGGAACAAGGCGCGTACGAAAATCTAGTGAAAATAGCTCGAAAAGACACGAAAATCACAAGAGCTACAAGAAGGAGATCGACGCAACAATGAAAGCTTCCATACACTCGGAGGTCAGATTCTTTACAAATGGATGAAAAATCTAAACCTATGGAGCAAGGAAATGAGAAGCAGTCTGGAAGGATGGTTTGCCTAGAAACCCTAGAGTTAATATATATGAGTCCCTCTGGGCCTGGCAAAAGACCAAGCTACCCTTAGCACTTAAGTTGTGATACAAAACCCCTCAGGGGCATATAGGTCATGTAGCACTCCTCTTCATCGCACGGCCACGCAATCGCCGCAGTCCGCGTCCTCCCAATGCAAGCCATGCGATCCCGCCACTTGTCCGCCAGCATCGAAGCTTCTCGGCGCGCCCGGATCCCGTCTCCGCCTGTCGAGCCTCCGATTTTGGTTTTGTGGCTCAACTAAGTAACCCGACCGTTTTGTGGTGAACCGCCGCAAACCCCGCGTGCAGACTCCGGTCGTGAGCCGCTACCCTGCACCGGCTCCAGTCCACGACTTCATCTTGCTTTTCTTGCCACCATGCGGCCCGCACTTGACCCCGCTGGCCACCGGGTCCCTCAAGCCGAGCCTATTTGTCTCTCCACTCCTTGGAGGCCCTGCAAGGCATAGACCTTTCGCGCTCGCTCTTAACCTGCACCAACGCAAATCAAGCCGCAACATGCACCTACAATACTCGGCCAAGAGTCAGTCCACACCATGTTGTCATTCACTCATCACGGCCAGGAGCGACCATCCACCGGTCCTCAGACACTCCGGTCCTCAATCTCCCCCTTGATCATTGACAACACACACAAGTAACCAATTCAGAAAAAAAGAGAAAAAGAAAAGAAACGAACGAAAAACTCAAACAAGTGATCAAAAGCCAAACAAAAGCCAAGAAACAATCACTTGGGTGAGAAAAACCTCGGTCCACTAAGGCAAGGGCAATGACTTGACACAACCGAGATAAAATGCTCCAGAATTGCCGACTCCTCAAGGTGAGGCAAAAGGACTCGACACCATCGGCAAAAGAGCACAACTAGAATTCAGGCGAAAAAGAGTTCCCAAAAGCATGAATGCCAGTCCCCCTGAACAAATGCATTTCTCCCAATTTTTCTTCTCTTGATGCAAACACTCCCCCTGTAAACATGAATTGGGTACTTTGCTCCCCCTTGTTGGTAATGCATGAATCAAGTCTACAAATGCAAGCATGTGCTTCTCAAATATACAAAGAGCACTACAACATGCTAAAAGTAAGACATAGACAACCAAGATAGCCACAATTAGAGCACAAGCATCGCCAGCAAGATAGAAAGGGACATACAAGCAAGTGACATAGCCATAAACATAATGAAGTATTTGTCACGAAAATTTCCCTCTCATGAGCATAAGACCTACATATGGTCAAAATGAGCACAAACAACATATAACCCACAAACTTCATGCAAGATCACACATTCTCATCACATGGTCACCACAAACACCTACAAGCTATCTCATGTCATGTCAAAGCCACCGAGCCATGTGTCCACTTCTAGATATGAGACTTCTCATTGGTGAACATCATGCAACGGTTTAGCACCCAATATAAGGAATTTAAAGCATTTATGACATGGAAGCACATTTTTCAAGCATAGGCGTCTCACATACCATTTTCATGATTTACAAATTAAGCATGGTACATGAAGTGCCTTTGCGGCAAAAAGAGGCTTAGGCTTCTCCACAAGGTAGCATGTAGGCTAAACATTCATGATGATAAATGGATCTTTGATCCCAAATGAAACGAACATGGTTCCAAGCATAAATTAAGCAAGATATAGCCATAAGCACTCAATTTGGACATGAGAGGCATTCTACTCACAAGAGAGGATCATATAGCATTTTTACAAAAGAAAGCCATTCACAAGCATATATCCCAAAGCTACCAAGAGCATAGCTATACATCTCATGAGCATCACAAGCAAAGTCATAACCTCATATCTAGCATATCATGGCGATCAAAGCATATGAGACAAGCACATCTCTATGGCATATGATACAAATGCAGTCTATGATACAAAGATACAAAAATGATATGATACATAGATGAAAATGCAACATGCATATGTACATCAACCCACCCAACCGAAGCTCAAAAAGGAAAAACAACTCCAAGCTCTCCTCACAAACGAGCAAATGTAGCTTGGTCCAAAGGCTTACTTAGGATATCGACAAGCTGCTTTTCTGTTGGTACATGGATGAGGTCTATGTTTCCCTTCTCAACAATGTCCCTCAGGAAGTGGTACCTCATTCTATATGTTTGGTACTGGAGTGAAGCACGAGGTTTTTGGCAACACTAATGGCACTCGTGCTATCACACATGATAGGTACATGTGAACACTCCGCACCAAAGTCACTCAGCGTGTATGTGATCCAAAGCAGCTTTGAGCAACAACTAGCGGAAGCAACATACTCAGCTTCTGTGGTAGACTGAGCTACACTAGATTGTTTGCGAGAAGACTAAGAAACAAACGAAAATCCCAAAAACAGGCAAGTACCCGAAGTCGATTTCCGATCGACTCGACACCTCGCAAAGTCAGCATCCAAAAAACCAAGAAGCGAAAGGGAAGAGGACGCCGAGTACCAAAGACCGAGCTCAGGAGTGTATCAAAGATAACTGAAGATCCGCTTGACGGCCTACTGATGTGAAGTCCTTGGCGACGCCTGAAAACGAGCGTACAAACACACAGAAAACTGGATGTCCGGCCTTGTTGACGTCAAGTACAAGAGGGAGCCGGTCATGCTCCGGTACTCCTTATGGTCCAAGGGCTCTCCGTCCTCGTCCGCGTCGAGCGTTGTAGTTGTACTCATCGGTGTCGACAGGGGCTTCAAGTCGTCCATCTTGAACTTCATGAGGATGTCCTTCGTGTACTTGGCTTGATGCACAAAGGTTCCCTCCTTCGCCTGCTTGATCTGAAACCCGAGAAAGAACTGCAACTCTCCCATCATAGACATTTCGAATTCTTTGCTCATATCCTCTGTAAACCTCGCAACCAAAGAGTGAGATGAGCCGCCAAAGACAATATCATCCATGTACACCTGAACAATTAGGATATCATCACCCTGCCTAAGGGGAAAAAGAGTCTTATCAACCTTTCCCATCTCAAACCCCTTACTGAAAAAGAACCCCCTCAACCTGCCGTACCATGCCCTGGGAGCTTCTTTCAGCCCATACAATGCCTTCCTCAGCTTGTACACTTGGTGGGGAAACTCAACACTCTCAAACCCAGGTGGTTGCCTCACATAAACTTCCTCCTCTAGGAACCCATTCAAGAAGGCACTCTTCACATCCATTTGGTACAACCTGAATCCTTTAGCCACAGAAAAGGCTAGAAGAATACTGATTACCTTCAAACAGGCTATAGGAGCAAATATCTCCTCATAGTCTATCCCCTCCTTCTGGCTATAACCCTGAGCAACCAACCTCGACTTGTTCCTCACCACCTCACCACTCTCACCCTCTTTGTTTTTCCACACCCATTTTGTCCCAATAGGCTTGCAGTTTGGTGGTGGCTTCACTAACTCCCACACTTGGTTTCTCTCAAAATTCTCTAACTCCTCATGCATGGCATTCACCCAATTAGGATCAGATAGAGTGTGTCCAATGTCTTACGGCTCAAAGGTAGCAAAAAAAGCTGAATGAGCAAAGTGAGAAGCATTTCTGGACCTCGACCGTGTCGTAGCTCATTGATGTCGCTGATGATTCTTGAGGGCAGCTGATCAACTTGAACGCGCATCGGTGCCTCTCGCCTGGAGACAACCTCCCCCTCAGCACCTGCTTCCACTTGAACTTGATAGATCGTGAGCGGTGTAGGGGATGGACCATCCTGCACCATAGTCGTCATAGTGGAAGTAGAGGGTACATGCGTAGTTGGAGCTTCACCATCATCACCATCATCCTCTCCAGCATCATCCTCCTCGTCCTCAAAGATCTTCTTGCCAACTTCGTCGTCGCCTGCACACTAAAAGATAGACGAATTGCATGGTTGTGTCTCGTCGAAGGTAACCTCGCAAGTCTCCATGACTAGGTTAGTATCAAGGTTGAGCACACGAAATGCTCAAGAATGACTAGCATAACCCAAGAAAATCCCATCAAAGGACCTCGACTCAAACTTATCAAGCCTACCCTTCGTCGAAATAAAGCACCGACAACCAAAAGCCCTGAAGTGGCTCACTCTAGGTGCTCGCCCATGCATGAGCTCATAGCACGTCTTGTTCAAGAAGGCCCTAAGAAAAATCCGGTTCCCAACATGGCAAGCGGTATTCACCGCCTCCGCCCAATATCTTCTCGGAGTCCTATGCTTGTCGAGCATCGTCCGAGCCATCTCACAAAGGGAATGATTTTTCCTCTCAACTACATCATTCTGACAAGCCACGTAGGGAGAAGAAAACTGATGTTCGAGACCCAAACCACGACAAAAGGTTTCAAAACGAGAGTTTTTAAATTCACTGCCATTGTCGCTACGAATAGCTTGAACAACATCTCCATTCCTCTCATTCTTCAACCTCAAGATCAGATCCCGAACAAAACCAAACATCTCCCCCTTGTCAGCTAAGAAGAAGATCCAAGCATAGCGAGAATAGTCATCCACGATCACAAAGACATATCATTTCTCACCCGCCGAGCACACACGAGCTGGACCAACCAAGTCCATATGGAACAGCTCGCATGGCCTCTCTGTCATAACGGATGTCAGAGGCGGGTGAGAGGCGGCGACCATCTTACCATGCCTACATGGAGCACATACCAAATCCTTTTGGTATTTCAACTTTGGCAATCCTCGGATCAATCCTAGCCCACTCAAGAGTGACAAGTAAAACTCAAGTGACCTATTCTCCTATGCCATTTCCAAAGCTCCGCCGAAACACCAGCAACCAAGCAACGAGAAGAGCCAACACACTAAGAAAAATTGGCTCTGAAAATCTGACCCTCAGGGACGATCGTGCACATGAGATCGCCTCAAGAGTCCAAGACACGAGAATAGCCCGTTTTGAAACAGACTTCAAAACCCTCATCAAGAAGCTGGGAAACAGAGAGAAGATTGTAACCCAAAGACTTGACAAGAGAATCACGTCGAACAGTCACAAACTCACTCACCTTCACCGTGCCCACTAAAAGCACTCTACCTTTCCCATTATCCCCAAAAGTGATGTACTCTTTGGTCATCACCGGGGTGAGGCTGGAGAAGCACCTTCGATCTCCGGTCATGTGTCGAGAGCAACCGGAGTCGATCAACCAAAAGCCCTCCATGCCTCCCACCTGCAAAATCAAAAACGAGAGCGGGAGTGAGCAAACGACTCAGCATTGGGGTTAGTACAAAACAAATCAAACCAGTGTCGTGCCATTTGCTCAAACGTGGGGTTAGCAAAATCCATCCTATCTCTCATAGGTGGAACACCAACACGTCCCCTTGGAGGACTACGCATACCACGAATTGGAGACCGTGGCTCGTAGCTCCTCTGGGACCTAAAGCTGCGATCATTCCCCCCATACTCGAATTGGCCATGAGCGAAGGAACGTCCAGCAAACTCACCACGCCCAAACCCAACACGCCTACCACCTGCTCTATGTGGTGGCTCACCTCGAGGCACACATTCACACCTCCCACGAGGGTAAATGGTACGCACCATACCCTCACCTCTCGGCACCAACCTAGGCTCAGGCACACCACGAGAAGAGCGGTACCTATCCTTGTTGGCCAACTCTCTAGCCAACCTGATGAGGACACGACACCCATGCATACAACCATGATTGGTGCATGGAATGAAGTAGAAAAAGTCCAACAAGGGTTTCCAAGTCAAAGAGGAGGCACGAGGCTAATCCGGTTCAAGTCCCCGAGGTGGAGGCCTAAAGCAATTCAAGTTCGAGCTCAGTTCGGAGTCCAGAAGCAGTGCGCAATAAAATGGACGCCCAGGTCGCATACGGAGTCGGTTTTGGACACTCTATATATGGTTGGAAGCACAATTTCATAGAGCTTCCAATGGCACCGGTCTCATGACAAAGTTCCATCGGAGTCAACGTGAATCATCAAAAGAAGTGGACGCCCAAAATCTGCCTGGGCTCTACGCCAATACCTTTTGGGGTGTTGGCCCAACAGTACTGTAGTGTTGCCCTTGTGGCCGCCAGCTGCTGCGTCCCCTATTTAGATAGACCCTTTATTTATTTTAAGACTTGAGTTTTGTTTTACATCTAGCTTTAGCTACACCAGAACACGCACAAATACGTGTTGTCCTCTATGATTCAGAACTCCACCTTCGAGTGTGTTTGTTTTTCGATTGCGCACAGGAATTGATCTTTGCGATCAGGCTGATCTTGCGCCAGCAAGTCGGTAACCATCAGGAGTTGGTTCAGCAATTGCATTGGCGCTTCGAGTCTCTCCCGTCGTAGTAGGATCGTGAGGGTCGCCTCCTACCAGATCGAAGTTATTTCCACTCACCGAAAGATCGGACACTTCGCCTTTATCAAGTGGTATCAGCTTTCCAGGTTGATCGGTGAGTTTATCGAGTGTTTTTATTTCCTATAGTCCACAAAACCCAAATAAAAGTTATTATCAGGTTAGACCATTGTCCCAGCACCCGTTTGAGCCTCGCACTTTCTTTCAATCATTTGTGTTGTTGAATTTGTGTGCTTACGCGTTCAATTGTTGTTGGTTACTTTGTGTATAATCCTTGTTTTTTTTTTGTCAAACCCTAACGCCGCCGTCTTTTTGTTCTTCTGCTCGTCACCATCTGTTTCTCGCCATGCCTCCTAGAGGGCGTATCTCCTTCGGGGTCGCGCCTCTGGTCAACGGCAACACCGCACCCCCCTGATTGCCACCTGATCGGTCCTCTTCCTGTGTGTTTAGTTTGGAAAATTAAAAAAAGAAAGGATGCAACACACGCACGCACCAATCGTGCCAACCCCCTGGAGCGCGGCGCCGGTGCGCGCCTCTCCCTAAGTGCCCTGCCGTGTGTAGTTTGGAAAGTAAAAAAAGAAAGTACAAGAAAAGGAGAAAGTACAAAAAAAAGGAAAGGCAAAAAGAGGGAGGCCGAACGTGGACGACCATGTCTTGGGGATGGGTGTCGGCCGGTCTTTTCCTGCCGTGCAAGACGTGCCCGCCCAGTTTCATTCTTCCCTTTTTCTCATTTTTGTTTCCCTTCCCCATCTAGTCTTGTTTACCTTGGCACTTTGTTTCCAGCAGCTTTGTTATGTCGTTTAGCACTATAAGTCAACATTGCATTATTGTTAGATTGTGCTAATCCTTGATTTGAGTGCAGCCTTCCCAGAACTCCAAATATTTCTACAACGAGCAGATTTTTGTCCCTCCAGGCAATCGCTCCTCCAATCTTTCGCAGGTTCCACCAGTTGGTTGCAGTTCGCCCCTGTGTGCTTGGTAAGAATGGATAATAATTTGATAAAAGCACTAGTTTGAGTGCCTTTGTGAGCAAATACATCCCTGTTTTGTCGTCGATTTCATTTTTTTGTGTTTGCGCTCACCATGGCAGGCGACAACAAGAGAGATGATCAGCTGCAAGACATGCAGACATGAGTTGATGGAGCTATTGCGAACATTCAGACGATACATACACGACTCAATTCGATGTCCACTTCATCAAACGAGCGTTTCGATCGCCTCCCACCAGATTGAAGTTATCTCCACTCACCGAAAGATCAGGCACTTCGCCTCTATCACAACCTCTCCTCACGCTTCCTCCTAAAGCAAAACTCAGCTAGGTGCCCATCCCTCTCACAATGCTCACAATGGATGAGTTTCGGTTTTGGCTTTGGTTTTGGGCTCTCATTGGGCTCTGGCTTCTCTAGTTTCTCTCCCTTCTTCCCAAAGAACTCATTCCCCAAGTAACTCTTGAACATGATGGGTTTCTGGAAGTTTGGTTTGTGGAGGAAACACAGGTGAAGCTGGGGTTGTGTCTAGTCGGTTCCTAAGATGATTTGGCTTAGGAACAAAGGTATTTTTGTGGTGGGTTTTTGGTGGCTCTGGGATATCTCTGATCTTCCCCTCATTCTCACCACTTTACTCACCAACCTTGTTTGGCCCAAGCGCTTTCCATCATGGAGCTTGTATGTCTCGATCATTATCCTCAACTGAGGCTCATGACCAGACAACCAACCCATCAACTTTCTCAGCTCATAATTCTCATCTTGCAAGTGATCAACATAGTGTGCAAGCTCCATATTCTTCACAGCATTTATTTCACAAGTAGAACATGTTGTAGGCATAGGAGCTTTCAACTGAGCTTCTAGAGATCTAGCATAAACAAGCAAAACATCTAGCTTCTCATGCAAACCAAGAGAAGAAGTGCAAGCACCAAGCAAGGAGGGCCTAGATTTCATCTCATCTAGCTCAACCCTAAGCACATCTAGTTCCTCGACCTTGGAGGCATATTTCTCCTTAAGAACAGTTAATTCACCAAGAAAAGTGCAACAATCAGTGCAGTCAGGTTCATTGGTCACAATATGGGCAGACTTAAGAGAATCTATTTGATCCCTAGCATCATCAAGCAAAGATTCTAGCTCAACCACCTTCTCCTTATCCTCTCCAAGCAAGGACCTATACTCCCTCTTCTCCTTGTTGGTCTTTCTAAGAACATCATCATGGTTGTCAAGCAATTCATTCAATCTAGCATTCTCCGCTATCACGAAGGATGGATCATTGTTTACCTCTTCCTCGGAGTCGGATCCCGAGTCATCCTTGTTGCTCTTCTTGCTTGCGGAGCTATGTGCCATGCCGCAAAAGCCTTGGGTGGTGAAGCCTAGGCCGTTGATGTTCTTGCTCGATCGCTTGCCTTTGTGCTGGTTCTCATCTTCATCACTTTAGCTTGGTGAAGAGTAGCACGACCTTGAGTTGATGTCGCTTGCACAGGCAACCATCGTCTGCTCCTTCTTCTTGTGACCACCACTCTTCCTTGGCCTCCGCTCGGACTTGTTCTTGCCCTTGTAGTCGTCCCTCGAGCGATGCTTGTGGTCGGTCCACGAACGGTGCTTGTGCTCAGGCTTGACCTCCATGGCTTCCGGGCACTCAGCTATGAAGTGCCCGTGCTTCCCGCACCGGTAGCACATACCCGAGCTCCTCTGAGCATTCTTCCGGTTCATGTACATGCGCTTGAACCGCTTGCTCAACAACGCGAGGTCCTCCTTGCCCAGCACGTCGAACTCCTCATCTGGCATGGACACAAGGCAAGACAAAGAAAAGTGTCTCGATAACATTTTAGCATTAGTCCTTGAACCAGATACGAGAGCCAGACTATGGGGGTCAGTCGGGTTCTCAATCTTTGCACGCACCCCACGGTCCACCTCGGACGACTTGAGCTTGGAAAACAGCTCGTCCACCGTGAGGGTCTCATACTTCTCTGACTCCAGAATGGCCTCGACCTTCTCACTCCACACGATAATCCAGGGTATGCATGAGCTCGATAGCCCTGTCATGGTCATCGTACGGGAGCACAGTCACATTAGCCCTCATGTTGTTCATGATCACCGTGAACCGCTGGAACATGGCATCAATCGACTCACCGGGGAGATGCATGAAATTCTCGTACTCTCTTCGGTAGGTCGCAAAGAGTCGATCCTGAACCTGAGCGTTCCCGGCATGAGCATTCTTCAATTGCTCCCAAATCCTGCACACCAAGTCCTCTGTCTGAACCCGATCGAATTCAGATTGACACAGAGCACGGTACATGTAGTCGACCGCCTTGTTGGTGTCGAACATGTCCCTCGATCCTGGAGCAAGGAAGTTCACAGGATGAACATAAGATGTGTTCACCGTGACATCCCATAGGATCTGACCCTTGCCGCGAAGGAAAGCAGCCATCCGCCTTTGCCACATCTAGTAGTTAGTACCATCAAAGTGTGGAGGACCCGAACCCCGTTCCTGGTACACCATCTTTGGATCTTAGACTGGTTAGAATCACAAAGATCCGTAACCGGCTCTGATACCAATTGAAAGACCGCCTAGGCGACTAGAGAGGGGGAGTAAATGAGAGCTGATAAAAATTCTTCCCAAAGGTCGAACTCGGTGTGACAACCCGCCCGGAAAGTACCGTACAATCGCCTAAGACCGATCCACTTGGTCATTAAGCAATAATAAAGTACCGAACGTATCATTCAACTCCCGAACGTAAATGCACAATCATTCATAGATAATTGAATAAAGAACTTTAAATACGGGTTCGATGCACGGAGCTTGCCTTCGTCGGCTACGCTAGCTTGGGCACCCTCGGTGTCGAGTACGTCCACGTCTTTGCAGAGAACCTTCCGCTCCGCCTTCCTCGGTTTCCGGGACCAGGGAGTAATCTCCGTCCGGAAGATCTACACGGAATGCAATGCAAGATTTAGGTGATGTGATAGTTTGTTGTCTTATCCAACCCTAGTTGGTTATATTCACCTTAACAAGCATCTATCTAAGGTTTCTCTTTTAGGAAGGTTATTGGTTGTACATGGGTTATTTTTTTATTCCACATTTGAATAAAGGTTTTTATTTAAGTTTATCATGTCATGTGAAAGCTTCATTTTATTTTATCTTTACCCACATGGTGTAATTAATAATTATTTTCATGAATTAATTCCTTATTAGTGCTGGTAATTAAATTTCTTTTATTTATATTAAATAATGCCTTCAAAAAGGAAAAAGATTTAATTAAGGATTTTCTTTATTAATTTCCCTTTAATATTAAAAGGGCATTTAAGCCATTTATTAAACAATTAAATTACCAAGAATTACATGAGTGTTTCTTAGGCCTACTAGCACCTATCCTGGTCCATTGGACCCACATGTAAGTGTTGGATGCTAGGAAATTAAATATTATTGAAAATAACAAAGGCTAGCTAGTGATTCAACTTAAATGCATATAAAATTAAATAAGCATCAAAATGATCCAAACTTTCTGGTGGATGCTCTCTGGTCCTAAACAAGTCCAAAAAGCTAGCATGTTCACATGGAACCTCTACTGAACTTGGTTTATTGATTTACAAAGGAAAACATGCATTAAACAAGAATAATTATTTTTGTCAATCCTAAATTCATGATTAATTCACAAGGGGTGCCTTTTGACATCACAAGACAGTGTGCACAAGTTGGGCTCAAGAACATGAATATATTTAACATGAAAAATCATCTATGCAGTTCTGCCAGAGATAGAAAAACATTTTTATAAAACAATTTACATGATAACTTTGTGCAATTTTTGGCATGGGAGCTAGTCATATCCTAACTCACAACATATCCAAAGCTCAGCTACAGAGAAGCTATACATTTCAAGTTATAACAGATTCAAGCATAACACATTTGTAATTTTTCTGCCAAAACTATTTTGAATCTAGCCACAAGTGTACATCAAGTGGGTGGGGTTTAACATCCTGAGACCTACAAAATTGGTTTGAGAATTTTTGGAATTTTCTGTGAATTCCTAGGGATTTTCTAAGACCTTGGACTAAACTGTAAGAAAAGTTAGATAGGCTTTTCACAGACTAGTCCTGCCTTTTTACTCAAAACACCCTAACAAGAGATGGATCCCTGCAATTGGGTCCCTGGCCGGCCGGCGGCACGGGCAAGGCCAAATTCCGGCGAGCCGGCGGCGATCTCGGCGGGCAAGCGGCCGTGGAGGACCACATGCTCACCTAGGGGGAATGGGTAGGCGCGGTTGGGGGCGGAGAGAGCCGCACGGCGGTGCTCGACGGCGGCCGGCGAGCACGGCTGCGGCGGCTCGGGTTCCCGGCGAGGAGAGCGCGGGCTTGGACAACACGCGACCCCGGGAGTTGCGGTAGGGGCTAGGGAAGCTCGTGGTGCGGTTGGCCGGTGGGGTGAGCGAGCGGCGATGGCGCACGGCGGTGACCGGCGGCGGCGCTCACAGCGGCTCGGTGTGCTGCGGTGTGGAGGCCAAATTGACACAAACGAGCGCACTTGCAAGCTTGCCTGGGTGCTAAGGAAGCTTGCTACGTGCTCTGGCGGCGGTGAACACGAGCGAGGGGCGCTAGCACCGGCGGCGGCGACGATGGCGGCGGCAATGGCGCGGGCGGCTCGGTGCGGCGCGCGGGTGACGGCGGAGATGCCGGCCGTGCTACGGCGGCTCGAGGCGCGCGCGTACGGCGGCGACACCGCCGACGGACCGCCGGTCCGTGGCGCGCGCGCGTGTGCGGCGGCGCGTGCCTCGGGGCACCTCGGGACGGCGCGATCTAGGGGCGCGGGTCATCGGGACGGAGCACGGCGCATGCATCGAGACCTCGGGCGGCGCGGGCACGGACGCCGGGGCAAGGCCGGCGGCGGGCGGCAACGGCGGCGCACGGCGCGCGCGCGCGCGTCGCGGCGCGACGCGCTCCGGGTCTAGCGGTGACACCGGTGCTATGTTTGAGCCACTTTTTCTCCAAAATTTTGAATACAACTTGACCAAACAATGAATACTAAAGTTGTAGATCTAAGTACCGCTACAACTTTCCCAAAGGCTGTATGGGGTTTTTCTTGTCTAGATTTGAATCTAAATGAATGCCAACTTTGAATGTCAGTGGGTTTCTGGCAACAGTAAAATCTGGTTTGCAAGGGCTTTTTCACAATTTTCCCCTCCAAATCAGCAATGCCACTCTACATGAAAGTTGTGTCCCTCAACAAGATCTACAACTTTCCTAAAGGTAGAATTTTAATTGTTTAGGTGAAATTTGGGGAACGCGGCAAAAATTCCGGCGGACACTGTGGACACCTGGATGGCAAGGGGGTTTGACCCACCCTTTGACCATGGGTTGGCCCCACAAGTGTTTTAACTATTCACTAGGGTCACTAGGGGTGTGTTAAGGGGTTTTCATGGGTGAGGGCCCGGGTTGACCTAGGGTTGACCATTTGACCGCTAATCATGTCATTAGCGTTAATGACGGTAATTAAAAACCCGGGGCGTCACGGCCTACCCCCCTAAAAAGGAATCTCGTCCCGAGATTCGATTTGACAACGAAGAGATGGGGAAAAGACTCACTTTGTTTCGGGATTGGAGGAAGCCGGATACTTGGTGTTAAGATAGTCCTCCGTCTCCCACGTGGCTTCTTCTTCCGTGTGATGGCTCCATTAGATCTTGTACATTCGCACGGTTTGCCTCCGGTCTTTTGCTCTTTTTGATCTAGTACCTTTAAGGGATGCTCAACGAGCGAGAAATCCGGTTCGATCCAAGCATTAGCTTCGTGATGATCTCGTTCTCCGGAACGGGCATTCCCTTCTTCAACTGAGTTACATGGAACACATTGTGAACCGCGGAAAACCGTTCTGGCAATTGGATACGGTAGGCCACGGGTCCACATACTTCTATTACTTCGTAGGGTCCAATGTAGCGCAGGGCTAACTTTCCTTTGACTCCGAACCTTTGCACACCTTTGGTGGGGGATACTTTCAAATACACATGATCTCCCACTTCAAAGTGTCGAGGTGCGGTTCCCTTATCATGGTAACTCTTTTGTCTCATCTGGGCCATCTTCAAATTTTCTCTTATCACTTGTACCTTCTCTTCGGCCTCTTTAACTAACTCGGTCCAAAGAGTGTTCTTTCTCCGACCTCGACCAATTCGGTGAGGTGCGGCATACGCGTCCGTATAAAGCATCGAACGGTGCCATTTTCAAGTCGGCACGATAGCCGTTATTGTAGGAGAACTCTTGCTAAGGACAAGCACTTGTCCCAACTCTTGTCAAAGTGCAAGATGCTCGCCCTCAACATGTCCTCTAGGATCCGGTTTATCCTCTCCCGTCCGACCATCGGTCCGTGGGTGATAACCGGAACTACGGAGTAGCCGAGTTCCAAACACTCATGCAAGCTGCTCCCAAAAACGGGCCACAAAGCCGAGTCCCTCTATCGGAGATTATAGTCTTTGGGATTCCATGTAGACGAACTATGTGGTCCACGTACAACTCTGCATACTGTTGCATGGAGTAAGTGGTGTGCACGACAATGAAGTGAGCATCTTGGTGAGTCTATCCACGATTACCCAAATAGAATCTTTCTTCCTAGGGGTCAGGGGTAAACCCACAATAAAATCCATACTAATGTCGTCCCATTTCCACATAGGTATCGACAGAGGTTGGAGTACTCCTGCCGATTTCAAATGACTTGCTTTCATCCGGTGGCAAGTATCGCACTCGGCTACATACTTGGCTACATCCACCTTCATGTTAGACCACCAAAAGTTCTGCTTTAGATCTTGGTACATCTTGGTACTACCGGGATGAATAGAGAACTTGGATTTGTGAGCTTCGTCCAGAATGATCTTCTTGATTTCCGGGTCAACGGGGATCACTAGGCGTTTTCCAAACCAGACCACCTCTTGGGGATCCTTCTGGAAACAAGTGTACTTCGGGTCTCCCTCCACTAGTTTCTGCCTGATGTTTTGGATATTCACATCATTGCGGCTGAGCGATGATGATCTGTCATAAAGACCGGACTCGGCCGTCAAGGCATAAAGAATTCCCTGCGCGCACCACTTCTAGACCGAGCTTTCTCATCTCTTCACACGGGGGTTCACCGACCGGCACCAACTCTAGGTGGTTGCAATGATCCTTGCGGCTAAGAGCATCCGCAACAACATTTGCTTTGCCGGGATGATAGTGCACTTCTAGATCATAATCTTTGATCAACTCAAGCCATCTTCTCTCGCCTCATATTCAATTCTCGAAATTTGGGTGAAGATATATTTGAGGCTCTTGTGATCCGTGAAAATATTGCAATGATTGCCCATTAGATAATGTCTCCATATCTTGAGGGCATGAACAACGACGACTAACTCAAGATCATGAGTAGGATAGTTGAGCTCATGGGGTCGAAGGGCTCACGAAGCATAGACAATGACTCGGCCGTCTTGCATAAGGACACGGCCAAGACCGGTGCACGATGCGTCACGAGAAGACTTCAAATGGCTTGGAGTTATCGGGCCGAGCTAGCACTCGGGCCGAAGTTAGATGTTGCCCGAGGGTGTGAAAGGCTTTCTCACATGCTTCACTCCACACGAATTTCACTCCCTTCTTGAGTAATTTGGTCATGGGTTTTGCGATTCTAGAAAAGTCGGGAATGAATCGACGGTAATATCCCGCCAATCCTAGAAAACTGCGGATTTGATGTACAGATTTGGGTGGTTTCCAATCCATCACCTCCTGAACTTTACTAGGATCTACGGAGATACCATCGTGGGAAATGGTGTGCCCCAAGAATTTGACACTTTTCAACCAGAATTCGCATTTGGAGAATTTAGCATAAAGGCGATGATCTCGCAAACGCCGAAGGACAACTCGGAGATGGTTGGCGTGTTCTCCCTCGCTCTTAGAATAGATGAGGATATCATCGATAAAGACCACGACAAATTTATCGAGCTCCGTCATGAATACGGAGTTCATGAGGTACATGAAGTAGGCGGGTGCATTAGTGAGTCCGAAGGACATGACCAAGAACTCGTAAAGACCATAACGAGTGCAAAAAGCGGTTTTAGGAATGTCGCATGGTCGAATCTTGATTTGGTGGTAGCCGAACGAAGGTCAATCTTAGAGAAGACTTTGGCACCGGCCAATTGATCAAACAAGACATTGATTCGAGGAAGTGGGTATTTGTTTTTGATGGTGACTGCATTGAGTGGACGATAATCTACACACATTCTCAAGCTGCCATCTTTCTTTTTGACAAAGAGAGCAGGGCAACCCCAAGGAGAAGAGCTCGGGCGAATATAACCCTTATCTAACAATTCTTGGAGTTGGGTTTTTAGCTCGGCTAACTCTTTGGGTGGCATGCGATAAGGTCTTTTGGAAATGGGTGCGGTACGGGTTGGAGTTCGATCACAAACTCGACATCTCCGTCCGGTGGCATACCGGGCAACTTGTCGTGAAATACATCCGGTACTCACACACTACTTGGAATATCATCAAGGGAGGAGATAATGGTCGCATAGGCACAAGAGTCGGTACCGTCCCGGAAAGGTAGGTACAAGGTAGTGTGCCCGACCGTAGGAGAGTGGATCTCTACGACCCTATCGATATATCTAGAACCATCTTATGTTGATTCATCCATTCCATACCCAAAATAACATCCATGCTTCCTAATTTGATGACTATCAGATTAGATTGAATGACCCGACTTCCTAGTCTTAGGGGAACTCCAAAAATCACTAAGCTGCGACGTGATGTTTCCACGGGGGTGGTAATTTTATAAGTAGATTTGGTTGGTACTCCTCTTAGACCCAATTTGTCTAGTAGACTCTCATTTATGAAACTATGGGTGGCTCCCGAATCAAATAAGACCTTGACGAGAGTGTTATTGATAGAGAATGTACCCGTGAGTACCGGAGCTCTGCGGGAATGTCACTCATGGTAGTGAAGTTCGGCTTGCCCCGGCGCACTTGCACTATCGGCTTCTTGGCGGAGTGGCGAGCTTGCTTCCCGTACTGCGGTTCTCGCGGGTTTGACTTGATCCGTCCGGGCTTGGGACACTCATTAATGTAGTGCCCTGGGCCGGCCACGCTTGTAGCAACGACGATCACCAACATCACGAGGGGGTGCATTAGGCTTCGGAGCCTGGCTGCCGGGCACGGCGGAAATGGAAGTTCCGGCGGTTTGCCCCGGAATGGCTTCATCGTCCAGCGTCCAGTTGAAGATTGCTGGGACGGGCCTGGAGCTTCCTTCTTCACAAAACGAAACTTCTTGTTTGTTCCGCTGCCTGGGGTGAAACCGGACATCCTCTTGTTGTCCCCATGGGCTTTCTTCATAGCATCCTCTTGCGAGATAGCTTTATTTACGAGCTCATGGAAGTTTGCGGGCTCGAGCAGATTTAGGCGCTCATACAACTTGCCATCAAGCCCGTCGCGGAACTTCTCCATCTTCTTGGCATCAGTATCCACATGATGCCCACCGTACTGGCATAAGCTATTGAATTTCTGAGCATAGCGGTACACAGAGTCAGATCCTTGACGAAGGGCTAGCAGCTCCCTCATCTTCCGGTCCATCAGACCCTTGGGGATATGATGACTCTTGAAAGCTTGCTTGAATTCTTCCCAAGTCACGGCGTGGTTTCGCTGCATGGACTTGAAATGGTCCCACCACATCAAAGCTTCCCCCCGCAGTTGTAGGGCTGCGAAGTTCGCTTTGTTCTCCTCAGAGCAAGGCAGCACAAAGGCAGAAAATTTCGCCTCTATGGCCTTGACCCAAGCCTCAGCTTCCAGAGGGTCCTCTGCTTTCGCGAAGGTTGGCGGCTTCATGGCGATGAACTGGGCGTACGTGGTGACCTGGTTAGGTCCCTCGTGATTGGCCCCATGTGGTGGCCCTCGGTTCATCTGCTGGGCGATCTGTCTGTGTTGTGTCTGCAGGATCTGGCGCAGCACCTCGGTTTGGGTGGCCATGAAATCCTCCGTCGGGTTCATGGGCGGGGGTGGCGGTAAGTCACCACTACCACTCGCTCCAAAACCGTTGGGAGAGCTGCGTGTGGTTCCCACCATCTGAAAAGTGAGCGTTATCAGTGAGATAACCGAAAGCTTACTTCCAAATGATGACAAGCACGATCATGCATTATCATATCTCATTAGTAAGTAAATAATGAGGATAGCAACAGGCACAACATTCTATAGCCACCAAGATTCATAGAATCGTTTCTCTTAATCTGGTTAGGACGGTGATTGCTCGATGGCACGGCTCCTAATCACTTCCGAACGATCGTCGTTATCTCGAACACCAAGGAAGGTGGTATACGAACGAGCACTTATTTTCTAGCCACGAGAGATGTTCGTAAAGATGCTTTGTTTTACCAACATTCGTAGGGGATAAACAATGCAATCTTTGACAAGCGTGATCATTCGCAATGAATTATCCAAGGATCTGGTATTCAGCATAAGAAAAATTCAATTTAAAAAACAACGAAACTCACTTAAAGCATACAAGCTTAAGCATTCTTATTACAACATGACAGAACAAGGTTCGACGTCATTACAGCTCTATTTTGAAACATCATGACAACACATGATACAATAGGGGCTTGGCACGAAGACGTGCTGTTTAGCCAACTACTCCAACATCTCGAAGACGACTCGATATGATCGACATCCTTCTGCTCCCTGCTGTCGGCAACCTAGTTGCCCACTGAAGCACCACTGTACGAAGGCGAAGCTGGGGGAGTCGGTAGCGGTGGTCCTGCCTGGCTCGTCTGATCCAGACCGGACACGACCTCGCTCGCTCCTCCGGTGTGCACGCACGGGGGCGGTGGGCCGTAGGGCCACTATAGCCCGGGGGCTGCCACCCGTACCTCGGCCTCCTGCACCTCGCTGCCGCATATCGGCAATGTTCGCAGCCAGGGGTCGGCCTCTCTATCTCGTGTGCGTCGGCATCCTCCTCTAATGCATTGTTCTCCGCCTCTAGGTCCACGATCCTCCGGAGGCGGTCACCTCTCTCAAGCTCCAACCGGAACCTCCTAGCACGCGACTGTCGTTCTCCCCCTGCACACCGGGTAAGCGTGAAGTTCGGCTGCCGGTGTGCTTTGCGAAAGCCGCTCCCAATCGCGCCTAGATGCCTCCAAGCGCCGTGCAATAATCGCCGCGGTGTTAAAACGCGGCCCCCGGAGTGTGAAAACCACGTTCGGACAACGGGCAAGTGTCGAGTAACATCCAACGGCTCTGCTAGGGTCAGTAGCTCCCGTAGATGGTCCATACGGTCCAACCAAGCTGGGTCGTGAGGACTCACAGCAGGAAACAGTCCAAACGGGGAAAGAGCTACCACAGTAGGGTTATGGTCACAAAAATCCGTCAGTACTCTGAGGGCGGCTGACTCCACGGACTCGTGCGTGATAAAACCCCAGTAAATAAAACTCAGGTCAAACCAGTCGGCGTGGTCTGGGTGCGGCGGCAAGCCGTAACGATCACCCCGCAGGCGGGGAACACCAAAGCGCTCAAACTCCTTCACCTCGTACGTCGCCGGAGTAAGGTAGCTCGCGGCACCGAGTGCTTCCCACGCCAAGCGCGGAAAACCCTCCCGGTGCAACCCGTTGGTACGGATCGTACCGTCGGCGTCGAACTGGTGGAACACAGGGAAATCCATCTGTACACAAAGGTAACCCATGTCAGATCTCAAAAGAGAACGGCGTGACAAATGGTGAAGTTCTGGCAGCTGTGAATAGCATTCATAACTAAAAATCCAGAAGCCTCAAAAATTTTCCCGAGTTTTAAAATTTAACCTTTTAACACTTTTAATTAAGCCTTTAAGGTTAAGCACCGATCAAGGAAACAAGATGAGGGGTCCTTAACTTGGATGTGCCTAAGGGAAAAGTGAACCAACCCAACGAACTAAGATTGAAACTTGCTATCACAAGGTAACTAGTTGAGGATCAATTGTTTTTAACAATTTGATTTAATTACCCTAGCACAAGGTAAACAAATTTTTCACGAAATTTTGGCAGCATGACGGTAGGTATGAGAGGTATTCTAGGTTATAAAAAGCACACACTAGCATAACTTCCTTAGAGAACACATGGAAATTCGATTTTTGGGTCCATTTTGGTTGTTTCGATTTTTAACATGCATGCAAGACGTCCTATTCGACCTCACATGGCAATCAAGCCAAAAATCGAAGTTAATGCCGGTGGCAAGGCTTTTAATTCGTCTCTCCCTATAATATCTAGTCAAGAGCTATACGGTACTCGCTTTACGACTAACGAAGCGCTGTTATGTACACGCGAAAACGAACCTTTCGTGCCAGCACGTCACGAAAGCGTCCACATACATTACCGTTCACTATAGAAACGGTATCCATGCGTTAAGCCGCTGCATGGACAGCGTCCAACCTCGGACACCCTCCGTTTGAATGGAGTGTATCCTTGCCTCGCACGAGCGACATGCGGAATGCACACGTATGAAACACGTGGCGACACACAACTCATAAACAGACGCGAAGATGGGATCCGTGGAATGGATCACTCCATCAACCCTTGCAATTCCCGTGATGCGGAACAGCACACGTATAAAACACGTGGCTCCTAGTTTGGTTGTGCATGAAAGTAAGTCCGACAGAAAGAAATGTGCTGGGAGTTAGCAAAATAAACCATAAGTTATTTAAGCCACCTGAAAGAACCCAAAATTCCATCTAGGGCCTCTCGGTTCTAGTTTATCCTTAGCGGACCAACATATTTTGGAAAATCGAAAATCTTGGCATATTTTATTCAAAAATCGGTGATTAAGGTTTATTAATTAATCTCCGGTGCATATAAGCTACGATGCCAACCGTGACAACCCGCCCGGGAAAGTACCGTACAATCGCCTAAGACCGATCCACTTGGTCATTAAGCAATAATAAAGTACCATCCTGTCGTAAGTCGCCGGTTAACGCCCGTAAATCACTTGAATAGCACAAGGATCGAATATATGCATTAAAACTCACTCGACGGCGAGTCCGGAGATACAACGACATTCAAATCCAAATTCATACCCCGAGGGGTTTAATTATTACAAACCCTAGTTTTTGTCATGACGAAATAGTTCGCAGTTTTGAAAAGCGACCGGAAATAACTAGCGGAAGCAAAGTCACCACGGGAGGCCATCCATGATGCTTCGGTAGTCGTCCTCTACCCACTCCGGCTCCCGGCCGGCGGGATCTCACCGGGCCACACATCACCGAAGGCATTACCCGGATCAACACATTAATGCAAGGCCGAGTATACTAATACTCGGCAAGTCTTACCCGTCGGTGATAACTACTTCACCAAATCTAGACCATGAAAGGCTTTTTGGCTACTTGGGTTGCTTTTGCTAAAAAGTAACAAAGAGTAGGTCCTTACTTTCAAGATTTTAGCACAAGTTCTAGTGGTTTAGTCATTACTACATTAGCCAACTAGTACAAACAAAGTTGTACAATACATTTAATCAAGCATAATATTCATCAACTTCCATCATTAGGGATCACATGACTAGTGGAGTAAGTAGTCTCGGGTAACGGTGAGAGGCCGACAATCGATTGATTAAAAACCTTGCAAGGTAGACCCAAACACACGGTCGGCTGCCCCCGCGAGGACAACTCCCCAGGCCGTCCCCATAAATCCTCGGGTTGGGATCGAATCTTACGGTCTTTGGTGCAAGCTATCCGCATACCCCGCGAGATACCCGGAGACACCATACACCACCGGTAGCTAGCCGTGAGAGCGAATCCCAAGAGTAGTAATAGTAGGATCCCTCGCCGCCTCATTATGGTACTAGGCTTACCGGTCCCATACCCGCATATGCTTGGTACGTTCAAAAACTTAACCCACATAACCACCGGACCGGAGCCCGCATCCCATGCTCTTACCACGTGAGCAATCCATTTAAGGATATAGTATGATTCCTATCTAGGAACCTATTCTCGCGAGTGAGGTCATCACCCGACTTGTAACGGTCCTATAGCTTAGCGGCTATCGACCTATCATACTAGTAGAGACCAAAGGTACCTATGGATCATGCATCTAGGGTTTCATTCAACTCCCGAACGTAAATGCACAATCATTCATAGATAATTGAATAAAGAACTTTAAATGCGGGTTCGATGCACCGAGCTTGCCTTCGTCGGCTACGCTAGCTTGGGCACCCTCGGTGTCGAGTACGTCCACGTACCGGCAGAACCTTCCGCTCCGCCTTCCTCGGTTTCGGGACCAGGGAGTAATCTCCGTCCGAAGATCTACACGGAATGCAATGCAAGATTTAGGTGATGTGATAGTTTGTTGTCTTATCCAACCCTAGTTGGTTATATTCACCTTAACAAGCATCTATCTAAGGTTTCTCTTTTAGGAAGGTTATTGGTTGTACATGGGTTATTTTTTTATTCCACATTTGAATAAAGGTTTTTATTTAAGTTTATCATGTCATGTGAAAGCTTCATTTTATTTTATCTTTACCCACATGGTGTAATTAATAATTATTTTCATGAATTAATTCCTTATTAGTGCTGGTAATTAAATTTCTTTTATTTATATTAAATAATGCCTTCAAAAAGGAAAAGGATTTAATTAAGGATTTTCTTTATTAATTTCCCTTTAATATTAAAAGGGCATTTAAGCCATTTATTAAACAATTAAATTACCAAGAATTACATGAGTGTTTCTTAGGCCTACTAGCACCTATCCTGGTCCATTGGACCGACATGTAAGTGTAGGATGCTAGGAAATTAAATATTATTGAAAATAACAAAGGCTAGCTAGTGATTCAACTTAAATGCATATAAAAAATAAATAAGCATCAAAATAATCCAAACTTTCTGGTGGATGCTCTCTGGTCCTAAACAAGTCCAAAAAGCTAGCATGCTCACATGGAACCTCTACCGAACTTGGTTTATTGATTTACAAAGGAAAACATGCATTAAACAAGAATAATTATTTCTATCAATACTAAATTCATGATTAATTCACAAGGGGTGCCTTTTGACATCTCAAGACAGTGTGCACAAATTGGGCTCAAGAACATGAACATATTTAACATGAAAAATCATCTATGCCGTTCTGCAAGAGATAGAAAAACATTTTTATAAAAACATTTACATGATAACTTTGTGCAATTTTTGGCATGGGAGCTATTCATATCCTAACTCACAACATATCCAAAGCTCAGCTACAGAGAAGCTATACATTTCAAGTTATGACAGATTCAATCATAACACATTTGTAATTTTTCTGCCAAAACTATTTTGAATCTAGCCACAAGTGTACATCAAGTAGGTGGGGTTTAACATCCCGAGACCTACAAAATTGGTTTGAGAATTTTTGGAATTTTCTGTGAATTTCTAGGGATTTTCTAAGACCTTGGACTAAACTCGTAAGAAAAGTTAGATAGGCTTTTCACGGACTAGTCCCGCCTTTTTACTCAAAACACCCTAACAAGAGATGGATCCCTGCAATTGGGTCCCCGGCCGGCCGGCGGCACGGGCAAGGCCAAATTCCGGCGAGCCGGCGGCGATCTCGGCCGGCAAGCGGCCGTGGAGGACCACATGCTCACCTAGGGGGAATGGGTAGGCGCGGTTGGGGCGGAGAGAGCCCGCACGGCGGTGCTCGACGGCGGCCGGCGAGCACGGCTGCGGCGGCTCGGGTTCGGGCGAGGAGAGCGCGGGCTTGGACAACACGCGACCCCGGGGAGTTGCGGTAGGGGCTAGGGAAGCTCGTGGTGCGGTTGGCCGCGGGGGGAGAGCGAGCGGCGATGGTGCACGGCGGTGACCGGCGGCGGCGCTCACGGCGGCTCGGTGTGCTGCGGTGTGGAGGCCAAATCGACGCAAACGAGCGCTCTTGCGAGCTTGCACGGGTGCTAAGGAAGCTAGGTACGTGCTCGGACGGCGGTGAACACGAGCGAGGGGCGCTAGCACGGCGGCGGCGACGATGGCGGCGGCAATGGCGCGGGCGGCTCGGTGCGGCGCGCGGGTGACGGCGGAGATGTCGGCCGTGCTACGGCGGCTCGAGGTGCGCGCGTACGGCGGCGACGCCGCCGACGGACCGCCGGTTCGTGGCGCGCGCGCGCGTCGGCGGCGCGTGCCTCGGGGCACCTCGGGACGGCGCGATCTAGGGGCGCGGGTCATCGGGACGGAGCACGGCGCATCATCGAGACCTCGGGCGGCGCGGGCACGGACGCCGGGGCAAGGCCGGCGGCGGGCGGCGACGGCGGCGCACGGCGCGCGCGCGACGTCGCGGCGCGACGCGCTCTGGGTTTGGCAGTGACACTGGTGCTATGTTTGAGCCACTGTTTCTCCAAAATTTTGAATACAACTTGACCAAACAATGAATACCAAAGTTGTAGATCTAAGTACCAGCTACAACTTTCCCAAAGGCCGTATGGAGTTTTACTGTCTAGATTTAAATCTAAATGAATGCCAACTTTGAATGTCAGTGGGTTTCTGGCAACAGTAAAATCTGGTTTGCAAGGGCTTTTTCACAATTTTCCCCTCCAAATCAGCAATGCCACTCTACATGAAAGTTGTGTCCCTCAACAAGATCTACAACTTTCCTAAAGGTAGAATTTTAAGTGTTTAGGTGAAATTTGGGGAACGCGGCAAAAATTCCGGCAGACACCTGTGGACATTGGATGGCAAGGGGGTTTGACCCGCCCTTTGACCATGGGTTGGCCCCACAAGTGTTTTAACTATTCACTAGGGTCACTAGGGGTGTGTTAAAGAGTTTTCATGGGTGAGGGCCCAGGTTGACCTAGGGTTGACCATTTGACCGGCTAATCATGTCACTAGCGTTAATGATGGTATTTAAAAACCTGGGCGTCACACTCGGCCTATGCCCTAAATTCACAACTAAAGATTCCCACATGAGTTTGCCAAGGTCGCGTAGTCACAACGGACCTACCAACCCTAGGAACAAACCCCAAACAAGCCCAAAGAGAAAACGAAACTCAAGAAGCAAAGGACTTAGCAACTCTGCGAACCACCGGGCGGACAGTCCGCAAGGCTGGGGCGGACGGTCCGCGGGACACCAGGCGGATGGTCCGCGACCCTCGAGCGGACAGTCCGAAAACAACAACAGAACCTCCAGTATGCACCCTCCGAAATTCGGACGGTGCGCGAGCTCACCACGGATAGTCTGCTCCTCGCGGACAGTCCGGCCTCACCAGGCGGATGGTCCGACCAACAAGATCCAAAGAAAACCTACCGGCCAAACGAATCGAAACGAAGCGACTTAAGAACTCGCGAAGAACACAAAGAATAGCTGACTGCTGGGCTCATCGCGGACGGTCCGCCGACCCTGCGCGGACAGTCCGCTAGGTGCGGGAACAACAGCCCGAACCTGAAACTGCAAGCACGAGCTAACCTATAAATCCATGGATCTCCCAAACGGCTTGAGCTCTTGAGGAAATATTTGGGGGAGATGTGTAGCTTCCCTAGGGGATGCTATGGCCCAAAACTTGAGTCCTCAAATGAACCAAATCGTCGGGAATCGAACCGCAACCGAATTCTACCAAAAGCTAGAGTTCCAACCGAAATCCTTCAATCGGAGGCCAAACTTGGAGTTTGAGGGGTCATGATGAAGCACAATGATGCACGAAGCAACTATCCAGATCCCTACCAACAAATCTGAACCCAAACACCTCAGAATTGAAGGAACAAGGCGCGCACGAAAATCCAACAAAAATAGCTCGACAAAGACAAGGACATCACAAGAGCTACAAGAAGGAGATCAACGCAACCATGAAAGCTTCCATACACTTGGAGGTCAAATTCTTTGCAAACAGATGAAAAATCTAAACCTACAGAGCTAGGAATGAGAAGCAGTCTGTAAGGATGGTTTGCCTGGAAACCCTAGAGTTAATATATATGAGTCCCTCTAGGTCGGGCAAAAGACCAAGCTACCCCTAGCACTTAAGTTGTGATACAAACCCCTCAAGGGCATATAGGACATGTAGCACTCCTCTTCATCGCGCGGCCATGCCGTCGCTGCAGTCCGCGTCCTCCCAACACAAGCCCTGCGATCCCGCCATGTGTCTGTCGGCATCGAAGCTTCTCAATGCGCCCAGATCCCGCCTCTGCCCGCCGAGCCTCTGGTCATGGTTTTGTGGCTCAACCAACTAACTCGACGGTTTTGTGGTGAACCACCGCAAACCCCGCGTGTAGACTCCGGTCGTGAGCCACTACCATACACGGCTCCTATCCACGACTTCGTCTTGCTTTTCTTGCCACCATGCGGCCCACACTAGACCCCGCTGGCCACTGGGTCCCTCAAGGCGAGCCTACTTGTCTCTCCACTCCTCGGAAGCCCCGCAAGGCATAGACCTTTCGCGCTCGCTCTTCACCTGCACCAACGCAAATCAAGCCACAACCTGCACCTGCAATACTCGGCCAAGAGTCAGTCCACACCTTGTTGTCAATCACTCATCATAGCTAGGAGCGACCATCCACCAGTCCTCAAACGCTCCGGTCCTCGAAGGATAGCTATCATTATTGCTCCAATGTAGTAGAATGGGTGTTTCACAACTTCTATACCCTGAAATTGTGCTTTCAGGCCCGAAACACAAGTTTTGCCTCTTTTTACATGCTGAAGATTAGCGGAATGCTTCGAAACACTCCCAAACATCATTTTGGGTCCAATGGAGTAGAATGGATGCTTCGCAACTTCGCTACCCTGAAATAGTTCATTCGGTCCCGAAACAGAAGTTTTCCATCTTTCAACATGCCGAAGGTTAGCAAAATACTCCGAAACACTCCCAAACATCATTTTGGTTCCAATAGAGTAGAATGGATGCTTCGCAACATTGGTACCCAGAAATAGTGCATTCAGGCCCGCAAAACAAGTATTGCATCTTTTTATGTGTCAAAGGTTAGCGAAATGCCCCGAAACAGTCCCAAACATTAATTTTGGTTCAATAGACTAGAATGGATGCTTCACAACTTCGGTACCTCAAAATATTGCATTCAGCCCCGAAATACAAGGTTTGCATCTTTTTACGTGCCGAAGGTTAGCGAAATACTCTGAAACACTCCCAAACCTTTTTTTGGTCCAATGGAGTAAAATGGATGCTTCATAACTTTTGTACCTTGAAATGGTGCATTCAGACCCGAAACACAAGTTTTGCCTCTTTTTACGTGCCGAAGGTTAGCGAAATGCTCCGAAACACTCCCAAACATCATTTTGGGTCCAATAGACTAGAATGGATGCTTCACAACTTTGGTACCCCGAGATAGTGCTTTCAGGCCCGCAACACAAGCATTGCATCTTTTTATGTGTCGAAGGGTAGCGAAATGCCCCGAAACACTCCCAAACATCATTTTTGGTCCAATGGAGTAAAATGGATGCTTCACAACTTCGGTACCCTGAAATAGTGCATTCAGACTCGAAACACAAGCGTTGCATCTTCTTGTGTGCCGAAGGTTAACAAAATGCTCTCAAACACTCCCAAACATCATTTTGGTTCCAATGGAGTAGATGTCGGTGTTTTGGACCGTCAACCTACTACGGGGAGTACCCGAAGTAGATGAATGTGACTCGCCGAGATCGGTAACTCGAAGGAAGAGGCACGTGGCACACAATTTAGACAGGTTCGGGCCGCGAGGTGCGTAATACCCTACGTCCTGTATGCTGCGTAGCTCTGGATTGATAGGGCACGGTTACAGGATGGTGCAACAGCGCGCCGTGAGTTGAGATTGGATGAGGTGAGGTGATCCTGAGATCGGTCCCTGCCTCGCCTTATATAGTCCGGGAGGCAGGGTTACAAGTCGGAGTAGGGAAAGAGTACTAGTCGAGTACGTCTAGGAGACCTCTACACAGTGCGGAACATGTACAGAGTCCTATCCGAGTACTACTCCTGTGTCTTTGTCCTTGTGCTCCACGCCTTCGAGTGCCGTGTAGCGCAAGTCGGGTAGTCCCGGGGGCCCACCGAGTAGTCGGTCCCGGCACCCACCGAGATAGTGGGCCCGGGGAGGTCCATACGACAAGCCCCCGAGTACTTTGTAGTCGAGAAGGATAGCTTCCGGTAGTCTTGACGGCCTTAACGAGTAGTCCTCAAGCGTCCCCGAGTGCTACAAGTCAAAAGTCCTCAAGAGTAGTCGAAGCATCCCGAGGCCGGAATGTACTCCGGTCGATGTTTGAGCAATCTTGAAGTCTTCTCGAGCGGTCCCAAGCGTCCTTGAAATCCGCCTTCGAAGGTCTTCAAAAATGCCCGTCTTGTCTTGAAGCCGGAGCCGTCAAGAAGACGCGATTTGCGAGCTGCAATCCACGTGGAGTAGCCCCCGAGCCTCGAGCCGCGGGCTCGGGCCGAGGATCTATCCGAAGCCTTCACCGAAAATCCCGAAAAATCCGGAGAGAGAAAAAACCGAAGGACACGTGGCACGGAGCCCCCGAGCCTTGAGTCGAGTACTTCCTCTCGAATTGAAGGGTCTTCTTGAAGAATGTGTCCCGAGATGCTCTTGAGACTAGCCGCGTCCCGGGTAGTCGAGTAGAAGTAGCCGAGCCACCGAGGTGAGGCACGTCGACTAGTAGAATACGAAGAGTCACGCGCGGCCGCCGAGTCGCCCACGCGCGGACTTATCCGGCCGCCCGTTACGGAGGCGATTTGGCTTATAAATTCAAGCCGAAACCCCTTAGGGTTTTCACCCAAGTGAGCCGCGATCATTCGCCACTTGAATCTTGAAGTAGATCCACTCCAACGAGCACCGCCGCCGCAAGAGATCCAAGCGCATCGCCACCCGAAAGCCGTAGGGTAGCCCCCGAGCGGATGCGAGTGAAGACTTCCTGTTCTTGGAGGATGAAGCCGTCCCCCGTCGAAGACGTTGAAGGCCGGCGGGAAGAAGAGGAGCCATGCGAGAGGCCGCCGCGGCCGCACCGAGCGGCGCCGCCCACATCTCCACCGCGTGCCGACCCAAGCCGCGAGTGGAAGAGGTCGAAGGTGAAGACCGAAGACTTGCCGACCCCGTTGAACTCCGGTTCATCGGGGAAAAGGAGATCGATATGTGGAGATCCGCCGCAGGAGATCCCTATCCAATGGAGAAGGCGCAAGACGAGATCCCGATGTTCTCGCGCTTCGTGGAGCGCGGGCTTGCGCTCCCGGCCGAGCGATTTCTTCAAAGGGCTTCTCGGGTACTATGGCATCGAGTACCTCAACTTGAACCCCAACGGAATCTTCCACACTTCGTCTTCGTCCATTTACGTGAAGCATTCTTGGGGATCAAGCCGCATTGGATTCTCTTCCGAAATTCTTCCGCGTGAAGCCGCGGCCCGGCCGCCTCCAACCCCGCAGTAGTCGGCGGGGCGGGATCCGGTTGAGGGAAGATGCCGCCGAGCGCACTCGGCGTACAAGCTCGTGGACTCCAACACGGACTGGAAGACGAGGTGGTTCTACACCACGAACCACCATCCCGAGCTGCCGAAGCCGAGCGGACGGCAGCCCAAGCACCAAGAGTGGTGGAACACGGAACCCACCATGCAAGAGGGGATCCAGCTCCCGGAGTTGCTGGGACGAATCAAGGCCCTGCGTGATGCAGGACTGAGGGCCGAGCATGTGGCCTTCAGTTTCATGAAGCGTCGGATCCAGCCGCTGTCAGCGCGGGATACGATGGGCTTCGAGTACACCGGCGACGACGACACGTCGCGGATGCGGGGGGCGAAATTGAAGACAACGACATCGTCGAGAGGTTGTCGAGGATCTTCAAGGACATGCCGGAGTACACGGCGTGCCTCCGTCGAGGAGTTCTCCGCCGCGCGCCCGCCCAACGAGGTAAGTAGTCGTACCCGCCTCGTCGAGTAGTAGGCACTTGTAGCGAGTTGCGACGCCTTGTCGCCTGTTTGCGCGGATGATGTGAAGCGGTTTGTCTCCGAGCCGCAGCCACCACCGAGCGGAATTGAGATCCCGGCGGTGGAGAAGGTGAAGGAGCGCCGAGTGGTCGGAGACGACGACGATCCCGTCATCGTGGAGGATACCTCCGATGACGAAGAGGATGAAGGGACGCTGCAGGACCGCTTCCAGCTGCGGTCGAGGTTTAGCCGTCCGGGCTTGCCTCATGTACCTCTCATCCAAGATCCTCCGGCCAGCCTGGAGGCTAGCCTTGCCGCGCCGCCGAGGAAGCCGCGCAACCCCCGCCAAGAAGCGGGTAGCCAAGAAGTTGAAGGTCTCGGAGACCACGCCTCCCGAGGTAAGTCATCTTGAGCAGAAGGCGTCGAGTACCCAATGATCGAGTACGGTGCTGACGAGTAGTTATCCCCATGTGCAGGAGAGACCGCCAGCGGAGCCCATGGAGGAGGGCGATGAGGGCACGTGGCCCACAGTGGGGGAACCGGCTGGAAGCCGAAGTCCAGCTCCCACTGTCGAAGAGCTTCTGGCGCAGCTGGAGCGCCAGCCCCCCCGCCCCGCAAGGGAGCGAGTACCGCGGCCGCCGCCGCTGAAGAGGTGGAAGCCGCGGGGGCGCAGAGAACGTCTGCGCCGGCCACCGCCGCCGTGGAAGAGGCGGTAGTCGGAGAGGCGGAGGAAGAAACGCCCGCCGAGGGTGGACTGGTCGATATCGCCAGCATCCTCGGTGCTCCGGCCGTGACTATCGTCCGGTCGAGCTTGTAAGTACCACACTTCATGAGTAGTACTCATTGTAGTAGCCGATGTTGTCTGATGAACCTTTGTGGATACTTGTGCAGAAAATCCACCGACTTGAGCTGGGACGGAGAGGAGCCCACGGCAGCGGAGGCGCAAAAGGCCGCGCCGCCCGCCGAGGAACCCGCTCCGAGGCCCAAGCCACGACCGAGCCCCCGGTGCCGCCGGGCGGCGCCGCCGCAGGCGGTCATAGTCGAAGGTGAGTACTCTTCCCGAAGCCGTAGAGCCCAAAAAGAGTAGTCGAGAATGCCGATGCGCGTGTTCCCCGGGGACGGGCGCCGAAGGTGGTGACATCCCCGCGGGGGTGCCCGTGCAAGAGTTGACACCGCAGGCCCCGGAGGCCGCGGCGAGAGCCCCCGAGCCCGTGGGGGAAACCGTCAAGAAGTCCGCCGAGGAGGAGGCGGCCGCCACGTCGCCGGGGGTTGCCCCGGAGGTGGCGATCCGGTCCCCCGAGATCCAAGACGCGGAGCCTATCCGCTCGGCGCCAATGACGGAGGCTACGACAAGTAGCCGTGGCGGGATCGAGTTGCTTGCCGACGATCTCGTCGAGCCGGCGGTGTTGGCGCAGCATCTGGAGGCGATGCGGCGAGCCGAACAGTGGATGAAGGTACGTAGCCGTTGCCTCCCGAGTAGTCAATCCTTTCGTTGAGTACTCTTTTTGACTTGAAATTGTCTTCTGCAGGACGTCGCGGAGCGATCCCGCGAGAAGTCCAATCTGCTGCAAGGCTATGGCGACACGGTGCTGCGAGCTGAAGCCTTGGAGGAGCAGCTCATGAAGTCGAGGAAACACGCGGCCGCCATGCGCCGAAGCTTGACGCCGCCTTCGCCAAGTACCACAACGACGTGATGGACTTGCAGGCGAAGAGCGACGATCTGGTGCGGAAGAACAAAGGTCTCCGCAACAAGAATAAAGGTATGTCACCTGACTTGTCGGGTACTTGTTGGGAGTCATCAAGCTCTGACCCGTTTGTTGTGTTCCCGTGTTGTAGAACTCGAAGACCAGGTGGAGCGTCTGAAGGGCTCGGAGATCAGCATGAAGAATCTCTTCTACCGGGAGCAAGAAGCCCGCCAGGTACTTGAACTCGACTACAAGGAGCTGGCCTTCGAGTGCGAGAAGCACATGGAGTTGAGAATTGCATCCGACGGGATCTCGTCAATCGCTACAAATCCTTGCGAAGTTGAACGAGGACCGTGAGGCGCTCCGGCCCACCGAAGGACCTTGAAGAGGCCGCCCTCCCGATCGCGAGGCTCCCGGTGCCGCACCCGGCGGCCCCAAGATTGCTCCGTTGGCGGATCGACTTCGTGAGGCGCCAAGCCGGCCGGCCGCCTACGTGAAGCACATGGCCAAGTCAATCCCGAAGCAGTGCCGGCCTTCATGAAGTCGTACTTCCCGAAGGCCCCGGTGGAGGTAGTCGCCGGCGGAGTAGCCGCCAACCGCTCGGACGAGCGACGCGCAGTTGCTTCGGAGCGGATGGCTCCCATCGCGGAGCGAGTAGCCGATAAGTTGAATCTCCGGTAGCTCGCATAGATAGCTTAGTAGCCATGGTTGTATAGGAAACAGTTGTAATGAACTATCTCATGTGTCAATGAAATGTGAAGTTCCATCAATGAGTACTCGTAACCGCGATCTCGAGTGCGGAGCGCCCATCGTGGAGTAGGTGCGAGTAGTAGTACTCGGCTTAGTAGTCCCGTCGCAGGGAGTAGGCGAGAAAGAAGTTGATGAACAATCGAACTTTATTACGAAGAAGTGCACCCGGGTGGCCGGGGCCGTAGTTACAAGTAGCCGCTTGGACCCGAGGGCCGCTTACGGTCGAGTAGTACCGGAGCGGGTAGCCGCTTACGGTGAGTGATCCGTAGGTAGCCGTGTAGGCCGGATCGCGATCCGTAAGTAGCCGCGCAGCCGGATCTTAGAGTGTGGTCTTCTTGGTAGACCGCCGCTAGAGTCCTTGACGCTCATTGCGCCCGGGTCCGTAGGTAGCCGCACGGGCCGGACCTCGGAGTAGAATAGTTCGGAGACTTGAAGCCGGGACCCGGAGGGTCGCTTGCGGCAAAGGGGGTGTTGATGTAGTCGCGTGGACTTGAACCCGGAGTAGTCGAGTAGACTAGGCGTAGAATCGACGAGCCGGTCGACGTTCCACGAGTTGTTGACTTCTTCGCCTTCAAGTGTTTGGAGGCGGTAGGAGCCCGGCCCGGTCACCTTAGCCACGGTGAAGGGTCCTTCCCGTGGGGAGCCGAGCTTGTGAAGTCCTTCCGTGTTCTGAATACGGCGGAGGACAAGATCTCCAACGTTGAAGGAGCGTTCCTTGACGTTGCGATCGTGGTAGCGTCGGATACCCTCCAGGTACCTTGCCGATTGGACGAGGGCGGCGCAGCGAGCTTCTTCGAGGCTGTCGATATCAACTCGTCTGCTGTCTTCTGAGACGCCTTCGTCGTAGTGCTCCACTGCCGGCGAGTTCCATATGACATCGGCGGGGAGGATGGCTTCGCAGCCGTAGACCGGAAGTAGGGGGGATTGCCCCGTTGGCTTGGATGGTTGAGTCCGCAGCCCCCGCAGTGCGTTGGGTAGTTCCTTGATCCACTTGCCCCCTTTTGAGTTAGCGGCGTCGTGTAGCCGCTTCTTGAGGGCGTCGAGCACCATTCCGTTGGCGCGCTCGACTTGTCCGTTGGCCCGTGGATGGGCGACGGAGACGTATCCGACGTCGATTCCGCCGTTCTCGCGGTACTCCCGGGCGGTGGTTGTTGAAGTTGGACCCCGTGTCCGTGATGATGCGGTGGGGTAGCCCGTAGCGGTGTACGAGTTCATCCGGAAGTCGAGTACTCTGTCGGCCTTGGGGCATGTGACCGGCTTGACCTCGATCCACTTGGTGAACTTGTCGATAGCCACCGGTACCGGTTGAATCCTCCCCGGCGCGGCTTGGCGGTGGCCCAATCATGTCGAGCCCCCAGCAGGCAAAGGGCCAGGTTGGTGGTATGGTGACTAGCTTGTAGGCAGGGACATGTTGCTGCTTGGCGAAGAACTGACATCCTTGGCACCGTCCTGACGAGTTCTTCGGCATCGCCCAGGGCTGTGGGCCAGTAGAAGGCTCGCCGGAAGGCCTTGCTGACCAGCGTGCGGGAGGACGCGTGGTTGCCGCAGACACCCTTGTGGATCTCCTCCAAGATGTCCTTGCCTTCTTCGCGAGGAACGCATTTCATGAGTACTCCGAAGATGCGCCTCGCTTGTAAAGCTTGTCGCCGACGAGGACGTAAGACTTGGCGCGGCGGACGAGTTGTTCGGCTGCGTTCTTGTCGGAGGGGACCTTCTGCTCGCTGAGGTAGTCGATGAAGGGTTGCCTCCGGTCCACGTCGATCATCATGACCTCCCGCCCACTGGTGGGTTAGCCGGGACAAGTGGTCGGTGGCGCCGGCTCCGGGATGGATGGCGCGTGAAGCTCATGGACGAAGACGCCCGCGGGTACTTGGGCGCGGGTGGATCCGAGCTTCGAGAGGACGTCCGCTGCAACGTTGTTGTCGCGAACGATGTGATGGAACTCGAGACCGTAAAATTTGTTCTCGAGCTTGCGGACTTCTAGGCAGTAGGCGTCCATGTTCTCCTTGTTGCGGTCCCAGGACTTGTTGACTTGGTTGATGACCACTGCGGAGTCGCCGTAGACTAGTAGCCGCTTGATGCCAAGTGAAGCCGCGAGGCGGAGCCCGTGTAGGAGGGCTTCGTACTCGGCTTCGTTGTTCGAGACCTTCCAGAAGATCTGCAGGACGTACTTGAGTTGTTCGCCCGTTGGGGAGATCGGGGAGTACCCCCGCGCCCGCGCCCTCGAGGTTGAGTGAGCCGTCGAAGTACATCACCCAATGCTCGGTCGCACGGTGGGAGTAGGTAGCTGGTTCTCCCGCCACTCTGCCATGAAGTCGACTAGAGCTTGCGACTTGATGGCCGTGCGTGGCTTGAAGTCGATGGTGAGGGCGCCGAGCTCGACAGCCCATTTGGAGATCCTTCCGGTGGCGTACGGGTTCCTCAGGATGTCGCCGAGCGGGTAGTCGGTGACGACGGAGACCGAGTACTCCTGGAAGTAGTGTCGTAGCTTCCGCGAGGTGATGAGTCAGAGCGTACGAAAGCTTCGTACGGGCGGTAGCGAGCCTTGGACTCGATAGAACCTCGCCGACGAAGTAGACCGGGCGCCGGACCGGGTAGGCGTGGCCGTCTTCCCCGCCGCTCGACGACGATGGCGCATCGACCACGTGAGTAGTCGCGGCGAGGTAGAGCAAGGTGCTGCTCGCCCTTGTAGGGAGCCGTGAGGACCGGGGGCTTTGACAGGGAAGTCCTTGAGCCGGGCAAGGGCTTGGTCCGCCTCTGCGGTCCACACGAACTTCTCGTGGTGCTTGAGTAGTTTGAAGAAGGGGAGACCCCGTTCTCCTAGCTTCGAGATGAATCTGTTCAATGCCGCCATGCACCCCGTCGGCTTACGGACGTCCTTGATGCTCGTGGGAGCTTTCATGCCGGTGATGGCGGAGATCTTCTCGGGGGTTGGCTTCGATGCCACGTTGGGCGATGATGAAGCCGAGTAGTTTGCCCGAAGGTACGCCGAAGACGCACTTGTTCGGGTTGAGCTTCCGGCGGTACTCGCGTAGCGATGCGAAGGTCTCTTCAAGGTCGTCGATGAGGGTACCGGAGTCCCCGGGTTTTGACAACCACGTCATCCACGTAGGCCTCGACGTTCTTGTTGAGTTGCCGCTTGAAGCGTGCCCGGATGGCCCGTTGGTAAGTAGCGCCGGCGTTCTTCAACCCGAAGGACATGGTCGTGTAGCAGTACGCGCCAAACGGGGTGATGAACGCGGTCTTCTCCTGGTCTTCCTCCTTGATTGCGATCTGGTGGTACCCGGAGTAGCAGTCGAGGAAGCAGAGCAGGTCACAGCCCGCCGTGGAGTCGATGACTTGATCAATCCGCGGCAACCCGAAGGGGTCCTTGGGGCAGTGCTTGTTGAGGTCGGTGTAGTCGACGCACATCCTCCACTCGTTCGAGTTCTTCTTGCGGACGAGGACGGGGTTGGCGAGCCACTCGGGATGGAAGACTTCTCTCGATGAAGCCGCAGCCGAGTAGCTTGGCGAGCTCCTTCTTGATGGCATCCCGTCCGTCGTCGGCGAAGCGTCGGAGATGTTGTCGCTTGGGGGTAGCCTTTGGGTCGACGTTGAGGCGGTGCTCGATCGGCTCCCCGGGCACTCTCGGCATGTCCGTCGGCTTCCACGCGAAGATGTCGCGGTTAGCCCGAAGGAAGCCGATGAGCGCGTCTTCCTATTTGGGGTCGAGGCCGGCCCCGATGGTGGTAGTCTTGGTGGGGTCGCCCGTTCCGAGGTCGACCGTCTTGGTGAGCACCTCCTCGGGTGGCCGAGGCTTGTTGGCGCTGTCAGACTTCTCTGGGATGTCGAGTTCGCTTGTGGCAAGCTTCTTCGACGCGGCGTAGACCTCCATCATTGGGGTGGGTACTTGATTTGTCGAAGCAATCACCACGGCCTCGTATCGCGGTCGTGAGAGATCTTCAAGTCCCCTTGGAGGGAGAGTACGCCACTGGGCTTGGCATTTTGAGTACCAAGTATGTGTAGTGGGGCACCGCCATGAATTTGGCGATGGCCGGTCTCGCCGAGGATGGCATGGTAGGAAGTCTCGATATCCGCGACCTCGAACTTGATGTACTCGGTGCGGTAGTTGTCGCGAGACGCCCCGAAGGTAATCGCGGTACCACCGAGCCCGGTGGGATAGCCGCGTTGCACCGGGACAATGCCGTAGAAAGGCATGCTTGCTCTTGTCGAGCATGGGGGTGACGTCAAGGTTCATCTTCCCGAGAGTCTTGGTGAAGAGGACGTTGAGCCCGCTTCCGCCGTCGATGAGCACCTTGTTGAGCTTAGAGCCCGCCACCGTTGGTTGCGGGACAAGAGGGAAGCGTCCCGGTTCGGAGAAGCCGGGTCCATTGGTCCGCGCGGGAGAAGGTGATGGGCGTCTCCGACCACCCGAGAGGGGGTCATAACCGCCGGTTCAATGGACATCACTTCACGGCGAGTAGCCTTCGCTCCCGCCCGCGGGGTAGTCCGCCGAAGAGGACGTTGACGGTCTTCTCGGGTTCTTGGAAGTCGTCGCCGTCCTTCTTCTTGTTCTTCGATCGTGAGGGTGCGGTGGCTCCGGCGTATCCTTGAGCGCGTGCACCGAGCCGGTAGCACCTGCTCGGTGGTATGGTTGCCGTTTGGATGCCACGGGCACTTCTCCTTCGACGGGTCTTTAAACCCGCCGGAGTTCTTCTTCGAGTTCCCTTTCGGGGGGACGCCGGATAGCCGCGACGGTGTTGTACGGCTTGCGCTTGCGGTTGGGACCCGAGAAGTTGTTGTTGTTGTTGTTGTTGTTGCGGCCGCCTTGGTTTGGGTTGCCGCTGCCGCCGCCGCCCGGTTCTGCTTGGACTTGCCACGGATGGCGTCGTACTTGGCGTTGGCCTTGTCCTCTTCATCCGCCCGGACGTGATCATGTCCTTGAGGTGGGGAATGGACTCGGGACGGCGCCGGCCGAAGTCCTCGAAGGTGCGGCGATGGTAGAGCCCGTCCCGGAAGAGGTCGATGACCTCCTTGTCGGTGACGTCCACGACGGTAGCGCGCTTGTCGAAGAAGCGGCGCATGTACTTGCGGAGGGTCTCGCCTTGTTCCCGCTTGATCATGGCAAGGTCCATGCGAGTACCCGAACGGCCCATGGCGCCCGCGAAGTTGCTTGTGAACTTGTTCCTTCGGCTGGTCCCACTTGTCGATTGAGTGCTTGTCCGGCGACTCGAGCCACGTGAGTGGGGCTTGGTCCCGAGCGAAGGGGAAGTAGAGGCACTTGGTGTCGCCGTTGCCGCCGGCGTTCTCGATGGAGAGAGCGTAGCATCGGAGCCACTGGATGGGATCCTGCTTCGCGTCGTATTTGGTGATCCCCAAAGGCTTGAACTTGTCGGGGAGGAGCAGGTTGCGAAGCCGAGGTGAGAAGGCAGGGAAGCCGTCGCCTTCGGCAGCGGTCGTCGACTTCTTCTGCCGCAACTCTTCGATTCTCTGGCGAGCATCGTACCCGCCCTGAGAGGCGCCGGAGGCGTGGCTATGCGCGTGGCCGCGGCCGCCGCGGGCCGCCGCCGCCTCCGGCTTTCTTGTTGGCTCCGTGGTTGGAGCCGCCGCCGTCGCCGCCGCCGTCGTCGGGGTCGTTGCCGCCACCACCGGCCGAAGCACGGTGGGGGACGACTTCTCGGTTGACGTTGTCTTGTCGTGAGGGTCCGCCCGGCGGTGGAGCGTCGACGGTTTGGTTCAGGCCCGGGATGTCGCCCCGAGTACGGTTAGGACCGGGGTCAACACCGCGACTAGTAGCCTCGTTGTCGCGAGGCTTGATCGGGGAGAGGTTGGGCGACTCTCTTGTCGACCCGCATGAAGTAAGCTTCCTCGGCGAGCTTGGCGATGACTTCTCCGGCCCGTATGCCCCGAGCCCGCCGTGCGATCGCCGTGATCGACATGAGGCACCGCTCGGGGAGTGGTGTGAACTCTCGCTCTCGGCCGCCGAGAGCTTCCGCAAGGTTGCGGATGGGGGAGGTTGTCTCCGAGCCGCCGGCGTCGTTCGTTGCGCTTCTCGTTACGTTCGCGCGGGCGTCCCCGCCGGCGTCGGTCTCGTCCGCGGGGGCATCGGCGAGACGGCTCGTCCGCGGAGATGTCCTCCAAGTACTTGTCCGCGGCCGTGCACCGAGGTTCCGGGGTGTCGCCGGCGGCCATGAAGACTTGACGGTCAGGGGTACCCAAGCTTGGCTCAGAAGGTGCCACCTCAGTTGGTGTGCTTGAGTCAGCTTGGGCTAGTGGTGTTCCCTCCTCGGAACGGTAGCGAGTCGATGTAGGCGACGTAGCGTGAGTCCTCTCGTTGTCAGCTCGGCAGGTTTGCGGTCTGGCCAGTAGACGTATCTCCCGGCCGGCGTTGATCTTATAACCAGCCCAGAGGCTGGCCCTGACAAGGGAAGCTCAGAGGAGTTGTCTTCGGACTCGGGCTCCTCGGGGGTCCGACCCGAAGTCGAACTCGTAGTCCGGGTTCGAGTAGAACTCGGAGAGAGGGCGAGGAGTCCGAGACGCGGTTGGAGACGGCGTCGGAGTCCGAGTTGTACTCGGTTACGGGCTCCTTGCCGGCCCGGCGTGGCGTAGAAGCCTCCGTGCGGGCCCGGGCCCGGGAACGCGAGGGCCACGCGTAGAGCGCCGGCGTGGAGAGGGGACCGCTGCGATGGGCGAGGAGCCGGCTCGCATGCGATGGCCCATGGCGACGTCGGGTTCGAGTTGGAGACGGACTCGAGCTCGAAGTCAGCGTGGAGGTTGGAGAGCGAAATTTCGCCGAACTTGCCGGCGAGCTCGCCCGTGACAACTTCGGGAAGCGTCACAAGGCCCGTCTTCGAATCGGGTTGCACGATCAAGCGGCGCTGGAAGGAGCCCGCACCATCAGCAGTGCAGACCCAGGCGCCGAAGACGAAGGTGTCGCCGCGGTTGAAGGCGACGGTTGGCTTGATGTGAACGGAAGCCGTCGAGTTCGCCATGTGATCTCGAGCGAGAGCCCCTACCTGGCGCGCCGCCGTTGTCGGTGTTTTGGACCGTCAACCTACTACGGGGAGTACCCGAAGTAGATGAATGTGACTCGCCGAGATCGGTAACTCGAAGGAAGAGGCACGTGGCACACAATTTAGACGAGGTTCGGGCCGCGAGGTGCGTAATACCCTACGTCCCGTATGCCTTGCGTAGCTCGGATTGATAGGGCACGGTTACGGGATGGTGCAACAAGTGCGCCGTGAGTTGAGATTGGATGAGGTGAGGTGATCCCGAGATCGGTCCCCGCCTCGCCTTATATAGTCCGGGAGGCGGGGTTACAAGTCGGAGTAGGGAAGGAGTACTAGTCGAGCACGTCTAGGAGACCTCTACACGGTGCGGAACATGTACGAGTCCTATCCGAGTACTACTCTGTCTTTGTCCTTGTGCTCCACGCCTTCGGGTGCCGTGTAGCGCAAGTCGGGTAGTCCCGGGGGCCCACCGAGTAGTCGGTCCCGGCACCCACCGAGATAGTGGGCCCGGGGAGGTCCATATGACAAGAGAATGGATGCTTCACAACTTTGGTAGCCCAAAATAATGCATTCAGGCCCGAAACACAAATTTTGCCTCTTTTTACGTGTTGAAGGTTAGCAAAATGCTTCCAAACACTCCCAAATATCGTTTTGGGTCCAATGGAGTAGAATGGATGCTTCACAACTTTGATACCCTGAGATAGTGCATTCAGGCCCGCAACACATTTATTGCATCTTTCTGTGAAATGCTTGGAAACACTACGAAACATCATTTTGGTTTAGATGGAGTAGAATGCATGCTTCGCAACTTTGGTACCTCGAAATAGTGCATTCAGGCCCGAAACACAAGTTTTGCATCTTTTTACATGCAAAAGGTGAGCGAACTGCTCTGTAACACTCTGAAACATCATTTTGGTTCCAATGGAGCAGAATGGATTCTTCGCAACTTTGGTACACCGAAATAGTGCATTTAGGCTCAAAGTAGAAGTTTTTAGTCTCTCTATGCATGGGTATTTTCCTTGGCTGATAAGGATGAGACCTTTGGTTTTGTTCGAGACTTGATCTTGAGGTTGAAGAATGAGATACATGGCAATGCTATTAGAGCAATATGCGATGACAATGGCACGAAATCCAAGAACTCTCGTTTTGAGACCTTTTGTTGCGATCTTGGTCTTGAGCATAAGTTTTCGACACCATATGTTCCCACTTAGAACAGTGTTGTGGAAAGGAAGAATTGGACCCTTTGTGAGATGGTCAGGATGATGCTCGATGAGCACAAGATTCCTAGTAAATATTGGGCCGAGGCAGTCAATACCTCTTGTCATGTTTTAAATTGCATTTTCCTTCATGCTTTCAAGAAGAAGACTTCCTATGAACTCATCCGTGGGCAAATTCCAAAAGTGAGCCATTTTCGAGTCTTTTGTTGTAAGTATTTCATTCTTAAGGAAGGGAAATTGGATAAGTTTGAGACTCGGTCTTCTGATGGGATTTTTCTTGGTTATGCTATTCACTCTCGAGCATTCCCTGTGCTCAATCATAAAATTAACCAAATCTAGGAGACTTACGAAGTGACTTTCGACGAGACACAACCTTGTAGTTCCATTGTCTTTGAATGTGCAGGTGACGATGAGTTAGGGCAGACGATCTTCGAAAATGAGGAAGATGAAGAATGAGAGAATGATGGAGATGATGGTGTACCTTTTGTGGCTTGTGTACCCTCTACTTCTAATACCACGACGATGTGTGATGATGGTCCTCCCCCCACAACTACTACGACACATCAAGGACAAGTGGAAGCTACTGTTGGGGGTGGTCTCCAAGAGAGAGGCACCTCAATGAGTATAAGTTGATCATCCTCTGTCCATTATCATAGGAGACATTCTACATTTGTTGTTTTTTAGTCCAAAGATATTCGACATGTCGTATCTAATTCGAAACGGGTCAATACCATGCATGAAGAGCTTGAAAACTTGGAAAGAAACAAGGTGTGAGAGTTAGCTGAACCACCTCCATATTGCAAATCTATAAGTACAAGTTGATGTGCAAAAACAAAGAGGGTGAAGATGGTGAAGTGGTGAGAAACAAGGTTAGCTAGTAGCTCAGGAGCATTGATTTTGGTGCAAAAAGTTTAACCAAATTTGTAGGAAATGCTTATAATATTTTTATTTTCAAAAAAATCATAACAAACTCAAATATATCTGACAATATTAATTTTGTATCATAAATATTAATATGTATTTTTACGTATTTAGTCAAACGAAAATGGCACTTATTGGCCTGTTTGGGAGAGCTCTGCTCAAGAAAAAACCAACTCTAGTCCACAAACTTCACTCCATAAACTCTGCTCCACTTCATAATGTGGAGAATCAGGTTTGGTAGAGATCCACTCCAAAATCCTAGAGGGCCAACTCCTACACCCTACAGCCCAGTGTGCAACTAGCGGCCCAGCTCAGTCCATCTTAATTTCTCTTACTTCCATGCAGGTCCTACTTGTTGGGTTATCTTCAACCTCACAGTAGCTGCAGGGGCGGAGGCGGCTTCCCCTGAAAACCTAGATCGGCGGGCGGGCCCACCTCGGTGGCGAGGCGACCTCCCCGGCTCAGATTCGGCGACTAACAGTGCTTGGGTGCCTAAAACCGGTGAGAGAAGGAGCTCATGCAGCGCGGACCTTGAGCCGGTGGCGAGGAAGCAGGCGACCTGGAAGCCGATGACGAGCGCGGCAATCGCGAGGAACGCGAACCCGAGCGCCACCGCGGCGTCAGCACGTGCGCACGCCGCGGCTCCTCCACGGTGCTCCTTGTCCACTCCCGCTCTCCGCCGCACGATGCCACGCCCCGCGCTGCCACGACCGCCGCCGCTAGCGCCATGTACCCGAGGTGGCTGTCACTGTCACCATTGTCTGCTTCTCAGTGTCGCTGCCAGCACCGACGACACCAGGCTCCCTTATGTGTGTGCTTGTGGCATCAAAGCAACAGTGTGAGCCGGCAGTCACCTTCTCGAGATCGTCGAGGACAACCGAGGTGGGTAAAGAAGCCCGCCTAGCCGGCCGCGGTCGCGCAGCGCAGGAGGCCGGAGCGGCGGCTCGGGCTGATGTGGACGGAGCGGGCGGTGCCGCCGGGGGAGAGGAAGGGGAGGACGTGGGATGGTGCCGCCATTTCCGGGGGCCGCGCATATATGGAGCTTCGCCGGGTGTTTGACTTTTTCTATTTTTTCGTGTGAAAGGGTATGAAGGGGTGTGTAATCAGTGGTAGTGGGTAATTATCTCCAACTCCACCAGCTCTCAAAATTGGTGGAGCACCTCTTGAGGAGCTCTAAAAAAACCTGGAGTTAAGCTAATGTTTCTTAGAGTGGAGTGGAGCTGGTTGACCTGTTTGGATATTTTTTCGTGAAGTGGATCTGCTTTTTCCGAGCAGAGATCTCCCAAACTGGCCCTTAAAGCAACTCCAACAGCCTCTCTATTTCATTTTCTATCTGTAAAAAATAAAGAAAATGGAGAAAAACTCATTCCAACAGCTTCCCCAAAATACATCTTCGCAATCCCCCTCGGTATCGCGCCCCTTACGCTCGCGAACTCTGGCGAGCAGCGTGCGGCTCGCAATCCGACGTTTCCACGCCAAATCCATCTCCCCCGCCTGAATCCTGCGCCAAATCGAGCGTGTGCATCGATAAAATTCTTCCTGCACTCCTTCCTTGCACCCGCATAGTTCCGCCTCTTCGCCCTTGCGCAGTCACCGCGGGCACCCACTGTAGCGTCGAACGGTGCCACCACCACCACCGTGTCACCCTTTGCAGTCATCGGCACCATGTACTGGCCGTCGCGACCAAACTCAACTGCGGATGGGGAATTCATGGAGGCTCACCCACAATACACAGTGATGCTAGGGTACCCTGGGTCTTAGTTGGTGCTAGGAACGGAGGAGGCAGCAGGATATGAATCACAGTACCGCCGATCGCCAATAGATGTGTTCGATGGTGAGTAATTTCATGGAGAGTTCGTGGATCCATTAGGTCAAAAATTTTGTGTTTGTTCATTTTGCCTTGTTGTGAATGCAAATGCCAGAGGAGGTATTGGATGGGGATCCTGCCATGATGTGCATAATTTAATATGTGTAGCAATGTTGGCATTTATTTAATCTATGTAGCTCTAGTTGTTGATATGTATAGCAATATGTAGCAATGCTGCTAGGTTTAATCTATTTAGCATCAGGATTTAGAAACTAAAGATAGATGGTTATTTTTGCTCATATTTGATTGGAATATGAGTGTGAGTGCTTCGATTTCAATTATATGTCAGAACTTGATAGGACATATTCACGAATGTATTTGGGACTATGTCAATTTACTGATATCACCTAAGAATAATTGTTGTGGACAAATTTAATTATGCAATTTATTGCTCTACTATATCTATAGTACAAAGGTAGATAGTAACCTATTCAAAGATTTTTTATCCTACAACATCCGCCAAATTAAAGAAAGAAGCTTGATCCACAATAAGTGCAGCCAAGTAGCAAAGTCACATATCTGAACAACAAGTATGTTGGGCTCATAAATTAGAATTTCGGAGTCCAAAATTAACAATTAATTATTGTAGTGCATGAAAAAGGATAACAATTTGATTGAGATAAAATTGCATCATGTAATAGGGCTAGGGATGACTTTCATATACTAACCAGTCTTAAGTAGAGGATGGTAGTTGCAAGTTGACTTCTATGTACAGTATAGGAGTATAAGGCAGGGTGGTTTGATTGATTTTTATGTACAGTATAGGAGTAAAGTATTATGGTTGGTTGTTCGAAGAGCCCTGCAAAATATTGGAATTCAGATTTACTACTAGTATTCAATGTAGAAAACATAAGGGTGCATGACCAAGCTACTGCTACTTTGCTAGACGCACAACACATGATGAAAATAGATCTAGCATTCATGAAATAGTATAACTTTGTTGATTGAGACATCATAACGACAAGAAGTAGTTTCTCACTGATGATAAAAAGATAAGTCTGGTGCTATTATCAGCTATGCACACTCAGATAAAATCCTCTTGTTTATTGACATTTTTGTGTACATCTGTTTGCAAACATAGAAGTGAAGAAAATAAGATATATCATCTATTTAACTACTGAAGGGTACACGATATGCCCACTGATGCTTCAGCCATACTATTACTTTTCCTTAAATTTCGATGTCTATTGTGAACAACATTTGCAGTGATAAAATTGCTTTGTGTTGTAGGGCCATCCAATTTGAACAGAATCGAGTACACATTATCTTGAAGCTGGATGCAAATTGCAATCAATACCCACTGGACTCACAAAATGTCCACAGCTAGTTGTTTATTTTTCTTTGTTGATCCATATGTCATCAATTGTGTAACTATGAATGTATGATTGTTAGTAGTGTAGAAAATTATGGCATCAATAGCTTAATGCTTATTAGCCTGATTGTTCTTGTTGCCTAACACTTTTATGTGCCTATATATCTTCATGGTTTTCCATGCTTGGTGAAGTAATTCTGTTTTTACAATCTCAGGAGCTATGGATCAAGGATATTTCACTGGCCTCCTAATGAATGGAGTTGAACAGTCTCAGGAGCTCTAACATGGTAGCAGTGAACCGCCCATCCATGTTGCTACATCAACAGCCAAGAGTTCTCAGGGAAGAAGCAAAAACTTCAGAGAAGAGGAGGACATACTACTTGTCTCAGCTTAGCTAAATGTGGGCATGGATCCTATTCAAGGTGTTGATCAGACACAAGGCACGTTTTGGAAAAGGATTCATGCTTATTTCCATGCAAACAAGACTTTCAACTTTGATTCAATTCATACTGAAAGTTCATTAATGAATCGTTGGTCTGGTATTCAGCATGATGTGAATTTGTTTTGTGGATATTTGTCCAAGATAGAGCTTAGGAACCATAGTGGTTGGTCAGTTGGTGACAAGGTTAACACTCAAACTCATAATCTATCCTCTATGATCATTTCTCAGTCATTCATTTTAATCTTTATTTTGGTTCAAATGTGCATATTGCAAATGCATGTGCAATGTTCACGGAAGAAGACCTTAAGGACAGGAAGTTTGCATTCATGCATCGTTGGAACATTCTTAAGGACAAGCCCAAGTGGATGGACAGGCGGAGGGACATTGGATGTGCAAAGAAAACAAGCAACAAGAAATAGAAGATTGTGGCCAATTCTTCTCCTGCCTCAACTCAACTTCCTCCTGCTGCCCCTCTTGACGTTGGTGATGAGGGTGAACCGCCTGTACGACCTGTCGGCAAGATGGCGGCGAAACAGAAGCTGAAGCAACACTGGACTATTGAAGCATTGGATTACCTGATGGTAAAGAAAAAGAAATGGATAATGAGAAAGACCTGAAGAAAGAAGAGAGGGGCAACAGGAAAGGATAAAAGTGGAGAAAGAAAAGATTCGGGTCCAAAGGGACCTAGAAGAGGAAAGGCTCAAATTGGACAAAGAAAAGTTTCACTTCGAAAGGGATAAAGATGAGGAGAGAATTCTTAATTTAGATTTGAACACAATGAACTACAAATTACAGTAGTACTATGCAGTGCGGCAGGAAGAGATTCTCATAAGACATTGCAACATCTAGGAGTTTCTATCTAGTTTCAGTTCATTAAAAAATTCATGTGTGAGATACCCTTTAATTATTAGTTTAGTTTCCAGTTACAAACATTTACAGAGAATTTCTGAATTTCTACACAATTATGAATTATATGCCCCTAATTCAAGATTGCATGTGTATCATCTCGATTGCATGATTGTGTCCCATGTGCTATACAAAATGGTGCAGCAAGTTCTTTTACCTTGCACAGAATACATGTCGTGTGCTGCCAAATTATTTATTCATATCATGCTATCTCTTGAACCAAATTTATTCTCTTCCTGGCTCTATTATTACTAGACACTAGGTCATACCTCGCACGTTGCTGTGGGAATTTTTACAAATTTTGAAGATAAAATTTGAAAGTAGAAACACTAAAGTGATTGTATCGCAATATTCTACTGCAAACAGCACATTGCATACATAGATGCTATTAGCCATAGAAAATCAGTAGAGGAAATAAATTGATGATTTTAGTGGATGGTGATGTAGATAGCATGCATGTTAAGAGAAGACATAATGGATGGTGGCGTGGCACACTGAGAGTTGAGAGAAATCCCAAGTGGGGTGCTTCTATATAGTTTTGTATGATGATTTGCTTATGTATCAATTTCACTGCATATATGTGCTTGATTATTATCTTACGTTCTCTTACAGCCTTGATTGGCAATATATTCAGATAAAATGATCTAGAAAAGACTTTGGCAAAAATTTCAGATGAACAACAGTAGCCTTCCAATCCACATTCTTGACCGGGATAGTTCTTGGAAGTCCAAGTATAGAAAATTCAGATATATGCTCCTCGAGACAGGCACATTGAGCTAAACAAGAATAAAACTATAATGTTGTCAAATAATTATTAAATGGAGTATGCTGCAATGTTTGATGCTCGCAAATAATTATACAATGGAGTACACAAAACTAATCAACAATAATCAATGTTGTATAACTCTGAATGGTTTTGCCACAGGTGCTCAATCTGGTCTGCCTTTAGCTGATAGTGGATTTCACTGTCCTTGGTGTTTTTATAATTTTGCATCCAAGCATAAGTTCAGGTGCAGGAGTATGTGAAACTGTCACTCTGGATCCCATAACATCGTAGTTGCAAACATAATGTCCCTCGTTGTCGAAGTGATACTCATATTATCCCATGTGCTCTTCACGCTCATCTTTAATAATCATGTTATGCATTATGATGCAATAATATCATGGAGCGTATTCATCTCACAAGCGAGCTGGCCCTCGAACAATAGCAAAGCGAGATTGTAGAACCTCAAATGCCCTTTCAACATCCTTTCGACATGCTTCTTGTGCCTTTGCAAAAAACATTCTTATTACCCTGTGGCTCTGGAACGGTCTTCACAAAAGTTAGCCATGACAGATATATGTCGTCTGCTAGATAGTAACCCATTGAATAATCATGTCCATTTATCTTGTAGCTAACTTGTGGACCTTGCCCCTCAGCAAGCCTTGCAAAGATAGGAGATCTGTGAAGCACGTTTATGTCATTGTGTGAATCGGACATGCCAAAGAATGCATGCCATATCCATAGACCTTTAGATGTGATTGCTTCCAATATAATAGTAGGCTGCTTTTTGTGTCTTCTGTACATCCCGTGATGTGCAGAAGAGCAATTTTTCCAAGGCCAATGCATATAATCTATGGAACTAACATTACCAGGAAATCCTCTACTCGCTCCAATTTGAATCAATCTAGGAGTATCCTATTCATTAGGCTCTCTCATGTACTCCAGTCCAAAAATCTCAACAACATCTGCTACAAATTCCACAAAGATTCAAGTATTAAACAAGAATAAAACTATAATGTTGTCAAATAATTATTAAATGGAGTATGCTGCAATGTTTGATGCTCGCAAATAATTATACAATGGAGTACACAAAACTAATCAACAATAATCAATGTTGTATAACTCGAATGGTTTTGCCACGGGTGCTCAATCAGGGTCCGCCTTCAGTGATAGTGGATTTCACTTGTCCTTGGTGTTTTTATAATTTTGCATCAAAAGCATAAGTTCGGGTGCGGGAGTATGTGAAACTGTCACTCCGGATCCCATAACATCGTAGTTGCAAACATAATGTCCCTCGTTGTCGAAGTGATACTCATATTGTCCCATGTGCTCTTCATGCTCATCTTTAATAATCATGTTATGCATTATGATGCAATAATATCATGGAGCGTATTCATCTCACAAGCGAGCCGGCCCTTGAACAATAGCAAAGCGAGATTGTAGAACCTCAAATGCCCTTTCAACATCCTTTCGACATGCTTCTTGTGCCTTTGCAAAAAACATTCTTATTACCCCGTGGCTCGGGAATGGTCTTCACAAAAGTTGGCCATGACGGATATATGTCGTCTGCTAGATAGTAACCCATTGAATAATCATGTCCATTTATCTTGTAGCTAACTTGTGGACCTTGCCCCTCGGCAAGCCTTGCAAAGATAGGAGATCCGTGAAGCACGTTTATGTCATTGTGTGAATCGGACATGCCAAAGAATGCATGCCATATCCATAGACCTTTAGATGTGATTGCTTCCAATATAATAGTAGGTTGCTTTTTGTGTCTTCTGTACATCCCGTGATGTGCAGAAGAGCAATTTTTCCAAGGCCAATGCATATAATCTATGGAACTAACATTACCAGGAAATCCTCTACTCGCTCCAATTTGAATCAATCTAGGAGTATCCTATTCATTAGGCTCTCTCATGTACTCCAGTCCAAAAATCTCAACAACATCTGCTACAAATTCCACAAAGATTCAAGTGTTGTACTCTCTCCAATACGAACATACTCGTCCAAAGCATCAGCTGGTGTGCCATAAGCTAACATGTGGAATGCATCGACAACCTTATGTAGACAAGATAATCCTAGCACACTGGTTGCATTCCTCTTCTGCACAAAATACTCGTCATGTTTCTTAACAGCGTTCATTATGCGAAAAAATGGAGATCGCCTCATCGGAAACCTATGTCACGAACCAGTAACAATTTAGCACAAAAATATTACATGTATAGTGAATAGTAGATTAAAATTAAAGAAAAATATACGAACCTCCGTCTAAAAGTAGTGGCGTTGAAAGTAAGATTATTTGAGAAATAATCTTTATACAAAAGATCATGCCATAAAAGTCTTTCCACTAGTACAAATGCTATCATTTATGACCATTACCTAGTGACGATTTCCTGTTTGGTCATAGAAGTTCTCTTTGCAGTGACGAAAAAATATTTGGTCATAGAAGATTATTCTTTCTATGACGATATACAAATTTGGTCATAGTAGTTAATTCAACAGTGACGAATTGTTGAATTTGGTCACAGTTGACGAGTGCGGGGTGAGACAAATCTGCTGCATGCGGCGGGCCTCGATGGGCTTGGCGGGCGGGCCGAGCGGGCCGGAGCGGGTCGGGCCTTCGGGCTCGACCCGTTCCAGTAGGATAGGTTTTTTTCGAATTTATTTTTCAATGCGAAAACAATTCCAGTAAACACCAGAAAATGTTTTTAGAGCACGAAAAATACTCAAAAAATCACAAAAATTCCAGGAAAATTCCTAGAGATAGATTAAGACATGAACAATCCAAATAAAACATTTGGAGCTCATGAAAAAGATTTTAGAGCCTTCTAATAAATAGAAATAGCTCAAGGAAAATGAGAATAAGTTCCAGAAAAATCCGGAAAATTCTCGGGAAAATTAGGACAGCTCCTAAACGCATTTTTTAAAACCTTTTGCACTCAAGAACCACTAGATGCATCGGCATGAATGCAACACACATAACTTTTTATTCAATTTAGAAAATCAAACAATGGATTTTTCCTATACTATATTCCCTGTAAAGAAAAATAAATGTTGGAAAAAATTTAAAATTATGAGAAAATCGTTATTTAATTATTCTTTCTATTCACATCCTGAAATTGGAAATTTTAGGGTGTGACAATAGCTCATGAGCATTTTCACAATTAAAAACTCTATTAAAAACGCCTACACAAAGTGAGGACAAAATGTTACTCTTAGCAATCACATCAAATTGTTTTTCCTTCTTAGTACCATTTCTCATGCCCTTGTGTCCTAGGAAACAAATACATGTGGAGGTCGCTGCATAATTATAGAGTTTTCAATGTATAATTCACCATATTTTGTCTCACACAACACGAAAAAAAAATTATAAAAATTAAAATAATTGTCCAAAAAATGTAAGTTCTTGTGATGGACCGTATTTTTGCTACAAATGACTACAAAAAAATCTCAAGTCATTTCAAAAAAGTTGAGTGTTATGTAGTCCAAATATAACAAGTCACTCACATAGTTCCTTAAACTATGTGAGTGGCTTGTTATATTTGAACTACATAATATCACCACTTCCTCAAATGGAAATTTGACCTACACAAAGTTTGTTAGTCTCGACAAGTTATGAAACTTTTGTGTTCAAAAGATTTTCATCCGAGTTCATTTCGTGTTTCGTTTGACTGAGTTTTGACCGAGTCAAACTTGGATTTTAAAATTTGAACTGCTCATGTTTTGTTGCATGAAAAAATGATTGAATCCAACACCATAACTTGATAAATCATGATTTTAAAAATTTTTGGAAGAAGAAGCACCTCATTTCGAGTTCGTATGAGGGAGAACGACTAGTTACAAGTTTTAATCCGAAGAAAAAAAGAAAAATTGATCAGTTCATTCCAGTTCGTCACGTGTTCATGAAGAAGGACCGATTTCTCTTTTTTTCCTCGGATTAAAAATTGTAACTAGTCTTTCTCCCTCATACGAACTCCAAATCGGTTGATTCTTTTTCCAAATTTTTTCTAAAATCGAGATGTTTTACTCAGTGCCATTTGTTTGTATCTTAATTACTATTTCTTGATTGCATTTCATACAACATATCTTTTCCAACTAAAAAGAGAATATAAAAAACATGTTTTTTCATAATAATTGCTAATATAACTTAATATTCTCTAATGTTATGGTCAACACAAGGTTGCATCCAAAATTGAGGTGCCCATGAGTAAAAAAGTATTTGAGTGTGTACAAACTTTGAAGTTTAAGTTGAGTTGTATGAAACAATGTGATGATCGAGCTAGTTTATGAACAATGTATACTCCAATTTTCACAAATCTTATGAAACTTTTTTGTCAAGCTTGTACATTGATAAAATGGTCATATGCCAATTTACATAATTTTTTGATAAGTTTTATTTATTATTATCATTATTTTATAACATGGTGACTAGTAGAAGTTTGAAATTTCCTACAAGCCAATTGAATTTTTCGTCAATCTCCTAGATGTGGCCTAGAATAGACCATAGGCACCTAAATATAATTATTTTGAATTTTTTAAACTTATTAGATGCACATATAGGTCAATTTTGAATTACTTTCGTTAAACACATAGAAATTCATTTAAATGATAGAAAATAACAAATCCACTCGAAAAATCTTGAAACTCCTAGATGAAAACTTGTATCCATACTGTTATATATAAAAAAATATATTTGTACATATAACATAATTATTTTTTAGTGTTACTTCACAATGGTGCAATAAAAAGGAAAAAAGAAAAAGAAAAACAAAAAACAGAGAAACCCATGTCAGCCCAAATAGCCCAACGATTTGCAGCCATCGATCGTCGATCTAATGGTTCTCATCGTGTTTCCTTGGTATATAGCACAGCATCCAACTCTAACCCTAAACCCATCCCCTCCTCCCGCAGTCCCTCCTCCCATCTCTCTCCCCTAGCCCCCTTCCTAGATCCGCCGCCCCTGCTCCCACTCTACCCCGCAGATTTCACCCCCGCCCCCTTTCCTCCGCCGCCGCCGGCACCTCACTCGCTTGCACCTCACATCTTGCTTCCTGGCTCTTTTACCGGTGTCGCCAGCTTCCTTGCTCCATCGACGGTGCCGCCCTATCCTTCCCTTCTCCATTCGCCGGCACATCGCTCTCATAATCTCACGGGTGGAGGAGACGGTCCATGCTCCCGTCCCCGCGGCCAACTAGTGTGGGTCGCGGTGAGCCGCAACCCGGCACCGAGCCCCCCTCCCTCCCTCCCCTCCGAATCAAGCTTCGTCGACGCGGAATCCGGCCTGCGCCGCCGTTGTGAGGTGCGGGGGCCACAATGGCATCCCTACCTCCCCCGCGGACTCGAGCGGCTCGGTGGGCGAGGCCGACGGATCTAGCTCCCCCGGCGGCACAGGGGGCGAGCGACGCGAGCACACCCTCCCCGATCTACATCTTCCGGATCGGCCCTCACTTCTTCTACCATCCCTTCCCCTCAACCACGTCTTTCCTCTTCGACTCACTCTCGCTGTCTCCGGATGATTGATTTGACTTGTCCGGTTTGGTTGCGGGCGGTGGATTACGGAGTCCACAAGCTATGGGAGATGAACAACGTCGGGGTAATATTTTTTGTACTTCAACCGATGTCCTCTCCTTTGGTGCTTGTTGCCGAGCGTCTCTTGATTCTTGGGCCTGAGATCTTGTGTTTGTGATCCAACAAGTAGAGAATTCTCCATTATTGGGGGACTAAAAAAAATTCCGGGTGGAAAGTCGGTGTTAAATAAACGGAATTAAGAGTATATTTCTAGTATGTGTGTGTAGTCCATCTACTCTTCCTCTCCATTTATCAAGTATCGAATGCTTCAGGATATATAAGTGCGTAATTTCATTTAACTAACGGCCGACACTTTGCTCTATTTGTCTATTTCCCAAAGTGTGACCCCGACCCAACCATTTTGTTATTTGTCTATTTCCCGGTGTGACCCCGACCCAACCATTTTGTATATATTGTACCGTAGAATACATATATATAGGTACCGTTCGAAGCTTGAGATGTCAATAAGTAGGAGTAAATGTCACAATCGTCGCCTAACAATAGAATTATTGACACGCGTCAATGTAAACAAGTAGTGGAGTAGTATGACGCGGTAGATCAAGCTTATCATATCCAAACTGCTGCATTTTTTTGCCTTTTCTCCTTTACTCGAATTCTTGGTTCATATTTAGCGATTGATTTGCTTGTACTTGGTTGATAAAATTGGTTAGGCGTCATCGGTTTGCTTGCTTGCCGGAACGAATGAATTAACAATAGTAATCGCTCGGCGCGCAGATCCACGGGGAGAGGGTGGAGCGGTGGGAGGAGATCCGTGAGCCGCACGCCCGCGACGCCGCCAACGAGCGGGCCCGCGCCCTCCTCCACAACGCCCACCGCACCTCCTCCACACCGTCCGCGACTAAGACGACGACGCTCGCACGCCCTCACATGACCATGTAGCAAAGCACTAAGCCTCCTCCTCGCCTTTTTTCCCTCAACACATTACTTAGTATCTCGTCTAGTTTCATGTGTTCTAGCGAGATCGCCCAACAATTAGTTTGCACACCCGCATTAAGTTAAGAAATGAAAATGTTCTCGCGATTGCCAACCGGTTCCTGCAATTTCGAAAGTACTAATCTCTGTGGGCACGTCGTGCGACGGGTGGCCCTTGACGTTCCTCTCCATCACCCTCCCCGGCATGAATCGACGATTTGGGGAGAGGAACACGATTAGTCGCTCTCTGTCGCTTTTCGTTTGTTCGGTGGGATTGGGATGGTGTTACTCTCGTCTTGTCATCTTCTTCGTTAGACTTGGAAAACCGATTCCGCTTGTCGCTTAGACATTGCTACATTTGACCGATTTGTAGCTTCTCCTGCGAATTCCTAGGGGTTGGAAGCTATGCTTGGTTGTCATTGTCTTGTTCTTGAAATGATCCTCCGTTGATTCGGTACCGTTGAAGAATATTTGCTTGACATTTTTAGCCTCACAATGTGTCGCGCTTGCTCATTCGGTTTGGTTTATCATTACTCATTCGTAAGCTTTGGTTTGATATAAAATTGGTGTGCAACGTTACCGTACGGTGGAACTTTAGGTTTCGATTGCTAATTGTAGTTGTGTTTGTGAAACGGTGGTGATGTCCAACGGCTTTGTCCAGATCGTAAATTATGATGCCATATCGAGGACCACTTTGTTAATGATGCGGACTTGTTTATTTTTTATGAACAGCCACTAGTTGATGCGGAGGGAGCTAAGAGGCGAGGCCATGATCGAGCCGCTCAAGGAGCATGGCGGATTGACATATGTATGTGGCCGATAACATGGGTTTGGTTTAACAAAGTTGCATTGATCATCACATTGCTAAGTTTTAGGGTTGTTTAGGATTTACCAAGGTAGCTCAAGATTACTAAATCTATAACTTGAACATCGGGTATTCCAATTCCCTAGTATGTTGCTTCGGACCTTGATGTGCTTGTTGAATTAACAAAATGCTCTTTGTTTGCTCGAAAAAACTATTGCCGTAAAGCCATGGTGTCGTCAAACTTATTCATTTTGTATTTGGTCACCGGGATCATCGGGATGCATGAGTGTTTGAATTATTAATCTTTTGCAATTTTACTCGAATTTTGGTCCATATACCCGTGTTTTCCGAACCATTGGTCCTGAGCATTCCTAAATTGAATCAAACTCCTTTTTATTTTCATATGTTTGCAGTTTGGAGTGGATGCTTAGATCGTCTCGGTGGTGTACCAGGAAATCACCTAGTCTACTCCATCCATCACAAATCACCTATGGAGTTAGGTTGCTTATCAGCATGATAATATTTTGAAACTTCCAAATATTGCTTGCTGATAATATTTTGTGACTTGCTTTTCAGATTGGGATCTAAATGCAGCAAAGAACAAGCAATTAGAGAGATTCATTGGTTGAAATATGACTACCAGGAACAAGCGAGAACGCCGAAGTTTTTATTATTGCTCTTTTATATTATTTGAGATATTGTACCTATTTTGATGATGTAATTAAGATAAGATCCGAGGCTATTGAATTTTTGGGATCGGTAGCTTTTAAAGTTTTGGTGGGCTGAAATGACTCGGCCCATAATTTTTATGGGCCGAAGCTAAAATGTTATGGGCTTTATTTTTTATTTGCTAAAATAAATTTGGAGCAACCAGAGCAACCAGAGAGCGAAACGTGGAGCAACCAGAGAGCGAAACATGGACCAATCAGAGAGCGAAACGTGGAGCAACCAGAGCGCGACACGTGGACAAATCATAGTGCGACACGTGGACAAAACATAGTGCGACACGTGGACCATTCAGAGCTCGACACGTGGACAAACCGCAGTGCGACACGTGGCGCTGTGTCAAAGAGCCACGTCATCATATCCATGTCAGCACGTGCCTTGCCACGTCAGCAGCCAGCATGGGACGTGCCACGTGGCATCCCCTTCCGTGACCAATTTTGTGACCATTTGCCTTGGTCATAGAAGACATACACTTCTATGACGAAAAATGTGTTGGTCATGGAAAAGTTCCACTTCTATGACCAAAATGACCGATTGGTCATGGTAGACCAATTGTGACGGAGCTTCTGTGACCAATTCAATTTGGTCATAAGTTGGTCAAAAAAAGTGTTCCGTGACCAAATTTGCATGTACCGTGACCAAACCGTTTGGTCATTGATGTTGAGTACTGTACTAGTGTTCACACTGCACTATCTCATGTCCCACAATAGAACCAATATGACCAAGACTATTAACTGAATCCTCAATGATTATGTGAGCGGCATCATCTTATATCCCATCATCGGAAGAGGACGAATTGGTAACTTCATCAAATACAAATTGACTGAATTCATCGTCGGAATCCATACTCTGTTGCATTGATTTTTAAATACAAATCGGCATGCCATAACGAATTAGATCACGATCAAGGGAGAAGAAGCGGACATGAACAGAAATTAGAAACCTTGATCCCTAAGTACCTCGAATCAATTTGACCAAAAGAAGAGTTGTGGACAGGATGGTGGTGTCGTCCATAACTATGGTCGCCAACAGTCACAGTCGCTCGATTTTCTTCTTCGGTGGTGATAGATGGAGTTCGCTCCTGTTCCCACGACACGTAGCGTGTGCGGACGGGGTCGTGGGGCGGCGTCGAGAGCCAAGGGGGTTTGAGCCGTGGGGCGGTTTCTGTTTTTATTTCAAGTGGGTCTGACAATAGCTATCCAATTTAGCTAGCCTGTTGAAATATTTCATAGAAATATAGAGTTTTCTATTTTTCTAAAGGGCTCAAACTCCAAATTTAGCTAGTAAAAATAGAGAGGATGTTGGAGTTGCTCTTGGGCAGCAGCTGTGGCACGCTTTTCATCAGCAAGGGTTTGTTTGGTAACCTGCACGGAGCTGGACCAGGCTCCCCGGGTGCAACCCGCACCTGTTCTGTTGCCTGCCCCCTCCCCCAGCTAAACCCTGCCCGTGCAAAACTGTCTCGTAGCTAGGCTCTGGAGGAATGCCATAATTGAGCGTTTCTGTCAAGCTAGGCTCGCACAGTGCCACGACGAGGGCGCGGGATGTGAAATCCTGCACGGCGGGAGCTCGCGCCATTTTTCTAGGGTTACCTACCCTTTTCCTATCACTCACCGCAGTATATATCTCCCTCCTGCCGCCACCCTTTCTCGCTCGGTCGCCATTGTTTCCTCTTCGGCACAGCAGGTGCTCCCCTCTACTCTCTTCCTCTCTTCTTCGGGTACCTTTGGTTGGGCTTTTAGCTACTTTTGCTTTTGTCAAAAGCCAACAGCCCAACCAAAGGGGTTGGCTGCCATCAAAAGCCATAGCCAAAAGTAGCTTTTGCATAGTACAAACTTGCAGCCTATTCGTTTGGCTGGTGGCTGATGGCTGGTGCTGATTTGTTGTGAGAGGAAAGTACTGTTGGCTGGTTGTTGGTGGCTGGTTTGTTCTGAGAGAAAAGTACTACTGGCTGGTGGCTGATAAGCCAAACGAACAGGGCGTTGAAAGCAAGTCTCCCCCTACTTACAGCTGCTTTTGGGTTCCAAAATTACCCACCTGCCACTGATTACATAAGTACCGGTTCAATTTTCTTTTCGTCTATTCCCGTTCGAATCTCACTCACATCCCGGTCGCCGCTAGCTCCCCATCAGAACCCTTCGTTGCAACCGGCGACCGATGACGGGCCCAGCTCCGACAGATACATCCTCTCGGTCGATGAGCTCGCTGCTGGCAACAGGGCCTCCTCCCTTCATCAAGATCTGGTCAGAGGAGGAAGAAATCAGATGTGTGCATGACTGGTGGATCCTTTTGGAAGTGAGGGGCCTTTTCAACAAGTCACAGCAGCTCAACCAAAGAGGCTTCCATTCAGTCCACAGCAGCTTTGTTAAAGCTACTTTTCCTAAAGCCACAGCCCGCGGCAGCTTTTTCTAAAGCCACAGCCCAACCAAACACACCCTTCATCTATTGTTCATCTATTCATGGTGTATTGATCCTCTCCCTACTTCGTTGATTCGTAGGTTCTCTGGATTTGAGTTCTTGTACAGGCAAGTAGTTGACTCGCCTTTTCCCCATTTTTCTTGATTGCGTAACCCTAGTTCGTGTTCCTCACTGTTTGATTTCAACAAATCGATGTAGGCACTTCGGATCTGAGTTCCCTGCCTGGTTTCAAGGTACAAATCGTTGTTCTTGGTTAGGGTTCTTGGTTAGGGTTGTAGTTTTTTATTATGCCATTTTCTTAAAGCTATGTTGGTGGTTATTTACAGATCTGAGCTCAGTTGTTTGTTCGTCTAGTTTTGCCTCAGTGCTTCCTGTCCTCGTTCAGTATAAGCAATCTTCCCTTTCATTCTCCCTTTCCCTTCTATCTGATAATTGCGAGTAGCAGTTGATGTGCGATTTCAAGGCTGATCGTGTGTGCTACTGATATGAGAATGCTTTATTTTCTAAGCTTATGTCCAAGTCAGTGATGATGCCTGTTACAATCTGAGCATATGTCCATGCCTAGGATACTTTTCGTTCTACCAAGGTTGAGGATTCACACCCTAATCTGTATGATGCTATCATGTTTATGCCTGTGTTCACTGATGATGTTTTGATGGCTGCATATGGTCACCTGCTTGACAACAAGCCTCAAGGCTCAGCATCTGTTAAGATAAATGATCCTCATCGTGTGCTTTGGTTGTGGACCTACCTGGCCAAACATTACTACCTGTGATGGCCTATGCATGGTGGTCATTCCTCTTTTGTGCAGTGATTCTCTTCTGGGTGATCTGGTGGCTTCTTTTGTGTATACCTTCCTGCTCTCATGGTCTGTTGTGCAGTGGGTATGGTCTGCATATGCAGTTGACATGATCCTGCATTCTTTTGGACATTTTACTTTGATTCATTCCTAACTATGGCTAACTCTAGCATATAGTTAGGGACTTAGAAATGCCACTATAGAACTGCAACCAAACTTACTATTCTTGTGTCTTTAGTTGATCATCCACAACTTGTTATCTTTGGGTGTTGTGAAGATGTTGCTCTGAACTACTGTCATGGTTTGTTGCTGTGAACCTCTATCAACATGTTATGATTCTGAGCACTTGTGACCGTGCTGATGATGCTACTTATTTTTCTCCGATTTCTTCTTGTTTCCTTCATTATCTGACTCTGAGCACTTGTGACCATGACAATGATGATACTTTGCCAATGGTTATTCTTATCTAATTGCTTGTTTTTCATGTCAGCCCTGTTGATTTATATTTGTGTACTTCACTAATTGTAGCTTTGATGGCCTGGTGTGTTGTTTATGTTGGCCGACAACCTGGAGTGTACTCCAACCGGGATGATGCCCATGCTCAAGTTAATGGTTACAATGGTGCTTGCCACAAGACATTCAAGTGCAAAGAAGAAGTTTTCGAAGCCTTCTATGGTTCTCACAAGGAAGTCAAACATTGATAGAGGCGGAGTGCCCGATCTTTCGGTGAGTGGAGATAGCTTCGATCTGGTGGGAGATGACCCTCACGATCCGACTACGACGAGCAAGACTCGAAGCACCAATGCAATCACTGAACCAACTCCCGATGGTTACCGACCTTGCCGACGCAAGATCAGCCTGATCACGAAGATCAATTCCTGTGTGCAATCGAAGAACGAACAAGAATCCGAGGCGAGCAATCTTAATATCACTCGAAAGTGGAGTTCGAATCACGAGAGGATAGCACGTATTTGTGCGTGTTCTGGTGTAGCTAGAGCTAGATGTAAAACAAAACTCAAACCCTAATGTGGCGGCGGCTACTGAATATATGAGCTAGGAGGACGTCCTCCTAGGGTTGTGGGCGACCAGGGGTCGGCCACAACATGGGCTTAAGGCCCGACACGATACACGGCCCGTTGGGCCAAAATAAGGTGACGCAGCACCTTAGACAGAAAAACAGTCCGACTCAAAACGACGATTGCGGCCGCCTCGGTAAAGATATGACAGTGATTCCGGACCCATCTGAAAGTAGACTTGATAAGCTTTCCATCAAGTACTTGATCGCCCAAAACGGAGTCCGGATGAAGCCGTGGTGACCTTCACAAGTTGACGTTCGTGCGCAGTCCGAATCCAGCCACATATCCTTCATTCTTTAGCACCATGACGTAGTTCAACTCTCTTGCACGAGCCCGAGTGATTGACCCTGAAGGTGGTGCCTGGAGTGAAGGTGCTGCTGGTGTAGATGTACTGGTGATGTCCTCATCAAACATGTTGCACTAGATGTGAAGAAGTATTGCTGGTGTGTTGTTCATCGTGTGATAATTATTTTTCAGTTCTTAATCATTGTTGCTTTAGTTTGCAAGATCATGTAATAATACCATGTATATGTGATCCTATGCTGGTGGTATTCTTACCACCCCATGCAAGAGGTGATTTGAACTTGATGCAATGCAGCTGTCGAGGTTCTCTACCGTCGGACAGTAAATTTGTATCGATCGTGCGTCGGGTTCGGATGGTTAGCACAGGAGACAACGAGATTTATACTAGTTCGGGCATCCGAGGAGTAATACCCTACGTCTAGTGTTGAGCGGTCGTGTTCTCGTGCTAGGGTTGTTTGTAGTAGGGGTTACAAACTAGTCAGGAGAGGGTGTCGGACCCATGTCCCTAGGAAGTCTATAGGATGTCTAACCCTTGTAATGGTTGCCCTCCTCTCCCTTTTATAGATGCATAGGGAGGGGCACAAGGGGGAAAAATACAAGTTACAGTGCTTGGTTTCTGGGGCGTCCCTTCACGCGTCGTTGTTCGTTAGGACGCATTGAAGTGGAGGCGTGCCGCCTTGTCGCGAGAACCACCGCGTGGCCAGGCGGGGCTGTTCATTCTGGGACGCTTGGCGCTTCTTCCGAGTAGTTCGTTGATGTCTAGGTCCGCCCGAGTACTTGACTAGCCCGCCACGTTAAGGCCTAGCCATATGCCAGAGCTCGTCGTAGGGGGTGCTTGAGTGCCTCGGGTGGAGCTTGCGTGTGGCAGGGTCGGAGATGATAGAGGTGTGATGGATGTGCAGCTGAGCAGACATGCATTAAGGCTCCTGTCGGGGCCAGATGCTCGAGCTGGTCGTCAGCTAGTGTGCTTGCATGGCGCGGGGAATCGGACATCCACGCATCGTGGTGGAGGCGTCTGCGTCACGGGGTCGTGCCGCGTGTCGTGGACCACACCTTAGTTGGAGTCGAGAGTAGAGGCGGGGGCCTTGCCGTGTGAGGTGGAGATTTCTCATGCGAGGCAGAGACTTGTCAGAGGGGGTCCCTCTAGTAGGGAACTGGTCGAAGATGCTCCCAACTGGTCGGGAGCGTGACGTCTTGCCAATGAGGGTCTTGACCGGGGTCTTCAGTCCTCCTCGTCTTGAGTCTTGCCCTTCACATTGTCAATCTTGGCCTTCACATTGTCAATGGTGTCAGATAACCTTGTTCTGGGGGAGATTATCTCGCCGTCAAAGGGGGGCCTAATCTGGGCCCTCGTCGGTAGCCCCCGAGCTTGAGAAGGAGTCAGGTGTTGTTCTCGGTTTTTCCGGTGGGTGCGCGCGAGTGCATCCGTCGGATATAGCCCCTAAGCCCGTGGGTGAGTTGAAGACTCGCTCGCGTGCTTTTAAACTTCATTGTAGCCGTTGTGACCCGGGACTGTTCTGTCGGGGTGGTCGTGGTCATCGTGGTCTACGCGGGTGACGTGGGCAACGTGACCAATGCAGATGGAGGGGGAGACGTAGGCATCTCGGCCGTCGTGATGGACGTGACAACTTGAAACGACCGCGCATGGGTGTCGCCGGCTCCAGAACTTCGCGGGAATCGAGGCGTCACGTGGATGGGCGCCTATTTCGCTGGGGCATGCGCGCACGTGGGCGAACGTTTCGCTGACGCGGCAGGCTCAGTATTCAAGGCGAGCAGCCATGTTGTTCCCTTTTTAACCGCGAGTCGAGCACGGGTCTGGGACTTTACTTCCTCATCGTCTTCTTCCTCTGCCCTTGCGCCTCGCTCCCCTCACTGTTTCGCATCCGTAGCGCCGCCACCGCTAGCGCCACCAGCTCGCCCGGAACCTCGTCGTTGTCATGTCGAAGTGGACGCGATCCAATGTGTCTTGTGAGCAGCTGATCCGCCTTGTCGAGGCCGGACAACTCCCTCCTCTCACTGCCGCTGTGGAGTGGACGGTGCCCGGGGATGAGTCCGTGCCGCACCCACCCAGGAGGTACGTGGTCTCGTTTGTGGCCTTCCATGAGCGCGGCTTCCCCGTCCCCGCCGGACAATTCATTCGGGGGGTCCTCTTCGAGTATGGCCTCCGGCTGCATCACCTCAACCCAAACAACATCCAGCAAATGGCGGCGTTCGAGGCAATGTGTGAGGGGTACCTAGGGATAAGTGCCCATTGGCACCTCTTCCAGTACTTCTTCATGTTTGCCTTCTTGAAGGACAGCTTCAGGGCGGCAACGATCGGCTGCATCAATCTCCGGATGAAGCAAGGTCGGGGTGATGACTACATCCCGTCCTCCTTGACCAGCACGAACAGTGGCTGGCACAAGGGGTGATTCTACCTGAGGAACGACCCTGAGTTCGCACTACCGACGTTCACCGGGAACTCCATCGGGCAGTCGCGGAGGAATTGGACTAATGGTCCCCCGAAGGCGGAGCAGGAAAGGATGCTCAAAGACCACTGGGCGGTGTTGGGGTGTCTCCGAAAAGTCGGGGTCACCCTAGCGACTGTCATCGAGCAGTACCACGCCCGAGGAGTCGTGCTGCTCCGGAGACGGCCACTCCGTCTTTGCGAGATGACGGCTGACCGAGCCCACTGGACGGGGATTGTTACTGTGCCGATATTCCTATAGTCGAACGAGATCCAGTGTCCTGTGGCGCAGGTAATCGGGAAGGCGTCTTATTCGTGGCCGCCGGCGCGGCTCCTCCCGATGCTCCCCCACGAGGGGACCGAGAAATTGGTAAGTAGCTGCCCTCTCTGGTGAGTGTTGACGGTGTATTTTGGTACACCAAACATGTTCATTACACTTTGGTTTGGATTTGTTTATGGAACTAACCCGTCACTAGGCACACTAATCATATAACAACTTCATCTTTGTGCATGCATTTGGAGGTGTTGTGTTTATGTGGGAAAACATGGACATAAAGGACGGATTCGCAGCAAGTTCAAAGAAGCATTTACGGAGTCTTGTTCGTGTTCATGAGCTTGATGAAATCACTTCCAATGGTGGAAAGGACCGAAGTGCTACGAAAGAACACCCCCAGGGATTGAAGCGTAAAAGATAAAACTTCATGCGCGGAGAACCTCCATCTTGGACACGAGGATGACATCGTCAAAATCATGCAAGTGGAAGGGGCAAAGTGCATAATCACCTAAGTACCCACGATAGTGAAGGGGCGACCGAACCGGGCCAAGATGGGCCTGCGTCGGTCGGCCCAGGACGATCGGCCCAGCCCACTTCGGGGGTCGGTTTGGCCCCCCTTTCCTTGCACCTGAAGGATCTTCAACCCTAAAGTCCTCTAGGCGCCGCCATTCGCAGAGGAGAGAGCCATTCGCACCAGGAGGCCATCCACAAGCTAGAGAGAGAGGAGGGAGATCTCCGGAGGGGGATCAACCACCTCGAAGGAAGCACCCACAAGTGGAGAAGAAGGAAGACACCGTCGGAAGGGTGACCATGATCAACGGTGCTATGCCTAGCACCTTGATGGGGTAATCTCCTTATTCGTCCATGGGTTGTAATCGATCTTGAGATGTAATCGTACTTTGTTGGATTATCTATCTATCATCTTGTGTTGAATAAACTTTAATGCTTAAGGTTAGATACCATGTCGTAAAGGGAGTAGAGCTCCAACGCTCCTTAGATCCATTCAATACGCCGTGTCCATCATAGGTCTAGTCACGATTACCTTCGCGTAGTGACAGTACGAGAGGAGGGAAAGGGCGAAATCGTGGTCACAACCCCTGATAGATTAGATTGGTTTTCATGTTTAAAGCGATTGCATGTTCTAGTATCGTAGACCCAAGGGCGAGTGTCTTTTATCTTGATAGCTTAATCATTCTCTCTAGTGTAGTTTAGTCGTTTTCTAGTTTAATCATAGTTAGGGTTTGAGTAGCTAGTTGGTAGAGGTAGATCAAACGTTTGTAATCCCCTTGCTCCGCGGATTGACAAGAACCTTGGGAATCCCGTGGTGACAAAGGTGTAGGTCCGTACGCTTGTGGAACGTAGGTGGATACGTCTTTTATCCGTCAACAAGCCCCTTTTTCTGGCGTCGTTGCCGGGGAGCAAGCTAGTTTACATCGTTTGGTTTGCATATAACTTAGTTTTATATTTAGTTTATCTTTTGTTTACTAACATCTAACACATATTACCTGGTAAACCACTTTGTTTGTTTTTGTTTTTGTTTTTATCTTGTTGTCTATTTGGCATTCGTCAATCAACCCATGGAAGAACCGGAGAAATCACTAAGGGATTACGCTAGCCCTCGATGTGAAGACATAAGAGTACAAGAGTCGGATTCGAAGCTCGAAGCGACCAAGTATGAGATAAAATCCAAGATCATCGAGATGGTGGCGGCAAACTCATTTGAAGGGATGGTTATGGAGAACCCATATAGACACATAAGGCATTTCACGACGCTATGCAACACGGTGCGTCAAGGAGTTCCCGATGAATGGTTCAAATGGAATCTCTTTCGCTACTCACTTGCCGGTGAAGCAAAGACATGGTACTCGTTTGCGCCCTTTGAAGTTGAAGGAAATTGGAACAAGTTGACAAAGAAGTTTTGCGAGAAGTTCTTTACAATTAGCAAGGTTCAACATCTAAGGAGGCAAGTGATCACTTTCACGCAAGGAGAAGAGGAAGGGATAGACCAAGCTTGGAATAGGTTTAATGAGTTGATCGAACAAGGACCAAGACTTGTCTTCTCCGGTGACGTACTCTTGCATACATTTTTCTTTTCCCTAACCCCTAGTTGCATGCAACACGTCCAAATGTGTGCAGGTGAGGATCTCATGGAGAAAACACTCACGGAAGCCACCCAACTTCTACAGAAAATTAGTAAAGCGGCTGCAATGCGAAGAGATTGGGAAACAAGACTTGTGGAAGAGCCGAAATATAATTCAAGGATGAAGAAGTGTGCTGAATTTTCTAAAGAGGCAACCCCGGAAGTCACAAAAGAGGAGCCAATCCCGGAAAAGCTTGAAGAAGAACACATCAAGTCAAGAACTACCCCGAGCGTTGACTTCACCGTATCAAATGAAACAAACAAGAGAAGCATGTCAAGCACGAAGCCACTAAGGGAGTTCGAACCAATGGATTGGGTTCCAATCGATTACGGAGAAGTATTCGACAAGGGAAGACTGTTCCCTAATCAAAAGGGGATGGCAAGAGCATTGGAAGTGGATTTCCCACCGGAAAGGAAAGCGGAAGATTCATACGACCTTGAAACCACCGGTGAGATCTTTCAAAAGCTCTTTGGAGATGATGAAGTGGATCCGGAACACATAGCCGAGGTGAAGAGAATCATGGGGATCAAGCCTGAAGCATCACCATACGCTCGCCTCGCCGAAGTTTACGCAATAGGATCCAAAGAAGAAGAGAAGATGGCACCACACTTGAGTTGCGAGATCAATGGAGTTCAATGCAAAGCTTTATGCGACATCGGAGCCCAAGTAAGTGTCCTATCTTCTAAAATTTACAATAAAGTTCAAGACCACAACCTATACTTAGCTCCAACATCAGCGAAATTAATCATGGGAGATGGTAGAACTATTAGACCTCTAGGTATTGCTTGCAACATGAATGTAAAAATCTCTGGAAAATGTATACCAACTGATTTCTTTGTTATTGATGCTTACCATAGTAATCATGATCATATAATTCTAGGTAGGCCCTTTCTTAAGTTGGTTGATGTCGTGTTGGATGCCGGAAAAGGCAAAGTAACAATGAACCTTGATGGAAAAAGTACACATATAACTTTCTTCGCGTTTCAAAACACCCAACACCCTTTCCTCCCGAAGATGAAGTAGAGGAGGTAGATAGTCTTTGTTTTGTTGAAACCCTTAGAGACCTGTTGCAAAGAGCAATAGAAAATAAAATCAATGATCAACAAGACGAAGAGCTAGAAGAAGCAACAAAAGGCTTAGAACCACAAGATGGAAGCGTGGAGGAAGAAAAATTCGAGGACATAGGAGAGATTAAACCCGAGGAGCCACAAGTGCCCGAAGTAGACCTTAAACCTTTGCCCAAAGGATTAAAGTATGAATTTTTGGGCCCAGACAAGACTTATTCAGTCATCGTGAGCAACGAGTTGAGTCCCGAGGAAAATGAGAAGTTGCTGATTTTATTGAAAAAACATAGGAAGGTGATTGGATATTCAATTAATGATCTCAAAGGTCTTAGCCCAGCCTTTTGCACTCATCATATACCAATGGAAGACCAATCTAAGCCCGTGGTGGACCACCAAAGGAGGCTAACTCATGCCATGCGAGAGGTAGTAAAGAAAGAGGTCATCAAGTTACTTGATGTCGGAATCATCTACCCGGTTCCGCATAGCGAATGGGTGAGCCCGGTACATTGTGTACCAAAGAAAGGAGGTTAACCGTGGTGAAAAATGAGGAGGATGAATTGATACCGCAAAGAACCATGACCGGGTGGCGGATGTGTATCGATTATCGTAAGCTTAACAAAGCAATGAAGAAAGATCACTTCCCCCTACCGTTCATCGACGAGATGCTCGAGAGATTAGCAAACCACGCTTATTTTTGCTTTCTCGATGGGTACTCGGGGTTCATGCGAATTCCCATTCACCCGGATGATCAACACAAAACAACGTTTACATGCCCTTATGGAATGTTTGCATATAGAAGGATGCCCTTCGGTCTATGCAACGCTCCGGCCTCTTTTCAACGTTGCATGATGGCCGTATTTTCGGAATTCGTCGAAGAAATTGTCGAAGTATTCATGGATGATTTTTCTGTTTATGGGAAGACATTCATGGATTGCTTGGCAAACTTGGATAAGGTCCTCACGAGGTGTGCGGAGGTAGACTTGGTGTTAAATTGGGAAAAGTGCCACTTCATGGTTAAGCAAGGCATAGTGCTCGGACATGTTATATCCGAGAAAGGCATTAAAGTGGACAAGGCTACGGTAGAGACGGTTGAGCAACTCCCACCTCCGATAGATGTTAAGTCCTTGAGGAGCTTTTTAGGTCACGTCAGATTTTATAGAAGATTTATTAAGGACTTCTCGAAGATCACTAAGCCTTTGACACATCTTCTTCAAAAAGATGTGGTTTTTGACTTCGATGAGAAGTGCCTAGCGGCATTCCGGACCTTGAAAAGTGCGTTGGTGAGTTCTCCCATTACTTAACCTCCAAATTGGAGCCAAACTTTCGAGATCATGTGCGATGCAAGTGACTACGTCGTAGGCACGGTTTTGGGTCAAAGAAAGGAAGGCCGAGTTCACGCCGTTTACTATGCTAGCAAAACTCTTAATGAGGCACAATTAAATTATGCCACTACAGAAAAGGAGTTGCTAGCGGTGGTATTCGCCTTCGAAAAATTCAAATCTTACATCGTGAACTCGAAGGTCATTGTTTACACCGATCACGCAGCCATCAAGTATTTCTTGCCTAAGAAGGATGCTAAACCACGTTTGATCTGTTGGATCCTTCTTCTCCAAGAGTTTGATGTTGAAATTAGTGATAAGAAGGGGGTAGAGAATGTTGTGGTCGATCATTTGTCTAGGATGAATCGTGGACAAGATGATAAAGAGCCCATAGAAGACAAGATGAGAGATGACCACCTCTATCGAGTGCTCGATAAAGATACTTGGATGATTGATATCATTCGAGCGATTCGGAAGATGCCTCTTGACCATCTAGATAGAAACTCTCAAAGGAAGATAATCTCCGAAAGTAAGAAGTACTTTTGGGATGCACCATACCTCTTCAAACTTGGCAATGATGGAGTAATGAGAAGATGTGTGCCAAGAGAAGAGAGGCTAGAAATCTTGAGAAAGTGCCACTCAGCGGAGTATGGTGGGCACTGTAGCCATTTTAGGACCCAAGCAAAAGTGTGGTCTAGCAGATTCTATTGGCCGGAGATGCATGAAGATATTAAAAGATATGTTGCCTCATGCCCCGAAAATGCCAAAGAACCGGAAACATCTCTCAAAGAAATTCTATGCCTTTGAAATACAATCTACAAATCGATTTATTCGATGTGTGGGGTACAGACTTCATGGGGCCCTTTAAAAACTCACATGGATATGAGTATATTCTAGTCATGGTTGATTATGTATCCAAGTGGGTAGAGGCCATGCCATGTCGTAAAGCTTCCACGGAGGAGTCCATTACTATGATCAAGAACGTGATTTTCCCTCGTTTCGGTACACCGAGAATCTTGATAAGCGATGGAGGAACTCACTTCACCGGGAAGAATTTCAAAAAGTGCTTGTCCAAGTTGGGAATTGAACATAGGGTCTCTACGGCCTATCACCCGCAAACCAACGGAGAAGCGGAAATGTCGAATAGGCAATTGAAAAGTATCCTCAACAAAACCATAGAGAAGGGAGGCAAAGATTGGTCAAAGAAATTAGACGGAGCTTTGTGGGCATATTGAACGGCGTTCAAGACACCGATAGGTATGACCCCTTATCAATTCGTCTATGGAAAAGCTTGCCATCTTCCGGTTGAGTTGGAACATAAAGCCTATTGGGCGATTAAAGAGATGAACCTTGATCTCGATGCCGCGGTGGTGAAAAGAAGAATTCAAATAAGCTAGCTAGAGGAGATGAGGTTAAAAGCATATGAAAATGCAAGCATATACAAAGAAAGGATCAAAAGGTGGTATGACAAAAGGTTAAAGAAGAAAGAGTTTAAAGAAGGAGATAAGGTCCTCTATAATTCGAGGTTTAAAACCTTCGGAAAGGGGAAATTGCAAAGCAAGTGGGACGGACCTTATGTAGTTCCTTCGGTGCTCTCCAACGTAGCGGTAACCATTATGGATGTGAAAGGTGGTCAATTCATGGTGAATGGTCAACGGCTTAAGGTTTACTACGAACCCGATGTTGTGCCCCTTCACCACATTGATGTCTTCACCATGGAAGAAGAGCCCGAACGTCCGGCCTAGGACGAAAAACAAGGCATGGATTTTTGTAAATAGTTTTTCTTTTAATTTTCTGGAGTTTCTCACAAAAAATTTACTGGGCCAACTTTTTCTCATGGGCTAAGAAAGCGAAAAAAGGGCGGTACATGGGAAACCGGACCGGACCGGCCCCCGGAACAGGGTGGGTCGACCGGCCCAGTCCGATCAGCCCAGGTGGGCCCCAGCGGCATTTTGCCCCAATTTCTCCCCGGATTACTCCTTTTCGACTTCCTTCTTCGGTCAGAAAATTTTAAGGGAAGTTTGAATAAGGAAAATGAGGTTCCTAGGGTTTTCCTTTTCAGACTATTTATTTGGCTGAATTGGGAGCTCGGGAATCCATTTGAAGCATACTTTTGCACCCACGCAGGAACCATGGCGTCCCCGAGGAGCTTAGAGTTGAAGCAAGGCGCCAAGGAGCCATCGATGGAGGAGGCGAAGCGATGCAAGCTCAAGCTACCCGTCGAGATCAAGAGGACCGCCCTCATCTGTTGCGGAGGGCGTGTCCCAACCAGAGCTATCGCATCTCGCAACCCCGTCGAAGAGGAGAAGGTCCCTACTCCCGTTCGAAGGTCGGTGCGCATCCGTGGCATGAAGAGAAAGGATTACAAGGAGGTGTCACCCAAACCTAAGGACTATGGGGATAGTGATTACTCCGACGATCGTAGCTCGAGCTTGTGGGTGGCCGCCGGAAGAGATGATAACGATCTTTACATTTGGGAAGAGGTGCCCAAGGAGAAGACTCCCGAAGGCCCCAATGGCGGCGTGTTGACGGATAAAACTCGTATCCACCTATGATCCGCAAGCGTACGGACCTACACCTTTTTCACCACGGGATTACCAAGGTTCTTGTCAATCCGCGGAGCAACGGGACTACTAGCGCTTAACCAAGTACTAATCTAGTTGACTAAATAAACCTTTAAAGAGAGTATTAATCTAAAAGTAAAGACAATCTAACCTAAGTTAATCTAAGTTAAGTTGATCAAACAAATATAGGGTTAAACTAGATGGTAAAGGGGTGAACACAAGAGAGTGAGTAAGAAAGATAAGCGTTCCCTCCCTAGGATCTAGGATAACATGGTATGCATCTACTACACGAAAGCGGTAAACCAATCTACCGGGGGTTGTGACCACGGTTTCGCCCTTTCCCTCCTCTCGTACTGTCACTACGCGAAGGTATTCGTGACTAGACCTATGATGGACACGGTATGTTGATGGAATCTATGGGAGTAGCGGATATCATACACCCGAAAACACGGTGGCTAACCTTAATCATCAAAGCATCATCAACATGAAAATAATAGATTGAAACCACGAATCAAGTAGCGATCACATAGCATGCATCCATCTAACCCTAGGGATGAATGGAGACATTACCCCATCATCTTACACGGATTGAAGCACATAGGGGTGATGGAGACTCCGGAGAACGTCGTCGATGAAGATGGCGGCGATGGATCTTGGGAACACCCCTAGGCCGGCGGCTTGGAGTCCTCCTCTTGCTTCCTTCTCTCCGCCGGCGTTGATCCTTGCGACGAGCTCATCTAACTCTCTCCCTCATCTTGCGGCGGCGGTTTTCTCGGTGAATGGCGTCGGTAGGATGATTTGTTCGATGTGGCGGCCGATGGCGGCGGGAGGCAATAAATAGACGAACACCTAGGGCAAAGGGAGGACCGAACCGACCCCGGAGTGGGCCGGGCCGGCCGACCCGAGCCGGCGGCCCCGTGCCCATTTTGGCCGGTTTGGCCCCGGCTTCCTCCCCGGTTGCTTCTCGCGTGATCCCTTATTTGTGTGCACTTGCATGTGGGCCTTTGACGTCGTTTCCTTCACGGTTAAGGCTTGAATCCTTGCTATGCAAGCTTCGCCGTTTTCTCGGTTGAGTCCCCGAAGACTTGCACGTTGACGCTTCGGTCCTCGGGTCATTTGGAGTCATGTTCATCGCGTGTCTTGACTCTTGTCGGGCTTCATGATCTTCTTCCAAAGTGCTTGGTGAACTTATCCCGAAAGTCTCCTCTTTAGCGTAGATTTCCTGTGTAAACAACAAACTCCAAAATCGACATGCAAGTGTGAACTTGTTACATCATTAGTATGCCTAGTGGCGGTTTAGTTGCAAATCATAATCGAAACCAATGTATAACAAGTACTCTAGGTTGATGGAAATTCACCATCAACATCTCCCCCATGCTTGAACCTTGCTCGTCCTCGAGTAAGTAATCCTTGCTTAAAAGGGAAATCAGTGTTGCCTTCCAATGTTGTCCCTGCACTTAGTCATTCATGACGAGACAAATTGCTCTCTCTTCAATTTATTTTTAAAGTTCAAGTTGTGACCGACTTCTTTTTCATTATGGAAGATAGACTAACAATAAAGAACAAGCCACATTTAACACAATGCTCTCAAACTTAAGTGAACTTCAAACCATTACCTTGTCACATGGAAGATTTTCAAAAAGAGGCATATCCAACATAATTGAAAATCTCTTGCAAGAGCTCATGGAACACTCATCTCATCAAGTCACTCAAGCCTATACTAGATTATTTTCAACCTACTCTACTCATATGTGATAGTGGAAGGCTTATGTGGAGCTTGGAAGGTTAAAAACTATCCTAGCAAAACATAAATCCGAAATATTGTCAAATTAAGAGAGAGATCTATTGGAATTACCGAGACTCGTCAAAAAGGCCATGGAAAATAATGTTGGAAAGAGAGAAGGATGAAACACACACATTTAGATAAGTGGACATGTGCAAGTGGCAAATGGATGATCCCGAGGCACGAGTGAAGTCCTCGTTATCGGATTGCACATGGTTGGAAGATTTGAGTATGGATGTGTCATCAAGGCACTTGAGAACTTATGAAGCAAAAAGAACCGAGGAGCATCTTTATTTTTTTCTTTATTTTATTTCCTTCTCATTTTTCTCTCTTTCTTTTTTTTTGACTTTATTCTTCCTATTTTTCTTACTTTTCTTTTCTTCTTATCATTTTTTTTCATTTTTCATTTTTATTCTTTTTTCTTTTGCTCCTCAAAACTATTTGCAACATAATACTTACATAGCATTTGTGTCAGAGAATGACTCCTCCCCCATGCTTGAACGATGCTCGTCCTCGAGCATAAGAGAGAGGGGAAATGACTGCTAAAGTAAGTATAAATTCCATAATATTGCAGAATATTTGAATCTCCATCGAGAATTTTACTCCATACTCAAATTGGGTTGTGGACAAGGAGGTGATCACAAAAAGATATTTTTGGTTTAGGGTGGATGCCCAGTGAAGTTTGTGAAATTTTCGATGTGAAAACCCACGATGCATGGACAAAAAGGCTAGCATGAAAAGTTACACAAAGGAATGACCAGCTTCTTAGTCTCTAACCATAGAAATCAATCCTAATCCAACTCATCAAAACATATGTTTGCAATCTACGGGTTTTGTTATCATAAAACATATATGTATATGGCTTTGGTAGGTAGAACTTTGCAAGAGCATCACAAATATGTAGATAGCATAAAAGTTAAGTTTTCATAAAAACAACAAGTTATCCGGCTATCTATAAACTTAAATCAAAGAGCAAAGATATGTATGTGGGTCTAGAGCATAGTCACTTCACCTCCACAAATAAAAGAGCCGGTATTTAAATTAATTTCAGATCATATTATAGAAAGCAATTAGCCAAGACATGTATAACTTCATGTAGGTAAAACAAAGCGGCAAGTTTCATCATCTTTCCGTAAGCTTAGGCAATATAGAACATCGAGGTGAACACATGGTCATGCTTATCTATTGAAAGTAAAAAGAAACCTAGGTTGTCCTCCTAGTATCCATGTTATTGTTGGAAGAGAAAAACAAAAGGTTGCACCTAGTTGAGGTTGAAGGCATACTTACAAACATTTGTGTTTGGAAAAGAGAAGGTCCATGGAGATGTTACCATCCTTTGTAATTCTTCGTTGCCTTATTCCGACATCTCCATGTATCGATGTGGCTTTTGCTTTTGTCTTGATTTATTAATGCTCCTAAACTTCTGAATTTGATCTAGTATGCTTAATGGAGTCATTGGTCACCCTTCTCTTCAATGTTGTCATCACCATCTCCTCTTTCTTGTTCTCATCATCTCCTTGCAGTCTCTTATTCATGGATTTCCCCCTCTATCCAGAACATATATCGAAATATAGCTCTATTGAAAAGTTTATGAAATTACCTTTCCAACGTGTGGTCATTCATCGAAAACGGAGTTCAAACAAAGGAGCTATGTCCATTTTACTTCAGCGTTGTGTGCTGTCCAAAACTGATTTCAGGACGTGTTGCACTCGGTGATTCGGGCATAACCCCTTGTAGGAACCTCCGATTGTATTGATTCTTGATTTGTTGGAACCATAACTTCATGGGGATTCTAAATATCCAAAAATACCCAGTGTTTTCCCTTCGAGACCTTGCAGAATTTTGATGAGATTGATAGCTTCTCGCGCATTGATCCGGTGATGTTAACGATCTTTATCATTCTATCTTCTAGAACGTCATGTTGCACTTCCGTGTTAAAGATTCAGGGTCTCCCCCATTCTTAGCATTTTTCTAGTCATGGAAGAAGAAGACAAATCACTTCTTAGCCATCCTTCAATTTCCTTGTAGTGAGAGTCTTTATCTTGCCTGTAAAACGTTTTAAACGCACATTCTACCCCCAAGGTGATGGTTGGGAGTAGATAGAATTGCCAACAATCCAACAATGTCTCCTAAGATTCTTAACTTGTGGCATAATTAGTCTAATGAGGAATAAAAACCTAATGAGTGTACGTGGTGCAAGGTGTGTATGCACATGAGAGGAAAGCATATAAACAAAGACAATGTTTTCACCTAGTTCTAAACACCATGTTTATAACTAGGTTGCTGAATTTCTCCATAGCCATAAAGGTTTATATATCTAGGGTTAAAACACCATGTCTATCCCTAATTCAATAACTCTTATAGCACAAGAAAAATTAAGCGCATTGCAAAGCTTATAAACTAACCAAAGCAACATGAAAACATATGAAAAGCCAGCTAGGTTTATCGAACTTAACGATGATGGTCCGCAATCTTGTTTAAACACCACGTTTACACAAGATCACAAAAGGAAAACACCCATAGGTACCTATGAAGCATTAACATGGAAACTGAAGCATACATCATTAAGTATATAAAACAACCAAGCCAACTGTGTGCAAAACATGTATACACAAAGAAACATCACATTGATAACAAAATGCAATGCATAAAATAAATATTATCATGAACATGATGGTGGTTCTAAAAAGGAAAACTGAACTTATATTAATAACCACAAGTTGATCATCATAAGATAGTGTCATTCTTTATTTTCTCTAAGAAAATAGTAAAAATATAAAGAAACGGGTTGCCTCCCGAAAAGCACTTCATTTAAAGTCATAGAGCTGGACTTTCTCACATACCTTCTTTTCGTTGCATAGCCATGGCCCTTCATGCAAGAAGAAAAGGTACCAATGCAGCTTTAATTTACTTCCCATGTTGTGCTTGATCACTTATAGAAGACTTGCCCAAAGCATCCTTTTGTTTCATCATTATCTCCTTCTTTATCATCCTTCGGTGCTCCCTTCACTCCATGAATTTTTTTTAATGTCCAGAACAGAAAGTATACTCAAGCTCTACTCCATTGCATAGTGCACAAAATTTTCTTTCCAATGAGTCTTCATTTGCTCAAATCGGACTCCGGACAAGAGAGTTACGTCCGTTTTACTTCGGCGATGAAATCTGTCCTGAAATTTCAGAACGCGCAACGCTCAATGTTTTCTCCATAACTCCTTGCACGGGTCTTCAAACTTGTTGGATCTGGATGCATTGGAATGGTAATTTGATGGAGCTTATGAATATCTCATTTTCTTCATTTGTACACCTCTGAACAAGCTCTCAAATTGATGAAGACAGCAGCATCCATCGCGGGATTCGGAGAGGTTGATGATTTATCTTGCAACTCTTTTAGGCATGACTTCTTTTTTCATTATTCAAGCCTTGTCTACATGGTTAGTGAAAATCGGGCCTTTCCCGACATATGATTCTTTAAGGTCATTAGCTTGACCAAGCGCAAAGCATGATCGAGATTTACAAAACTTATTGTAAACATATGCGTCCATAATTAACACCACATGTGAATTGTAGCAACAAGTCAAGGTGTAAATAAAAGAAGCATATGTTTCATGCATAGCACTTAGCTCATCATTAGGCAAAGGTTGTTTAGGTGTGAGATTAATTGGATCAAAAATAAATGTTTCCTCTTTTTCATTCTCAAGAAAATCTAGCCTATCAACATGATCACTATTGGAACAAGGCATAGACATTAAACTATCATTCATACTATTGGTTGAGCATGAGCATTTGAATTTATCAACATCAATACCAATAATATCTTGAGATTTCAGTGCTTACCTTGGCCTTAGATATTTCTCAACAAGAGTGATATTTGGTTCATCAAGCGGTGTTGAAGGCGAATCGATCTCAACAAGTGTAGTTGCCTCTTCATCACCATCGTGCAATTTCTTCAACTCATCATGTGGAACATGTAATCCTTCAACTATTTACGCATTCATCTCTTCTTTGAAGTCTTCTTTATCAACCAGATCTTCATCTTCAAAGACTTGTATGTTGCTTTCTTTATCTTCCATGTACCACATGTCGTCAAGATTGCTCATTGTTGATTCACTCTTTCCTTCATCCTTGAGTACTTTCATGTCTTGATTTGCTAGTGTGTAGGCTTCAATAGCACACAAGCTATCACCTTGTGGGGAGGGGCCTTCTTGGAGTACTTGATCTATGTCAACCCCTTCCCATTCATCTTCTAGCTTGAGTCCTATCTCCTCCCATTTATCCTTTGAGTCACTAGGCTCATCACGGTTGTACTCTTCTCTTCCTTCATCATAAATCTTTGAGTTGTCAACCTGGTCGATCCATTCTTCATCTCCTTCTTCTCTTTCTTCTTCAAACATCTTTTGGATCGACTCTCCACTCATCTCTTGATCAAATATATCTTCAACTAGTTTGGCAACGTGTCGGCGTTCCTCCTTCCTTCGGTAGTTAATTAGTGGGGCGAAATCAACTTGAACCCAACCGGATTGAATGAACTCCGCCAATGGTCTAGCATTCCACATACTTCGGCCTATATTCATGTTAGTTTCAACATTTTTAACATCCGAAATGACTTCTCTTACCTTGGGAAGTGGATCTTCACTCTCTTGTATGGTCGGTTCATCTTCCTTGACCTTCGGTTCATCTTTTTCCGAAATTTCAGCAAGCACCTTGGGCTTGCTTTTGTCATTTTGCTCCTCTCGACAACATCTTTGCCAATCTCATAGTGTTCTTTGTCCATTGCTTATCCTTTGTAAGATTTGTGTGGCTTCACTAATTGTTTTATCCATTATATCACCGCCTGCACACATGCTTACAAAACAAGACGAGTTAGGGGTTAGTGAAAAATAAAAGGTATGCAACATCAAGTCACCGAAAAATCCCAAGTTCGGGCCTCGCTCAAGTAGTTCATTAAAACGGACCCATGCTTCATCAATTCCTTCATCCTCTCCTTGCTTGAAATTGAGCACTTGCCTCCTTAAGCCATGGACCTTGCTTATGGGAAAGAACTTCAAAAGAAATTTCTTCACTAGCTCATCCCAATTTCCTTTTGCTTCAACGGACGCAAGTGTGTACCATCTTCGCGCTTCATCTTCGAGAGAGAATGGAAAAAGATTCCACTTGAACCAAGCGGCCGGAACTCCTTTTTGTTGCACCGTGTTGCATAACATCGTGAATTCCTTAATGTGTCTATATGGGTTGTCATCCTCCAATCCTCTAAATGATTTTGTCGCCACTAACTTGATGATTCCGGGTTTCACTTCATAGTGGGTTGTAGCAAACGTCAAATCTGATTTTTGCATCTCAATGTCTTCCATTGACGGCATCGCTAGCTCCCTTAGCGACAACTCTTCGTCTTCCAATGGTGAGGTGAACAAATCCATCTAGGCACAAGAAAAGTAGAAAGAAAAACAAAAAAGATTTTTTTCTTCTTTTTTAGAAAATAAGGGTTAGGTGTTAGTAATCAACAAAATTAATACTAGATTAAACGTAGCAAATTGGCTTGCTCCCCGGCAACGGCGCCAGAAAAAGGGGCTTGTTGACGGATAAAACTTGTATCCACCTACGATCCGCAAGCGTACGGACCTACACCTTTTTCACCACGGGATTCCCAAGGTTCTTGTCAATCCGCGGAGCAAGGGGATTACTAGCGCTTAACCAAGTACTAATCTAGTTGACTAAGGAAACCTTTAAAGAGAGTATTAATCTAAAAGTAAAGACAATCTAACCTAAGTTAATCTAAGTTAAGTTGATCAAACAAATCTAGGGTTAAACTAGATGGTAAAGGGGTGAACACAAGAGAGTGAGTAAGAAAGATAAGCGTTCCCTCCCTAGAATCTAGGATAACATGGTATGCATCTACTACACGAAAGCGGTAAACCAATCTACTGGGGGTTGTGACCATGGTTTCGCCCTTTCCCTCCTCTCGTACTGTCACTACGTGAAGGTATTCGTGACTAGACCTATGATGGACACGGTATGTTGATGGAATCTATGGGAGTAGCGGATATCATACACCCGAAAAACACGGTGGCTAACCTTAATCATCAAAGCATCATCAACATGAAAACAATAGATTGAAACCACGAATCAAGTAGCGATCACATAGCATGCATCCATCTAACCCTAGGGATGAACAGAGACATTACCCCCATCATCTTACACGGATTGAAGCACATAGGGGTGATGGAGACTCCGGAGAACATCGTCGATGAAGATGGCGGCGATGGAGATTGGGAACACCCCTAGGCCAGCGCCTTGGAGTACTCCTCTTGCTTCCTTCTCTCCGCCGGCGTTGATCCTTGCGACGAGCTCATCTAACTCTCTCCCTCATCTTGCGGTGGCGGTTTTCTGGTGAATGGCGTCGGTAGGATGATTTGTTCGATGTGGCGGCCGACGGCGGCGGAGGTAATAAATAGACGAACACCTAGGGCAAAGGGGGGCCGAACCGACCCCGGAGTGGGCTGGGCCGGTCGGCCCAGGCCGGGCCGGCCCGAGCCCATTTCGGCTCGGTTCGGCCCCGGTTTCCTCCCCGGTTGCTTCTCGCGTGATCCCTTATTTGTGTGCACTTGCATGTGGGCCTTTGACGTCGTTTCCTTCACGGTTAAGGCTTGAATCCTTGGTATGCAAGCTTCGTTGTTTTCTGGTTGAGTCCCTGAAGACTTGCACGTTGACGCTTCGGTCCTCGGGTCATTTGGAGTCATGTTCATCGCGTGTCTTGACTCTTGTTGGGCTTCATGATCTTCTTCCAAAGTGCTTGGTGAACTTATCCCGAAAGTCTCCTCTTTAGCGTAGATTTCCTGCGTAAACAACAAACTCCAAAATCGACATGCAAGTGTGAACTTGTTACATCATTAGTATGCCTAGTGGCGGGTTAGTTGAAAATCATAATCGAAACCAATGTATAACAAGTACTCTAGGTTACGGAAATTCACCGTCAACATGGCGGCAACGACGACGGTGGCGATGACAATGGTGATGGCGACGACGGCGGTGGCGATGACAATGGCAATGACAACCCTTTCGGGATGCATCCGATGTATTGTGCGGCTTGCGGTCACTCCATCTCGGAGCTCTACGCAACGGTCGATGAATGTTTCCAGGCCATGGAGGCGATGAGGCGACGCTTGGAGGATTTGGAGCGCGTGGTCGAAGACGACTACAAGTTCCTGAACCGCAACGTGCGCAAACTATTTGGCATGGTCGAGAACATGAGAGGCAAGTGGTGCAATAGTTGCGGAAAGTACCACTAGGTTTAGTTTTCCCCCTTAGGATTTTTGTAAGATACGACGAGGACGTCGTATGATTTTAGCGTGGGGGAGAGCTAGCTAGCTAGCCTTTTAGCTTTTGAGCTTCAAGTTTAGATTGGTTCGGTTTAGTTTTCGAGAGAGTTTTAGAGTTTAAGAGTCTTTAGTTTTTGAGTGCGTTTTAAAATTTTTGCAAGTTTGAAGTGTCTTAATTTAGTGTTGAGTCAAAGAAAATCAAATAAAAAGAGTCCTTTAAATTTTGTGTTTTGTGTGATGCTTATCTTTATTCACTTGTTTGTTTATCTTTAGTTTTGATATATGAACATAAGTGTGTGGTTTGAAAAATGTTTACCGTGGTGCTTAGTGGGATTGCTACCTCTAAAAGTACCCATACCGTGCTTCGATCTTGAGCTTCACATGTTGGTTGTGCTATGTTCAATGCTAAAAGTTGGAGGAATTCAATTCTAAAAATTATCTAAAAACCCTTGTAATAAAGGTTAGCAAAACCTCCTTCTCCAAGTTGAGAGTAAGAAAAAAATCCTATACAAAGCCAATTTATAGCTCCACCATAAGTGTGATTAGCACGATGAGTTGGGCTAGGATCCTTCTCTCTTGGGAGTTTTAAATTTCAAGCAATGATCATGTCCTTGTGCTTATCTTTTGTTGCTAGCCTCGTCATGTATTCGGTAACGTGACTTTCACATCGGAAGTCCCGTACATCGCTGAATTCCATACCCAACCCTATACATCTCTTTTGTACACTGCATTCCTTGAACACAACCTACTCTCAAAGTTCATCTCGTCTCTAGCATGGTTTATTTAAAATTTCAGATTGTATGCATGCAAGAAAGAGAGGAGTTGAGAGCTTTGAAAAGAGAGAAAAATATGTCTAGAGAGAGAAAAATAAAGAGAAAAGTATGAGTATGGAAAAGAAAAAAGAAAAAAATATATAGAGAGAAAAGTAAAGAAAGAGAAAAATATGTGTAAGAATGAAAGAAAAAGAAAAGAAAGGAAAAGAGGAGTGGCAAGACAGATATGAGTGGGATGAATCAAGTGAAAGAAAAATAAAGTGCAAGGAAGGATGTCACGTTGTTGAGAGACGAAACTTTCACTCTTTTTCCAACCATGTGCAATCCGACAACGAGGACGTTATCGGTGCTTCGTAGTCATATTTTCTTTTGTCCTAGCACATGTCCACCATTCTATATCTTCTCATCCTTGATATCCCAACATATGGATTAATTCTCATGATCATTGGCTTTGAAAGGTAAACGGCCAGTAGAGGAAGTTCTTAGTTTGACAATACTTGTGGTGATTGCACTAGCCCTACCTATAGCTCCACTTTACATGTTATATGAGAGACTTATGGGAGGTGAGAGTTTTATAAAATTGGTTTAGGATAGCCACCTCATATGACTGACTTGAGAGAGCTTGGAGAAAGGTTTTTGTCTAACACTTGTTGCAGGAATTTTATTTTTGAAAAATCATAAAAACCCTCCAATGGAAGGAAAGAGGTAAGCATGGCTGAGATTGAAGGCTTCGAGTGATGAGTTCGAGTTGTGGGGTAAATCTCGATGTGGTAAAAATTCTAAACGCCCATGTTTATGTATGATGATCATTACTTTATGTTTATGTATTAAAGATAAAAGATTGAGTAACTTGTGAAGAAGGATTTAGCGGAAGACAATTACAACGCCTTGGACGAAGTTCTTTTTACGAGTACTTGCTCGAGGACGAGAAAGAGCTAAGTGTGGGGGAGATGTTGATGGTGTATTTTGGTACACCAAACATGTTCAATACACTTTGGTTTGGATTTGTTTATGGAACTAACCCGCCACTAGGCACACTAATCATATAACAAGTTCATCTTTGTGCATGCATTTGGAAGTGTTGTGTTTATGTAGGAAAACATGGACATAAAGAACGGATTCGCAACAAGTTCAAAGGAGCATTTACGGAGTCTTGTTCGTACTCATGAGCTTGATGAAATCACTTCCAATGGTGGCAAAGGACCGAAGTGCTACGAAGGAACACCCCTGGGGATTGAAGCGTAAATGATCGAACTTCATGTGCAGAGAACCTCCATCTTGGACGTGAGGATGACATCGTCAAAATCATGCAAGTGGAAGGGGCAAAGTGCATAATCACCGAGGACCCACGGGAGCGAAGGGGCGACCGAACCAGGCCGAGATGGGCCTGGGCCGGTCGGCCCAGACCACTTCGGGGGTCGGTTCGGCCCCCCTTTCCTTGCACCCGAAGGATCTTCAACCCTAAAGTCCTGGAGGCGCCGCCATTCGCAGAGGGGAGAGCCATTCGCACCAGGAGGCCATCCACAAGCTAGAGAGAGAGGAGGGAGAGCTCCGGAGGGGGGTCAACCACCTCGAAGGAAGCACCCACAAGTGGAGAAGAAGGAAGACACCGTCGGAAGGGTGACCATGATCAACGGTGCTATGCCTAGCACCTTGATGGGGTAATCTCTTTATTCGTCCATGGGTTGTAATCGATCTTGAGATGTAACCGTACTTTGTTGGATTATCTATCTATCATCTTGTGTTGAATAAACTTTAATGCTTAAGGTTAGCTACCATGTCGTAAAGGGAGTAGAGCTCCAATGCTCCCTTGGATCCATTCAATACGCCGTGTCCATCATAGGTCTAGTCACGATTACCTTCGCGTAGTGACAGTACGAGAGGAGGGAAAGGGCGAAATTGTGGTCACAACCCCCGATAGATTAGATTGGTTTTCATGTTTAAAGCGATTGCATGTTCTAGTATCGTAGACCCATGGGCGAGTGTCTTTTATCTTGATAGCTTAATCATTCTCTCTAGTGTAGTTTAGTCGTTTTCTAGTTTAATCAAAGTTAGGGTTTGAGTAGATAGTTGGTAGAGGTAGATCAAACGCTTGTAATCCCCTTGCTCCGCGGATTGACAAGAACCTTGGGAATCCCGTGGTGAGAAAGGTGTAGGTCCGTACGCTTGCGGATCGTAGGTGGATACGTCTTTTATCCGTCAACAGTGAGTCTTTGTTAGTCTTGGTTTCCTTAGCATGGAATTAGCTTTCTTGGAGTTCACCGACGATTGTTGACTTTTGCGCTCCCTGCTTGCGCAGCTAAAGTGCGCACATCTCGTGTAACATACCAGAAAATAGGTGTACAAAATTTGCGAAAATTTAAAACTTTTTGGTTGAATTGGAGTGCTATCAAATTTTAAACCAAACATGCTAGCCCTCCCAATTCTCCACAAACTAAACCCAGTTATAAAAATATAAATTCAAATTATGGTAAAATATGTGAGTTGGATTTTTCTGGATTTTATTTGGAGTTAAATGTGTGTGGTTTCAATTTGAATGTAATTAAAATTCAAACAAAACTTCAAAACTATTTTCAAACTATTTATAAAACTTTAACTTCTAACTCGGGCATGTTTTCCCTAAAGCCAACCCGCCGGCCTAGCAAGATCAGCAGGCGGCCCAATCCAACTTCACCTCGCCGCGGCCCAGCTACTGTTGCCCTATCTCTTTTTCTTTTTCTCTCGCTGACCTCCGGGTCCCACTCGTCAATCCCTATCCTTTCCTTCTTCCTCACCTTTTTCTCTCCCGCGGCCGGCCGCGCCGCGCTGACCCGCGCCCCGCGCACACGATGGGACGGCCCGGGGGCGGGTTGGCGCGCACGCCGAGCCGCGCCGCGCCCGAACCAACCCACCTGAGGGTCGGTTCATAAGGGGGATTTCCTCTTTTACCCCTGCCGGTGACGCTAAAGGGGCAGTGGCAACCATTGGTGGCCAGCCACATCCCCGCCCCGGGGGATTCCACCAATGGGAGCGCCTCCTGCCCTTCTTTGCCCCTGCGCCGCCATGACCGAGCGCCAATACCCCCGGGCCAGAGCCCCTCTTGCAAGCCAAGGTTCAGTTGGCGTTTTCCCACTTTCCTGTGTTCACCGCCGTGGGGGAACAGAAGAGGGGGAGTGGGGGAAGAGAGAAGGAGGGGAGAAGGGGGAAGCCGCGCACCGCGACGCCGCCGGTGCGTCAAAATCGGAGGCCGTCCGTGAACAGGAGCCGGAGCCGCCAAGACTGGAGCTATTGTGCCATGGGGAAAGCCATTCGTGTCCAAGGAACTGGAGTCGAGGGAGTCCCGCCACCGGGAACACCTACATCGCCGACGTGAACGTCTACACCGAGCCGGCCACGACTACACCGCCGACCCAACGTGAGCACTGACCACCACCGCGGTCGTCTTCTCCTTTCTTCCTCCTTGATCTCTTCCCTGTGTTGAAACGGCGGCGCCGAGACGCGCCGCCGGGATTCTTACCAGCTTGTGTGCTGGCCTTCGAGCCACAGAACTGCCGCCCCGCGACGGGTCGGAGCTCCTGGACCACTCATGACCTTGTGCTCGCCGTCACTGTGTGATGCGATGAGTCTCATGTGAATGTCGGTCGTTGAGCTGTGGACTGGTTTGTAGGCGACGATGGTGCGCCGCCGCGCTGCTTCGTGACGCGCCCTGGTCACCAGATGGCTGCGTCGAGCGGGCGTAGCGAGGCCACGTGTGCGCAAGCACGGCTGTGGCCCGCGCACTCCAATGCGTGCCCATGACTTGGCCGTTGGCCAGTCGCGTCGCAGGATTGCCGCCCGCGACAGCGTTAAGGTCCAGGGAAAATCCATGCCCTGAGCTCGCCGTCGCCATGCAAGGAGTCTTCTGTATGTGAACTGGGCTTCGACCCGTGCACGATTGCTTGCAGGTCGAGACGCGGGATGCCGCACCTCGCCACACCGGCAGCTTTGAGCCGCGCCTCTGATTACCGGATGGACGTGTCGTGCGCCGTAATCGAGGACGCGTGCACGCGTGCGTGCTCAGGCCAACACACCCCAGCGTAGGGACGAGGCCTGTCCTTTGGTCGGCCGAGCCGTACGCCGCACCGTGCGCACCAACCCCCTGGACGCCGCGCCACGTCGCGCTCTGGCCGGGAGGTCCAAATCAGAGACCTTGACTGCGCGCTGCCGCCACGGGATGCCCCTGGCAATCCGCCTAACACTAGGTGAGCGGCGACGCAGGGGCAACGTTAGAATCTGTGAACCCCACTGGAGTTAAGTGAGCTCATGCGCGCCCAGTTTTGCTCAGGGATGGGAACTGGAGTTCTCTGTGTTAACTAACTTAAACAGGCTGACAGATGGATCGTGGCCCATCAAAGGTCCAACAAGGCCCGCAACCAGCCCTGGTGCCCTGAACGTTTAACTTCAGGGTGGTTTTCTGGACTTTGGACTCATGGGCCGGTTGGGCCGAGTCCATTGGGCCATCATGGCCCACTAACACTTTCGGCCCAACTTCGGCCCACTAACCGAGAGTCGCTGACGTCAGTGGTGTTTCTAATAAAAACCCTTTTCTATTTTCTAAAAGATTTCAGAAATGTTTTATAAATAGTTTAATCTTTGAAAAATCATAACTTTTTATAGGAAGCTCAAGAAAAATATAAAACCAACTCCTATAATTTCGTAATTTCGAAATCGTGCTGCTTGTAGATAGTTTGAGCTCTTTTGGGTTTTCTAAAAAAAGGTTTCTATTTGGAGTTAATGCTTAGTTGTGCACCGATTTCTTACGCGCGCGTCGAATCTCGTGCCAAAGACCAGAGCTTCGACAACGACGGATAGGATGACTAGAGCTCTTCCTACGCTTGAGTTGCCTGTGGATATGGAGTCCCCCGCGTTTGCATGAAGCCACTGCTATACGACTTCTTTCTTTTTGATTTAGTCCTGATGGACTTGTTCCTGGTATGTGCCGAAGAGATGTACTCTGATTAATGTAATAAATAAATGTTGTACTCTATTTGTTTCCTTTTGTATGGATTTTTGGTATTGCTGAGACACGGGAATGCATGTGGCAGCCTTTCTGGGACTACCACCGAGGTGCAGAGAGTCAGGTTTCCATTCGCGGAAAACCAGTTCGTTTCATCTCGTGCCGGCCAAGGCGCCTCTCCCGGAGGAAGCGATCTTCAACCGGAACAAGGCGGCCGCGGAGAGGCGGCGGGCTGCGCGCAAAGCGCAACACAAGGAGCGAGAGATCTCCAAGCGCGATCAGAACGATAACCGCATCAAGTGGCGGAAGGCAGGGGAGCGCGACGTCTCCTCCAATGAAGACCCGTCGCCGGAGCCGATGTGGAGTGGAGACGAGCCCAGTGCTGCGGTGGACTGGAGTGACATGTCGGGTCGTCCACACCGTCGCCTCCCCGCATGGTTGAAGTGACATCATCGCGGCGGTCGGAGCCCGCCCTGTGCGAAAAGAACATGGGCTCGAGCTCACGATCGGCGAATCACCCCATCCAAGAGGATCATTAGGCGGCTCGTCCCCGTACGGCGCCCAGCGGTTCGAGCGCCGCCGAAGCGTGGAGGGACCCGCCCCGCCGAGGCGGTCGGAGGAGCGGGCGACTCCATCTCGCCACCTCTTCGATGGCTTCGACCGCCCTGACTCAGACTCCTTGCAAAGGCGCCTCTCGCGGGCAAGATCGACAAGCTCGGCGTGGACGCCGAGTCGCCACAGGAGGCGCATCCTGGCACCGCCCCGCGGTGCCTTCAGTCGTTGATTATTCGGGGCGGCGGAGCCCCGGACGTACAAGTTTCCCTCACCGTCGGTGGGGGCCAAGGGCCGTCCCCTGCCTCGGCGGAGGTCGGAAGGATAGCCCCCGAGCAACCGGGGGAGTGCAGCGCCGCCGTAGAGGTGGTAGGAAGAAGTGGGGGAGCCCCCGAGTCAGTTGGCACTAAGCGTGTAGCCTCCGAGTAGGGCTCGTCGGACCGTCCGGTGAAGAGGTCCCAGGTCCGCTCCAAGCTGTAAGTCCTTGCCCTTGGAGTCATTGTCATAGGTCTTTCTTTTCGTTCACTCCCTAACCTCGTCTTGTCTTTTCTGCAGACGTGCCGACACCGGCGTCCTCAGCCTCGCGCCCTTGAAGCGCCTGGCACTGAGCGCGCGCGTCATGCCCTCCGAGGCCCAAACTCAGCCCCCGTATGCCGAGCCACTGCCGGTGCAGGTCGACGAGGGGCAGGTCGTGGTCATTACGGTGGAGGAGTCGGCGGCACCGCCCCCTCCGTGGCCGCCGCCGCCGCGGGGGAGGAGCGGACGGTCACGGAGGCGGCCGCTCCCCAGGCAAGGTCGAAGCCACAAGTCGGGACTGGCCCGGGCGATGACGACGTGGTGATGTTGTGATAGAGCTGGAGTGCCCGATCTTTCGGTGAGTGGGATAACTTCGATTTGTGGAGGAGGAGATTCTCACGATCCGACTACGAACGAACAGGTCGCGGCGCCTTAGCAATCGCTGAACCAACTCCAAGTGGTTATTGACCTTTGCTTTGGTGGCAAGGATAAACCCGAACACGAAGTTCTATTCCTGCTAGCAATCGAAGAAACAAGCAAGAACAAGATGAAGGTAAAACCGAATATCGTTCACTCACGAATTGGGGTTCACAATGGCTGTCCACGGGTGGCCGCCGAGCACAACTGCGCATCGAACGTTTGCACAATGGGTAAACCTATCAAAGAAAACCCAAGGGAAAAGAGGGGCGCGCCCCCCGGCTAAATAGGAGGAAGGAGGCGTGGGGGAGGGAGGCGCCCGGCCTGCCCATAAGGCAGAGAATAGGCGACTCAATCAGCCACACACGATCTCTCCTTTCCGATTTAGGTGGCGCAAAGACCTTCCCCGGTTATTACTTGACAAAACTAAAAATAGGTGGCGCAGCACCTAGACTTTATTCTGGACAGGTTCATCATGAGCATAAGTGGCGCATGCACTTAGCAACCTTCTGGTCCTTCATTCTTCAAAATCATCACGAAGTTTAACTCTCGTGCACGAGCTCGAGTGAGTGGTCCTGGTGGCTCCTCTCTGCTCGGTGTAGTTGGAAGAACCGTTCCCGTGTCGGGGTTGATGTCCTCATCATCCTCCCCTTCTTGAATCGAAGTCATCCTCGACGGCGGCTCCTCATCCTCGCCCGCATATGGTTTCAAATCCGCAACATTAAAACTAGAGGAAACACCATATTCGCGCAGCGGGGTCAAGTATATAAGCATTATCATTAATTTTCTTCAACACCTTTGAAGGGACCGGCAAAGCACGTGGCATCGGCTTAGACTCGCGCAAAGTAGGAAAGCGATCTTTGCGCAAATGTAACCAAACCAATTCACCAGGTTCAAAAGTAACAAGTTTACGTCCTTTACTACCAAGCGGCCTCCGATTTTTAGCATTAGTGTGTGCAATGTTCGGTGCGTTTGCTCATGGATGTCCAACATTTGTTGAACACGTGCAACGAGATCGACATGTGGGGCATCCAAAGGATCAAAGGACAAGCAAGTCAATTGGCGCCCGTGGAATGTAACCATAGACAATCCGGAAAGGGCACATTTTTGTGGAGGAATGCGTAGCACGATTGTAAGCAAACTCGACATGGGGCAAACAATCCTCCCAAAGTTTCAAATTCTTGTCTAACACAGCCCTAAGCATGGTAGATAAGGTTCTCGTTAACAACCTCGCTTGCCCATCCGTTTGAGGGTGACAAGTGGTGCTTTGAAAAGCAATTTAGTTCCTAGTTTATTCCAAAGAGATCTCCAAAAATGACTTAGGAACTTAGCATCACGATCCGAGACTATTGTTTTTGGAACACCATGTAAACGAATAATCTCACGAAAGAACAATTCAGCAACGCCGCTAGCATCGTCGGTCTTATGACATGGTATGAAGTGAGCCATTTTAGAGAAGCGATCAACAACCACAAAGATGCTATCCCTCCCCTTCTTAGTTCTAGGTAAACCCAAAACAAAATCCATAGAAATATCGACCCAAGGAGAAGTAGGGACGAGTAATGGCATATACGGACCGTGGTTGTTCGGATGTGATTTAGCTTTCGGCAAGTGGTGCGGCGAGCAACAAAGCGCCGCACGTCACGGCGCATCCGGGGCCAAAAGAATTGTGCGGCCAAAATCTCTTGTGTCTTGTAAACACCAAAGTGTCCCATGAGGCCGCCACCATGTGCTTCCCCGCAAAAGCAAAAGACGAACCGAGCTTGCCGGAATACACGACTTGTTAGCGCGGAACAAGAACCCATCGTTCACGTGGAATTTACCCCATGGTTTACCACCCTTGCAATGCATCGGGATGTCCTTAAAATCGTAATCATCGGTGTATTGTTCTTTCAAAGTTTGTAAGCCAAAAATTTTACAATCCAATTGGGACGGCATGGTGTATCTACGCGACAAAGCATCGGCAATAACGTTGTCTTTCCCGTTCTTGTGTTTAATGATGTAAGGAAAAGACTCTATGAATTCAACCCACTTAGCATGTCGACGGTTCGATTGGTTTGGCTACGAATATGTTTGAAAGCTTCATGATCGAATGAATAATAAACTCGCGAGGCCATAAATAATGCTGCCAAGTTTGTAGAGTGCGAACTAAAGCAAAAAGTTCATTGTCATAAGTTGAGTAATTCAGCTGCGCACCACTTAATTTTTCGCTAAAGTAAGCCACTGGTTTCCCCTCTTGAAGCAAGACACCGCCCAACCCAATACCACTAGCATCGCATTCTAGTTCAAACATCTTATTGAAATCAGGTAGCTGTAGTAAGGGGGCATGTGTTAACTTATCTTTTAGGATGGTGAATGCCTCTTCTTGTGCGGGACCCCGGGAAAAAGGAATGCCCTTCTTGGTGAGTTCATGCAACGGGGCAACAATGGAACCGAAATCACGCACAAACCGTCGGTAGAATCCCCGCAAGCCCAAGAAAACTCCAAATCACGTAGAATCGTCGATGGTGTGGACCAGGATCGGATGGCGTCAATCTTGCTTCGTTGTCTACCTCAATGCCCCGTGGAGTAACAACATAGCCAAGAAACGAAACACGTGTTGTGCGAAGGTGCACTTTTCCAAATTACCAAACAAGCGGGCAGCGCGCAAAGCATCAAAAACGAGCATGTAAATGTTCCAAATGCTCGTCCATAGACTTGCCGTAAATCGAGAATATCGTCGAAATAAACAACCACAAACAGCCCTATGAAAGGTCTCAAAACTTCATTCATTAAGCGCATAAATGTGCTTCGGGAGCATTTGTCAAACCAAACGGCATAACTAACCATTCATATAAGCCAAATTTTGTTTTAAAGGCCGTTTTCCATTCATCCCCAAGTTTCATTCTAATGCGGTGGTACCCGCTACGCAAATCAACTTTGGAGAAAACAATAGCACCGCTAAGCTCATCAAGCATATCATCAAGGCGAGGTGTAGGATAGCGATAACGAATTGTGATATTGTTAATCGCTCGACAATCAACACGGATGCGCCGGGTGCCATCCTTCTTTGGGACAAGTAAAACAGAAACGAGCAAGGACCGGGAGACTCACGAATGTAGCCCTTATCAAGTAATGCGTGGACTTGGCGCTGAATCTCTTTTGTTTCATCGGGATTGGTTCGGTACGGGGCGCGGTTGGGAAGCTGAGCGCCTGGGATGAGGTCAATTTGGTGTTCAATGCCACGAATGGGAGGAACACCTGGTGGTAACTCTGTCAGAAACACATCGGTATAGTCCTGCAAAAGCTTAGTAACAGCAGGGGGTATGTCCAAAGAAGGCGCATCATCGAGGGAAAACAACACATGAGAGCAGACAAGCGCATAGCAAGGCAGATTATCAGCACGTACTTCAACAAAATTAGATTTAGTGGCTAGCAAAACAGGAGCTTTTAGTTTAATTTCAGGGTGTATGTGGTTGCCGCCGGTGGGGTTTCGCTCGAGCAATGTCATCTTTTACAATCTGGTCTGGGGTCATGGGGTGAAGAATGATTTTCTTGCCCTTAAACATGAGAGAGTAATGGTTTGTGCGACCATGATGCAAGCTATCTGTATCATATTGCCAAGGCCTACCGAGGAGAAGCGAACATGCTTCCATTGGAACAATATCGCAATCAGCATAATCATGATAGGATCCCATAGAGAAATGAACACGTACTGAGCGTGTTACCTTGAGTGAGCCGTCCCTGGTTGAGCCATTGAATATGGTAGGGATGTGGATGAGGGCGCATTGGAAGAGACAACTTCTCCACCGGATCCGTGCTTGCCAAGTTGTTGCGAGTTGCCACCATCGATAATGATGCGAATGGCTCGTTCTCGCACAACGCCTTTGGTGTGGAACAAGGTATGGCGCCGATGCTTTGCTGCGGTTGTGCAACTCTGCGTGCCGAGTACGCGCCGCACAACAAGACTCTCATACTTGTCGGCGTCCGTGGCGGCCACGTGTTCTTCATTGGATCTTGCAACGTCGGTGGCAAGCATAGCATATATGGTTTCTTCGGAATCACTAGGCGAAGAATACTCACCATTGTCATGTATAATCAATGTGCGCTTGTTGGGGCAGTCTCGTAATACGTGACCAAAACCTTTACAGCGATGGCATTGAATGTCCTTGGTGCGTCCAGAGGAAGGGGTACCCTTTGTTGCTGGAAATGGCGTTGGAGTTTTTGCTGCAGCCTTGTCACGCGGGGTGCTGCGAGGCGGCGACGACGCTGCTGTTGGGGCGGAGTGGAATTACGTGGTACGACCTGCAAAAGAGTTAGCACGTGGCCTCGCGTGTCGTCCCTGGACTTCACGTTCAGCTTTACAAGCAAGATGGAATAAACGGGTAATAGTAGTGTACTCCTTATAATCAAGCACATCCTGAATTTCACGGTTTAAACCACCCAAAAAGCGTGCCATAGCAGCGTCATTTTCCTCAACTAAACCACAACGAAGCATACCGGTTGCGGCTCCCCGATAGTACTCCTCAACGAGTTTGTACCTTGCCTTAAACGCCGTAGTTTATTAAGCGAGATCACGAGCATAATATGATGGAACAAATCGTGGCGCATGAGAACTTTCAAAGCATCCCAAGTGGTAGGAATATCAGTGGGATGTTTGCTGCAATGTTCGCGCCACCAAATAGAAGCAAAATGGGTAAACTCACTAGTGGCAGCTCTAACTTGATGTTGTGCAGGAAAAGCATGACATGCAAATTTTTGATCAACAGCAAGTTCCCATTCAAGGTATGCATCAGGATCATATTTTCCATTGAATTCAGGTATAGTGAGTTTAATCTTAGAGAAAGAATCATCCTGGTTACGTACCCCACGACGAAGTCCTCGCCGGCGACGATTGGCCCGATCGTCATGCTCGGTGTCACCACCATAATTAGCGTCGCCCTGTACCTCACCAAGCTGCTGGGTCAACTCCTCAAGCCGAGTCATGATAGTGTCGAGGCCGGTGTTGGTGGTGGTTTGAGCTGTTTTCAATTCCTGGAGCGTCGTAGTGGCTTCAATTTGTGTTGTTTCAAGCTGACCAAGGCGCTCGTTGGTGACGTGAATGTCTTCAGCGAGACCATCAACTTGCAAGCGCATTTGGCGCTCAAAATGCTGTATGATGCTTTTGGTACGAGGGGAGTGTGGCAGAGCGTTGTCCTCATCTTGCTCCTCGGAGGATCCCGCCATTGTTAGTGCAAGGACAAGAAAACAAGGAACAAAATAGTATGCCCGACAGCCTAGTGGGATGTGTTTCTTAGCGGGTCGCTCAAACTAAAACCCGTTATCAAGGTCTTACACGTTCTTACCACGCCAGCAGGGGTGACCTGCAACCAGCGGTTCCACCGACGAAGCTTGGATAAAGCGATTGCCAGAGGACACAACCTGCACGCTGTAGGGATTTGTGGAGCTGTAGGAAGGCTTCACTCGAGATCAAAGGATTAGCACAAACAATCAGCAAATGTAGAGTTGAATAAGAGTGCGAAACACGTAACAAATGCTGCTGGTACCAAGTGAAACCGAAAGGAATAGATGTATGGAAGGCGGCAAAAGTGGAGAGGGCGCACCAAATACCTCTTTTTCTGATTTTTTTTATTATTTTTTTTCTTTTTTTTCTGGCTGGGAAAAGGTGGCGCACAAGATAGGAGGGTGTGTGCTTTCCAAAAATGCTGGAGAAAGATATGGGCGCACCAAGTATGGGGCTGCTTACCAAAAATGTTGGATGACAAATATGGGAGGCACCAAATGCTTGCCAAAAATGCTGGATACAGATATGGGGCGCACCAAACTGATTGTACTCCTTTTCTTTTTTTGTTTTTTTGATTCGGCACCGTGCCTCTCTCTTTTTTTTTATCACAACTTGTCGAAACAAATCAGGAGGGATGGAAGAACGTAGTATGGAGGACAGAAGAATGGTGGTGAAAGACGGAAACACAAAGAGACCAGCAACAAGTGACGCAAATGCACGCAAATTCAACAACACAAGATTACTGAATGAAGTGCAAGGCCAAAATGGTTCGGGGACAAAGGTCTAACCTGGATTTTTTTTGTGGCTTTTCTGGTGGACGATAGGACGATGAACAACTCTCAACTAAAGGGAGAAAACTCACCGATCAACCTGTAATCTGATACCACTTGATAGAGCTGGAGTGCCCGATCTTTCGGTGAGTGGGATAACTTGGATTTGTGGAGGAGGAGATTCTCACGATCCGACTACGAACGAACAGGTCGCGGCGCCTTAGCAATCGCTGAACCAACTCCAAGTGGTTATTGACCTTTGCTGGTGGCAAGGATCAACCTGAACACGAAGTTCTATTCCTGCTAGCAATCGAAGAAACAAGCAAGAACAAGATGAATGTAAAACTGAATATCATTCACTCACGAATTGGGGTTCACAATGGCTGTCCACGTGTCGCCGCCGAGCACAACTCGCATCGAAATGTTTGCACAATGGCTAAACCTATCAAAGAAAACCCAAGGGAAAAGAGGGGGCGCGGCCCCCCGGCTAAATAGGAGGAAGGAGGCGTGGGGGAGGGAGGCGCCCGGCCTCCGCCCATAAGGCGAGGGAATAGGCGACTCAATCGGCCACACATGATCTCTCCTTTCCCGATTTAGGTGGCGCGAGCACCTTCCCCGGTTATTACTTGACAAAACTAAAAATAGGTGGCGCAAAGCACCTAGACTTTATTCGGGACGGAGTTCATCATGAGCATAAGTGGCGCATGCACTTAGCAACCTTCTGGTCCTTCATTCTTCAAAATCATCACGAAGTTTAACTCTCGTGCACGAGCTCGAGTGAGTGGTCCTGGTGGCTCCTCTGCTGGTGTAGTTGGAAGAACCGTTCCCGTGTCGGGGTTGATGTCCTCATCATGTTGCCCGCAGGTCAGGGCGCGTCCCCGCCTCCGCCGACTAGAGAGAACGAAGCTGCAGCGCCGGAGGCGCCAGAGGCCGCAGCGGCCACGACCGCGCTGTCGATCGGCGGTGCGGAAGACGTGTCGACGTCTGGTTGCTGGTCCATCCCCGGCATCGGAATCATCGATCTTGACTCCACCAAGCTCCCAAGCAACAATTGGGAGATCTTTGATGCCGTAGTGGATTGTGTGTTCGCCGACCCGTCGGTTTTGGAAGCTGAGGTGCCCGGAGCTGCGACATCCGCTATCGCAGCCTCTGTCGATGTGGGGGCCTCAACCAGCGCAGCTCTCGTGCCGGACGCAGTCGTGTTGAAGTAGCCAGCGCTGTGCCAAGACGGAGATGTCGAGGGTTCCGCGCCCTCTGCCACATCAGAAGCGGTGAAGGGGGTTCTCGGAGAGTCTGTAGCCGGCATGGAGTCCGCTGTGATTGCGCCCCACTCCAGACTGCAGGAGTGGCCATGGACGTGCCCCTGCTCCAGACTGTAGAGGTGGTCATGGTCGCACCCCCACCTTCGATGGCAGGGGCGGTCGAGGAAGTTGTCGGGGCGGCAGAGCCGTCGTCCGTCCAACCCGCTTCCGCTGTCGAGGAGGAGGAGGGAGCTCCTGAGATGAGCCCGCCCGCTGTGGTCCTTCAAGAGCACCACACCCCCGAGGGCATGGCAAGAGCCGCCTCCCTGGAGATTTAGGAGGCCAGGGAGAGCTCGGGCGCGGCGCTGCCGCGAGATGTCAGAGGTAGTGACGCCCGAGTCCTCGATCTCGCTCGCGTCCCATGGACGGCGGCCTTTGAGGTCGGTGACGACGTTGAGGACGACGAGGAGGCCGCGGTGTGCAACACCCGAGCGCAAATTGGTGTGGGTGCGCCGCGCATTCGACGAGTTGATACTTCTCGCGACGTCGGTAAGTTTTCTTACCACGAACGACTTGTCTCCGATCTCCTCCGCTGTTTCGAGATGTGTGGCTTATATTTAGTTTGTCCAGGGCAGACACTCCCGACGTCTGTTCGGAGGAGGGCGCACGCTGAGAGTGAAATTCACGTGAAGTGGCCCCAATTGGAGATGCAACTAGTCGTGACTCATGTGGTCGCGGTCGCGGCGGTGGCGAGCGAGGCGTCGAAGCGAATGACTCTTGAAGCTGCCAAACAGTCCACGGAGGACTGTGCCACCGCGGCTTAGTTCGCCGCCGCCACAGCCGCGACGAAGCAGGATGCCTTGGCGACGAGGTTTGCACTCACCGAGCCCGAGATCGAGAAGCTTCGTGCGGCTGTGATGTCCACCAATGAGGCCACCGAGAGGGCCAAAACCGCCACTTCTACTGCAGAGGCCGTTGTCTGGAAGGCTGCCCAGACCGTGGCTCGGGAGAAGGCGGCACTCGAGACGAAGGTGGCGGACTTGGAGTGCGACATGGCCACCTCCGGTGTGGACCTCGCGACGGCCGACCATCAGTTCTCCCAAGTCACCAACCAGCTCCGAGTGGTCTCCGAGGAGGCGACGCGGCTGCGGGAGAGCAACGCCAAATTGTCGGAGGACCTTGAGGGTGAGTAGAGCAGGCCCTTCCTTTCACCATCTCGCTTGTCGTTTGCCTCTTGCTCATTCTGACTTGTTTCCTGGTGCTTCAGGGATGCGCGTGTACCGCGTTGGGATGACCCCGAAGCTGGCGAAGCAGCAACAAGAGCTGAACACCACCCTTCTTAAGGTCATCGAGAAGGATAGTGCGATTGGGCGCTTGTTGGAGCAGCTCGAGAGTAAGTCCAGTATCTTAGTTCTATCCTCATCTTTCCTGTGAGTCCGCCTCAACTCATCATCTTGTTCATTTTCCAGAGACCAGAGCCGAGCTCGAGCAATCCCGGATGGCTCGGGAACAGGACGCGGTGGCGTTGAACCAGGCCCGGAACGCTCAGCGTGAGTCAGAGGAGGCCCGCAAGGTGAACATTGAAGACCTGGCCAAGCTCGGAAGGGCCATCAGCATGGTCATGGCTGGGCTCGGCATGTCGCCTAGGTCGGTACTGCCCGAGACGCTTGTCGAAGAAGTCGGGCGCCTCACAGACGTGATCCGAGAGCTTGAGTGGTTGACGGCTCGGCGGGCGATACACCGAGTGCTCGCCATGTTTGAGTCGCACTACCAGGGGCTGGACCGCATGGCGCTGAGTGGCGGCTGGGCTTCTAGCATCTTCGACATGCAGTGCGATGAGCTCGAGAGAGACTACGCTTCCTTTGCCCACGACATGGCCGACACCGCCCTGAAGGACTTGGAGCTGCTGCCACAAGACGCACTAGAGGACTCGGAAAGCCCCGAGCCCTCGAATTAGATGTATCACTTTTTTATTTCATGTAATCATAAGAACAGATCACAACATTACTAATCGCGTAGTTAAGAACTTATTCAAGTTGCGTTACAGCTCGATCGTTCCCGAGCGCCCGAGGACGACTGTCGTAACGCGCAGTCGGCCTTAGAAAGTTGAGATGACTGAGCTCTACTCTGGATCCACGGTGGCGTAGGAGTTGGGAAGCTTGGCCTTCTCAAAACACTAAGGGTAACCACTCGTTCTCAGCCCCCGAGATCTTGAGAGGTTCGAGAGGTAACTTTGCGCGGTTTTGTTTTTGAAGCTGTTTTTGGACTGGGGTCCAGGCGGTCACCCGAGTGCCTTTGAAAAGAGGTTGGGCGAAGGCATAAGGACTCGGGTCGTGCTCGCAAATCTTCGCACTGTAGTCGCGGAGACGTAGGTGCTAGGAGCTTTGAATGAGCAGCAACATCTCGCCCCACGTAGGCCGTCGCCCTTACTTCTCGCAAGACCGAGTTTCCGTCAAAAAACCTTTCGCTCGTGCGATCGGTATCGACATAGTTGTCGGGATTTTTTGAAAAAACTTAAAAACCGGAAGGAGGGCATCGTGTCCTGGGTAGCCCCCGAGCAAGAAGTGTCTCTGCACAAGTGCGGGGACACTCGCTACTCAGCCTTAAAGTTGTTGCACACTCGTAAACATAGTCATCGACAAGCTTTTCGAACTCAAAGACATGTGAACAAGGCATGCAGCATCTATTTATTGATGTACGACATTCAAACAGTTACTCAAGGGTAAAACGGGCGTAGGTGTTCGATGTTCCATGCATTGGAGACGACCCTCCCATCCTCGTACTAGATCTTGTAGGTTCCGAGTTGGAGCACTTCGTGGATGATGAATGGTCCCTCCCAAGGTGGTGCGAGCTTGTGCCGATCCTTGCTGCCTTGCACTCGTCAGAAGACCAAGTCTCCGACGTGGAACTCGCGAGGGCACACGTTGCGCTTGTGGTAGCGTCGCAAGGCTTGCTGGTACTTGGCGCAGTGTAGCAGTGCCACGTCTCGCGCCTCGTCGAGTTGGTCAATCGCATCCTCAAGTGCGGTCTGGTTGCCCTCCTCGGTGTAGGCTCATACCCGTGGTCTACCATAGTCGATGTCCGTAGGTAGCACCGCTTCTGAGTCGTGCACCATAAAGAAGGGCGTGAAACCCGTTGCGCGGCATGGTGTGGTGCGCAGGCTCCACAGCACGGACGGTAGCTTGGCCACCCACCTTGCCCGGAACTTCTCGAGTCGTTTAAAGATGCGTGGCTTCAGCCCTTATAAGATCATGTCGTTCGCCCTCTCGACTTGTTCGTTCGTCTTCGGGTGGGCTACGACCGAACAGTCCACACGGATATGGTTGTCGTCGCAGAAGCTGAGGAATTTCTTCCCCATGAATTGGGTGCCATTGTCGGTGATGATCGTGTTGAGTATGCCGAAGTGGTAGATGATGTCGGTGAAGAAGGATACCGCCTCCTCAGAACAGATGTTGACGATGGGTCGGTCCTCGATCCACTAAGAGAACTTGTCGACTGCCACGAGGAGATGCGTGAAGCCCTCGGGCGCTTGTCGGAGTGGCCCCACCATGTCAAGGTGCCACACAACGAAAGGCCACGTGATGGGGATGGTCTGGAGCGCTTGCGCCGGGAGATGGGTTTGTCGAGCGTAGAACTGGCAGCCTCGCACCACCGTACAATGTCCTTGGAGTCGGCCACCGCTGTGGTCTAGTAGAATCCTTGTCGGAAAGCCTTTCCGACAAGTGTTCTCGGGCCTGCGTGATGACCGCAGGTTCCTGCGTGGATCTCTCATAGCAACTTGCGGTCTTGATCTCTGAGGATGCAGTGCATGAGTACGCCAGCAACCCCTCATTTGTAGAGTTCGCCCTCGAATGAGGATGAACGCCTTTGCTCGTTGCGCGATGCGTCGAGCCTCTGTTTGGTCGGAGGGCAGTTTCCCTTCGATAAGCCACTCAAGGATCGGGAACCGCCAGTCGGGATCTTCAAGATTCAGCTCGGGTGGTTGATCAATTGCCATGACTTTGGGTTCTTCTTCCTCTGCGGCTTCTACCCCTCTGCTCGAACAGAGGGGGCATGTTGATCACTCGCAAAGACTTCGTGAGGCACCGGACCTCGACTAGATGCGATCTTTGCGAGTACGTCAGCAGCCTTGTTGTAGTCGCGCAGTACATGATGAAGCTCGAGCCTGAAGAACTTGTCTTCTAGATCACATACAGCTTGGCAGTACACTGCCATCTTCGGGTCCACGCAGTTCTTGTCCTTCATGACCTGATCCACGACCAGCTCGGAGTCCCCCTGATCTCAAGGCGTTTGATCCCAAGCTCAACAGTTATTCGAAGGCCGTTGATTAGTGCTTCGTACTCAGCGGTGTTTTTTGATACTCGGAAGTGTAGTCGCACCAAGTACTCCATACGCACGCCCATAGGCGAGATGAAGACCAGGCCTACCGCGGCTCCTCCTTCATGACCGAGCCATCGAAATACATGATCCACGTCTCGTGCTCGATCGGTGCCGGAGGTGTTTGGATCTTTGTCCACTCAGCAATGAACTCTGAGTACTTGGGACTTGATGGCGTTGCGTGGTGCATACGATATGTTCTGCCCCATCAACTCGAGCACCCACTTGGCGATTCTCCCTTCGGCCTCAGGGTTCTGAATGACTTCCCAGAGCGGGTACTTGGACACCACGGTGATGGGGTGCATCGAAGTAGTGTCACGAGCTTCTGCATCTGCGAGTATCACATCTTGGAGTCGGAAAGTACCTCGCCAACGAAGTACACAGGTCGTTGCACTTTCTGTGACCTTCCGGGCTCTTCTCGCTCAACCACCAACGCAGCGCTGACCACCTGAGTTGTCGCAGAAATGTATAGGAGCATCGACTCTTCAAAGGTCGGAGCTGTGAGGATGGGTGGGCTCTTGAGCATGTCTTTGAGCGAGTCGAGCACCTCTTGTGCTTCGGGTGTCCACGTGAACTGGTCGGACTTCTTCTTGAGCTTATACAGCGGCAGGTTGCGCTCTCCAAGTCGTGCTATATATGAAGCGGCTCAGAGCTGCGAGGCAGCCCGTGACGTGTTGTACGCCTTTTAGGTTCTTGATTAGCCCCATGTCCATGATGGTAGAGATCTTCTCAGGGTTCGCCTCAATGCCGTGTTCCGACACGACAAAGCCAAGGAGCATACCCCTTGGAACCCTGAAAACGCATTTCTCGGGATTCAGCTTTACCCCATGCTGTCGCAGCTTTGCAAAGACCTCGGTAAGGTTAGGAACCAGATCCCCGGTCTTCTTCGACTTGACCACGATGTCATCGACATATGCTTCGATTATGCGTCCTATCAACTCCCCGAAGACACGCCACATGCATCGTTAGAACGTAGAGCCCACGTTCTTGAGACCGAAGGGCATTGTCTTGTAACAATACGCGCCGAATGGAGTGATGAACGAGGTTGTGAGTTGGTCCGCTATGCACATCGCTATCTGGTGGTACCCGGAGTACGCATCGAGAAAACAGAGGGTTTCGCACCCTGCTGTCGAATCGACTACCTGATCTATGCGAGGCAAAGGAAACGGATCCTTGGGACATGCCTTGTTAAGGCCCGTGTAGTCAACACACATCCTCCATTTCTTATTCTTCTTCTTTACAAGTACAGGGTTAGCAAGCCACTCGGGGTGGAATACTTCTCGGATGAACCCTGCAATAAGGAGCTTTTTGATCTCCTCGTTGATCGCCTTGCACTTCTCGTCGTTGAAGCGGTGAAGGCGTTGCTTTACCAGTTTCGAAGATGAGGGTTTTGGTGCGAAAGTTTCGCAAGTCCCTGAATGTGACGGGCAGATTGATCTGCCCGATGGGGAGGGCTCCATTCCGGGGACGACCCCGTGGAACGGTGCGGTCGACGGCTACAGCTGGGACCGCAGGATGCCCATGTTGATGCCGCTTCCCCCATCCATCAGGACCTTGTGGATCCTTTGGGACTTGAATAGGGGAGCTACCACTAGTGGATAGGATCCTGGTTGAGGCACGTGGTCGAGATGGTCCTTGCGGTCGAAGGTTATCGGAACCTTCGACCACTTTAGGTAGGACGGCTTCACGGTGTCGGCGTTGAAGACTTCTCGTCGTATGAGCTTCTCGCGCGCACCTTGAGGGTCTCACCGGAGATCCGCCAAAGATCATGTGATCTGTGTCCGTCTTCACCCGGGTACATAGCCCCCGCGCCGTCATCATTGTCGGGGGGTGACCCTACCTTCTTGGGTGGATCCGCCGCTCTTGGCTTAAGGGTGGCGTTGACGTAGTTCTTAATGAGTCGGCAATCCTTGAGCGAAAGCTTGACTGGGACTTCGTGGTGCGGGCACGGCGCATCCAGGAGCTTCTCGAAGTGGTCCTTGGGCAGACCGGGCTTGGCTGGGTTGGGTTGCCCTTGGGGCGTGACGCCTTGCACTCCACCGCCGCGACCAGGTTGTCGTCTCGGCGGCGCTTGTCGTTCTTCTTATTCTTTTTGAAGCGCGAGGAGGTTCCTTCGCCGTGGTCCACGACCTGTTTCCCCTTGCCCTAAGGGTTGTTGAGCGTTGCAGCGACCACTTCCTCGTCGTCAGCATTGTTGCTCGCGATGTCGAGGAGCTCCCGAGTCATACGAGGCATGCGACGTCCGAGTCGATGAATAAGGGAGGTACAGATCATGTCGTTCTGGAACGCCGAGATGGCGTCGTTGTCGGTCGCGCTGGGAAGTTCGATGCAGCGCTTGGAGAAGTGTCGGATGTACTCGCGCAAGCTCTCTCCCGGCTGCTGCTTGCAGTTGCGCAGCTCCCATTGCTTGCCAGGGCGCGTGTACGTGCCCTGGAAGTTCTCGACAAAAACTCAGCGCAGGTCGGTCCAGCCGTTGATCTTGTCGCGTGGCAGGTGCTTGAGCCACGTACGTGCAGAGTCACCGAGGTAGAGCGGCAGGTTCTTGATAATGAAGAGGTCGTCCGTCGCTCCCTACCCCCCCCCCCCCCCCCGCGTGACACGCGAGCCGGTAGTCCTCGAGCCACATGCTGGGGTTGGCATCCCTGTTGTACCTGGGTACGTTGGTCAGAGCTCCGAAATGCAAGGGAAACCTCGCGTCCCAGATGCTCTGACCAAAGGCTCACGGTGTAACAACCCGGGTTTTCGGTGAGGAAAACCCGACTCCCTGTACCCTTGTGATAGTCCCTGGATTGGTAGCTATCACGTACAGAACTCATTACAGAATAATATCATTTCCATACAACGAAATCAGAGTACAAAACATAATATTTACAACCGAAACATCTCGGTATACGAATTTAGTACAAGCCCCTTGGGCTAAGTGACAAGTAGAAATCCTGCGTAGCGGTAGCTAGGGCTTCAAGTCTTCATCTTCAGTCTTCACCACAGGCATCCTTGAGCGAAGCAACGCAACCCTTCCTTCATGGATTCCCCGAACCCGGACTCTCAATCCAAGTCCAATCCTGCACACTCACAAAACTATCCCCAAGGAATGGGATAGGTTCACGTCACCGACTGTATGCAGCTTTAAGTGGCCTATCTCTAAAGGGTAAGAAAAGTGACAAGGTAGAAGCTCAGGTTTCCTATGCAGCAGCAGCAAATAAATAGAAAACATCTCCATATCAGTCCCAAACCATACTCTCAAACACAGCTCGGAACCACCTGGTACCCCAGGGCCCCGTCTCCTCGTCCTATCTCCATCTAGGGTCGATGCGAGAACTTCCTCTCCTCGCACCTCAATGATTGCAATCGGATCGACGAGGTAGAGGGAGCCACTCTCCTCCAGCCGACTGTAACCACGGCTCACCACACTCTCAACTACAGTGGGAGGTAGAAATCCCAAAACATGAGGAACGAACATGTCTTCAAGGTTTGTCCATGACCGAGGACGCGGCTATACGTATAGATCGAACAACTCGCGAGCGTGTACACCCGTACCCAACCCGGATGGAATCCAGGCGGTAGCTAGTCGACCGAACCCACCCAACCGTGCCGAACTCTCGGTAGTTACGGTCCCATCCCCGCATCCGGCCCTCAAAACGATCCCCCCCCCCCCCGCGGGGGGATTGCACCGAACCGTGAAATACCCCCGTGTGGGCACACGGGAGTCGCTCTGAGAGGGTGGTCTCACCTCCACCGCTCCCCCACTGATACCCCGCTATCCTCCTAAGCAGGTATGGTTCCGCACTTGCCGAGCTCAACTCGGCCCTAACCCCATGCTCAGCGAGGTGGTGTGTACGAAAGTCCTATCGACAAGTTGATCCACTCGGTTTCAGACCGGGGCAAGCTCATGTCCTCCATCCGCAGTTAAAACACCGACACCTGTGCTCCGAAAATCGTAAAAGTGGGAATGCACTGAGGAGTGCACCCTCATCCCCGATCCCAGATCGGTTGTTTCGAGCTCACCCCCGCCAAAGTACCCAAAACGCCTTCTCCTGCCGGTTTTACCCCACGCACGCCAAGAACCACTATTCCCAACCCAACACATGCATCGCGAAGCTCAGCGTATATACACGCTTATACACATATATAGTAGTAGGACAATCAAGGACAAGATAATTTAAGAAGGCAGTGCAAGGTTCATCATCATCATGCATTTAAAGTAAAGCGCTAGCATTCTACATGGCAATGCCTAATAGGTATTTCAGAATCTGTCGGGCGTGAACACCTGTGTGCAAGTAGTTGTCGAAGTTTCCGTAGTTGTACTTGATCTTCTGGCTCGACTCCTCAGCTCCGGGAATTCCTAGATTCGCATGTATAAATAAACACGTTGTCTAGATGCAAATAACTCCAAAGAGAAGCAATAAAGAACCAAATAACTCCAAACACTAGTCTAACGGGTGCTTCATGATTTTAGAGGAATAAAGGAACTGATTTCATATTTTTCTAAGGTAGGATCAATTTATTATTAATTTTCAAATAAAGAAATATTTTATGAATTTAGTTAATTGTGATAAAGCACGAAAAACACAAGTCAGGGGGGTTAGGAAACCAGAAGCTAGGTTTGGGTTGGTCAGCAAGGTAAGTTGACGAGTCAACGATCTTTGTTGACCAAGTCAAAGGGAAAGATCAAAGGTCAACCGGAACCCCACAAGTCACCCTGTGGGTCCCGTATGCCAGATGAGATCAGGTTGGGTAGTTAGCGGCCTCACATGTTAGTGGAACCCAACGGTAAGTCCATATGTCCCTTGGTCAGGATGGAGAGATCGTGCAGGATTGATCAGCTAGAAGAGATGTGTGGTTAAGAGACTCGGCTCAAGCTGGAACACGACAGAGGTGTGACATGGTCGACCGCTTGGTTAGCGCACGCGCCGTGCACGATGAAGTTGTGACACAGTCGCGGCGATAGGTATGGCCGGGACTTGAAGGATATATAGAGAACATGCACCTGGTGCTAAGATTAAGGCTTGGCGGAAAAAGGGTAAGTGTTGCTGCTCACCAAGCAACACCCAAGCAGGAAAGGTAAGGAGTTAAGGCTAGATAGCACATACATGACTGCTACAGCTTGCTTGACCGACTGCACACAACTATCGTAGATTATCTGTTAGCTTGCTACAAGATAATTGCATGGCTGGAGTGTGGCATGGCCGATGGTTTAGTAGCATTAACACCTAGGAACGTGCTCACTAGCTACAGGAAGGCAGAACATGCTAACATCGCATGGTGCAGCCAGGATTAAAATCCATGGATGATTTAATTAGTACGTGCAATGTCTTCCAACGCTTACGCCTGCTGCTGCTTAATCGCTTGTGGACTGGACACGAGCTGGCAATAAAGTAGGGGTTGAGTAGGTGTGGATAGAGACCTCACAGGTATGCAAAGGTTCAGTTAGAGCTTCAAACTGAACTAGCACCTAGCTGATTTAAAACACATGGTCAACCTAGGACTAGCAAGCAGACATGGCCTTGTTCAGAACATGTAGCTGCTAGGCATGCATGACCGTGTCCTGAGCACAAGCTAGGAAGCACTCCAGCTTTAGCAGATTAGAGCCTTGGCACACTGCTCGATAGCGAGCAATGCACATGAAAGAAAGATTAAGGATCCTGGTTAAACTATCAAACATATATGGCTTGGAAGAAAACATTAGATGGCTCACTTGCAAGCCTGTTCCGGCTGTAGCTTCATGGTGTGGAAAAGATTGGCCACGAGCGAGATTGATCAAAAGGCGGCCGCTAGCTTGCCGATCCGCGTGCTTTGATTAGAGGAGAACAAAAACTGCTGGTGGTAGCTTGCACACCAAGGGCCGACACCAGAAATCAGGGAGATGCTGCTGCCGGCTGATTTTATGTTTTTGGAGAAGGGATTGGATTCAAGCTGCTAGTTCTTGCAGTAGACATAATTCAGAGACGGTGTTGGTGGTTGTTCTTGCTTGGTAGATAAGAAGAGGTGGGTTGCTGAAGATTTTATTTGGAGAAATGAGAGAGAGAAATGTTGTTGTTGGCTATTTTGGGAAAGGGGAGAGGAGAGATGCGACTGGGCGGTGTTGGCGGTGGCATCGTGAGGAAGATGAACTCCCATCTAGTTAGGCTCGCCATGGAAGAGGAGGGAAAAGTTCGGGCTGCTGCTAGCTGATTGACTTGATTGGGGAAAAGAAAGGATATTACTGCAGCTTGCTTATTGCTGCCCGATGGGAGAAAAGAGGAGGCCCAAAATTATGCGGGTGGCTTGCTCATGCAGATCATGGCCGGGAAAAAGGCTGCTAGTTGTGGAAGAGGAGCAGAAGAAGAAAATAGTTGGCTGCTGCAGCTTGTTGATCAGAGAAAGAAGCACTAGTGGGATCTTGTGATTCGAAAGGAAAGAAAAATGCAAGGATGGAGCTGCGGATTGGGAACAATTAGAAAGCTTGCTGCTTTGATTTGCTTTGGCTTTGAGAAAGAAAGATGGCTGCTGGCTACTTTGCATCTTGCGTGAGAGAGAAGAGTGGTGGCGGCTTGCTGGTGCACCCTCCTGGATTTGTAGCTGTTGCTGGTGCTTGTTTTAAGGGAGGAGCAGAGGAGTAGAGATGATTGAGAGGGGTCGTGGCTGTTGTCTTGCTTTAGTGGAAGAAGAAAAGGAATCGGCGGCTTGTTACTTGGGATATGGAGAAAAGAGAGAAGGGTTGCGCGGTGCTTTGCTTGGATTTCAGCTCCTACTACCGGTTCTTGCGGGAATCGCGAGAAGATAGGAAGGCGACAAAGTCGCTAGTCCTTGCGATGCAAGATCAGAGCAGCAAGTCTGTTGTTTGCTTGCTGACCAGAGAGAGAGCAAAGTGGTTGCTGCTTCACTTTGGATCTCGCGACGGGGGAGAACCAAAGGGAAGAGAGCAGAGGCAAGGAGAGGCTGGTGGCGGTGGAACAGAGCAGGTCCGCGTCGAAGTTGGGATGGCCAGTTCCTAGCAACGGCGCGGCGGTAACGGCTTGGTGCGGCTCGAGCTCCGCGGCGTTGTGGCTCGGGTACCCGTGGCGGTGTGGCAGCTTGCTAGCGAGGGAGTGCATGCGCGTGAATGTGCACGGACACACGGCTGCAAATAGATGCACCCGGTGTCGAGCAACGACCAAACGGTGGCGGCTCAGCGCGGCGGAGGTTGACAAAGGTGGCGCACCACGCGGCGGGGACGCCATCTTGCGAACAGAGGAGCACGGTCGGGAACGGCTTGCCCAGCGGTGGTTTGGCCGCGAGGCAAGGTCTCGGCCGTCATGGTGGAAAACAGGGGAAACGCGACAGCGCGGCGGAGGTGCCCAACGCCGGCAAGGTATCACGCGTGCGAGCGCGTGGACGTGTGTGTGAGCGCGCGGGCGCGCTCATTCGGCCAGGATGGCGTGCGCATGATCGAGGGCGGGCACCAGCTTGGCATGGTGCTTGCGTGCTCAGGCAGGAAGGTCGCCCTCGGCGGAGGGGGACGGGGGTGCGGCGCGACGAGGTGGGGGCGACGGCGGCGAGTACTGGGTGTCTGCGCCGGTGTGCTCGCCCACTCGCACGTGCGCGCGCGGGCACAGGTTAAGCAGATAGGGCAGGGCTCAGCCCCCCGGGTGCCTGTGTGCTTGTGCGTGGTGATTTGGTCAGGAAGATAGAGATTTGGCCCGGCGGTGGTGTGCACGGGCCTGTGTGCGCCAGCGACGAATCGCGGCGCGAGCAACGCCCCAGGTGGCGAGGGACGGCTCGACGGCATCAGCGTCCTAGCTCGCCGCGGGTGTGTGTGACCAAGAGCCCGTGCCCAGAAAAGGCATGACTTTGGGGAAAACCTCGGGTGCGTTCCATGGCGACGGGACAAAGAAAGGATGGCAAGCGGCAGGGCGCACGCGCGGACGGCAGCGGCACCTGCAAATCGACTGGCTCGGCTCGATGGCCGGCTCTCAAGTGACAGCGAGTCTGCTCGGCGGCGCAAAGCAGGCGCGGTCCAACAGCGGGCACTCAAGGCCCGACGAGCACACCAGGCTCGTTCCAGCCACGGCTCGAAGGCCGGGTCCGCAGCAAGGTGAATGGGGTCGAGGGCTCACCTTGCGCTTCTGGACGCCACAGCAGGACGGTGGTGACGGGCTCGACGAAGGGGGAGGCAAAACGGTACATGGCGGCTGTTCAACACCGCAGCGACGTCCAAGCATTTCATCGAGCAGGTAGAGAACGAGGTGGAAGGCATGTCGTGGTCGAAGAAAGGCAGCGGCTTGGTGGCGTGGCACGGCAAGGCGATGCTCCCGGTCCTGGCGTCGAGGTCCAGCCTTCCCCCGCCTCCTGCGCCTCCCTCCTCCACGGACAGCAGGCCGGCGGCTCCAGGATGGGCGTCACGGCGCCGACGGCCGCGGCTCCTCGACGCACCCCGGTCACAGCCTCCCCGGCGGCGCTCCACTCTCTCCACTCCCTTCTTCTTCCCCCTCCTTCCTCCCTTCTCTGGTGGCGGCGAAATTGGGGGGAAAATCCCCATGGGCGGCGCGGTACAGGGAGATGAGGATGGGGGTTCGATTTATAGGGCGGCGCTAGGGTTCCGGGCAAATGGATGGACGGCGGGCAATCCTTAGCATCTGTGCCTCGGCCACGTGGCAGGCATCCCGCGGTGCAGGCGCAGTGGGGCGGCGGCCATGGGGGCGCGGCGCCCTGCCCCCACGATGCCGTCACAGGGAAGACGCAGAGAGAAAGGGAAAAGGTGAGGGAAAGAAGGGGCTGACCGGCGGGCCCCACATGTAAGTCGCGGCGGTGGCGTGGTAGGTGGTAAGAAGGCCGCTAGGCCAAAAGGCTAGGTGGGCTGTGGCTAGGCGACCCATAGAGAGTAGCTCGAGGTGCTCTAGAGGACTTAGTGCACTGAGTTGAGGCCCAAGGTGCAAAGGTTCCTTTCCTATTTTCTTAAACCTTAGCTCCTAATTAAACTATGATTCGAATTTGAATTAGAATTCAAATTTGAATCTCACACAATTAAGATGCAAAATAAATCCCATAAAACTCCAAGGTTCTCACACTAGCAAATTATAATTCCTAAATTTATGTTTTTGCTCAACTTAAATCTAAGATTTTCAGGGGAGGATCATAGAAGACATCCTTATATTTTAATTATGCACTCAATTTCAAATCGAAATTTTGAAATCCACATTTTTGCAAATATGAACATTCCGAGAAAATTCCAGGATGTTACAGAACTCCCCCCTCAAAAGAATCTCGTCCTCGAGATTAAAGCGTCACTAGTACACTGGAGGTACCAATCGTCTTTAAGTTGCGTACGAGCTTCGAGCATCTTCACCTTCATTGTAGTTGTTTTCTGGTCATTGCCCTTACTATACTCTCAACCAAAGAAAATCTCCGGAAACTAAAAATTGTTCCAAGGTAAGGTTGATCTTGATCTCCATCTCTTGAGCTTGATGTCTTCGCTTGAGTATACTTGAGGTTCCAACTCAAGTACTCTCTAATCCAAGGTAGTAACTTGATTTCGAACTGCATGAGGTGGCTTATCCAAAATCTTGACCTCATTTTGCAGTGTCGTCCTCCCCTTCTTCAATTGGGTAGGCATGTCTCCTCCTTTTGGGTTTTCACAGTGATCGTTAGGCCAATAACCTCGAAAGCATTACTAAGTGGTGGTCTTTCCCTATGAAGGGTAGCACTCGGGTTACCTATTCTAGGAGTCAGGTACAAGCATGAAAATATTCTCTATTATATAATCCTACACTCAATAATAAGAACCATAAGATCCATTAAAAACCAATCACTCAGGCATTCAAAGCATTATAGATAGTGCTATCTCAAGGTTGGCTCATAACCGTTGAGATCTCGCACACTAATCCGTCTATTTACTTCGTGGCAAGTCAAACAAGGTAGGCTCTACTTTTAGTGGTTCAAGGTATTCCCATGCCATCCAAACTATCCTCAGTCTCATTCTAACTAGTCCATGTAAGAAATTGCTTCAACGGAGGAAAGATAGAGTTTTTTTTCAAAGTAGGGGAGGTATATTTCAAATAATTCAAGGGGTATATATAAAATAGAGTGTACAGAATGTTCCTAAGCTATCGACCAAACTAAGGTTGCGTGCTACGGTCAAGTACGGCTCTGATACCACCTGTAACAACCCGGGTTTTCGGTGAGAAAAACCCGACTCCCTGTACCCTTGTGATAGTCCCTGGATCGGTAGCTATCACGTACAGAACTCATTACAGAATAATATCATTTCCATACAACGAAATCAGAGTACAAAACAACTAAATTCATAAAATATTTCTTTATTTGAAAATCAATAATAAATTGATCCTACCTTAGAAAAATATGAAATCAGGTCCTTTATTCCTCTAAAATCATGAAGCACCCGTTAGACTAGTGTTTGGAGTTATTTGGTTCTTTATTGCTTCTCTTTGGAGTTATTTGCATCTAGACAATGTGTTTATTTATACATGCGAATCTAGGAATTCCCGGAGCTGAGGAGTCGAGCCAGAAGATCAAGTACAACTACGGAAACTTTGACGACTACTTGCACACAGGTGTTCACGCCGGACAGATTCTGAAATACCTATTAGGCATTGCTATGTAGAATGCTAGCGCTTTACTTTAAATGCATGATGATGATGAACCTTGCACTGCCTTCTTAAATTATCCTGTCCTTGATTGTCCTACTACTATATATGTGTATAAGCGTGTATATACACTGAGCTTCGCGATGCATGTGTTGGGTTGGGAATAGTGGTTCTTGGCGTGCGTGGGGTAAAACCGGCAGGAGAAGGCGTTTTGGGTACTTTGGCGGGGGTGAGCTCGAAACAACCGATCTGGGATCGGGGATGAGGGTGCACTCCTCAGTGCATTCCCACTTTTACGATTTTCGAAGCACAGGTGTCGGGGTTTTAACTGCGGATGGAGGACATGACCTTGCCCCGGTCTGAAACCGAGTGGATCAACTTGTCGATAGGACTTTCGTACACACCACCTCACCGAGCGTGGGGTTAGGGCCGAGTTGAGCTCGGCAAGTGCGGAACCATACCTGCTTAGGAGGATAGCGGGGTATCAGTGGGGGAGCGGTGGAGGTGAGACCACCCTCTCAGAGCGACTCCCGTGTGGCCACACGGGGGCATTTCACAATTCCGGTGCAATCCCCACTGCGGGGGGGATCGTTTTGAGGGCCGGATGCAGGATGGGACCGTAACTACCGAGAGTTCGCACGGTTGGGTGGGTTCAGTCGACTAGCTACCGGCTGGATTCCATCCCGGGTTGGGTACAGGTGTACACGCTCTGCAGAGTTGTTCGATCTATACGTATAGCCGCGTCCTCGGTCATGGACAAACCTTGAAGACATGTTCGTTCCTCATGTTTTGGGATTTCTACCTCCCACTGTAGTTGAGAGTGTGGTGAGCCGTGGTTACAGTCGGCTAGAGGAGAGCGGCTCCCTCTACCTCGTCGATCCGATTGCAATTATTGAGGTGCGAGGAGAGGAAGTTCTTGCATCGACCCTAGATGGAGATAGGACGAGGAGACGGGGCCCTGGGGTACAAGGTGGTTCCGAGCTGTGTTTGAGAGTATGGTTTGGGACTGATATGGAGATGTTTTCTATTTATTTGTTGCTGCTGCATAGGAAACCTGAGCTTCTACCTTGTCACTTTTCTTACCCTTTAGAGATAGGCCACTTAAAGTTGCATACAGTCGGTGACGTGAACCTATCCCGTTCCTTGGGGATAGTTTTGTGAGTGTGCAGGATTGGACTTGGATTGAGAGTCCGGGTTCGGGGAATCCATGAAGGAAGGGTTGCGTTGCTTCGCTCAAGGATGCCTGTGGTGAAGACTGAAGATGAAGACTTGAAGCCCTAGCTGCCGCTACGCTGGATTTCTTCTTGTCGCTTAGCCCAAGGGGCTTGTACTAAATTCGTATACCGAGATGTTTCGTTGTATAGAAATGATATTATTCTGTAATGAGTTCTGTACGTGATAGCTACCGATCCAGGGACTATCACAAGGGTACAGGGAGTCGGGTTTTCCTCACCGAAAACCCGGGTTGTTACAGGTGGTATCAGGGTAGGTTCGCGTTGAAGTTGGAGTGGCCAGTTCCGAGCAACGGTGCGGCGGTAACGGCTTGGTGCGACTCGAGCTCCGTGGCGTTGCGGCTGGGGTACCCGTGGCAGCGTGGCAGCTCCCTAGCGAGGGAGTGCATGCTCGTGAATGTGCACGGACACACGGCTGCAAACAAATGCACCCGGTGTCGAGCAACGACCAAACGGTGGCGGCTCAGCGCGGCGGAGGTCGACAAAGGTGGCGCACCACACGGCGGGGACGCCATCTTGCGAACGGAGGAGCACGGTCGGGAACGGCTTGCCCAGCGGTGGTTTGGCCGCGAGGCAAGGTCTCGGCCGTCATGGTGGAAAACAGGGGAAACGCGACAGCACGGCGGAGGTCCCCAACGCCGGCGAGGTATCACGCGTGCGAGCGCGTGGACATGTGTGCGTGAGCGCGTGGGCGCGCTCATTCGGCCAGGATGGCGTGCGCATGATCGAAGGCGGGCACCAGCTTGGCATGGTGCTCGCGCGCCCAGGCAGGAAGGTCGCCCTCGGCGTAGGGGACAGGGTGCGGCGCGATGAGGTGGGGCAACGGCGGCGAGTATTGGGTGTCTGCGCCGGTGTGCTCGCCCACTCGCATGTGTGCGCGGGGGCACAGGTTAAGCAAATAGGGCAGGGCTCAGCCCCCCGGGTGCCTGTGGGCTTGTGCGTGGTGGTTTGGTCAGGAAGACGGAGATTTGGCCCGGCGGTGGTGTGCACGGGCCTATGTGCGCCAGCGACGAATCGCGGCGGGAGCAACACCCCAGGTGGCGAGGGACGACTCGACGGCATCAGCGTCCTAGCTCGCCGCGGGTGTGTGTGACCAAGAGCCCGTGCCCAGAAAAGGCATGACTTTGGGGAAAACCTCGGGTGCGTGCCATGGCCATGGGACAAAGAAAGGATGGCAAGTGGTGGGGCGCGCGCGGGCGGCGGCGGCACCTGCAAATCGACCGGCTCGGCTCGATGGCCGGCTCTCAAGCGACGGCGGGTCCGCGCGCGCGCGCGAAGCGGCGCGGTCCAACGACCGTGCACTCAAGACCCGACAAGCACACCGTGCTCGTTCCAGCCACGGCTCGAAGGCCGGGTCCACAGCAAGGTGAAGGGGGTCGAGGGCTCACCTTGCGCTTCTGGACGCGACAGCAGGACGGTGGTGACGAGCTCAAGGAAGGGGGAGGCAGAGCGGTACATGGCGGCTGTTCAGCACCGCAGCGACGTCCAAGCATTTCATCGAGCAGGTAGAGAACGAGGTGGAAGGCCTGTCGTGGTCGAAGAAAGGCAGCGGCTTGGTGGCGTGGCACGGCAAGGTAATGCTCCCGGTCCTGGCGTTGAGGTCCAGCCTTCCCCCGCCTCCTGCGCCTCCCTCCTCCACGGCAGCAGCCCGGCGGCTCCAGGATGGGCGTCACGGCGCCGACGGCCGTGGCTCCTCGGCGCGCGCCTCGCGCACCGCCCTCCCCGGGCCGGCGCTCCACTCTCTCCCCTCCCTTATTCTTCCCCCTTCTTCCTCCCTTCTCTGGTGGCGGCGAAATTGGGGGGGGGAATCCCCATGGGCAGCGCGGTACAGGGAGATGAGGATGGGGGTTCGATTTATAGGGCAGCGCTAGGGTTCCGGGCAAATGGATGGACGGCGGGCGATCCTTGGCATCCGTGCCTCGGCCACGTGGCGGGCATCCCGCGGTGCAGGCGCAGTGGGGCGGCGGCCATGGGGGCGCGGCGCGCTGCCCCCACGATGCCGTCATGGGGAAGACGCAGAGGGAAAGGGAAAAGGTGAGGGAAAGAAGGGGCTGACCGGCGGGCCCCACATGTAAGTCGCAGCGGTGGCATGGTAGGTGGTAAGAAGGCCGCCAGGCCAAAAGGCCAGGTAGGCTGCGGCTAGGCGACCCAGAGAGAGCAGCTCGAGGTGCTCTAGAGGACTTAGTGCACTGAGTTGAGGCCCAAGGTGCAAAGGTTTCTTTCCTATTTTCTTAAACCTTAGCTCCTAATTAAACTATGATTCGAATTTGAATTAGAAATCAAATTTGAATCCCACACAATTAAGATGCAAAATAAATCCCAAAAAACTCCAAGGTTCTCACACTAGCAAATTATAATTCCTAAATTTATGTTTTTGCTCAACTTAAATCTAAGATTTTCAGGGGAGGATCATAGAAGACATCCTTATATTTTAATTATGCACTCAATTTCAAATCGACATTTTGAAATCCACATTTTTGCAAATATTAACATTCCGAGAAAATTCCAGGATGTTACACGCGGACCCCTCTAGTTCGGGGACCAGCTGCGGTCACTGTCGTCGTCGCTGTCGTGGCGTCGCTCGCGTCCTCAGTCGTCGTGGTGGCGCGAGGGGTTGTCGCGGTGGTTGTCGATGCTTTTGGCCCATTGACGGGCCTCGATGGTGTTCCGTGCGTCACGATTAGGCCTGAGCCGACTCTTAACCGCTGACGCCGTGGCCCCGCCCCCTTCCCCGCGGTCCCGATGCTAAGAGGGAGGCGGGTTCGGGCCATGCGCGGATGGTACTCTTGCTCGCCCACGCTCCGAACGCTGGCGTGAAGCGGAGCTTTCCGCTTGCTGTGCCGCTGCTGCCTTGAGTAGCGCCTTCAGCTGCTGACGCACATGTCTCTCCTCGGAGGTTGCTGCCTCTGGACAGCTGCGCAACAACATGGCTGCAGCGGCGAGGTTCTGTGACGCCCGCCTGAAGAGTGGCGGGGCGTTAGCGTCGGCGTTGGCCTCGACGTTAGCGCCCTCATTGGCGCGTCGGTCGTTGTTGTGCATTCGTCCCTTGGCCGGCGGCATCGGTGCGCGGGCTCGAGGTTGTTCAGCGGCTGGGCGGCACTCCCGCCGCTCGTCGTTCCCCTCGCGGGGCTGCTCCTGCACTGGAACATCTTGTGCATGCTGTCGGTCGCGGGGCTCTAGATCCAACCCAGCTCCTGGTGAAGAATGGCCAGCTCTTCGTCGAGCTGGCACTTAGCCTCCACAAGCTCGTCGAGTCGCGCTTGTCGTTAGGCGTCAGTGGCGCTGTGACGCGGTGCCAGCTCCGGGTTAGAGCTGCTCGAGGCCGATGCTATGCAGACGTTGCACTCGCGCGTGGGGTCGTGCCGCCACATGGTCGGTGTCCTCCGGATCATCGCAGAGCTAGAGGCGGCGTCGGTCGTGCGCAAGTTGTTGACATAGGCCGTCACCGGGTCGTCCGGGAGGCCGGGCTGTCCACGGGGGTACATCGCGGTGTACCGTTCCATGAACTCCCCCAAGCAAGCAGCTCGGCTCCGCTTGCCTGAAAAGCGAGGTCGGTGAGGTAGTAGGCGGCGAGCCTAAAACACTCTTGTGTTGGGTTTGGCCCCAACATGCCGATGATTGTCTCGTCCGAGAAGCCTCAGACGAAAGCTTCACGTCCCGTAGCCCCCCGTCAAGACGTTGGGACGAGGTGGCCGGGCGAAGGTACGCCCGGCGACGAACTCCGCCGGCCTGGTGTAGACGAAGCCGAGGGAGCCGAAGCGCAAGGTGTCCCCAGCGGTCAATGGAACCCTGCGGCCCTCCATCCGATCCGCTGGTGAAGTTCGTCGAGACACATGATGTGCCCCTACGTGACGCACCAACTGTCACGGTTCTCTACCACCGGATAGTACATTTGTATAGATTGTGCGTCGGGTTCGGATGGTTAGCACAAGAGACAACAGGATTTATACTGGTTCGGGCCTCCGAGGAGTAATACCCTACGTCCAGTGTCGAGCGGCCGTGTTCCTGTGCTAGGGTTGTTTGTAGTAGGGGCTACAAACTGGTCGGAGAGGGTGTCGGACCCAAGTCCCTTGGAATGAGGTTCGGTTTGTAGGATGTCTAACCCTTGTAATGGTTGCCCTCCTCTCCCTTCGCGCGTCGCTATCCGTCAGGATGTATTGAAGTGGAGGCATGCCGCCTTGTCGCGAGAACCGCCGCGTGGCCGGGCAGGGCTATTCATTCTAGGACGCTTGGCGCTTCATCCGAGTAGTTTGTTGGTGTCTAGGTCCGTCCAAGTACTTGACTAGCCCATCACGTTATGGCCTAATCGTAGGCTTGAGCTCGTCGTAGGGTGTGCTTGAGTGCCTCAGGTGGAGCTTGCATGAGGCAAGGTCGGAGATGATGACGATGTGATGGATGTGCAGCTGAGCAGACTTGCATTAAGGCTTCTGCCGGGGCTAGATGCTCGAGCTGGTCGCCAGCTGGTGTGCTTGCATGGCGCGGAGAATCGATCCCCCACGCTTCGTGGTGGAGGCGTCCGCGTCCCAGGGTCATGCCGCGTATCATGGCCCACACCTTAGTTGGAGTCGGGAGTAGGGGCGAGGGCTTTGTCGTGCGAGGTGGAGATTTCTCGTGCGAGGCGGAGACTTGTCGGAGGGGGTCCCTCTAGTAAGGAACTAGTCGGAGATGCTCCCAACTGGTCGGAAGCGTGACGTCTTGCCAGTAAAGGTCTTGATCGGGTTCTGAGTCCCCTCGTCTTGAGTCTTGGCCTTCACGTTGTCAATCTTGACCTTCACATTGTTAATGGTGTTTGAAAACCTTATTTTGGGGAGATTATCCCGCCGTCAAGGGGCCCTAATCTAGACCCTCGTCAGCAGCCAACCAAACAAACTATCTTGTAATGTGGAGTCCATACGTGTAACCAAACACAATCTCTCTACCTTGACTCAGGGTGTGTTTGAAGGGGTGGCTCGTGGGCTCGGCTGCGCTCCCGGGAGCCCATTTTCGTGTTTGGCCCTCTTTTCCCCTCCCTCGGCCTGGCCTGCTAGAGCAAAGCTGCCCCCTCCACCTGGCTCCTCTCATACGCCATTTTCCACCGTAGCCAAAGGGCTCGGCTCCGCGCGGCGCTGGGCGGGCGATTTTGGGGCGATTTGCGCCGGCGGCAGGTGGCCTTGGCGGGCTCGCGTGGGAGAAAAGAAAGTTCCTCCCGCCCTTCTCCGTTGCGAAATCCATGGCCTATAAAGGCGACCGCCGTCACTTCCTCTCTTCTTTCCCCTTCCCCCTCGCTCCCGTGAGACACCAGCTAGGGTTTCGTGGTGGTGTGCGGTGAGCTCTAGTCCGCGACCGTCGGGCTTCCTCTCCGTTCTTCCGCTGCGGATCTGCTCCGACTCGCCGACGCGCCGGCGTTGACCCTGCTGGAACTCCGGGCGGTGCGGTTCTTCTTCCTCGGTGCCGGCGTTGACCTAGGGTTTGTTGTCGACCGGATCTGCTTCCTCTTCCACCTAGTCTTTTGCTCTGCTTCCTGTGCCTCCTCCGAGCTCCCCAAGGTGAAATCGACCCCCGAATCCCCATCCTTGTTATGGATTTCTTCGCTGCGTTCATTCTTGTTTCGATGTGATGCGGATATTCTTGTTCCGATGCAGTGCGGTTGTGGTGTGGTTGTTCTTGTCTCGATGTGTCTGGTTGTTCTTGTTTTGATTCGATGCGGTTGTTCTTGTTTCTATTCGGTGCAGTTGTTCTTGTTTCGATGCAGTGCAGTTATTATTGTGGTCGATGATGATGTCCTTTGCGCTGGGAGGCTCGTTGAATCAAGCAGTCATGCAAAAACATTATGAAGCATGCAATTCTTTGTTGATGCTAGTCAGGGCTACTTACTTAGATATTCTTTGAATTACTATGCACAGATGGATGTTCCCGAGACCCGTGAAATGATGGTGAGGCAAGCTACTGGCATGATAGTGTCCATGGTGTCTGTTGTTGTCTCTACTCTAAAGAGATTGAGGGATGAACCTGAGCCTCATACAGAGCCAAACCCTCTCCTGTATAACCTTAGAAATGATGCTGAGCAGCATAGACAGAGAACCCTGCAGGCCATCTATAATTCCACAGATGTAGAATGTGTCTCTATGTGTGTTAACACCAAAATTTGGTAAGGTAAGGAGTCTGACCTGTGGGTCCAACTCGGTGAGGAATCCGTCCGGCGGAAGGAAGGTTTCTCCAGATAAATTCGACAGAAGAGTCCGCGGTCGGCAATTCGCTTCCGTTCGGCAAGGAAACTGTTGCGCTGATTTTGCGGGATTGCGTGGTGACGTGGCCCGAGCGGAAGGGACGAATGGATGGATAAGCGATCGCACTTAGAGATAAATTAGGTATCGAATCCATTCGAGGTCGTGCTTAACAGGGTATAAATATGGACCCTAAATGTATGTAACAGACATTCGAAACATTCTCAATACAAACCGGCTTTACGCCAAACCCTTGAGTCCTTTGTTGTGTCGTCGAGTTCTTCGAGAGGGTTCATCGATCCGTCGACCTCCATAAGTACCGGCAACCTTGTATCATGTCTAGTATCATGCGGTGGATTTAGATCTGATGCAAGTAGTCTTGTTACCATGCTTAGTGTCATGCGGTAGATTCAAGCTTGGTTCAAGAGGGTTTCTTGTTAGATCATGAGCCATGCGGTAGGCTAAGATCTAGCTTGAAGCTAGTTATCGGCTCTATTGGATTTTGGCAAGATCCAATAGATTCATTAAGTTACCCCGTGTTGCTTTGAGTTTTACTTTATGTTTAAATTCATGTAACACCTTTTTGCCCAATCTAGATTGGTTTGGATCGGCTTTATCTTCTTGGATGATCCTTACGCGATTCAAGTTCGTACCCATAGCTTTAATAGCACGTAGATCACATGTTCCCTAACAGCCGAAACCGAATCGATCTAGGTTGTTACGTGTTGCGGGTTCAAGCTTGCCAATCTTGTATAAATCTTGAAAGAACCAGGTATCATGCGGTAGATGCCGGTTTTAGGGTTGTTTTGGAGCTAGTCATCCGGTGGATTAGATTCCGATTCAATCTGATAGATTTATCTCTTTTGGTAATGCTTGTTCCTTCTTCATGGACCCTGATTCGGCTGTTCAGCTGTATTCGGTTATGCTTTCACGAGTAAAACGTGCTCATAAGTTATGCTTTAAATATCGTATGCTTTTAGCTTTCCATATTTAGATCGTATCATGCGGTGGATAGATCTATTTGTGGATGGTGGTGTGATTTCAAACAAGTTGTATCATGCGGTGGATAGATTTGTTTGGCATCATGCTTGACGGGTTTTAAAGTACCTAGACATGCGGTAGAGTAGTGCTTTGAACCTATGCATGCTTGTTTATTGCATATTTATGATCATGCTTTACTTCATTTATTGTTTAATGTTATTTATGCGCGAGGATCGATCATGGCTTTGTGCACGTGAATTTTTATCTAAATAGAGATCGATCTGTCGTCATGCTTATGTCATCTATTCGGCTATGTTACTTTTTGCACTTTAAAGCTCACGAATGGTTTCTAGTTTGCTGGCAGATAGCTCCCTATAGCTATATGTCATCTCACTTGGCTTTTAGCCGTAAATATGGAACTGTCTGGTACCACCCGGCAAGTTCCAAGCTTTGGAATTTAACTACTTTGTCTCTTGTCAATTTTCAGGAACAAATTGACTGGCACGTCTTGTGATCTCTTCGCGTGTGAAGCTAGCTTATTCAGCTTGCTGTGTGCTTGGCGTGAAGTGCAGATTTTACGTCAACACACTTTTTGGCACGCCCAGTGGGATCAATAGCTGAAAATCAAGATGCCTGGCATCAGTGACATCCTGGATGTCGCCATCGAGGATCTCTCCCCTGAGCAGTTGCAACATCTAAAGGATGCTACAGATCAGTTCCAACAAAAATGCTTAATGTCATTTAAAAAGAACAGAAGTGGCATCCCATACCTCAAGAATGAGATGCCCAGAGTTCTACTGTCAGGAGAGAGTGACATTACAACTCAGCAGGAGAAGGAGGAATGCATACAAGCGTTTCGAGACGCCGCGGAAGACGCGCTGGGTAGGCATCACAGGGCTTTCCTGGGTGCGTTCAAGCAGATGATGGTGGCTGTCTTCGGCCCGGGCATGGAGCAAGTATTCAGTCGAGCACCCTTTCAGGGAGGCAACGTGGAGATTGGAGAGTCCAGTTCTCAGCCGCCATTGCGAAGCCAGCCAGTCCAACCTCCTCCGCAGAGCGTTGGAAGCCAAGCCGTTCAGCCTCCTCCACAAGGTGCTGGGGGTCAACCAGTTCAACCTCCTCTCGCATGCCACAGGGAGGACAACCGATCCAGCCCCCTCCGCAAGGCAGTACAGGTCAACCAAATCAACGGCCGAACCCATACCAGCCCACGTATGGGGAGTTGGCGTTCGGTTCGGCTGAAGCTCCGCTCGCTTCCACCTACAAGATTGCTCCAGCTACCAACAGATTGCAGAAGAACCTGTACGGTGGGGGCTACCATGAAGTCATGGACTATGGTGCCATTGACGCTCTCCCTAACCCAGGGTACGGTACAGCTATGGGGACACAGGAGGATGACATCCTGGTCCAGAAGATGGCTGATATGATGCAGAATCAATTCGGCCTTAAACCTAAGGTGCAGGGACCAACCTACACGCCTCCCTTCCCTGAATGGTACTACAGAGTCATCTTGCCGCCAAGGGTGAAGCCTCCCACGGAATTTACCAAGTTTTCTGGGCAAGATGACACGAGCACGGTAGAGCATATTGCTCGTTACCTGATGCAGCTTGGGGAAGCCTCGTCTGATGAGGCATTCAGGGTCAGATATTTCCCCATGTCATTGATGGGCTCCGCGTTCCAATGGTTTTCTTCTTTACCACCCAAGTCAGTTGGCACGTGGAGGGAACTGGAGCGAAAATTCCACGCTCATTACTTCAGCGGCACCACGGAGAAGAAGCTCATTGATCTTACCAGTTTGAAGCAGAGGCACAGCGAGACGCCTTTAGAGTTCCTCAGGAGGTTCAGGGACATGAAAGGCATGTGTTTTTCGTTGAATCTGCCAGACGACCAGTTGGCCGACATGGCCGTCGCGGGGATGCTGCCGGCCGTGCGAGAAAAATTGTTCGGCATGGGGTTTGAGAACCTGGGCCATTTATCTCAAAAGCTGTCATTAATGAGCAACCAAGCCTACGGGTTCAAGAAAGATACCAGGTTCAACAAGCAGCACGATATAGCTGATGTCTACAATCAGTTCCTGGAAAAGGCTGACCAGATAGAGGACTCTGATAATGATCAGGAGATAGCTGCCGCTGAGATCATGTGGGGCAAGGAGCCGTTAACCATGAATCAGCGTTGGATCAAACAGACTAAAGGCACGTACGACTTTGACGTCACCAAAGCCGATAAACTGTTTGAGTTCTTAGTGAAAGAAGGCCGAATTAAGCTGCCTGAAGGGCATTCAATGCTTCGGCCCGATTGGATTAAAGAAAGACGCTATTGTGGCTTCCACGATAGGAATTCGCACTCTATCAACGACTGCAGGGTCTTCAGAATGAGGATCCAGAAGGCCATCCAACAGGGGCACCTCAAATTCGACAACAAGATGAAGCTGGATGGCCACCCTTTTCCCCAGAACATGATAAGCTTTTCTGTCAACATGGTGACTGCCGAGGAAAAGGGCAAAGTTAAGGTCTTGACTTCAGCTCGGGCAAGGCAAGATGGAGCAGTAGACCCAGAACGTCAAGTAACCTTGGAGCGATTCATGGGGAAACTCCTCGCGTTATCAAGAGCCATGTAGAAATTGGGGAGTCTTCCAGGGCCAAACCCGGGGTCACGACGCGCATCCTCCTCAACAAGTGGCGGCGCCGGCCTAGAGAAAGAGCGTTACCGGAAACGCAAGCACGAGGAGGAGAGGCGCGGGGGCCGAGGAAGAAGCGCACAGGAGAGATTTGGAGCAGTACACACGCGAGCAGGAACGCGCGCATTGGGGGTGCGCATTTTTCAGGCACTGCTGGAACGAAGGGTTGAAGCTTCCTACGCTGAGAAACTGCCCTGAGTGTAGCGACAGGTACCTTGAGTATAGGCAGGAAACTGCCAATCGCCGATCCGTCCATGAAAGAATTGGAAGGATACATCCCGGTGACGATCGGCGTCGGAAAATTGAAATCATTGATCACCCCAGGAAGAGGCAAGCTGACCTGAGGTGGGCTGATCAGGAAGAAGACGAGGACGAGTACATCTGGCAAAAGGGGCAGTGGTGCCCGCCTGGTTTGAGAAAGAGTCAGAAATGGAGGGTTCAACGCTTGAGGAACCGCGAACTGAGGCAGGCGGGGATCCAGAAGAGACAGGTGTGGCGTCCAAAGGACAAGCCTGAAGGATCAAATCGTTCGGCTCCGGCATGTATGGTATATTTTACGTCGAACGAGTTTATGGCTCCCGCTAATCAAGTTGTGCGGGGAGGAGACGTCCTTGGAAGTCAACGATGATGAACGACTTGTGGTGCTAGCCAAGCAAGCCACCTTCGACAAACCGGCGTAAATCGACACATGAGGCCGCTGTACTTGAAAGGATACGTCAATGGCAAGCCATTGACCAAGATGTTTGTCGACGGTGGAGCAGCAGTCAACGTGATGCCATACACCACTTTCAGGAAACTTGGCATGGGCCCTGGCGACTTGACACCTACAAGCATAATTCTGAACGATTTCGCTGGGAATCCTTCAGATACCAAGGGGTGCGTCCACATGGATCTGATGATCGGGTCCAAGACACTGCTCACAACCTTCTTTGTCATCGAAGGTAAAGGATCCTACAGCCTACTGCTTGGGCGGGACTGGATTCACGCCAACTGCTGCGTCCCATCTACCATGCATCAGCAGCTCATCCAATGGGTAGATGACGATATTGAGGTGGTCCAAGTAGATGACTTCGTGAGCGTCGCAAACGTGGAACCGGCTTTCGGGAGTATCGGGGTATTGATTGCTTCTCGGGGAAAGGCGGGGAGAAGGTCTGTTGAGCTCCTCGGCGGCGATCAACAGATCCGATTCAAGCGATCGGCTCTTATAGCAATTTTTAATGGACAATCCCGTCGATGGCACGACGGCAAGTTGGGGCGAGGATTTATGTCGGTCGATAAGTTGGAAGAAGTTGACATTGGAAATGGTGATAAGCCGAGGCCGACGTTTATCGGCGCAAGCTTGGAGTCGATTTCGGGGAAGAATTGATTAAGTTGTTAAGGGAATATAAGGATTGCTTCGCACGGGATTATTCCGAGATGCCCGGTCTAGATCGTTCCATCGTCGAGCATCGGTTGCCAATCAAATCTGGTTTTAAACCATATAAGCAACCTCCCCGGAAAATCTACAAGGACGAAGTATTGGCCGATGTGAAGAAAGAAGTTGAAAGATTACTTGACGCAAACTTCATTCGGCCATGCAGATATGCGGAGTGGATCTCTAATATTGTCCCTGTCTACAAGAAGAATGGAAAGATGAGGGTCTGCATAGATTTCAGGGATTTAAACAGAGCTACTCCTATGGATGGTTACCCCATGCCTGTTGCCGATTTGTTGGTTGATGCCGCTGCTGGGCACAAGGTTATCAGCTTCATGGATGGTAATGCGGGATACAACCAGATCTTTATGGCAATAGAAGATATATCAAAGACAGCCTTCAGATGTCCTGGTCATATAGGCCTGTTTGAATGGATAGTCATGACATTTGGGTCAAAAAATGCCGGTGCAACTTATCAGCGGGCCATGAATTACATCTTTCATGAGTTGATTGGCAAAGTTGTTGAAATTTACATTGATGATGTCGTGATCAAGTCTCTGAACCATGACACACACTTGGAGGATGTTAAGAGGACGTTGGAATGCACCCGGAAGCATGGTTTAAAGATGAATTTAAACAAGTGTGCTTTTGGAGTATCAGCTGGAGAGTTCTTGGGATTCCTGGTACATGAAGGGGGGATTGAAGTTGGCAAGAAAAGTATGAAGGCTATTAATGAAGTTGTCCCTCCAACCAATCTCAAAGAATTGCAATCACTGCTCGGCAAGATCAATTTTGTAAGGAGGTTCATTTCAAATCTGTCGCAAAAAGTTTTGCCATTTTCTCCATTGCTGAAGCTTAAGAAGGATCAGAAGTTCATGTGGGGTGATGAACAACAAAAAGGCTTTTGACGAGATCAAGCAATATATGAAGGAACCACCGCGTCTTGGTCCCTCCGCAGTTAGACAAGCCTTTCAAGTTGTACGTGGCGGCCGATACCCAAACCATTGGATCGGCCCTTATTTAAGAATTCGAAGGAAAGGAGCGGGTAGTAGCATATCTTAGCCAAAAATTACTTGATCCTGAGACCAGGTATTCGGCTGTAGGGAAACTGTGCCTGTGTGTACTACTCGTGTACAAAATTTCGGCACTACTTGCTGAATGCCGAATGCATTGTATACTCCAAGTTTGATGTAATAAAACACATGTTATCTATGCCAATTTTGAATGGCAGGATTGGCAAGTGGATCTTGGCTTTATCATAGTTTGAATTGAAGTTCGAATCGGCAAAAGCTATAAAAGGTCAGATCATTGCCGATTTTATAACTGAACACCGTGATCCATCGGTTGATTTGCTTGAGATTACTCCTTGGTCTTTGTTTTTCGATGGATCGTCATGCGGTAAAGGTGGGGGAGTAGGGATTCTGTTAATTTCGCCCAGAGGTGAGATGTTTGAGTTCGCTATCCCTATTCAGCCCACTGTTACAAACAATCAGGCTGAGTACGAGGCATTGCTTCGGGGGCTTCAGTATTTGAGAGAAGCCGGGGCTGTTTCAGTTGAGGTTTATGGAGATTAAGAGTTGGTTATAAAGCAATTGAACGGCCAGTACAAATGCAAAAGTGATGCGCTGAGGAGTTACTACGAAGAATGCGGGGAAATCTTGAAGAGTTTTCGGTTGGTAATTCTACAAACGATATTCCTAGAGAACACAATGAAGAAGCAAACGGGTTGGCTCAAAGCGCTTCCGAGTTATAAAGAAAGTCAAGAAGCGGCAAACAAGGGTTGGCTCAAAGCGCTTCCGGTTATAAAGAAAGTCAAGAAGCGTTTGCCACAGAGATATGTGCACTCGGAATGGATCTTGAAGAGGATGATTGGAGAAAAGATATTGTTGATTATTTGAAGGATCCGTCCCGAAAGGTCTCTAGGAAGCTCAGGTACAAAGACATAAAATTGGTTCTTCTGGATGATAGTTTATTTTACAAATCATTAGATGGGGTATTGCTGCGATGCCTGGGTCCAGAAGAAGCGAAAAGAATGATGAGTGAGGTACATGATGGGATATGTGGAGCTCACCAATCGGCCTACCGTATGAAATGGGTTATCAGGCAAGCTGGATGTTTTTGGCCGACGATATTGGAGGACTGCTTTGAGTATTACAAGGGATGTCAAGATTGTCAGAGGTCTGGAAATATTCAGAGAGTTCCTGCATCGGCATTAAATCCCATTATCAAGCCATGGCCATTCGGGGGCGGGGTATAGACCCGATTGGCCGGATTAATCCACCATCGAGCAAGGGGCATAAGTTTGTGCTTTTGGCAACGGGTTACTTTACCAAATGGGTTGAGGCAATTCCATCGAAGAAGGTGACATCGAAAAACATGGTTGAGTTTGTTAAAGAGCATATTATCTATCGGTTTGGAATCCCTCAAACGATCACCACTGATCAAGGAGCCCAGTTTGTGTCCTTAGAGTTCAGAGAGTTTGCCGAAAGCATGGGGATCAAATTGTTCAATTCTTCTCCTTATTATGCCCAAGCTAATGGTCAGGCAGAGGCTTCTAATAAGATCATGATCAAGCTTATACAAAAGAAGATCGACCAGAAGCCAAGAAGGTGGCATTCGGTACTCAGTGAGGCTTTATGGGCTTACCGAATGGCCCCTCATGGAGCTACAAAAACATCTCCTTACGAATTGGTTTATGGGCACCATGCGGTTTTACCTTGGGAAGTGCAATCGAGATGCTAGGAGAGTGGTTTTGCAAGAGGACTTAAGCTCCAAGGATTACGGTGGCTTAATGATGGATGAACTAGAAGATTTGCACATGATCCGTCTTAGGGCCCCGGAAAATATCGAAAAGAACAAGCCGCGGGTTGCCAAGTATTACAACAAGAAAGTAAGAGTTGGCAATTTGCGAAGGGGATTTAGTTTGGAAAGCTTTACTTGCCGATTGGAACCAAATACGGTGAATTCGGCAAATGGTCCCCCAACCGGGAAGGACCCTTTCGAGTGGCCAGATGCGTGCCTGGTAATGCCTACATGTTGAAAACTTTACTAGGAGAAGAATTTTCCGCTGCAATAAATGGAAGATATTTAAAGAAATATTATCCTAGTATTGAAGTCGATCGTTGATCACCAGCATTGGAATTACATGCATCTGATACAGAAAAAAGCCAGCGCTCAAGAGTGAAGCCGCCTTCAGAACAAAAAATCCCCAAACAGAGGGAATGGCCAATACTTGGATGTATTGCCATTAGCACAAAACTACAATGCAAATACTTCTTGTAGGTTTACATCTAACAACCCTGGTGATCAGGACTACGAAGGGATGGGAAGCAGAAGGCCTGGCGGAAGAAGCGAAAGTATGAATCAATCTTTTCTTTGCTTCTTCAGCTGCTCTCTCTTCAGTTGCTCCAGGACCACCGTGACAGCAACTTGGAATGCGTGGGGACGACCATGGTTTGCTGCCTCCACCAAGCTGTCCCAAGCTGCTTTCAGGTTATTGTACCTATCAGAGACATCTGGGACAGAGGAGTGATCATCGGGGAGCGAGAGATCCGGATGTAAGCATGGAGTCGAAAGAAGTGGAAGATGTTTACCTCCTACTAGTGCCTCCCGAGCCATGCGACGTTCGCGTTCGGCCCGGTAGCGGGCAATGATGTCCCGGAGGTCATGCTCCAAGTGCCGAACGTGGTGGCGCGGTTGATGGTTGATCCTCTGTTCGGGCATGGCATCCTCTCGCTTCGAGGGAAGAATCAGAGGAGATGTACTCAGGCATATCTTCGGTCCCGATGATTTCTTCAGGAAGCAGATCAAGGCTAAAAGAAAAATAAAGAGGAGGTAAAACGCAAGATCACGCGAAAAAGCAAGAAGCAAGTCAAAGGAAAACTTACTCTCGAATCGTGCGTTTCTTTGGGGAGTTGTCCTCCTTGGGTTGCTTGCCCTTGTCCATGGCTTTGGGGTTTTCTTTTCTGGAGCAGGGGGGAAGATGTGAAGTGATGGATGAGTGTGCGAGTGGATTTGCAGGGCATCTCGGCAGGCTATTTTATTGACTGAGAGAGTGCATTGGGAGTGATGACTGGCTGGCGTGCATTATTGGAATACCAAGCGGCGGGGTTTTCTTCCGGATGCGAAGGGTTTTCATTTGAACGGTGCTTACGGATTGCCGAATCAAGGATTTTTTGCGGATTTTTGCGCCAAGGGATATCTGTTTTCGCGTGTTCGGCTCAAGCGGTCCCGAATGCGTTTAAGGGAAAATACGGTTCATAGTTGCAATGCGAGAGGAATCATCACAATACAAGCACAGGAATTAAAAGTTCTTTATTTATTGCCGATAATCAAACATCCCTAGTACAATCTAATCGAATAGCCTGTTTAGCACAGACTGGGGATGAGTAAGTTCGGCAATGGCGTCGCCGTGGCCGTCGAGGCGCTCCAAGATGACCTCGATCTCGTCGATGTCTTCGGTGTGCCGCCCTGGAAGCCGCGCGGCCTGGTGGAGTAGTCAATGCCGGTGTGCGTCGCCATGGCGGCCGGGCCCAAGGTGGTGCCCGGGGCGGATGCCATGGGTAGCCACCTCATCCACGCGGTTTTCCACCGTGGCGAGGCGCTCCACCGGTGTGTCTCCGCGGGCGTTCACCTTATCGGCCAATTGCTCCACCGGCATTTTCGGTGGTTGAGCTCGGCGTCACGGCCGCAAAGTGCAAATTAAAGGTGTTCGGTATCAAGAAGCCGATTGGAACGAGGGAGCGTTTCCAGAGACGTACCGTCGATGGTCACCAGCAGCTGCTTGCGTTGGTCCTCCCACTCCAGTTCGGCTATGCCAGCCTTTTTGGAGACATCCTCCAGCTCGCGCTGGGCCACCTCGAGCTCCGCCTTGAAGCGGAGAGCATCAAGTTCCCCGTAGGGCACGGGGGAGTAGTGATCCGACTCCGAGGAGTCATCTGGCAGGGGCTGACCGGACAGCGCAGAAGATGGATTCCATTGAATAAGCCTGAAACAGAGGTGATCGTCAGAAACAAAAGGGGATCAAAGATGAACCGTAAAGGAAAGATTGGCGATTATTACCTCCGATGCGCACCGCCGCGACTCCCTTCTGCCTCGTTGGCGGTGCGCGCGCCCGTTGTTGTTGCTCGCCATGATTCTTAGGTTTGCGGCCGATTGGGAAAAGAAAGCCTGAGGTTGGCAAAGATTTGAGGACTAAAGGCTTGGTAAAGAGCTGGGGGCACCTACGGTTTTATTTATAGGCCTGGCGAAGCAGATCGTAGCCTCAGATCGTGGCCTTGGATCGTGGCGCGTATCCCAAAAAACTTGGAAGGTGGAGAGGTTTCCTTGACCAATCCGTTGTCGGGTCGTTTGGAGTCCAAGGTCGAGTCGTATTCGATTGGCCGGCTCGGCTAAATGGAAGTCAAGGTGCCGGTCGGGTATGGCACTATTTGGCTACTAATTACCGAATGGATCGTTCGGCGTTGTAATCAAAGTCATGCAAAGAAAGGGAGAGTGAATCTACCAAAAGGCAAATGTTGCGGGAGCGATCAGTTTGGTTACACATCGATTAGTACGGCTAAATGTTTAAATACTTTACAATCACATTGGAGGCGGTCGATATTGTTTGGTGAATGTTCTCCATCCATTCTTGATAATCTTTCTGGGCATTGGATAAAGCGGTGAGTTCTACATCACATTGATTCACCTCAGCTGTGGCCGATGACGCTTCCTCTTGGGTTTTCTCTATCAATCTGGGAAGTTCGGCTATTTTCTTGTCATCGGCTTCTATTTCGGTCGACAAGCTTCTCGGTTCGCCTCCGGTGCGGCCTTTCTAGCGATCTTTGATTCACGAGCGGCTTGCGGATTGGCCAATACTCCCTTATGATTCTCGGCTTGAGATCGTGCTCCTTTCACAGCCTGTTCAGCTTTAGCTCTCTTTTGTTCAACAGCTGACCGAGAGGATACATTTCTCAGAGCTCGCCTTATGGCCGCATAATGAACATTCGGACCAGAGATGGGTTCAAGTGAGGTCCTGATGTCCTCAGGGAGTTCTTGGCTGATGGGTCCAAGCATTTCCTCGAAATAATCGAGATCTCTGATTTGATCTCGTGCATCTTTCTACGCGACGGTGCAAAAACTTCCTTGAGCCTTTCTTGTACTTCCTCCGACAATGCTTGGGTCCCTCCTTCTCTTGTTTCGACGGTTGGATTATTCTCCACTAACGGGCTTGATGATGATGGAGTTTGATCCTAAAAAAAAAAAGTAACATCGCCGTATCAAGAGTGGAGCATTGGGGAATGAAGAGGATAGCAGAGTTAAGTGCAGGCGTTTACCTCATGCCTGACTTCTTGGACCGGGGCAAGGTTTTGTTCGGCTTCAGGGGCAATTTCTTGAGTCACTGGTGAAGGGGGAGCCCTTGGCAAAGCTGAAGCTTCTGTTTGTAAGGGTGCTGGTACAGTTTCTGGCAACTCTGAAGCTTCTGGCTGGAGAGGAGATGGATTTACCTCTGGTAAGGTTGGGATTTCTGTTTGGCCAATAGGGGATTGAACCCTTGAAGGACTTGAAGGCTCTGGTTGGATGGGAAAGTTCATCTCTGGCGAAGTTGGTGTCTCTGTCTGAGCAGGGGGTGAATGAGTCCCTGATGAAGGTGAAATTTCCACTTGGGCAGGTGGCTCAGCCCTTGGTGGACTTGCATGTTGCGAGACAGGGACATCCACAAGTTGATCTACCATTGTTTCTTCTGCAAGTACCGGGTTAAGGGTAAATGCCAGTGTTGATCTTTGAGGAAAAAGTGATAAAGGTCATACCAGTGGACGAGGCATTGGCGTGGTTGCGAAACCGAAGGCTGCCGAGTTCTAGTACGAAACCGCACAAGATGAGATTTGTCGGTAAAGAGTAATCTTGTGATCAAGAGAGAGGAAATTTTACCTCAATAAGGACTTTCTTGACAGTTCTTCTCTTCTTGGCGGTGGAGGTGCGATCGGAGACAAGCCTTTTCTCTTGTCGGCGGTGGCACTGAAGAGAATTGGGTCTGTTGTGGCATACCTGGCCATCGGTTGAGCCAAGGTTGGGGATCTAAATCCCGATCTTTGAGATTGGGTATACCGCATTGTAAGCAATTGTCCGGCTCGAGGGGCGAGTAATCGTATTCTGCAGGTAAAATCAAGATCATGGTTAGAAGAAGAAAAGTCTGATTTGGAGAAAAGGACAATCATGTTACCTCTGAAGTTGGCTGAAAATTAGGCATCAACTCTATGTAGAATGAGTGCACAGGCTCACTGAAGATGTGGTCATGAAATTCTTGCCACCAAGAGTTGAAGGTGGGATGAGCTACTGTGGTAGGTGTGAAAAGCCAGGTATAAATGGTTGGGCTGCATTCATACTGAAAAACCCTGCTGGATTGAGTAAGGTCTTTGATTTCTTCTCTGGGCTTAAGGAATTCATGGAGAAATAATCTTGGAGGCATCTGGCCGCATCCAAGTTGTCGAGCCACCATATTTGGCGATAGTATTCATAAGTACTGTGGTTTAATCTCCCTCCACTAAATTCGAGTGGCATGATGCATGGATGGATTAAGATATTGAAGATTTCTAGGAACCTTCCATCTTGGCGTCCAGCCTCAAAGGAGAACTCACGGGGGAGGGTTAAATTATCATTGTCTAAGTAAGGAAGCCAAAGAGGATTGGGGAAGCCTTTGAAGAAGAGCTCAAAGAGCAGCGGACATTCGATTGATGAGAACAGTTGAAGCAGCCTCTTCATAGGTGTGGCACCCTCCGGTAACTCCGAACTTCCCCTTCATAATAGCCGGATGAAGGAAAAAACCGGTTGTTAAGGTCAATGCCAATGATCCGGTGCATGTGCGGTTGCAGGCCACATCCGTACGAACCACCAAGGGCCATTGACACATGATATCTTCCGGTCGGTATGCATTTGGGTGATGGTTTGATGAAGCATATGATACACACTTCCTAGAAGGTATTTGTCGGTGTTTTGGACCGGCAACCTACTACGGGGAGTACCCGAAGTAGATGAATGTGACTCGCCGAGATCGGTAACTCGAAGGAAGAGGCACGCGACACACAATTTAGACGAGTTCGGGCCGCGAGGTGCGTAATACCCTACGTCTCGTATGCTGCGTAGCTCGGATTGATAGGGCACGATTACACGATGGTGCAATGGTGCGCCGTGAGTTGGATGAGGTGAGGTTAAGATGATCCTGGGATCGGTCCACCGCCTCGCCTTATATAGTCCGGAGGCGGGGTTACAAGTCGGAGTAGGGAAGGAGTACTAGTCGAGTACGTCTAGGAGACCTCTACACGGTGCGGAACATGTACGAGTCCTATCCGAGTACTACTCCTTTCTTGTCCTTGTGCTCCACGCCTTCGGGTGCCGTGTAGCGCAAGTCGGGTAGTCCCGAGGGCCCACCGAGTAGTCGGTCCCGGTACCCACCGAGGTGGTGGGCCCGGGGAGGTCCATACGACAAGCCCCCGAGTACTTTGTAGTCGAGAAGGATAGCTTCCGATAGTCTTGACGGCCTTAACGAGTAGTCCTCAAGCGTCCCCGAGTGCTACAAGTCAAAAGTCCTCAAGAGTAGTCGAAGCATCCCGAGGCCGGAATGTACTCCAGTCGATGTTTGAGCAATCTTGAAGTCTTCTCGAGTAGTCCCAAGCGTCCTTGAAATCCGCCTTCGAAGGTCTTCAAAAATGCTCGTCTTGTCTTGAAGCCGGAGCCGTCAAGAAGATGCGATTTGCTTTGAACCGCAATCCACGTGGAGTAGCCCCCGAGCCTCGAGCCGCGGGTTCCGGGCCGAGGATCTATCCGAAATCTTGGAGAGAAAATCCCGAAAAATCCGGAGAGAAAAAACCGAAGGACACGTGGCACGGAGCCCCCGAGCCTTGAGTCGAGTACTTCCTCTCGAATTGAAGGGTCTTCTTGAAGAATGTGTCCTGAGAAGCTCTTGAGACTAACCGCGTCCCAGGTAGTCGAGTAGAAGTAGCCGAGCCACCGAGGTGAGGCACGTCGACTAGTAGAATACGAAGAGTCACGCGCGGTGGCTCGAGTCAACCACGCGCGGACTTATCCGCCGCCCGTTACGGAGGCGATTTGGCTTATAAATTCAAACCGAAACCCTTAGGGTTTTCACCCAAGTGAGCCGCGGTCATTCGCGCACTTGAATCTTGAGGTAGATCCACTCCAACGAGCACCTGCCGCCGCGGTAGATCCAAGCGCATCGCGCACCCGAAAGCCGTAGGGTAGCCCCCGAGCGGATGCGAGTGAAGACCTCTGTTCTTGGAGAATGAAGCCGTCCCCGTCGAAGACGTTGAAGGCCGGCGGGGAAGAAGAGGAGCCATGCGAGAGGCGCCGCGGCCGGCACCGGAGCGGCGCCGCCCACATCTCCACCGCGCGGCGATCCAAGCCGCGAGTGGAAAAGGTCGAAGGTGAAGACCGAGGACTCTGTCGACCCCTGTTGAACTCCGGGTTCATCGGGGAGAAGGAGATCGATATGTGGAGATCGCCGCGGAGATCCCTATCCAATGGAGAAGGCGCGGGACGAGATCCCGATGTTCTCGCGCTTCGTGGAGCGCGGGCTTGCGCTCCCGGCGAGCGACTTCTTCAAAGGACTTCTCGTGGTACTACGGCATCGAGTACCTCAACTTGAACCCCAACGGAATCTTCCACACTTCGTCTTCGTCCATTTCGCGAAGCATTCTTGGGGATCAAGCCGCATTGGATTCTATTCCGAAATTCTTCCGCGTGAAGCGCGGCCCGGCGCCTCCAACCCTAGAGTAGTCGGCGGGGCCGGGATCCGATTGAGAGAAGATGCCGCCGAGCGCACCCGGCGTACAAGCTCGTGGACTCCAACACGGATTGGAAGACGAGGTGGTTCTATACCACGAACCACCATCCGGAGGCCGCCGAAGCCGAGCGGACGGCGGCCCAAGCACCAGGAGTGGTGGAACACGGAGCCCACCATGCGGGGAGGGGATCCGGCTCCCGGAGTTCTTCGGGAAGAATCAAGGCCCCGCGTGATGCGGGACCGAGGGCCGAGCATGTGGCCTTCGGTTTCATGAAGCGTCGGATCCGGCCCCGTCGGCGCGGGATACGATGGGCTTCGAGTACACCGGCAACGACGACACGTCGCGGATGCGGGGGGCGAAATTGAAGACAACGACATCGTCGAGAGGTTGTCGAAGATCTTCAAGGACATGCGGAGTACACGGCGTGCCTCGTCGAGGAGTTCTCGCCGCGCGCCCGCCCAACGAGGTAAGTAGCCGTACCCGCCTCGTCGAGTAGTAGGCACTTGTAGCGAGTTGCCGACGCCTTTTGTGTCTTTTTGATGCGGGACGATGTGAAGCGGTTCGTCTCGAGCCGCGGCCACCACCGAGCGGAATTGAGATTCCGGCGGTGGAGAAGGCGAAGGAGCGCCGAGTAGTCGGAGACGACGATCCCGTCATCGTGGAGGATACCTCCGATGACGAAGAGGACGAGGAGACGGCTCGCGGATCGCTTCCAAGTTGCGGTCGAGGTTTAGCCGTCCGGGCTTGCCTCATGTGCCTCTCGTCCAAGACCCTCCGGCTGGCACGGAGGCTAGCCTTGCCGCGCCGCCGAAGAAGCCGCGCAACCCCGCCAAGAAGCGGGTAGCCAAGAAGATGAAGGTCTCAGAGACCACGCCTCTTGAGGTAAGTCATCTTGAGCAGAAGACGTCGAGTACCCAATGATCGAGTACGGTGCGACGAGTAGTTATCCCCATGTGCGGGGAGAGGCCGCCAGCGGAGCCCGTGGAGGAGGACGATGAGGGCACGTGGCCCACAGTGGGGGAACCGGCTGGAAGCCGGAGTCCAGCTCCCCTCGTCGAAGAGCTTCGGCGCGGTCGGAGCGCCCGGCCCCCCGCCCCCAGGAGGGAGCGAGTACCCGCGGCCGCCGCCGTTGGAGAGATGGAAGCCGCGAGGGACGCGGAAGACGTCCGCGCCGGCCGCCCCGCCACCGTGGAGGAGGCGATGGCCGAAGAGGCGGAAGAAGAGACGCCCGCCGAGGGTGGATCGGTCGATATCGCCAGCATCCTCGGTGCTCCGGCCGTGACTATCGTCCGGTCGAACTTGTAAGTACCACACTTCGTGAGTAGTACTCATTGTAGTAGCCGATGTTGTCTGATGAACCTTTGTGGATACTTGTGCAGAAAATCCACCGACTTGAGCTGGGACGGAGAGGAGCCCGCGGCAGCGAGAGGCGAAAAGGCCGCGCCGCCCGTCGAGGAACCCGCTCCAGAGGCCCAAGCCGCGACCGAGCCCCCAGCTGCCGAAGCGGCGCCGCGCAGGCGGTCATGGTCGAAGGTGAGTACTCTTCCCGAAGCCGTAGAGCCCCAAAAAGAGTAGTCGTAGATGCGATGCGCGTGCTATTTGGTCGACGGGCGCCCGAAGGTGGTGACATCCCCGCGGGGGTACCCGTGCGGGAGTTGACACCGGAGGGCCCCGAGGCCGCGGCGGGGAGCCCCCGAGCCCGTGAGGGAAACCGTCGAGAAGGCCGCCGAAGAGGAGGCGGGCGCGCCACGTCGCCGGGGGTTGCCCCGGAGGTGGCGATCCGGTCCCCGAGATCCAAGACGCGGAGCCTATCCGCTCGGCGCCGATGGCGGAGGCTACGTCAAGTAGCCGCGGCGGGGGATCGAGCTGCCGGCCGACGATCTCGTCGAGCCGGCAACGGTAGCCCCGGCACACGGAGGCGATCCGGCGGGGGCGGCGGTGGATGAAGGTACGTAGTCGTAGCCTTCCGAGTAGTCTATCCTTTGCGTAGAGTACTGCGCTTGACTTGAGCTTGTATTGTGCGGGACGTCGCGGAGCGATCCCGCGAGAAGTCCAACATGCTTTGCGGGGCTACGGCGACACCGTGCTCGGAGGCGAAGCCTTAGAGGAGCGACTCGTGAAGTCGAAGAAACACGCGGCCGCCATGCGGTCGAGGCTTGACGCCGCCTTCGCCAAGTACCACAACGACGTGATGGACTTGCGGGCGAAGAGCGACGATCCGGTGCGGAAGAATAAAGGCCTCCGCAACAAGAATAAAGGTATGTCTCTTGACTTGTCGGGTACTTGTGGGGGAGTCCTCAAGCTCGACCCGTTGTTGTGTTCTCGTGTTGCGGAACTCGAAGACCGGGTGGAGCGTCCGAAGGGCTCGGAGATCGGCATGAAGAATCTCTTCTACCGGAGCAAGAAGCCCGCCGGTACTTGAACTCGACTACAAGGAGCGCGGCCTTCGAGTGCGAGAAGCACATGGAGTTGAGAATTGCATCCGACCGGGATCTCGTCCACTCGCTACAAATCCTTGCGAAGGTGAACGAAGACCGCGAGGCGCTCCGAGCCCAACCGAAGGACCCGGAAGAGGCCGCCCTCCCGATCGCGAGGCTCCCGGTGCCGCACCCGGCGGCCCCAAGATTGCTCCGTTGGCGGATCGACTTCGTGAGGCGCCAAGCCGGCTGGCCGCCTACGTGAAGCACATGGCCAAGTCGATCCCGGGCAGGGCGCGGCCTTCATGAAGTCGTACTTCCCGAAGGCCCCGGTGGAGGTGGTCGCCGGCGGAGTAGCCGCCAACTGCTCGGACGAGCAGTACGCAGAGTTGCTGGAGCAGATGGCTCCCATCGCGGAGCAGGTAGCCGATAAGCTGAATCTCCAGTAGCTCTGCATAGATAGCTAGTAGCCATAGTTGTATAGGAAACAGTTGTAATGAACTATCTCTTATGTCAATGAAATGTGAAGTTCCGTCAATGAGTACTCGTGACCGCGATCTCAGAGTGCGGAGCGCCCATCGTGGAGTAGGTGCGAGTAGTAGTACTCGGCTTAGTAGTCCCGTCGCAGGGAGTAGGCAGTAAAGAAGTTGATGAACAATCAAACTTTATTACTGAAGAAGTACGCACAGGTGGCCGGGCCGTAGTTACAAGTAGTCGCCCGGACCGGAGGCCGCTTACGGTGAGTAGTACCGGAGCGGGTAGCCGCTTACGGTGAGTGATCCGTAGGTAGCCGTGTGGGCCGGATCGCGAGATCCGTAAGTAGCCGCGCGGCGCCGGATCTTAGAGTGTGGTCTTCTTGGTAGACCGCCGCTAGAGTCCTTGACGCTCATTGCAGCCCAGGGTCCGTAGGTAGCCGCACGGGCTGGACCTGGAGTAGAATAGTCCGGAGACTTGAAGCCAGGACCCGGAGGGTCGCATGCGGCTGGGGGTGTTGATGCAGTCGTGTAGACTTGAACCCCGAAGTAGTCGAGTAGACTAGGCGTAGAATCGACAGAGCTGGTCGACGTTCCACGAGTTGGTGACTTCTTCGCCTTCAAGTGTTTGGAGGCGGTAGGAGCCTGGCCCGGTCACCTTAGCCACGGTGAAGGGCCCTTCCCAGGGGGAGCTGAGTTTGTGAAGTCCTTCCGTGTTCTGTATACGGCGGAGGACAAGATCTCCAACGTTGAAGGAGCGTTCCTTGACGTTGCGATCATGGTAGCGTCGGATACCCTCCAGGTACCTTGCTGATTGGACGAGGGCGGCACAGCGAGCTTCTTCGAGGCTGTCGATATCAACTCGTCTGCTGTCTTCTGAGACGCCTTCGTCGTAGTGCTCCACTGCTGGCGAGTTCCATATGACATCGGCAGGGAGGATGGCTTCAGAGCCGTAGACCAAGAAGTAGGGGGATTGCCCCGTTGGCTTGGATGGTTGAGTCCGCAGCCCCCAGAGTGCGTTGGGTAGTTCCTTGATCCACTTGCCCCCTTTTGAGTTAGCAGCGTCGTGTAGCCGCTTCTTGAGGGCGTCGAGCACCATCCCGTTGGCGCGCTCGACTTGTCCGTTGGCCCGTGGATGGGCGACGGAGACGTATCTGACGTCGATTCCGCTGTTCTCGCAGTACTCCCAGAACTGGTGGTTGTTAAAGTTGGACCCCAGGTCCGTGATGATGCGGTGGGGTAGCCCATAGCGGTGTACGAGTTCATCCAGGAAGTCGAGTACTCTGTCAGCCTTGGGGCATGTGACCGGCTTGACCTCGATCCACTTGGTGAACTTGTCGATAGCCACCAGTACCCGGTTGAATCCTCCTGGCGCAGTTGGCAGTGGCCCAATCATGTCGAGCCCCCAGCAGGCAAAGGGCCAGGTTGGTGGAATGGTGACTAGCTTGTAGGCGGGGACATGTTGCTGCTTGGCGAAGAACTGACATCCTTGGCACCGTCTGACGAGTTCTTCGGCATCGCCCAGGGCTGTGGGCCAGTAGAAGGCTCGCCGGAAGGCCTTGCTGACCAGCGTGCGGGAGGACGCGTGGTTGCCGCAGACACCCTTGTGGATCTCCTCCAAGATGTCCTTGCCTTCTTCGCGAGGGACGCATTTCATGAGTACTCCAGAAGATGCGCCTCGCTTGTAAAGCTTGTCGCCGACGAGGACGTAAGACTTGGCGCGGCGGACGAGTTGTTCGGCCGCGTTTTTGTCGGGGGGGGACCTTTCTCGCTCGCCGAGGTAGTCGATGAAGGGTTGCCTCCAGTCCACGTCGATCATCATGACCTCCTGCCCGAGTGGTTGGTTCGGCCGGGACAGTGGTCGGTGGCGCCGGCTCCGGGATGGATGGCGCGTGAAGCTCATGGACGAAGACGCCCGCGGGTACTTGGGCGCGGGTGGATCCGAGCTTCGAGAGGACGTCCGCGGCAACGTTGTTGTCGCGAACGATGTGGTGGAACTCGAGACCATAGAATTTGTTCTCGAGCTTGCGGACTTCTAGGCGATGGCGTTCATGTTCTCCTTGTTGCGGTCCCGGGACTTGTTGACTTGGTTGATGACCCTTTGCGGAGTCGCCGTAGACTAGTAGCCGCTTGATGCCAAGTGAAGCCGCGAGGCGGAGCCCGTGTAGGAGGGCTTCGTGCTCGGCTTCGTTGTTTGAGACCTTCCGAGAAGATGCGGGACGTACTTGAGTTGTTCGCCGTTGGGGGAGATCGGGAGTACCCCCGCGCCTGCGCCCTCGAGGTTGAGTGAGCCGTCGAAGTACATCACCCAATGCTCGGTCGCACGGTGGGAGTAGGTAGCCGGTTCTCCCGCCACTCTGCCATGAAGTCGACTAGAGCCCCGCGACTTGATGGTCGTGCGTGGCTTGAAGTCGATGGTGAGGGCGCCGAGCTCGACGGCCCATTTGGAGATCCTTCCGGTGGCGTGCGGGTTCCTCGGGATGTCGCCGAGCGGGTAGTCGGTGACGACGGAGACCGAAGTACTCCCGGAAGTAGTGTCGTAGCTTCCGCGAGGTGATGAGTAGAGCGTACGGGAGCTTCGCACGGGCGGTAGCGAGCCTTGGACTCGATAGAACCTCGGCGACGAAGTAGGCGGGGCGGCCCCGGGCCCGGGGTAGGCGTGGCCGTCTTCCCCCGCCGCTCGACGACGATGGCGATGCGACCACGTGAGTAGTCGCGGCGAGGTAGAGCGATGGTGCTCGCCCTTGTAGGGAGCCGTGAGGACGGGGGCTTCGACGGAAGTCCTTGAGCCGGGCAAGGGCTTGGTCCGCCTCTGCCGGTCCACACGAACTTCTCGTGGTGCTTGAGTAGTTTGAAGAAGGGGAGACCCCGTTCTCTAGCTTCGAGATGAATGCGTTCAATGCCGCCATGCACCCCGTCAGCTTCTGGACGTCCTTGATGCTCGTGGGAGCTTTCATGCTGGTGATGGCGGAGATCTTCTCGGGGTTGGCTTCGATGCCGCGTTGGCTGATGATGAAGCCGAGTAGTTTGCCCGAAGGTACGCCGAAGACGCACTTGTTCGGGTTGAGCTTCCAGCGGTACTCGCGTAGCGATGCGAAGGTCTCTTCAAGGTCGTCGATGAGGGTACTGGAGTCCCTGGTTTTGACAACCACGTCATCCACGTAGGCCTCGACGTTCTTGTTGAGTTGCCGCTTGAAGCAGGCCTGGATGGCCCGTTGGTAAGTAGCGCCGGCGTTCTTCAACCCGAAAGACATGGTCGTGTAGCAGTACGCGCCAAACGGGGTGATGAACGCGGTCTTCTCTTGGTCTTCCTCCTTGATTGCGATCCGGTGGTACCGGAGTAGCGGTCGAGGAAGCGAGCAGGTCGCGGCCGCCGTGGAGTCGATGACTTGATCAATCCGTGGCAACCCGAAGGGGTCCTTGGGGCGAGTGCTTGTTGAGGTCGGTGTAGTCGACGCACATCCTCCACTCGTTCGAGTTCTTCTTGCGGACGAGGACGGGGTTGGCGAGCCACTCGGGATGGAAAACTTCTCTCGATGAAGCCGCAGCGAGTAGCTTGGCGAGTTCCTTCTTGATGGCGTCCCCGTCCGTCGTCGGCGAAGCGTCGGAGGTGTTGTCGCTTGGGGGTGGCCTTTGGGTCGACGTTGAGGCGGTGCTCGATCGGCTCCCCGGGCACTCCCGGCATGTCCGCCGGCTTCCACGCGAAGATGTCGCGGTTAGCCCGAAGGAAGCCGATGAGCGCGTCTTCCTATTTGGGGTCGAGGCCGGCCCCGATGGTGGTAGTCTTGGTGGGGTCGCTCGTTCCGAGGTCGACCGGTCTTGGTGAGCACCTCCTCGGGTGGCCGAGGCTTGTTGGCGCCGTCGGACTTCTGCGGGATGTCGAGTTCGCTTGTAGCAAGCTTCTTCGACGCGGCGTAGACCTCCATCATTGGGGTGGGTACTTGATTTGTCGAAGCAATCACCACGGCCTCTCGTATCGCGGTCGTGAGAGATCTTCAAGTCCCCCCCGGAGGGAGAGTACGCCGGCCGGACTTGGCATTTTGAGTACCAAGTATGTGTAGTGGGGCACCGCCATGAACTTGGCGATGGCCGGTCTGCCGAGGATGGCGTGGTAGGAAGTCTCGATGTCCGCGACCTCGAACTTGATGTACTCGGTGCGGTAGTTGTCGCGAGACGCCCCGAAGGTAATCGGCGGTACCACCGAGCCCGGTGGGATAGCCGCGTTGCCGGGACAATGCCGTAGAAAGGCATGCTTGCTCTTGTTGAGCATGGGGGTGACGTCAAGGTTCATCTTCTCGAGAGTCTTGGTGAAGAGGACGTTGAGCCCGCTTCCGCCGTCGATGAGCACCTTGTTGAGCTTAGAGCCCGCCACCGTTGGTTGCGGGACGAGAGGGAAACGTCCCGGTTCGGAGAAGCCGGTCCATTGGTCCGCGCGGGAGAAGGTGATGGGCGTCTCCGACCACCGAGAGGGGTCATAACCGCCGGTTCAATGGACATCACTTCGCGGCGAGTAGCCTTCGCTCCCGCCCACGGGGTAGTCCGCCGAAGAGGACGTTGACGGTCTTCTCGGGTTCTTGGAAGTCGTCGCCGTCCTTCTTCTTGTTCTTCGATCGTGAGGGTGCGGTGGCTCCGGCGTATCCTTGAGCGCATGCCCGAGCCGGTAACACCGCTCGGTGGTGTGGTTGCCGTTTGGATGCCACGGGCACTTCTCCTTCGAGCGGGTCTTTAAACCCGCCGGAGTTCTTCTTCGAGTTCCCTTTCGGAGGGCGCCGGATAGCCGCGACGGTGTTGTCTGGCTTGCGCTTGCGGTTGGAACCCGAGAAGTTGTTGTTGTTATTATTGTTGTTGCGGCCGCCTTGGTTTGGGTTGCCGCCGCCGCCGCCTTGGTTCTGCTTGGACTTGGCGCGGATGGCGTCGTACTTGGCGTTGGCCTTGTCCTCTTCATCCGCCCAGGACGTGATCATGTCCTTGAGGTGGGGAATGGACCCGGGGCGGCGCCGGCCGAAGTCCTCGAAGGTGCGGCGATGGTAGAGCCCGTCCTGGAAGAGGTCAATGACCTCCTTGTCGGTGACGTCCACGACGGTAGCGCGCTTGTCGAAGAAGCGGCGCATGTATTTGCGGAGGGTCTCGCCTTGTTCCTGCTTGATCATGGCAAGGTCCATGCGAGTACCCGAACGGCCCATGGCGCCCGCGAAGTTGCTTGTGAATTGCTCCTTCAGCTGGTCCCACTTGTCGATTGAGTGCTTGTCCAGCGACTCGAGCCACGTGAGTGGGGCTTGGTCCAGGCATAAGGGGAAGTAGAGGCACTTGGTGTCGCCGTTGCGCCGCCGTTCTCGATGGAGAGAGCGTAGCATCGGAGCCACTGGATGGGATCCTGCTTCGCGTCGTATTTGGTGATCCCCAAAGGCTTGAACTTGTCGGGGGAGGAGCGAGGTTGCGGCCGGGGTGAGAAGGCGGGGAAGCCGTCGCCTTCGGCGGCGGTCGTCGACTTCTTCTCGCCGCAACTCTTCGATTCTCCGGCGGGCATCGTACCCCGCCGTGAGAGGCGCCGGAGGCGTGGCTATGCGCGTGGCCACGGCCGCCGCGGCTGCCGCCGCCTCCCGGCTTTCTTGTTGGCTCCGTGGTTGGAGCCGCCGCCGTCGCTGCCGCCGCCGTCGGGGTCGTTGCCGCCACCACCGGCCGAGGCACGGTGGGGGACGAGTTCTCGGTTGACGTTGTCTTGTCGTGAGGGTCCGCCAGCGGTGGAGCGTCGACGGTTTGGTTCAGCTGGGATGTCGCCCCGAGTACGGTTAGGACCGGGGGTCGGCCGCTGCGACTAGTAGCCTCGTTGTCGCGAGGCTTGGGCGGGGGAGGTTGGGCGACTCTCTTGTCGACCCGCATGAAGTAAGCTTCCTCGGCGAGCTTGGCGATGACCTCTCCGGCCCGTATGCCCCGAGCTCGCCGGTGCGATCGCGCGCGGTCGACATGAGGCACCGCTCGGGAGTGGTGTGAACTCGCTCTCGACGCCGAGAGCTTCCGCAAGGTTGCGGATGGGGAGGTTGTCTCTGAGCCGCCGGCGTCGTTCGTTGCGCTTCTGTTACGTTCGCGCCGGCGTCCCCGCCGGCGGCGGCGGTCTCGTCCGCGGGGGCCTCAGCAGACAGCTCATCTGCGGAGATGTCCTCCAGGTACTTGTCTGCGGCCGTGCACGAGGTTCCGGGGTGTCGCCGGCGGTCATGAAGACTTGACGGTCGGGGGTACCCAAGCTTGGCTCGAAGGTGCCACCTCGGTTGGTGTGCTTGAGTCGGCTTGGGCCGGTGGTGTTCCCTCCGGAACGGTAGCGAGTCGATGTAGGCGACGTAGCGTGAGTCCTTTGTCGGCTCGGCGGGTTTGCGGTCCGGCCGGAGATGTATCTCCCGGCGGCGTTGATCTTATAACCGGCCCCGCAGGCCGGCCCCGACAAGGGAAGCTCGGAGGAGTTGTCTTCGGACTCAAGCTCCTCGTGGGTCCGACCCGAAGTCGAACTCGTAGTCCGGGTTCGAGAAGAACTCGAGAGAGAGGGCCGGAGTCGAAGATGCGGTTGGAGACGGCGTCGGAGTCCGAGCCGTACTCGGTTGCGGGCTCCTTGCCGCCCGTCGTGGCGTAGAAGCCTCCGTGCGGGCCCGCCGGGAACGCGAGGGCCACGCACGGAGCGCCGACGTGGAGAGGGGACCGCCCGCGATGGCCGAGGAGCCGGCTCGCATGCGATGGCCCATGGCGACGTCGGGTTCGAGTTGGAGACGGACTCGAGCTCGAAGTCAGCGTGGAGGTTGGAGAGCGAAATTTCGCCGAACTTGCCTGGCGAGCTTGCCCGTGACAACTTCGGGAAGCGTCACAAGGCCTGTCCTCGAGTCGGGTTGCATGATCAAGCGGCGCTGGAAAGAGCCCGCGCCATCAGCAGTGCAGACCCAAGCCCCGAAGACGAAGGTGTCGCCACGGTTGAAGGCGACGGTTGGCTTGATGTGAACAGAAGCCGTCGAGTTCGCCATGTGATCTCGAGCGAGAGCCCCTACCTGGCGCGCCAGCTGTCGGTGTTTTGGACGGCAACCTACTACGGGGAGTACCCGAAGTAGATGAATGTGACTCGCCGAGATCGGTAACTCGAAGGAAGAGGCACGCGACACACAATTTAGACGAGGTTCGGGCCGCGAGGTGCGTAATACCCTACGTCTCGTATTGCCGTAGCTCGGATTGATAGGGCACGATTACACGATGGTGCAATGGTGCGCCGTGAGTTGGATGAGGTGAGGTTAAGATGATCCTGGGATCGGTCCCTCGCCCTCGCCTTATATAGTCCGGGAGGCGGGGTTACAAGTCGGAGTAGGGAAGGAGTACTAGTCGAGTACGTCTAGGAGACCTCTACACGGTGCGGAACATGTACGAGTCCTATCCGAGTACTACTCCTTTATCGTCCTTGTGCTCCACGCCTTCGGTGCGGTGTAGCGCAAGTCGGGTAGTCCCGGGGGCCCACCGAGTAGTCGGTCCCGGTACCCACCGAGGTGGTGGGCCCGGGGAGGTCCATACGACGCATTTTCCCGGGGGAAGGCGCTTACCACCAGCCAATTGCGTAGCCATGACAATATGATTCGAGTGGGCTCATTGGCTTTACCACAGAAGATGAACCTGCACAACCACATATTCGGGAATGCCCCATATTCAACTTCACCAAGGGGGCCATCTTTCATATGATTCGAATATAATTTTTATATCCACTCCCCGACTTCACTCCTCGTTTTGTCTTGTGGAACCTCCGATGTCCCGGGGGTGTACGGATCCCGAAATATAAAGGCCGGTGATCATGTATACATTGGCCGGGGGTTGGAGACATTGGGCCGTGACCAAAAAGGAAGGCATTGACGCCGTTTGACCAGAAGTGACAAGCTGCTATCAAAAGGTCTTCATTCTTGGGGGTCTCGGCCAAAGAAAGCTCCAAGCATTGAGCGATACGGAGGGTGTCCCAGTTTTGGGTCCTGCCACTTTTATCCGCAAGAACTCTTTTACACCAAGTCCTCCAGCCTGCGATTGGGGCAAGGGCCAAATCTTGAAGGCATCTTGCCACAGGGAAGGCTTAGTTAAAGCCGCCTTGAAGGGGATTCTCTGGGATTCGGCTGCTATGAAGTCATGAGGATCGGAAACTCCCATAGGACCAAGGAAGTAAGACGTCGAATTGGCCTCAGTACGAATCAAAAGCTCAGTGGAAAGCTCCCGCTGGAGGAAGGCGGAGAAGAAATCTCAGGTAAAAAATGAAAAGTTAAGTGCCGAATGAAGCTTACGGGGGAGGAATTTACCTGAGCCGCTTGATTTTGACCTGTCATTGAGGATTTGAGCTCGGGAAAAGGTGATCTAGGGTTTGGATCTAGACGAAGACTCCGATGGATTGCGAAGAGAGAGAACGGGTGTTGAACAGATTCAATTTGAAGAAGTTGCCGGAATAAAATCACTTTTATCCCGTAATTGAAGGGGCATATGTTAACACCAAAATTTGGTAAGGTAAGGAGTCTGACCTGTGGGTCCAACTCGGTGAGGAATCCGTCCGGCGGAAGGAAGGTTTCTCCAGCTGAATTCGGTAGAAGAGTCTGCGGTCGGCAATTCGCTTCCGTTCGGCAAGGAAACTGTTGCGCTGATTTTGCGGGATTGCGTGGTGACGTGGCCCGAGCGGAAGGGACGAATGGATGGATAAGCGATCGCACTTAGAGATAAATTAGGTATCCAATCCATTCGAGGTCATGCTTGACGGGTATAAATATGGACCCCGAATGTATGTAACGGATATTCGAAACATTCTCAATACAAACCGGCTTTACGCCAAACCCTTGAGTCCTTTGTCGTGTCGTCGAGTTCTTCGAGAGGGTTCATCGATCCGTCGACCTCCGTAAGTACCGGCAACCTTGTATCATGTCTAGTATCATGCGGTGGATTTAGATCTGATGCAAGTAGTCTTGTTACCATGCTTAGTGTCATGCGGTAGATTCAAGCTTGGTTCAAGAGGGTTTCTTGTTAGATCATGAGCCATGCGGTAGGCTAAGATCTAGCTCGAAGCTAGTTATCGGCTCTATTGGATTTTGGCAAGATCCAATAGATTCATTAAGTTACCCCGTGTTGCTTTGAGTTTTACTTTATGTTTAAATTCATGTAACACCTTTTTGCCCAATCTAGATTGGTTTGGATCGGCTTTATCTTCTTGGATGATCCTTACGCGATTCAAGTTCGTACCCATAGCTTTAATAGCACGTAGATCACATGTTCCCTAACAGCCGAAACCGAATCGATCTAGGTTGTTACGTGTTGCGGGTTCAAGCTTGCCAATCTTGTATAAATCTTGAAAGAACCAGGTATCATGCGGTAGATGCCGGTTTTAGGGTTGTTTTGGAGCTAGTCATCCGGTGGATTAGATTCCGATTCAATCTGATAGATTTATCTCTTTTGGTAATGCTTGTTCCTTCTTCATGGACCCTGATTCGGCTGTTCAGCTGTATTCGGTTATGCTTTCACGAGTAAAACATGTTTATAAGTCATGCTTTAAATTTTGTATGCTTTTGGCTTTCCATATTTAGATCGTATCATGCGGTGGATAGATCTATTTGTGGATGGTGGTGTGATTTCAAACAAGTTGTATCATGCGGTGGATAGATTTGTTTGGCATCATGCTTGATGGGTTTTAAAGTACCTAGACATGCGGTAGACTAGTGCTTTAGACCTATGCATGCTTGTTTATTACATATTTATGATCATGCTTTACTTCATTTATTATTTAATATTATTTATGCGCGAGGATCGATCAAGGCTTTGTGCACGTGTATTTTTATCTAAATAGAGATCGATCTGTCGTCATGCTTATGTCATCTATTCGGCTATGTTACTTTTTGCACTTTAAAGCTCCCGAATGGTTTCTAGTTTGCCGCGATAGCTCTCTATAGCTATATGTCATCTCATTTGGCTTTTAGCCGTAAATATGGAACTGTTTGGTACCACCCGGCAAGTTCCAAGCTTTGGAATTTAACTACTTTGTCTCTTGTCAATTTTCAGGAACAAATTGACTGGCACGTCTTGTGATCTCTTCGCGTGTGAAGCTAGCTTTTTCGGCTTGCTGTGTGCTTGGCGTGAGGTGCAGATTTTACGTCAACAATGTGAAGAATGAGGAGGAAACCCTTTTTTTGTTTGTGTGAGACATTTAGATCCAAGGGGCTTTTGCATGACAATGCTGGTGTTAGTGTTGAGAAACAGGTTGCAATGTTCCTTCATGTTGTTGGGCACAATCAGAGATTTAGGGTGGTGCACTAGTCTTTTAGGAGGTCCATTGAGACAGTTCACAGACACTTCCACCAAGTTCTGTTTACTGTCAGTCAGCTTAGGTCTGAGATGATTAAGCCTCCTTGTACCACTACCCATCCAAAAATCCTTGGGAGCCACAGATGGAACCCATACTTGCAGGTAAACATGAACACTACTAGTAGAGAGTGTGATTGTCCTGACTTGTTCTAACTACACATGCACATTTTGTTAGGACTGTGTTGGTGCAATAGATGGAACTCGTGTGTTGGCAAGGGTTCCTAGAAGCAGACAACAACAATTCAGGGGTAGGCACAAAGACCCCACACAAAATGTCATGGATGCTGTGGACTTTGACATGAAGTTTACCTATGTCCTAGCTGGTTGGGAGGGCTCAGCACATGATGCCCTCATACTTGCTGATGCACTTGAGAGGAATGATGGGTTTGTTGTACCTGAAGGTAAGAAGCCAACATTTGCAATGTAGTTGTTCACTGTCCTATTATAATTTAGAGGCCTTAGGATGCATTTGTTGTCCCTGTAGGTAAATTCTACCTTGTAGATGCTGGGTATAGGTATCGTAATGGCTTCTTTCCTCCCTAAGGGGGTGATGTACCATCTATCAGAGTATGGCCTAAGGAACAGACCAACCAATGCAAGGGAGATGTTCAACCTGAGACACTCTTCACTTAGGGTCGCAATTGAAAGGGCCTTTGGTGCACTGAAGAACAGGTTCAGGATCCTAGACAACAAGCCATTCCACCTATTTAAAACACAAGTGAAGCTTGTCCTTGCTTTTTGCATATTGCACAACTGGATCATAGGCTTTGGGTTAGATAAAGTTGTGCCTAATGAAAATTGGGTACCCCCTATGGACCAGGACACTTCACATATTGATGAGATGTTCTCCCAAGATTCTCATGCCATGACAGCCAAGAGGGACAGCATCTGCAATGCTACGTGGGATGGGAGGGGTGTTCATAGGACTTGATGCATGAGTAGTTGTTCATTGTATTATCTAATTTGGTAGCCATGGTCTAGAACTCTTGGATTTATGATGTTGTTGTAATAATTATTGGACAAAGCTGAGACATATTTTTTCCTATATTTATTATTTATTTGTTGTTCATGAGTGTTATTTCTGTGTTATTTACATATTATCCTTAATGTATTATTTCTTGGCTGCAACTATACTAGGATGGCATCTGCTAGTGTTGAGGAGGTTGTGGGTGGTGTTGCTATTGGTGTTGATGCTGGGTCCCGCTTGTTGCTCCAAAGAAGGCTCCAAAGACCGGCAAGCACTGCGGCAAAGACTCGCCGGTCCTATGAGGTGGAATAATGCAACATCTGGCTTTGTGCTTAGGAGGATGACACAACTAGTGAGTGATGGCAGTAGGCCTGACAAAGTCGTCAAGGACAAGGATGTGAACTTGGTTGCCAAGCAACTATTTGAGTTTAGTGGTGGGTTGTCAGCCCCACTCAGGGGTACAACCACCTAAGGAAGTGGAGGCAGAAGTGGGCAAAGGTTGCTAAACTCAAAGATTTGAGTGGGGCTCTTTAGGATACTGACCTTAGTGCCATCATGCTGGATGTGGAGCACTACTCTAACCACATTAAGGTAGAAATCATATTCTCCTCTCTTTACTTAGGTTCCATATCCAGTTCAGTTTATTTGAGTGAGCCAACCTTGTTATCCTTGTGCAGGACCACCCTAAGGATGCCGAGTTCCTTAACTGTCCCATTAGGTTCTACACTGAGATGGAAGCCATCTTACGGCCACTGGGAAGTATGTTGTAGGGTCTGGTGAAGCACTTGGTGCAGCTATAAAGACTGAAGGGGCTGGTGAGACCATTGACATACCCAGCAGCAGCACCAAGCCAACTGAGCTCATAACCAACTCTGTTGGTTGTGGGAAAAGGAAGAGGGAGCCTTTAGTGAGGATGAGAAGTTGTTGCTGACTAACATGTCTGATGCTGTCAACAATGTGGCCAATGCCCTTAGAGAGACTAGTCCTGCACATGTTGATGCAAACTTGTACCTTGCTGTGATGGAGACCCTTGGTTTTAGTGAGGAGGCACTGGCGTATGGACCTCCCTGGGCCCACTACCTCGGTGGGTATCAGGACCGACTACTCGGTGGGCCCCTGGGACTACCCGGCTTGCGCTACACGGCACCTGATGCGCGTGGAGCACAAGGACTACAGCGGAGAAGTACTCGGTTAGGAAGCTGTACATGTCCCGCACTGTATGGAACACTCCTAGACGTACTCGACTAGTACTCTCTCCCTACTCCGACTTGTAACCCTGCCTCCCGGACTATATAAGGCGAGACAGGGACCTCTCTTTAGGCATCCAATCTCATCTCACGGCGTACAATTACACCATCTTGTAATCGTACCCAATCAATCCAGAGCTACGCAGCATACAGGACGTAGGGTATTACGCACCTCGCGGCCCGAACCTGTCTAAATTGTGTGCCACGTGTCTCTTCCTTCGAGTTACCGATCTCGGCGAGGCCACATTCATCTACTTCGGGTACTCCCCGTAGTAGGTTGCCGGTCTAAAACACCGACACTCTCCCTACTCCGATTTGTAACCCCGCCTCCCGGACTATATAAGGCGAGGCGGGGACCTCTCTTTAGGCATCCAATCTCATCTCGGGGCGTACAATTACACCATCTTGTAATCGTACCCAATCAATCCGTAGCTACGCGGCATACGGACGTAGGGTATTACGCACCTCGCGGCTCGAACCTTGTCTAAATTGTGTGCCACGTGTCTCTTCCTTCGAGTTACCGATCTCGGCGAGGCCACATTCATCTACTTCGGGTACTCCCCTTAGTAGGTTGTCGGTCTAAAACACCGACAGACACTGATTGTTGCTTACACTTACCTGCTGGACAACAAGGCCCAGGGCAGGGGTTTTGTCGGTATGAGTGACAACCATAGAGGCCTTTGGCTCAGGACCTTCCTCTCCAAAAACTTCTATGACTAGATGAGGACTAAAGCTGCCTCCTCCACTCTCTTCTTTTGACTACAGTTGACACACTGGGCTGTAGAGTTTGTGCAGGTAGTTTGTAGCTTTCTGCTGTCCTTTTGGGGTTTTGTTTTGCTGAGACGGTGGCTAACTATTTGATATACAATTGTTGTGTTGTAAGACTATTTGTAGCCTTTGTTGGCTGCATGAACAACTAAATGCAATGTTGTCTCTTATGTTTCGCTTATTATGTTGCATTTATGTTAATTACTTGGTGGATATGGATTACAATTGGACTATGATGCAACATATACTTGAGGAGGCTGCTATTTACATATTTGAACTGCTTCTTGTTACTGTCTTCAAACTTGGCTGTTGCTTATGACTTGTGTGACCCCTTCACTCAGTTGCAACACTAAGCTGTTGCTTCAGATGATGGCACTGAATGATGTTGTCCATTTAGCCATTTTCCCGAATTGCTTGTTCTTGTGTGTTTTTTTACCTTCTTTATGCTTTTCCTAGCAGCAACCAATGATAGAAACCATGGTATGAGTCCACCAAATAACATAAAGCTGATACCTCATTCTATACTATATTATTTTGTCTATTTTGCCTCATATTTTGTTTCTGTCTATGTTGTCCTTTGGCCTATGATGAACAACCTCATGAACAACATGTTTATCATGTTACTCATCATACCGTGGGACACATTCATTCCCATACTTTCAAACATGGGATGGATGTCTCTCACGGTTCCATGGCTGACATGAACTTGTTTTTCTTACACATCAAACTTATTTTGAGGCCTACTTGTGTTATTTTGTCCCTGTTGTCATGCCTATGATGATCTTGTATGCCTCATGCCACCCATCAAAACATGTGAGACATCCATGCCCATGTTTTTTCAATATTGGGTTGGATGTCTCACATGCTTCCATGGTTGCCATGATTAATGCTTGTCATGTGTTCCGTTAAAACGTCAAACTCATCCATGGTCCTAAGTTTAAGCCTGGACCTGGTGAGTTTTATGTTTACATGGAACCCATTCAGCTCTTATATCTGAGGCAAATATTGTATGTACTATTTCTTCATCTTGTACCAAACTTTCATTAATTGTTACTTGTAGTGATACAAATATTTCTCTGAGGCAATATGTAATTGTGATGATGAACTTATGATATAGTAATTGTGAGGCAAACTGTAATTGTGATGATGAACTTATGATATTGTAATTGGAGAACAATTGTAAGATTTTATAAATGTGATGATGAAATCATATATGAAATTATGTGTCAAATTGTTGGTTTTGATCTTGTGTGTGATTGGGATGAAACCTGGTGCTTGGGCGGCCTGGTTTGGCGCCAAACACCATCCCGCTTCAGCGGTTGGTGGCAGTTAGTCTGCCAGCCTGGCTCCCAAGTGGTGCCCAAATACCAGCTTGGCGCGCCCAGTCTGGGTTGGGCCAATAACCCAAACAAAAGTGTGTGACCCGTTTTAACCGGTCTAAACTGTCCATGACCTCGACGCTGGGCCGGGGCAAGCGCGGCCCACCTTTTCAAGAGTTGTTTACGTGTATGCCATTAAGAAAGTTGACAGTTACGTGTATGTCATGGAAAAGTTCTGAAGCACCTGTATGCCACGCACCCGAAGTTCGTTGACGTACATGCCATTTTGGATGGATTCCGTTAGGACTTAACAGTTGCACCCATCTGACATGTGGGACCCGCGTAGTGAAAAGACCATTTTGCCCCTGTCTATTTCGTTTCTCTCCTGGAACCGGACTCCAATCGAATCGAATCGGAGAGCCGCTGCCTTCTCGAGCCGCCGCCAGAACCCTAGGAGACCGCCGCCGGACCCCGCCGGAGACCCGCCGCCGGCCGCCGCCGTCTTCCCGGCCGGGCGCCGCGCGCGCGCCCTCGTTCCCTTGCGCGGCCACGGCCGAGCTCCGGCGGCCGGCACGCCCGCGGCCGCCCGTGCGCGCGGCTAGGCGCGGCCGGCGCTCGGCGGCCGGCCCGCCCGCGGCCGCGCGCGCGCGCCGCGGCCGAGCCGGCGCCGCGGCCGGCCGGCGGCCGAGCCGGCGCCGCGGCCGGCCGGCGCCGCGGCCGCGGCGGGCCGGCGCCGTTGTCGCACACTTGTACCTCTACCTCCGTAATATCATTAGCCGGACATGTTTCTTAGATTCTCGTGTTTAGGGTGACTCAATCGGTAGCTTTTCGCTTCACATATGTACCGAAAACATGATAATATTTCTTCGATGCGGGGACCGCCGTAGTCGATTGCTCCTATGCAACAAGGAAAATGAACAAATAAAAATTATTAGACTGCTAAGTCGATTGCTCCTTTGCAATTTCACATGGGAGGTTTAGTGCTTAGTGCTGTCCACATGGGTTTGATTGCTTTTTTTTTGACAAAATTATGACTCGATCGCTCCTTTAAGTTCTAGGACGAGATTGCAATAACAAAGCACAAATATGGTACCCCTGGTGCGTTTTACTCTTTCGTAAAATAAACGACGAGAGAACCCAAGCCATTTCCACTTCTTTTTACATGAAGTACCGAGCAATGGTGTGCGTATTAGTGAGGCCGAAACCTATCCCCGCTAGGTTCCCAAATTTCATTGATAGGCCGATTATTCTCGCCGATCGGTTGGCCATTGATTCCGCCGAGTGGTTTAGCGTATCGCGTGCTCGAGTGATTGTAACGATGTGCTTGTAGTGAGGCCGAAACCTATCCCCGCCCATCCGTAAAATTGTGACAGCTTGATCAACCGATTCCGAGCGATTCTTGTTCTTCCAATGTACCTAGTCGAAGAGGAGGAATAGTCGCTTGAAGCTTAATGCCATGGACGACACCTACTCCAAGGTTTGTTACTTTTTTCGACTTTATCGTTTTTCCCGCAAAAAGAAAACAAATTGTATGCATTGCCTCTTTATTGACTCTCGTTTTTGATATATAGGGTCATGGAGGAAACAGAAAAATCAAAAGAACTCGTACGTCGGGGGAAGGAGCAATGATGAAGGCTTTGGAGGAGAAGTACTCCAAGGTTTGTTCCTTTTTTCGACTTTATCGTTTTTCCCGCAAAAAGAAAACAAATTGTATGCATTGCCTCTTTATTGACTCGTTTTTGATATATAGAGTTGTGAAGAAAACACAAAAGTTGGAAAACATTTATGGGAGCACGAAGAAGTAACGACGTTGTTGAAGAAGTGTTGCACACTTGTCAAGGAACTACCATATCGTGCAAACAAACCCGCGTTCCATACAAGACTAGCACGGATGATGAATGAACATTATGCAAACAAAAAGGCTTTCAATGCTCGCATGATTAGAGGAAAACTTGAGGAAAATTATGGTATTTGCCCCACTCCCCGCTCATTCTTTGCTTTTTTGTTTGTTAACTCGGGATGTTTTGTCTTGCATCCCGGCTTTCGACCAAGCGCATTCCTCTCGGTACGTATCACGGCGTATTCGCTTCATTATTTGGTGAAGCTCGAGTGATCGTGCCGAGGAAGAGGACAAGTACGGGTGCACCGAAGAGTTCAAGTACAGTGGATATGAATGTACCCCAAGACAAAGAGACCGCACTTTACTATTTGACCGCACATTCGAATGTGATCCCAAAGGAAAAGGCGTGGAGACGTTAATGTTCTCATATATTCCGGATGACAAAAATGTTCGGATGCATTTGTTGCTAATGCTAAGATAGTGGAAACCTATGAAGAAAGGAGAAAATTCCTTGCCGATTTGAAGAAAAACGGAGTAATGAAGACACCTCAACGCGGGAATAGATCCAAAGTTGCTACCTCCAGATTTCCGTTGAGTTCCCCGCTCTTCCAGGTGACTTCCTTTCTACATTGCGTCTTTGGAATTTTCTCTAATACGATGTTTGCGATGTTTGCGGTCAAAAAGAACTTGTACTTTGATGTAAGCACTAATATGAGGTCGCTCTCGTTTGTTTTTGCGGTGTCGCGAGCTTAAGACCGCCCCGTGGCTTTCATTATGCCCCGTTGCAATGGAGGACCGTCGGACTCACCGGAACTTTTTTTTTTCAAGACTTGAATTGAAGGGCTACCGCCTTGTATTGTGTCGTTATGAGCGTCGCTCTTCATGAAGAAATTGCATCCTATGAAGTCTCCGCACCAAGACAAGCAAGCCATCATGAAGAAGTGTACACCAAGGAGGGCTCTCGTTGAAGTGGTCAACCCATCCAAACCCGACTTCTAATACCGAAGCAAGAAGAAACTCCAAACTTGAATAAATTATACGGAGGAACTATTACTTTTGATGTAATTTGAGACATGTATGGTTTGGTGTGATGTCATGCAAACTAGTGAACTTTACTTTCTATGTGTGGACTAAGTGTGATGTCTATGTGTGGACTAAGTGTGATGAAAACTAGTGAACTTATCTGTTTAAATATTTGTGATATGAACTTGTTACTATGCAATGGTCATCCCTTATTTTTTTCATGTGATATGTACATTTGTTTGTATGCAATGGTCATGCACCTATTTTTCCCTCTTAAAAAAATTAATGTCTATTTTTTTTATTTTTTGCAACCTTTTCTAATTTGTTCCACCTGTAACTACATTTTTCTAGCATTTCTCTCAATTTTCCCAGATTTTTTAACCATTAAAAAAAATTATTTCCACTTTTCTAATTTTTTAGGATTTTTAAATCATTTTAAAAAAATTATTCCCGCTTTTCTGATTTTTAATCATTTTTATAATTTATTTCTGATTTTTACGATTTTTCTGCAATTATTTCTTTTTTTATCGAATTATTTACATTATTTCGATTTTTTCACTTTTCTCGAATTTTTTTAACCCTTTATTGCACATAAGGGCAAAACTGTCTTTAGACACCCTCTAACACCTCTGTTAACTCTCCATCCATCCAAAATGGCATGTACGTCCACGAACTTCGGGTGCGTGGCATACATGTCTTTGAACTTTTCCATAACATACACGTAACTAAGAACTTTTTTAATGGCATACACGTAAACAACTCCCTTTTCAAACGCGCCCTAGGTGCAACCACTCAACAAACACGGCCAGGCCGGACTCCTCTAGGATACCAAACAGACCCAAGACGGCAACCGCCCTGACTCCTCACTAACCTAAAAATCCAAATCCACCACACGTCCACACGCACAAAACCCTAGACGCCGGCGCCCAGCGCAGCAGCATCTCATCGCAGCCACCTTGTGTGCTGTTCGATCCTCGCTTCTTGGGATGGAGCACGACGCGCACGCCGAGGCCCAGCCGCACGCCGTCCCTCCGCCCGAGGACGCCACCGTCGACGACTGGGCGCGCGAAGATGCGGAGCCCATGGCCGTGGACTCCGTCGCCGCCCCAACGGAGGTTGCCGCTGATGGCCCTCCCGCCCCCCCTCCCGAGGCTGAAGGTTCCCCTCTTCGCCCAATAACTGATTTTTCCTTTCGCTTGTGCTGTTATACGGGCTGTTCGCTTAGATCTAGGAATCACAGTCGGCGATCTGTGCCTATGTGGTGCTGGTGCTCTAGAGTCGGCGATCTGTGCCTATGTGGTGCTGGTGCTCTAGAGTCGGCGATCTGTGCCTATGTGGTGCTGGCGCTTTAGATTATGCGTGGTTAGGGTTTATGAAGGTTATGCGGTGTAAAGGTTTTATGAAGGTTATGGACTTGTTTTCGTAGTTTGCCGCGGTGGGAAACGTGGGAGAAAGATGCGAATAGGTTGTGGTGTCGATCTCTGCTAGTATGGTTGGGTTTATTGTTTGTGTAAGGCAAAATTAAGCTGCTAGATCTTACCTACTTCATGATAGCGCATGTCTTGATTCTTGCAGGATGCATTTGTTTGTTGTTCTGTGTCCCTCTTTGAGTAAGATAATGAGCCTTGTGTGCAGTGCTGCATAGAGAAGTGGGCTTGCCGGTTTGTGATTTTGTGAAGTGTGAACCGCCCCTGAAATGGTCTACTTTGGCTGGTGTTTTGTTATTGGGCAGTTTCCAAAAAGTGGTAAGCAGAGGGATGACATGTTACGTGGTGATTAAGCAATTGCGGAGGGTGGCAGGGGCACATAGCTTCTTGGCATGCTAGGTGGCCCACCCCTTAGTTCTTATCGTTTCCATCTGATCCTTCATTTCTTTTTGGGTCCTGTGTTTTATGTTAGTTGTGCCACATTCACCTCCGAAACCGTAGTATCTGTTGCCCTTGTGCAGCCACTCCTAGAGTCCAATGATTGAAATGGCAGTGCCGCACATGTGCTCCGTTTCTTGATTCTTCCCCGCCACTGTGCTCACACGTTCCTCTCCTCTAATTGCCCAATGTTACCCTCCTATTGCTGTTTGGCCACAGCTTGTGTGCTACTTCTCTAAGACTCTGATGGCTTATTGTGCTCCCCTCACAGCTGCAAATTGCTGACCACCTGCTTTACTGTCCTGGCTCCTGGCTTTCTAATTATGCTAATTATCGCACTGTTCTGTCTAGTGCCCAGGCAAGAAACCTACACCATTTTCATACACACTGGGGCAAAACTGATGTGTGGAAACCTCCTTTTCTGAACTCTTTCATCTCCTATTAACAGTATGTCTGTTATCTATGCTCTGATCATTATGGAAGGAACTCCACTCTGCTAGTCCAGCTTGAAGTCCAATATGATGTACCCATTGGATAACAGTGCCTATTATAAATATCGCGCACGATTCAATGAGTCCAACAATGTAACCTTTGCCATATTGAACGCCTTCTTGTTCTGGCTTAGACTTGCAAGCTTATTTTGTGAGCTGTGTCAATTCTATTTGGAAAGTTCAATTCTATTAGTATGTCAAGTCTAACTAGGCAATTTTTCATCCCTGTGGTCGTGGATTATTATTATTGGGGAATGGAGAAATACCTATTGTCTTAATTTAATTGATTCCGACTTTCTGATTCTTTTGGAACTTCTCCATCTACTTATCCTTCCACTGGAAGCATCATTCTTATGCATGTTGGAAATAATTGCTGTGTGTTAACGTGTCCATGTACTTTCAGTTGTCAAGGAAATTCAGTCATCTCTTCAGTCATTGGAGCTTAAGGAAAACGGTATGTATTGAGCTTGTTTATCTTTTTAGCCCTGCACTGTTGTTGAAACCTCAAATGAAAGCGTACTTTCTTTGCTAATTTTGTGTCTTGCTCATCTTCATGCATATTTGGTAAATTTGCAACCTGATTTCCTCTATGCAAATAATAGGACTTTTAACTGTTGGATGGCTGATTATTAATTTTGATCAATTTACTTCTCATGATAACTGATTGTTGTCATTGTGAAGTGATTTATTATGTCTTCTCATTCATCCCAAAGACAACTTTTTGGGTAGGCTGACTTGATCCAAGGTTTCTTCTGTCGTGTAGTTTCTTACTCTTATGTTACAGGCTATTGCTTCATGTTTGCTGAGGCATGGTTGTTCCTCTGATGGCTTCTGTTAATTTCAAAACAATTGACCTATAAGCATCCTGTTGTGAGTAAAAACTGTTATGCAACCTGACTTTTTTTATCACTGCAGTTGCTGCACAAGAAGGTGCTCAGGATGTTGAAGATGAGGTAGAGGAAACAAAACGACACTTGAATGTGGTTTTCATTGGCCATGTTGGTAAGTTCAGTGTTTGTGCTGCCTGCTTTTTTTCAGTGTCATTTTAGTGCTAGCCAGATTGATGCACAAAATAATATCTTGATTGGTGCTCTGCTTGATTTTGGCTGATATAGGATTGTGTGTTGGGGCTAACAAATCATGATTAGAAATTTAGGATTTTGCTATCCTTTATAGGTTCTTAGTTGGATGTAAAATAGATGGTTAGTCATGGAATAAAGTTGCAGGTTCTTTTGATGATGATTCTTCAGAGATGTTTGCCCAACGCTGGCACACCATGTGAGGAAGGATTGAATGATTGACTAATTGGATGATCCACTTCGGCAGTACTTAACATTGTTTTAGATAATGAGTGCATCATATATACTTGTTTTGGCATTTTGATGCTAATTCTGCTGTGGTAGTTGTGCTCAGCATGACAAGTTTCAGGCATCTATTTGACAAGCTCACAAGATTAGGGATTGGGGTTGTTAATAGATTGCTTTGTGAACTTTCACTTTGAGGAAGAGCCCTGATCTAATCGAATCTCTCCTATGGCTGAAAACATTTGATGTACAAGTTGTAAGCAAAAAGGTTGCATTTACAGGAACTATACTGTAGCAACCAGTGCCTGCTCATGCTCTCTTCCACCAGCAACACAAAGAAGATTTTGTTTCTCTTTTTCTTTCTAGACATAGAAGATTTTGCTTCTCTTTTTCCTTCTCGACCCCCCCTCCCGCTCCCCAACCACCAGCAACACAAAAAATCACAGTTGCACCATGATTTGCAGCCATGGAGGCAGCAACCTTTGATATGAGAGTGGAGGGCGAAGGTTGATTCTGTTTTTCTTCCTTTCTAGACTTGCTTGTCATTTAGCATATCTGCTTACAAATATATAGCCTTTACCTCCGAACATACACTTTCTGCTGTTTTCAATTACATTAATGTCATCTGCTTACTGCAAAGTTCTTGGATAGCATATGTAGTGAATCTCATGTGAACTAGTTGCTTTGTTATGGCTTGCGTGTTTGAATTTGTTAGTCTCAGTTTTGTTGTTGATTGGATCCAGATGCTGGGAAATCAACTGCTGGAGGACAGATATTGTTTTTGAGTGGTCAAGTTGATGATAGGACCATCCAGAAATATGAGAAGGAAGCAAAGGATAAAAGCCGAGAAAGCTGGTTAGCTGTTAATTTGTGTTGCAAATAGGTTTTGAGGCAGATGCCCCTTTGCAAATTGAGTATTTGAGTTTAATCATGCAGTATTTAGAACTAGGGAGATACAACTGCTTATAATACATAATAAATTCAAGCCCATTTGGTACCTGCTTCAGTGCTTCTGTTGTATTGCAACCACTTTCACGTAATGAGTGCTTCATATGTTGCTCTTATCTTTCAAGGTGTCTTTATTTTAATTCGCATATGAACTGTAAGAAAATAGTCTAGTATATTGATTGCAGCCTCAGATTTGTAAATAACCCTGTCATTAGTTTTTTTATGAAGGTAGGAATGTGACACTACTTTTTTGAAATATGTAAAACAATTCTTATTATACCCATAAAGATGACATAATATGCTTTTGGTTTTACTTCCAAAGGCAATTTCATTTCGTTAGGACAAGACCAACAAACTCCCCTCGTCCCTAAAAACATGTCGTTTTAGGATTGTCGTAAGTCAAACTTTTTTAAGTTTGACTGATTATAGAAATATTTATTGTATGAAATAAGTACCATTAGATTTATCATGAGATCTAATTTTATAATGTACCTACTTGATGTCATGAACATTGACTTAGGAAAAATTTTGTCAAAGTTGAGAAAAATTGACTTAGGAAAAACCTAAAATGACTTGTTTTTCGGGATGGAGTATTTTAACATTTCAATTATGCAATAAATCATTGTAACCACTGGTAAATATTTTGGAATACGAATCTTAAAACATTAATTTTGTATCACAAAAACAATGTAAGGATTGTAATAAGCCTTGTAATCATTTCACACAGAAGTATTGTATTTCAGGTAATAAATTTATAATACAGGAAGGATTGTGATTTATGATTATTGTATCTTACTTTTTCTTGGGAAAATGTAATAGAGCATGCTTTGTGATGTTGTGAAACCTAGGAATGTTCTTTTATTGAAAAAATTGTGATTATAGGACTCCCTCCAAACGTGATTTGCTATTTTGACAACCTGTGTGGATGACAAATGGGTCCATCTGTGTCTATGAAATGTGGGACCAGTGTCATTATTTAGTCTTGCGTCACATACAAGCTATTACTTTTGTAATTCTTGATCTGAATATACTTTCAGGTACATGGCTTACATTATGGACACAAATGAGGAAGAACGGGTTAAGGTACAATTTCTCATATTTGGTTGTTACAGAATGATGAATTGTTGTGTTATATTTTAGATCTTTAGTTCTCTCTGGTGTTCAAGTGCTCTTTGTTGAAGAATAGTTTGGTATTTATGATAACCTTACTGTAGTGAATATATCAACATAGTATTTTATTCTGAATTCAGATAATATCTCATGACAAGATGATTCTCTTTTTAAGTGTTTTTAGACTTATGATAGTGTTGTATATATTTTTGTATGTTCAGGGAAAGACTGTTGAAGTTGGCAGAGCTCACTTTGAGACGGAACACACAAGATTCACTATTTTAGATGCACCGGTATTTTTTCCCTTACTAATAATCATTTATTGGTTATACACTTCATACTTCGTGTACTGGATCGTAGCACTAGTTCTTAATTACCTGATGTCCGAACCTCTAGAAGTTGAACTGTTTATTGTTTATGTTACGTTTAATGTTTGATTTATGGGTTGAGCAACTAGAAAATCTGATAGTTTGCTTTCGAGGCCATCGTTTTGTAGTTTCGGATTCGGCCCATTGTTAAATTATGATCGATTTCTCACTTTAATACTTTAATGGGCTAGCATCATACAAAAAACCAGTTTCATCATTCTAGAAAGACCATGTCCTGGACTACCATTTTGGCATAAGATAATTATGAGAAACACATGATTTCACATATATAATAATTGGCTTGAGTAATTCTGGTATAAGTTTGGAAATGTGTTGTACTATCTTTTCATTTTCCCTACTGTTCTAAATTACTGCCATTGATCAGTCCAGGGACACCTTATCTTTTTGCACAGATCGATTCGTGGTTTTTCTTCAATCTTTGCTTGTTCAATATGACTATTGTTGTTTTGCTACTTTCTACATCAATTATTTTTGCACAGTTTTCAAGTTCTTGATGCTTCTCCATGTGTTATTTTACATAATTTGTTGAGCCCAATGGCTTTTTCCTTTATGCTTTTTGTAATTTAATAATTTGGGTTTGCAGGGTCACAAAAGTTATGTTCCAAATATGATAAGCGGCGCTTCTCAAGCTGACATTGGTGTTCTGGTAACCATTGGACATGCTGACATTGTTTGCTGAACTTTCTTTTGTCTCATGCATTAATTTTATTGTGAATATATCCTTCCACTTTTAGGTCATATCTGCCCGAAAAGGTGAATTTGAAACTGGTTATGAGAAAGGAGGACAGACCCGTGAACATGTACTACTTGCAAAAACTTTAGGGGTTTCTAAGCTGGTAGTTGTAATAAATAAGATGGATGACCCAACTGTTAAATGGTCTAAGGAAAGGTATATTATCCTTTTCCTTTAAAATGTTGCACCTTGCATAACACAGGAGGAAAATAATCAATTGATAACTGTTTCAGGTATGATGAGATTGAGGCAAAAATGGTTCCTTTCCTCAAATATTCAGGGTACAATGTTAAAAAAGGTAGGTATTATCCCACTTATTATTTATCTTCAATTCTAATTTATTATGAAGTCCCATCTTTAAGCTTGAAACTCGTCATATTGCTAGTTATTTTGTGCTGAGTAAAATAATGTAGTGTTTATCTGTGAAAATTGTCCCTTCAATATTATAGTTCCTCAATCGATGCCTGTTTAGATTCATGTTCAAATAACTAAATCTAATCGCTTTGTTTTGATCACATTAATTATAGACTCGCCTGCCTGTATCAGCTTTATTATCTTATGTACAGCAACATATGTCTATGTTGTTTCTGACTGACATTGGCTTTGTTTTCAGATGTCCAGTTCTTGCCAATATCTGGTCTTTTGGGAAGCAATATGAAGACCAGGATAGGTAAAAGCATTTGCAGTTGGTGGGATGGCCCATGTCTTTTTGAAGTTCTGGATCGCGTTGAAGTTCCTTTACGTGATCCAAAAGGTCCAGTAAGGTTAGATAGCTGTGCTTATTTTACTGCATGCACTCTATTCATATAGTGTATATAGCTCTAATGAAGTTTCTATATTATTATGCTAGGAAAACTATTTACTTTCAATCCACATTTCATGGCAAATATGTTGATATATTAACTACTCCTTGAATTATTATCTTGATTGCATGCAACATCTATATGCTCAATGCAGAATGCCAATAATTGATAAATACAAAGATATGGGCACTGTTGTAATGGGAAAGATGGAGTCGGGCACGATCCGAGAGGGTGACAGCTTGTTGGTTATGCCAAACAAGGTATTCTTTTTCCCAATCCTTTTCATGCCTGCTGTAACCCACTCTGCACACTTGTCTCTCCTCAAGCCTATTCAGTTTTTGTGATACTTTTCTCTGTATTAGTCCCATGTAAAAGTCATTGGTATAAACCTCGATGAGAGCAAAGTGCGTCGTGCTGGACCGGCAGAGAATGTTCGTGTCAAGTTGTCAGGAATTGAAGAAGAGGATATAATGGCTGGTTTTGTACTTTCAAGTGTTGGTAAGTTTATATGCAGGAAAACATATAGTATAGCAACTGGATGCCTAGACAAGTGAGATGATTAGTTCTTATTCTTTTTTATTCTAATGGCTGTCTAGTTCTTAATTCATATTTCACCTGAAGGACAAATGGGTTATCAGCCTAAAAAAATATTAGCATTCTAATTTGGACTTCGTTTTTGTCTTGTCAATAGAATGGGTTGTGTTCCAAATGGCTTTCATAGAAGGGCTCAAGTGGGCTGGGTTGGCTGGGCATATCACTATTGGCAACACATGATAATTTTTGTGACCTAGGCCTTTTGCATTTAAGAGCCTTTTGTTATTTTTGCTGTGCTTTACAATTGTTGCAAAATATTTGTTTTGCTTCATAAATGAGTGCTGATGATGTGCAAAGATTTGTATTATTCTGTTTAACTTTTCTTGCCATGCGATTACTTAATATGTCTGTTCATGCAGGTAAGCCAGTTGGTGCTGTTACTGAATTCAATGCTCAGTTGCAGATTCTAGAGTTGCTTGACAATGTAAGTTGGGAAGTTTCTTAAAAAATAATAGCAGTGTTGGAGGTCTCTAAAAGTTCAAGCTTACTCTTTCCGTCCCAAAAAGAATGATTTTCTTGGATTTAAACTTTATACATGCATAAATTTGATGCATCATGCATAATTAAAAAGAAACATATTTTGTCCATTTTCTATTTGCAAACTGAACTAAATAGGGGTTTTACATTCACCCTTAATCTATCTGACAAATTGCAGAACATTCTTTTTGGTATGGAGGGAGTACACCATATTAATTAGAGTTGTGCTAGAAGCTTGATATGCTAAATGAAATATCATTGACTGTTGTGAATTTACGTGATTATAGTTAAATATTTAACATGTCATTATAGCTTTGAGCTGTGTGGTATCATTCTGCTATTTTGAGCTGTTTTTTCTTCTGATCTTACAAAAAAATATTTAAATATTTAATCAAAATGTAAAAACTAAAAATTTACCAAGATATTATTGTTAAGGGGCTATTGCGTTTCTACCCTCATTTTCAACCTTAATTGTGATTTTACCCCCACTTTTTCTTACTTTGCATTTTTACCCTTACTGTTCCGAAATGAAGCTTCATTTTACCCCTACACCTTGAACAGCACATAACGGTGTCAAATATGACAATTTTACCCTTGCGAATATACCCCTGCTAGAACTTTCTGAATATACCTTATTTGGCATTATAATTCAGCAGCATATCAGCCAAAATAGGAACAAGAATTTGACAAAATTAAACTTTGACAACAAGAATTTGACAATTAAATTTTGACAGCATCATGGCACAAAATTAGGTTTAAACCACATGCACATATATATATATATACATAGACAAATAACTTCAGACCACATGCATTATACCAACAGGTCACATCCCCACCATACATGGGGGCACCACCAGATCACATCCCAACATAGGTGTCCAACAAAAGCAACTAGTAAACTAGTATTTATGCATCACGCCCTCCTCTTCCTCTTCCCCTTCCCCTTCCTCTTCCTCCTGCATCACCTTCTGTTCCGGTTCCTGTTTCAGTTGCACTTGGATTTCCCCTTCCTCCTCTCCCTCTCCCTGTTGCACTTGCACCTGCACTTGCACTTCACACAAAGGTAGAAAAATGGTTTAGTGAACAATTTGAGTACATAAACCTTTGCCTGCATCTGTACAGCCACCTCTAAACCTTTGCCTGCATCTGTACTAATGACCAAACCAGGAGGAGTACCAATAGCCTTCTTCAATTTTTTGATAAACCAAGTCCAGCTTTTTTTAGACTCGGTCTCGATCACACCATAAGCCACTGGAAATAACCAATTATGACCAGGATACCGCAACCGCTGCTGCTAATTGACCTCTTGACCTTCCTGTCAAGTGTGTGGCATCCATAGCAATATAGGGTCTACAACGTTGCAAAAACCCATCAATGCATGGTTTGAGAGCAACAAAGAACCTGCTGAAACACAAATCACCATTATCATCCTTTTCGGTATCTAGCTCCACAATGCTTCCAGGTACAACTATGACTAGTTCAGCTTGATAGGTCGGTAGCATGTCATAACTGTCATCCCACTTACCATAGATTGTGTCCATTGCTCTATTTTTGCTTCTGTAAACTCTATGAAATGGAATATCTATGGAGTACTTCTTTTGCAGCATACTATGCAAATCCCTTGGTCCCTTTTCAGGGTCCTCCCGCAACGATTCCACCACTCTTTCAGCAACCCATTTGTTTGAGGCCATTGTCTCACCACAATTGTTGAAAACCACAAGTATGCTTTGGTCCACTCGTCTTAACCTACAACAAATGGTCAAAAAAGTTGATGATTAGTTGCTGGAAATGATATAAAAACTGCTAGTTACTTGCTGAAAATGACTTGCAAATGATGTTAATTACCTTGGAGCCAATGTATTTTGTACTCGTTGATCCAAAAAAAGTCCACTTGCAGCCCTGATTGGCTCTCTTGCACTTAGCTCTAAATCTACTCTGGTCCTTTTTGATAGTCTCAAAAGCATGATCATTCAAGATTGCATGATGAGTAACTGCAGACTTGCATTGATCAACATCCGGGAACACCACACCAACATCTATAATGGGATCAGCAACATCATATGCAAAGGGGGCAGGGTCATATACATCATCATTGTCAACAACTTCACCATCAGGATCAAACTTGGGGTCAAAGCAATCATCATTAGAATCAGAGGATGCACCCCAAGTCACTATCATAGCTACTATCACTTGGCGCCACAAGTGAATCAATGTCAGAATACATGCTCTCCTCATCAACTCCTACACCCTCATCATCATCATGTCCATCTTTTCTCTTAGATTTGGTGCCTCTCTTTTTCTTGTGGCTCTCATTGGTAGGTTTATCAGTGGGTCTCATTGGTGGGTTTGTTTTTGTTTTTTACATTTGGGTGGCACCTACGTTTCGGTGGCGAACACTGCAATGGGCCCTCAAAATCATTAACCTGAGCATTGATCTGAACTACTCCCTTATCTAGATTAAGTTGACACCACTCAAACAACTGCTCATCAGAATTTATCTCAATAGATTCAGTCTCCAAATCACGCCATAAAGTTATGAGCTGCTTTGAACCCCAATTATAGTGTTCTGCTATGAAATCAACTAACTGCAACATGCTATAATTATGTGGGTCAACAGTTTGAGTTGGCAAGATTTTACCCTGCATCCATGTCTTTGGTCTCACATCATGCAAACTGAAAAACGAGCAAACCCTAACAACCAAATTCAATTTTGTCTGATTCGGCCTACATATCAGCGCAAATGAAATCAAATTAGCACAATTGTCCAAATCCCTAGGTTAATTCGTCCTACATTTGGTCGAAATCTCATACCTGCTGACAAATTCCATGGCTCTTGTAGTCGATCTCTGACCTAGCTTCCTTGCCCGTGCAGTAGCCCGCAGCAGCTCCTCCGCCCTCGCGCGCTGGCCAGCAGCCCCGCGCAGCCGCCCAGCAAGCCGGCCCCGCGCACCGACCTCGCGCGGCAGCCCTGCGCATCGACCCCGCGCAGCCGCCCCGCGCCTTTCGCAGCTCGCCTGCTCCTCTCGCTAGCCTCGCCGGTGCATCTAGGGTATGCGCCGCCGCCGCCGCCGCCCACAACAGAGACCCCGAGTTGGGGTCGGGTTGAGTTTGGGGAGGGACCAGTTGAATAGATAAGGATAAGGGGCATATTTGTCTTTTCGCAGATTTTTTTTCTAATTTCTCAATTTTTTTATACCCGGACACATGTAACGGTGTTACAAACGGTGCTTTCGTGTTTGAACAGTAGGGGTTAAAATGCAAAGTAAGGAAAAGTCTATCACAGTTGAGGTTGAAAACAAGGGCAGAAACGCAATAGTCCCTATTGTTAAAAATGAGTATTTGAAATTATTTTACCATATATATTATGCAATTTACAGCATTATGAAATTATTTTCTTTACAACTGTTTATTATTTCCTGTTGCTCAAAACACTATTTTCCCTGTTGTTTTGTGAATATGTTAGGCTATTTTTACTGCTGGCTACAAAGCTGTGTTGCATATCCACTCTGTTGTTGAGGAGTGTGAGATCGTTGAGCTCATAGAGGAAATTGACATGAAGAAAAAGAAAGAAGCAGATCCCAAGAAGAAGAAGCCAAAGAGGAAGCCTCTTTTTGTGAAGAATGGTGCTGTTGTTGTTTGCCGTATTCAGGTACCCTTGTAGGGCATTTCTATATCATTCTTACTTTTACTGATCATCCCAGGTTTTGCTGATCATGATGGGATTTCGTAATCAGGTAAATAACTTGATATGCGTAGAGAAGTTCTCTGATTTCCCTCAGCTTGGAAGGTTTACACTTAGAACTGAAGGTAAACTATGCATGCTTTGAAGCGTATATACTTCATGGTACCATATTGTTTGCACTTCTTGATAGGTTCTGCAAATTCAGTTCTTTTACCTTTCACTTGAACATATATATTTCGTTTACTTATTCATCCGAAACATTGCCGGGCTTTATATATTAGTTTGTTATTTGTAATGAAATTCTTGTGTTAACCCATACTAGTTTTCCATGCAAGATATCTGAACTGTTTGTTAAATATAAATTACTTAGTGTCATTTATCTTGATGGTTACAGGAAAGACAGTAGCTGTAGGGAAAGTTGTTGAAGTTCCTTCTGCTGGCAACCCAACGTTCTGAGCACAAGCCAATTTTGAGTAGGATGGTAAGCAACCATAAAACTAATTACATTTTATTATCTTTTCTAATGAGGTTCACACAATGGAGCAATATCCTTGGCAGGATAACCATGAAGTGGTGGCGCGATCTCATGAGATACTTTTTTTTTTGAGAAGGGGGGCTGGTTGTTAAGCATATATTTTCCCAGTACAGTTTGAAATCATTAATTATTTAGATCTTATTTAGATGGGTTGCATAATATTACATCTTTTGTTATATGTGAGGTTGTTAAATCAGCAAGGATGTATCTTGCGCCTGAAGTGTTGTAGCTACCCAGTTCTCTTGTGCAATTAAACATTGGATGAGCTCAATATATTACTTGGATATGCGACTTCCAAGTTGGCGTGCCCTGTATACATAAGGAAAATTTTGTCCATAGGGCTCTCGATTTGTACTTGCTACAAGAACCCTCATTATAGCGTACGAGAAAAATTAGAAGCTGAAAATGGAGGAAAAAAAGAAAAACCAAGAAGCGACGAGGAAAAAAACGGAAAGAACCAAGCAAGAAGCGACTCCATCTGACCTCTTCTGGCTCGTCTTCTTTGGTGATTAACTCCAGCGAGCATAGGTTGAGTTTGTAGTTTGTGATGCCGGACTATGGCCGTCTGATCTGAGTGGTTGGGGGTAATACCGTACACCCGACTAGCTTTTCACACGAACAAAACTAGTCGGGCTAAATGTTGCGTCTCACCTAGGCTTATCCTAAAATGTAGTAAAAATGTAATAAATGAACATTAATTATCTCTCCCTCTTTCGCTAATAGATGGGGCATGCTACATAATTCTGAGGTTAAATGGAGAGAGCTAAAACAAAGTTTAGTAGGGTTGACTTGCTAAATTTTTTTTAATCTCAAGACGTTTTAGCCTCTTTTAGTCAGGGGTGTTTGAAACTTTAGCCTCTCAAATAGATTAATTTTAGTCAGACTAAATTTAGTCCTATTGATCCAAGCACTCCTAGCGTCAAGGCTGTGCTTCTAGTGCCTTTGACCATCAACAGGCAATGTGGTCTTCAGACTCCTGCAGCGTCCACAAGCGCAGCATGTCACCCGTCACGCCGCCGACGCGGCGTCCTCATGAGCTTCATGTTGCACCTGTGGTCTCTGGATGATTGTTGGGTTTGGCTCTAAGATGACGGGGACGTTTGGGCCAACACCGACGCGCATTTTCACTTCGGGCCAACATCGGTTAGGGTTGTCAACGAGCAGAGCTCTGAGCGAGCCTGGAGCCGCAAGCTCGAGCTCAAATTTCGAGCCGAGCTCGAGTCGAGCCTGAGATCTGTCCGAGCCGTAGACAAGCTCCATCTCGCTCGACGCAAGCTCGCGAAGGCTGGAGCTCGGCTCGCATGGGCTCGTTAATTATTTTGTTGACCGGACACAATGAGTAGCAACAACTTTTCTCTGGCCTCCCACCCCACGTTTTTTCTCGGGCTCCCACCAAGCTGGTAGTGCAGCGCAGTAGCACATGCCAAGCCTAGGCACCTAGGGATGGATTCGGATGTGTGGAAATCCGAATTATCCGTATTCGTATCCGCTAAAAACGTTAATATGGATATCCGTATTCGTATTCGTTTTTAATATGGATGTCAGATGGATGTATTCGAATCCGATTTTCAGTATTATCCGAATTCAACATTATCCGAAATATTCGACAAAAATCCGACACTATTCGTATCCGCAAAAATAAAGTACCCATAGAAAACATCTAGAATTTATTTATATTACTAAATACTAATTACCAATGATGTTAATTTTAATATTGCTAGTAAAATTATTATTTATACCATTTTAACTATTGAAAATTATATATATATATATGACAACTAACCAATTATGCTAACCTAATATTACTAAACTATATAATGATATTTTTAATTAATTTTGATGTGTCTAATCATAGTAATTTTAAATACATTATATTATTTAGCAAATAAATAAATTATATTTAAATGTACTTATGTACTTATTTTTACTAATAAAAGATGTTTGTATAGTTACAAAATTACTTCTTTTATATTTATTGTCATATATTAATTAATTAACTAATTAATATGTTATTTGCAATATAATATCTATTATGTATAACATGATTTGATCAATTATAAAACCATCGACAAATGAAATTGATACTCATTATGACTCTATGCTGTAAATCGAGTAAGTATTCCAATGTGAATCCGAATTCGAAATATCCATTTTGTATTTGTATTGGATAATATTCGTATTCGTATCGGAATTCGAAATAAAATGTGGTAAATAGTGACATCCGCATTCGTATCCGTGCGTATCCCATCCGAATCCATCCCTATAGGCACCAATGTGACCTCCGTGCAGACAAAGGGCAAATGAGTTTCGATTGGCGTGCTGGCATCTCTCTTCTCCTGCAACCACTTTGGAAAACGAGGCACTGATTGTTAGCTCTAACAGAAGTACAAAGCAGTGCACCCAACAGCTGAGAGGAGAAAATGCTACCGAGCTTTAGACCGTCCGCACCGGCGTCCGGAACGGGACGCCAAAGCCATCTGGAGGTTGCTTTTTCAGTTTTTCCCCGCACCGGCGACCTGCAGGTCAGACGCCATGCTTCCCTTCGGGCGCAGGAACTGGAAACCCAACGCTCTTCGCGTCGAACTGGAAACCCTGATGCGGTGTGGGTCCCATGCACCGACGGTTCCTCCGCGCCGTCTGCCGGAAAGAGGACTCGCACCGTCGACGGACGCCACGACCAGAGATCCCCTGCTCCTCCGCCGTTCGAGATCCCCACCTCGCCACCGCACCCGTCCTCCACCGCACCCGCAGCGAGATCCACACACCGACGGTCGCGAGATCCACCTGCCGCCGCTCGTAGGGCGCCTGCTCCGACGGAGAGAGTGAGGGAGAGAGGGAGCCCCATCCATCGGCGGTGGAGAAGCAGTAGGCCGTCGGGGCCGACGCGACGGTGAGCTTGCACGTGCGCAGGGTGAGCGAGAGGGCGCAGGAGCAGGGGCCGCCGCATCTCGTCGAGCAGGCCTCACCGGGAGCTTCGGGGGTCGCCGCCGGGAGCAAGGGGCGCGGGGAGCGCAGGCCTTGCCGGGAGCGAGAGGGCACAAGAGCAGGGTTCGCCATCGGGAGCCCTCGAGACCGCGCAGGGGAGCCGGCCATGGACCTCCGACGCGCCGCCGGCCCTCGCTTTGCCTCCGCCGCGACTCCTCCTTGTAGCGCCATTCCGCGCCGCCGTGCCCCGCAGTGCTCGAGAGCCGGAGCCCCGACACGCGGGGCGCCTGCCTCGTGAAGACGACGAAGGGAGGGAGCAGGGGAGATGGGGGCGGAGAAGCCGAGGAAGGGGAACGGGAGGGGTAAATAAGAGAGAGTGACATGTGGACCCGCATTTTGGTAGTTGGTTTGGAGTTTGAATATAGAGATCGACGAGTGTGCGAAAACTGATACTGAACTGGAAATTCTTGATGACCAAGCAGGAATATTCCTTTTAGGAGGTTGAGTTGGAGTTTGACGAGTGTGGACAGTCTTAGCGAGCTATTCGAGCTCGGCTCGTTGAGGCTTGAGATTGGGCTCGAGCTCGGCTCGTTTGGAGCTCGAGTCAAACTCGAGACGAGCTTTTAGCGAGTCAATCATCCTCGAGTTTTTTTGACAGCACTAACATCTGTGCGCATTTTGACTGAGGAGGGGTTGCGATCATTGTCGACCAGTACACGAAGTCCTCGACGTCGACGCGGGCTTCTGTGCCCAGGGAAACCTAGTGGCGGCGGCGGCCGGTAGGAAGTCACGACTGTGGCATAGATCGGCAAACAAGATCAAAACAGGATGAATTTTTAAACATTAAAAACAGGATGATGGGAGTATGTACATCGCGCTACGTCGGTGGCTAGGGATGGATTCAGATGTCTGGAAATTCGAATTATTCGTATAGTATCCGCTAAAAACATTAATATGGATATCCGTATTCGCGTTTTTAATATGGATGTCAGATGGATGTATTCGAATCCAGTTTTCAATATTATCCGAATTATTCGACAAAAATCCGACATATCCGACATTATTCGTATCCGCAAAAATAAAGTACCCATAGAAACCATCTAAAATTTATTTATATTAATAAAAACTAATGACAAATGATGTTAATTTTAATATTGCTAGTAAAATAATTATTTACACCATTTTAACTATTAAAAAATATATATGACAACTAACTAACTATGCTAACCTAATATTACTAAATTATATAATGATATTTTTAATTAATTTTGATGTGTGTAATCATAGTACTTTTAAATACATTATATTATTTAGCAAATAAATAAATTATATTTAAATGTATTTATGTACTTATGTTTACTAATAAAATATGTTTATATATTTACAAAATTACTTATTATATTTATTGTGATATTTTAATTAATTAATTTATTATTTAATATGTTATTTGCAATAAGATATCTATTATGTATAATGATCATAATTTACTCTCTACTTGTAACATGATTTTATCAATTATAGAATCATCGACAAATAAAATTGATACTCATTATGACTCTATGCTATAAATCGAGTAAGTATTCGAATGCGAATTCAGAATATCCGTTCTGTATTCGTATTCGATAATATTTGTATTCGTATCCGAATTCGAAATAAAATGTGGTAAATAGTGGCATCCGAATTCGTACCCGTGCGTATCCGATCCGAATCCATCCCTATTTGTGGCGGCGTCCATCCGACGAGCAATGGAGGAGCGACGAGGCGACAGAGGGAGGTCGCCGAAGTTTTATTTTCTGCGTGACGGGAGTTTGCACCCAGTTCGTTTAGCTTATCAGCCACTAGCCAGCAGTACTTTTCTCTCAGAATAAACCAACCACCAGCAATCAGCCAGCAGTACTTTACTCTCAAAACAAATCAGCACTATCCACCAGCCACCAGCAAAACGAACAGGCCGTGCGCAAAGTTACGCGAAACGGAAGCACAAATTTCCAGAGTCCTTAATTTTTAGAGGATAGATTAGGAGTTGTTGGAGAGAGTTTATTTCTCAATTTGCTAAACAACATGGAATAGGAAGGGAAATAGGGCACTCTTGGAGATGTTCTAAGAGCAACTCGATAGGAGTTAGGAGTAGCTAGCTATTGATGATTCCGGGGCTCATATAGCATTGGTTGAAAAGCCTAACGTACCACTACTTGAAAAACACTCATTTGTACTGTTTGGTAACCCTAATTTTTACCGGGTATCCAACCGGTACAAACCATCTAGTACAAATGAGGTGTAGCATTTGTACCGGACGAGATGCTCGGTATAGATGCCTCAAATTTGTACCAGGTGGTGTTACGAACCGGTACAAATGTCTTTTTTCCCCGTGAGCTCTATTTCCCATCCTTTTTATTTTCATTTCTCATCTCATCTCACCCAGATTCAAAATCACAAATTTTACAAGTCTCGAATCAGGATTCAATCACAAAATTCACAACAAGTTTCCAAATCACAATCTGGACGCATCACATCACATATTACAATAATCTCATACATCTCATAAAATTCTCACAACGACACAATAATCAAGACTCACAAGAAGTCACAGTCACAAAAACAACCTCCAACCTCCTACGCCACGCCCTGCCAACAACCCCACGCCGCCGCCCGCGCCGCGCGTCACCCCCCGCCGGCCCGCCGCCGCCTGCCCGCCCAGCGTCGCGCCGTCCTAGCGCCGGCTGAAACGAACCGAACTTTCGCGAATGAAAACCCGACTCTCTGCACCTCCGAGATAGTCCCAAGAAGCAGCTATCACGTGCAATCCCTGTCTCAAGTGGTACAAATCCATACAATATTGAAATAAAAGAGACATTACATAATATTATTACAACATCAGAGCCGGGTACAAGTCCATCAGGATCGGATCAAGAAAGATAAAACATCTACGTAGCGGATCTATCTAGGCGAAGCGTCTCTAGCTCCACAAGCAAGCTTGAGCGAAGGACCAACTCTAGTTTTCACACCTTCCGCCATCGTCATAGTCGGCTTCGAGTATGTAATACCACCATCTAACCGATAAGCGGGTAGGTCATGTCAGCTTCCCAACAAAGAGCAAAAGCAGTGGTTGTATCTAATATGCATGGATAAAACCTACATTTGGCTGTAGAAAGATATGCATGCAGCAGCTCGGAAGCAACAACCAAGGTATGCAGAAAGCAACGAGGTCCACACCTCTGGGGTCCACACCCTCAACAAGGAGGTCCACACCAAAGCACTAAATCACACCCATGATCCAGCTCCCAACACTCATCTGCGATGTGGGGCCCACCTGCTCCTATCCCCACATCTCAACGGCCTCAGGCCGGGCTCACTCACTTGGGGGGGAGAAGAAGCACAAGAAAAGTGAGAGATCAAAGGATTGTCCATAACCAGTGGACACATACTATAGCTATAGGTTTAACACTCTGCAGATGTTGTACAACTGTACCCGTCCGAATAGAGCCAGAAACGGTGGCCGCTGTCCCAAACCCTACCATACTGATTGAGTCCTAGTAAGTGGATAGCGCTCTCCTGCTTCTTCGAGCCTGACTCGTCCTCAACTGGGAAACACATCACCCAGCCTTGGGCCTCGAAGCTGTGGAACCATCCCCGGGGCGACGTCTTCTCGAGGGGAACACATCACCTCCTCGCATGATCACACCGATCCTCCTACAGGCTGAATGCTACCCACTACTAGTCTCGCCCCGCACCCTCGCCCATAACAAGGTGAACGGTTTGTACGTAAATAGTCCAAAGAAGTAAGGTCAACTGACGATCGGTCCTTAAGGGCAGGGAGCGAGCACCTCAACAACTCCACTCATCCGATCTGATATGCCGCTAGCGGTGAGAGGCCATGTCGCATCTCCCCTGGTTAGGTGTTCACAAATAACCATAAGGCTCGCTCCCACCAAAACACATCAAGGAGTACACACTCACCAAAAACACACGCTAGAGTGCATCGAGATATCCCAATCTCAATCCATACCAGAAATCCATCCATAATCAAAAGCATAAAAAGTATGGATAGTAAGTAGTGGGAGTAGCTAGGGGTCAGTAGCTAGTCCTGAGGTGGGTGAAGCAAGGAAACAAGATAAATCAAATATCAAGGTACAGCTAAACAAATGGCTATGCAATCCATCAAATCAAGTAACATAAATATAGCACTAGCAACTAATAGCATGCATGGATTCTACATGGTTGGGAGTGATATGACACCTACGCGATAGTCGTCGTAGAGTAGTAGAGGTTGAGCGTCCTCTCGGTCAATGTCGAGGTAGAAGGGTCTTCTCTGTCGTCGCAACTCGGGTATTCAAACGAGAACACAAGCCTACACGAGATGCGACACGGAAATAAATAACGAGCATTACATCTAATGCAAAAACACCAATTTAGAAGATTCAAATAAACTCCATAGTAAATACAAGCAACACTGGTTTAAATAGTAAAAATAGAGCAATTAGTTTCATAACAAAAGTAGTTTACGCAACTAGTTTTATAACTAGAAAGCAAGATAGGAGTAAGAGTTAGTTTAAAGTCAGTTTACAGGTCCATGACTAAGATCTTCGGGTAGCTGTGCTAGCAAGGTATAAGCTCAACAGATGGTTGTAGCAAGCGGTAGCTTAAAGGATAATGATAGCAAAGCGGGACAAAGATAAACTAGGAGAGGCATTTCCATGCCAAGATGTGCGGTGATAGCGTAGAAAGGATGAAAGGATCGACTAGTGATCGATAATAAGGGGTGATGCGACAAGGCATGCTCAGGAGCGCAGCGAGGCATGTGTTCGCGATGTGGTGTTGACCATGGTGAAGTAGCTAGGTTGCAACGCGGGGTTGCCGTGCGTGAAGCAGAGGCCTCTGCTCACGACACGACCGTCCATCATGCGCAACATCCCAAGTGAGCGAGAGCAAGCATGCAGGTTGTAGGAAAACAGGCGCATATATAGGCGACAAGGGTCCCTGGCTTGTCTAGGCGACGAGGTTGCTCACACGTGCGTGTCCACGGCATCCCATGTTCACGACGTGTTCATGGCATGCGCGGGGCACTAGCGTCCTAGTGCCTCCGCAATGCTTGACGACTTGTCGACCGGTAAGCATAGAGGGTAGGTGCGGCCAAGAGCAGGGATAGCGAGGCAAAGCACAACAAGGCAGCACGCGTTGCATGGCAATAACGTGCGGAAATAAGGCAACGACTGGGCCACAACCTCTCGGTCGATTAGCTTCAGCCACTTAGGTGAAAGCTTCAACCACTTAGGTGCTCAAGGTTTCATTTAGGCAAAACATCGAACAGGTGGTGGGCATGTCACGGCTGCAACAAAAGGCATGCCCTCCATGGTCACTGGTGGTCTGGAGAAAACAGAAGCATGCACGACACGATGGCCGGCCATCAACAGGTAGGCAAGGTCTGGGCAAAAAGGGTGGCTTGGGTGCGAGCTGCTCACTAGGGGTTCATCGGAGGACAGAAGGTGAAGCAGGGCGAGGTCGTTGCCGTGGCGGGTTGGTAGGGTGTAGGTAGGCTAGTGGTCGTGGTGCGGCCAGACAACATCATACACGGAAGTGGGGACACGGCTCGACGGTGCTCCAAAGATCCATCACGACCCAAAGTTCTGGGATGGCAACGACGCGACGACGATGTCGTGGTGTCCCTAGGTGGTGGCGTCCTCGGCTCCTCACGAACAGTGGCAGCGGCTGCATGGCGGCACCTGGTGTGGACGAGGTAGGCAACCGGTCTTTGCTTGGTGTAGCTGCATAGAAGCTCCATCGACCAGGGTTTTTTTTACCGTCGGTTACCGCGCGGCTTACCACGGTAACCGCTCCTACCGCTGGGGTATGGTAACGGTACCCAGCGGTAGGAACCGGCCCCAAAATTCAAATTTGAATTTGAATTAAAAAAATGAAAAAATCAATAAAAATCACCAAAAAATAGTTCATGATTTGTAGAGTCTTATGGTGTTGAATGTTTTCAAATTTGAGCGCATTTGGTATTTATTTGGAGCTTTAGAAGTTGAAACAAAAAAGAAAAAGAAAAAACATGGGCCGGCCCGTTAAGGCCCATGAAGCCCAAATGAAGTAGATAACCTACCCCGTGCCCATTCGCGTGCCCCCCCAGCCCCCCGCAGTCCGAGCTTCCCCGCCCGCAAGCCACAAGTCCCCGTCCGCCGCCGCTTCGCCCCTACCGCGCGCCGCCGGCGCGCCACCGCGCCCCCGGCCGCGGTTTACCGCGCGGTAGCGGCGGTAAGACGCGCCGCGGGGCGGATCTACGACCTACCGCGCGGTCGGCGCGGTTAGCGCGCGCGGAAGCGCGGTATACGCGGGCGACGCGCGGTATACCGCGGTTAGGTTTTTTTTTTGCTTTTGAGTAGATTTAGGCTTTAGGAATTGTGTTAGGATCTAGAATTTGTGTTAGGATTTAGGTTTACTTTGGTTTAGGATTATTGGTAGGATTTAGGATGTGAGGTAGAGGTAGAAATAGAATTGTCGCTTTAGGTAGAAATGGAATTGTTGCTTTAGCTTTTAAGTTTAGGAGGATAATTTGTGGCATGATGTAGGATTTGTGTAGGATCCAATTTTAGTTAGGATTTGTACCATTGAACTTGTGTTGTATGAACTATTTGTATTTGAACTACCAACTCACTTATGCACGGCTAGTATTATTGTGTTTGGTGTAGTATTTCTATGTATAACTATAAATCATTGATTGGGGGTGCTATTTAACACTAATTTGTGCCAACACCATGCCAAAATTTTCATTTATTTGCAACTAGGGTGGTCTTTTTATTTGCAGTGGTATAAATAGTTTATACCGCGGTAAAAATAGTTTATACCGCGGTAAAAACTATTTATACCGCGGTATACCGTTCCATACCGTTTGAACTAGCGGTTACAAACGGTTTTGGTTTGAAATTTGAATTCGAGCGGTATTTAGCGGTATACCGCGGTATACCGCGGTAGGAACCGTTACCGCCGGGTACCCGTAAGAATTCAACGGTCGCTAAAAAAAACCCCGCCATCGACGTGGCTGCAGGATGGGGTGACAAGGTTCATCAACGTTGGTGTCGATCTCCAGCTCGTCCGTATTGTGCTCGCGAGTGTCGACGGTTCATGGTGGCGAAGGCGCGACACTCCCGGCGCGGGGCGGTACTCCCCGGGCGCAGCATGTCGCGACGACTTCGACCTCTTCTCGTGAGGCTGCGGGTGTGGGCACTGGGCAGCACCGTCTTCTCCCAGTGACGTTGCCGGTGTCCTTGGCTTGGCGTGGTCGTGGAAGAGTAGCAACATCCTCGTGTCGGCGTCGGTGGCGTCCCAAAGCTCCAGGGTCTCAACCCCATGGCGTTGGTAAGGGCGCAACTCGAGGTGGATGGCGACACCTTCAGCTCGGCGGTGACGCTCTCGGCGCCGAGGTCACGACACTCCCGGTCCGTGATGGTGCGGCTTGGCGCACCCAGACGGCGACGACGCGGCGCAACCCATCCAGACGGCGACGACGTGACGCGGTCTCGGCGGCCTCAATCCTCTTCCCCATGCGCGCCGACGCAACAGTGTCCTTCTCCTTCCTCTCTCTTCTTCCTGCTCTGTTTCCTTTTCTCCTCAACTGGTGATGGGGTTTTCTTCCAGCGAAACTGGTGGCGGCGTAGAGAGGAAGCGGTGGACACGGAGCAAGGGAGAATTTGCCCCACGGCCATCCACGGCGTCTGAGCCATGGCAGCGACATGGCTGCAATCCCGCCGCCCGCCCCTAGGGTTTGAGGGCGCGGTGTAGGGGCAAAGGGGTCAAATTCCCCCTGAGGGCTTGTTTGGGAAATAGAGGATTGAAGTGGATGGAAGAGGATTGAAGGGGATTTTGGGAAATTTTGAGTTATAATGGAAATTCCTCCACCCTAATACCCTTCATTCCCCTTCATTCCACTAATTCCCAAACAAGCCCTGAAGGATTATCCAAGGCGAGCCTAGGCGGGCACGCGGCTCGGTGTGCCAGCTCGGCACCAGCCGTCCCATCGCGGGTGCACGCGCGCGGCGCCTGAGTCGCGGTACGGACGGGAGGAAAAAGAAAGGAGTACAGGCCTGCGGCTGACAAGCGGGTCTAGCTGGTTATAGAAAGAAGGAAAGGGGAGAGGCTGACAGGCTGATCTGGGCTGTTAGGTGGGCCGAATAATTGGAGATCAAGGTGTTGCCGGTTGGGTTAGTGATGTATTGAAGGACCTCCGATGGACTTTGGCTCGAGGTTAAGGCCCAAGGTAGAAGTCAGCTTTTGAAATAGGTTTTGAAAGTAGTTTGATTTATAGTTTGAATTTGAATTACTTTCAAATTCAAACTCCACACAATTGAACTCAAAATAAAATTCAAGAACTCCAAATCACAATTTATACCATAGTTTGAAAATAATTTTATATGGTTTTAATTTATATGGAATTTTAAGATGAGAAGCTAGCAAAATGGTTCAAAATTTCTTAGCACACAAATTCAAACAAAAAGTTTTAAATTTTTGTGAAAATTCATACATGGTAAAACAGTCAAATTTCTAGTATGTTACACTGTTGACGGTTGATTATCGTATCAAAGTTCACATGGATTTGCAAGCGGACAAATCCTCCGTCGTAGTCAAGGGACCCTTCTTCCCTCGAGTGGTGAACCCAAGGTATCGAATCCGTGGAACAATGTGCAACACAAGGATTCAATCTAGTAAAGCAAGGAAAGCTATCTTTTGAATAACCAAGTTGCATCTAATCTAAGAGATCATCAAGAAAACACATCTAATCTAATCTACTAAAGAGGTAGCAAGAGATAACCGATCTAGAGTCTAGATCATGCATATGTTGTAGCTCCAAACAAGATAGATGAAGATAGAAAAGCAAATCTCATTAAAAGCATCTTTAAACTGTGGCCTCAGGTCCGATTCCGAAGACGCCCGCCTTTTGGTGCCACCGTTCTGTCACAACGCACCCCTATTCGTGCGGGTTAGCCTAGGGCGAGTTCAATAAGAACAAGTTGAAATCACTTGGTTGGTCCGGTATGCACCTCTAGCCACCACAACTACAAGAGCACCCTATGCAATCTATCTTAAGTATAGATTGGGGAAGAAGCAAAACCAAGGGAGAACAAAATCATCAAGAAGGCACTTGATCGCTAGAAATCGGATTCACTATAAAACTTCACCATGAATGATTACATGAACAAGATCACCACCGGGATCCTAACTCGACCTTGATCCTCGCTCCAGAGCTCCGACGTGGTCTTCCATGCAAGGTTCCCATGTCGGCTAGGGAAACCCTAGACAACTAGCACGACCCTCCTCTCCGAGATGGTGTCCCTCAAGCTTCTCTGCTCCTCGGCGGCGGATGACGAATGAAATTGATGCGTGGCTCTCGGTCAGGGGGCCTGAGTGGTAGTTAGGTCAAAGGGGGCCGACAGGGCCTTGAAATGGGCTGGGTCGGCCATCCTGGGCCGACCGGCCTGGGCCCATTTTGGCCTAGTCCGCAGCCTCCTTTGCCCGTTGTTGCTTCCCGAGTCTTCTAGATCCTTCCCCCCCTTTGCATGTGGGCCCTTGTCGTCAGTTTCTCCACAGTTTAGATGAAGTTCCTTGTCCCGCAAGATTCGACAGTTTTCTGAATGGGTCCTCGGAGTTTTCCATATTCTCGGGTTTGGTCCTTGGGCTTCTTGGAGTCATGTTTACTTCATTGCTTGACTTGTACCGGCCTTTAAGGTCTTGTCATGAGGTTCTTAATGGACTTATCCCGGAAGTCTTGATTTCAACACTAAAATCCTGCATAAACACTAAACTCCAAAACCGACATGCACAAACGAACTTGTTATACCAAGGGGGTTAGTACCAATGAATAAGATATAAAACTTATGCCAACGCCGAAGGTAAACTCATGGCTAGGTTGACGGAATTTCACCGTCAACATCTCCCCCATGCTTAAACCTTGCTCGTCCATGAGTAAGCCTTCGATGGATATCATCGTTTCCCTTCATTGTTTAAATCTTGCACTTGATCATACACGAGAAACATAATGCTCTCAAAAGTTTAGTCCGTTAAAGTTTCATAATGTACTCATCTTCATCCCTACGGAGGGTAGATTATTAATTAATCTTATCCCTCTGTTAAAGTATTATTAACATGCTCCCAATTCAAATGGATCTCAGAAATTTTGAAATAAAGAACGAGATGAAAAAGAGCTAAACCAAGTTCAAAAAATTTAAACCACCTTGCATCTTTCTCATGAACTCTCACATTATTTTGTCTCTCAAGCCTATTTCTTCTACTCCTTTCCCTCTCAAAACATATATATGTGGTAGGCTTTATATAGAGTTTTTTGGGAAAGTTTAGTCCTACCAAGATTTTATAATTGAGATGTTGTTAAAACAAGACAAACTTCTCATGCTCTTACCGAGACTCATCAAAAAAGGTCATTGGAAAATAATGTTATGTCAAAGAGGGGGAGAGAAAAATACACACACTTTGAGATAGGTGGACATGTGCAAATGGCAAAGAGTGATCCCGAGGCACAAAGGAAGTCCTTGTTATTGTATTGCACATGGTTGGAAAGATGAGTTTGGATCTTATAAATATTAAAACCTTGAAATTCCTAATGCACTTTAGAGAACCGGGGAGTTCACTTTATTTTATTTTTACACATACTCATATTTTGTTTCTCTTTTTCTCATATATATATATATTTTTTCTTTTTTCTTTTTTTTCTTTATACTCATTTTTTCTTTTTCTTTATTTCTCTCTTTTTTTAATTTGCTCCCCTTGAACTCTAAAACTGCATTGTACCTACCTCCTCCCCCATGCTTAGACATTTGCTCGTCCTCGGGCAAAGAGGTGACAGATAAGGTAGGTACTAGAAATAATTTTTCCTTTGGAGAGATACTTAAAATCTTCAATCTTAGCACCATCTTGCGATCTTCCTCGAATTGACGATCCATACTCAATGATAGGTTGTGGTCAAGGAGGAAAACACAAAAGATGATTTTTGGTTTTAAGGGTGGATATCCGGCGAGGTTTGTGAAATCTCCGATGTGGGGATACACAATGCACGGATAAAAAGGCTAGCAAATAGATAGATACGCAAAAATGGTATGACCAACTTCTTAGTCTCGGGCTAGAGAAATCATGGCCGGAAATAACACACCTAAAAATAAATCTTGTAAACTAAGTTTTTGCACTCAAATATATATAGCTCTGGATAGGTAGAGCAACATGCAAGTGGTATTTATGACAAAGTTAGCATTACTTTTAAGAACAAAAATAAATCATCTTTAATCCATCTAAAACTTGAGAGCACATAAAACACTATGGGTCTTTGTTTTTATCATAACCTCCACTAAAGATTAAGCTAGCATTTAGATAATTTCAGATTTGTATTTTAAGAGAGCATTAGCTTAATCATGCATAAAACAAGTACAAAGATAAACAAAGTGGCAATTATAATCATATATCATCATGGCATAAACTTTATAACTTTACCGAAGGTAAAAACTAGGTGGTGACTTTATTCATGATGAAAATAAACACTAACACACATGCTGAAACTTAAAATAAAAACTAAAAACACTACACATACATAGGCGCATACAAGCTGAAAATTAAAGAAAAAGGGGAAAGGAAAGATTAACTAAAGCTCCTCCTCTCTCTAATCTTCCGCTGGTGGTTGATATTGATAATCTTGATTGTTGTACCCTTGCTCATAATAGGATTGCACCGCTCCTCCTACGAATTGTATCAGTGGTGCTAAGTGAAGAAGCCCAAGCTCATAAGCGATGTATGCATTTCCTTCACCCATTTGGTTTGCATTGGTTTGGATGGCTGCAGTATTTTGCATATTCCTTGCAGTGTATCCTCCAATAATGGCCACACTTTGCTGCGGTTGAGGAAGATGTGCATATGGCTCTGCAAAGGCTACGTTGGGCACCAGATTTGGTGGGGGCATGGCTGCACCACTCCCGCATGCTTGCATTGGTACACCACCGTAGTAACTCGGCGGCACCGGAAGTCCTCCAAATGGTGGCACATAATTTTGTTGCGCACTTCCTTGAGTCGTGGAAGAACCTTCTCCTATAATCCTTTCTCTTTTATTTTTCTTCTAACCAATCTTCTTTCCCCTCAAGAAAAAAGACTTAATCTTCCATTCGGAAGGGGCAATTTCACCTTGGCCACTTTGAAGCCTCCTCTCTCATCTCCACTATTGTATTTGCCTTGCTTCATATATTCAAATGCTAGAGAAGTCTCGGGTAGGAGATGCTTCGGGTTCCTTGTAATACCTGGTCTCAAAGAGATAGCCAACATGGAGAGGTAGCACCCTGAACCAATATCTCCCGAATCCGATGTTGCTTCACAACACCACCGGTTGATCATTAGTTGAGTGGGGTCGATTGGAACCTAGCAATCAAAGCCGAGTAAAGCCAATTCACCTCCGTGTTGGTTACCTTAGTCTCTCTCATTCTCCCCAAAATCCTTTTGGACATCCATGAGTGAAACACTTGGATGATGGGGTTCCGACTAGTATTTCTTTTTTGGTGGCTCCTCCCGCGATCATACTCCAAAAACCTTCCAATGTGCCTCCATGCACATACACTTGTCCCGGGGCTCCCTTTTGAAAACCAAGTAACTGCCCAACTTAGCCCTGGGCACAAAAAACCAAGAACTGAGAACCGAACCGAAAGAACCGGGAACCGGAACCGAAAGAAGCGGAACCGAAAAAATCGGTTCCTGTTCGGTTCCAGAATGTCCGGAACCGAATACCCCAGTTCTCTTCGTCGATTAACCGAATAACCGAGCAAGCAACAAATCAGCACATTGAGCCCAATATCCTAAGCCCAACTTACCAAGCCCAATAACAACATACAAACCCTAGCTCCCCAAGGCCACCGATGCCCACTCCCAGACCCCAGCCACGCCGCCTCTGCCAGTCTGCCCTTCGCCGACCGTGCAGCTCGCCCTCCACCGGCCATCGCAACTGCGCCCTCCGCCGGCGCCCGCCCCCCCCCCCCCCCCCGCCGTTTGCCCTCCGCCTCCCGCTTCGCGCCCGCACCTAGCCCCCGCCGCCGCCGCGCCTAGCCCTCGCCGCCGCCGCGCCCGACCCGCCGTCGGTCCCCGCGCGGCGGTCAGGCCGGTGGTGAGCCACTGCCACCTGCCGTCCCTCGTCATTAGGTCCGGAGGTCCCGCCCTCAGCCGGCCAGGCGGCCATCCTTCCTCTCACCTCCCTCCGTCCTCACTCAACACCAGAGCAAGCAGAGCTTCTCCACAGTCCGTGGCCGGCGACCGACAACAACTCATCGATTTGGGGGCATTAACTCACTCTGATATGGTTTTTTTGTTGATGTTGTTGATTTGTGCTCAGATTTATGATCGAGTTCATGATTTTGCATGCTTGACTACTGTACATCGGTTCCCTCGGTTAGAACCGGAACCGAACCGAAAAGAACCGAACCAAATGGTTCTCTCTTCAGTTCCTATTTCTTGGGAACCGAAATTCTCAAAGAACCGAAGAACCGAACCGATCGGTTCGGTTAGAACCGAACGCCCAGGCCTAGTTCAACTCCTTCCAAATGGAATGAGAGACTCAACAATCCTTCATCAAGGATAGGTGCGATGGTCATGAGAATTTCCAAGGCGAATTCCTTGTGGGTGTTTGCCGACACTCCGTTGGAGAATTGCACCCAACCTAGGTGTCCCAACATGTAGTAAATATCCGTATGAAAACCCAACACTTGGAGAGCTTGATCGTCAGAGTCGACATTTGCCACAAGCCGCTTCTCAAGATGAGTAAGCTTCTTCTCCTCCTCCTCCGTCATGATGATAAACCCAACTTGGAATGCCGCGGAGCGTGTGGAGGTGGAGCGGATGATCGTGTCGAGTGGCGAGGTCGGACGGGCGGCTCCTCTATACGTCCTTGAGGTTCGGTGAACCTTATAGACGAGCTTCGTGTGGCCCTCATCCCACCGAGGAGAAGAGTATCGTTCCTCCTCGGCGGTGCCGTGTCCTCCTCCATACTCCGAGGAGACTCGGAAACCGAGTGCCTCCTCGAAGAAGTTGTTGATGGCTTGGACGACGATCATCCCTTCTTTTTAGTGAAAAGACTTGTAGCTTTCTTCCACATGGTTGCTGCACTCTCTCTCACAAATATATATCCGGGGTTTTCAACTGATAACAAAGTACACAAATATTATTTGGAGTATAGACTTTGAGTGGAATTAGGATGTGTTTTGTTGCACGAAACAAACTCGGGATGGCTGGCTAAGTCTAAGGTGATCCTGGACTACACACTTGAGCACACAAACAAGGAACTGAGCAAGTGACTTACCTGAGGAAGACGAGCACCAGGGGGCTTTCGAAGGGGGTAGGCCGACCGGCCTAGGGGCCTCTCTACTCCTCCTGGCTCGGTTCTTCTCCATTGCGCTCATGCTTCCTTTGTTGCTTCGTGACCACATGCTTCACGAGGTTGCACCTTCCAAACGTTCTTGTCCACTCCTTCGCTTGCATTATTGCTCCTTCCACTTGATGATTTCGCTTTGAGTCACCTCCATGCTCCCTTGTCTCACATGCCTCCATGATATTCCTGCAAAACAAGGCCTTGGCTGCCCCCCATGCTTGTCCTTTGCATGTGGTTTGATAAAAGATGTTGGAGGGGCATCCCGTAATGCATCATGGTGCATGCATGGTTAAGTTAACTAGATTGCCTCCTTTTAAGCATGTTTTAATGCTAAGCACTCCTCTAATTTTGAAAAATAAAACATAAAATCAGAGCTATTAATGTGTTCAAATATAAATTTATAGAAGGTTTTAAAGCATTAAAAACAAATGTAAGTCGAAAAATATTTCCGACTACTTTTATGTTGGTCTCACCGGTATTGTTTGCATTCATTAGTTGAGAGCAAACTTTTCCAGGATTGATCATGGGGGCATAGGTTTAGGTTCTAATTTTGATTAGATGAGAGATATTTTGAATGGAATAAAATTAAATGAGGCTTAGAAAAATTCTAACCCTAGAGAAACCAAGGATATGAATTTTTAAACCAACCAAAAGTCATGTTTCTAGGTTCACGCGAGTCCTACCACATGCTGAAAAATTAAATATCATCTAGGTACAAAGCGTGGCTCTACTCGTGTGTTTGTAACATGTAAAACAAGTCAACCATGACATCATGAAGACGATGAAAGGTGGAGATAGGTTCTGAATTTTTTTTGGTTTCTCGAAAAGAAGCATATAACACATAGGACGCTCATATAAAGGGTTTATGATTCAAATGAAATACCTAACCAAGAATTATGTCTCTAACATTATTCAACCATTCTAAGTCTAATGTCTTGCGTAGAAAAATTGAAAACTAACTTACTTGAAAAGGCTCGAAAAATCCTGAATTGGGTTGTCCTCCCGGTAGCTTATTCTTGACTCGACGAAACGGGTTGCCTCCCGCCTAGTGCTTCATTTATAGTCCATGGCTAGACTTCTTCACTTGATTACTTTGGATCAACGCTCTTTGCGGGCATTGCAATCTTGAGTACCCACTTCCACACTATCTTGGGCACGGGCTTATTCTTCGGCTTAGTCATATTTTTGGTCTTCACAGGCTGGCCTTGTCCTTTGGTCTTGACGGATGCAACAACTTCCTTTATGTAGTGGCTCAACATCTCAAACTCCGATCCTTCGGTCGTGATCTTCATGGTGTCCTTGGTGTGATTCTCTATCACTCCCGAATGATTTTGAGTAGCCTTCACCTTCTCGGGACCTTGGGATTGTACCGACAATCTCCTTTGCTCCCCATTAGGCGCCCGACAAGTTGTCTCACTTGCATCTCTAGCATCTTCATCATGATGAACACTTCACATATAGAGCTTCCGACCTCCGTCACCTTGCCATCTAATTCTCCAATATTTTGTCCATAGCCTCGAACTTAGTGACGATGTCCTTGTTGATCTTACCTTGCTCGTCCATGAAGTCCTTCAATTGTGTACAAAGGGGAACCAAATCTTGAATGGACGAACTTGCATTAAATCGGGGTTTACCTTGGACATGGTCGTACTCCTCACACTCCTCGCATGTGGATCTTTCTTCGGCAACCTTTAGGTTTTGAGCTTCTCTCTCTATCTCCATCTTCTCCATCCTCCTCATAAGTAAACCGATATGCCACTCAAGGAATTCAGCTCGCATGTATCCATTGAAACTCTCCAAAGCTTCCACAATCGTCTCCATGGGAAATTGAACAAATGTATCAATCTTGTTGCGCAAACTCGGAGTCTTGGTAGGCGAATAGAATTCCTTCATAAAGTTCCTCATCAACGCTTCCCAATCTTGCTTCGACTCCACCGGTAGAGTGTGGAACCAACACAACGCTTTTCCATGTAGTGAGAACGGAAAAATCCTTGCCCTCATTTGATCTTGAGTCACCCCATCCTCATCAAAAGTATGACATAGCTGAATGAATGCTTGGAGGTGAAGGTTCAGATCCTCTTTACCGGTGAAAGGCGAGTGTTGCACCATGCGGATAGTTGAGACCTTGATCTTGAACGGTCTTCCGGCGTCTTGAAAGTTTATGATAGGTAGATCAACGATGTCCGGGGTGCATAGCTCGATCTTGCGCTCCAGTTGCGGTTGTTGTCCCATGGGTGGCGGTCGAGGTTGATCTTCCTTTGGACTTGGAGGTGGTGATTTCCTTGGAGATTCCGGCGGTCCTTCGACTTCGGCTTTTGGATCTAGGTTTCCAACCATTTAGCTTGTGTTGCACGTCTCCTTTGCCTGTAAAGTTTTCCTTGATCATCCACAAAAAAGTTTAGGTTTCTTGGAGAGGTAGCCAACCATCTCCGGTTAGGGTTAGCAAAAACAAAAAACTAAGAAAAGAAAAATTAGGGTTAATCAAAACTAGATTAAATTGATTTTTTTTCTTTTTGAGGATGATCAAAGTTAAGAGATGCAAAAGAAAATCAAATGAAAAACTGAAAATATTCACAAAAAAGTGATACTAGATTGGATCTTGATTGCTTGTTCCCCGGCAACGGCACCAGAAAAAGGGGTTTGTTGACGATTGATTATCGTATCAAAGTTCACATGGATTTGCAAGAAGACAAATCTCCCGTCGTAGTCAAGGGACCCTTCTTCACTCGAGTGGTGAAACCAAGGTATCGAATCCATGGAACAATGTGCAACACAAGGATTCAATCTAGTAAAGCAAGGAAAGCTATCTTTTGAAGAACCAAGTTGCATCTAATCTAAGAGATCATCAAGAAAACACATCTAATCTAATCTACTAAAGAGGTAGCAAGAGAAAGCAAGAGATAACCGATCTAGAGAGTCTAGATCATGCATATGTTGTAGCTCCAAACAAGATAGATGAAGATAGAAAAGCGAATCTCATTAAAAGCATCTTTAAACTGTGGCCTCTGGTTCGATTCCGAAGACGCCCGCCTTTTGGAGCCACCGTTCTGTCACAACGCACCCCTATTCGTGCGGGTTAGCCTAGGGTGAGTTGGATAAGAACAAGTTGAAATCACTTGGTTGGTCCGGTATGCACCTCTAGCCACCATGGCTACAAGAGCACCCTATGCAATCTATCTTAAGTATAGATTGGGGAAGAAGCAAAACCAAGGGAGAATAAAATCGTCGAGAAGGCATTTGATCGCTAGAAATCGGATTCACTATAAAACTTCACCATGAATGATTACATGAACAAGATCACCACTGGGATCCTACCTCGATCTTGATCCTTGCTCCAGAGCTTTGACGTGGTCTTCCATGCAAGGTTCCCACGTCGGCTAGGGAGACCCTAGACAACTAGCACGACCCTCCTCTCCGAGATGGTGTCCCTCAAGCTTCTCTGCTCCTCAGTGGCGGATGACGAATGAAATTGATGCGTGGCTCTCAGTCAGGGGGCTATAAATAGCCCGAGAGGTAGCTAGGTCAAAGGGGGGTCCGACTGGGTCCTGAAATGGGCTGGGCCGACCGGCCTGGGCCCATTTCGGCCCAGTCCGCGACCTCCTTTGCCCGGTGTTGCTTCCCGAGTCTTCTAGATCCTTCCCCCTTCTGCATGTGGGCCCTTGTCGTCAGTTTCTGCATGGTTTAGACGAAGCTCCTTGTCCTGCAAGATTTGGTAGTTTTCTGACTGGGTCCTCGGAGTTTTCCATCTTCTCGGGTTTGGTCCTTGGGTTTCTTGGAGTCATGTTTACTTCATTGCTTGACTTGTACCGGGCTTTAAGGTCGTGTCATGAGGTGCTTAATGAACTTATACTGGAAGTCTTGCTTTCAACACTAAAATCCTATATAAACACTAAACTCCAAAACCGACATGCACAAACGAACTTTTTATACCAAGGGGGTTAGTACCAACGGATAAGATATAAAACTTATGCCAACACCGAATGTAAACTCATGGCTAGGTTGACAGAATTTCACCGTCAACATACCCCATGCTAAACCTTGCTCGTCCTCGAGTAAGCCTTCGATGGATATCATCGTTGCCCTTCATTGTTTAAACCTTGCACTTGATCATACACGAGAAAACATAATGCTCTCAAAAGTTTAGTTCGTTAAAGTTTCATAATGTACTAGCCTTCATCCCTACGGAGGGTAGATTATTAATTAAGCTTATCCCACAAGTATTAACATGCTCCCAATTCAAATGGATCTCATAAATTTTGAAATAAAGAACGAGATGAAAAAGAGCTAAACCAAGTTCAAAAATTTAAACCACCTTGCATCTTGCTCATGAACTCTCATATTATCTTATCTCTCAGGCCTAATTCTTCTACTCCTTTCCCTCTCAAAACATATATATGTGGTAGGCTTTATATGGAGCTTTTTGGGAAAGTTTAGTCCTACCAAGATTTTATAAATGAGATGTTGTTAAAACAAGACAAGCTTCTCATGGTCTTACCGAGACTCGTCAAAAATGTCATTGGAAAATAATGTTATGTCAAGGAGGGGGAGAGAAAAATACACACACTTTGAGATAGGTGGACATGTGGAAATGGCAAAGAGTGATCCCAAGGCACAAAGGAAGTCCTCGTTATCGGATTGCACATGGTTGAAAAGATGAGTTTGGATCTTATAAATCTTAAAACCTTGAAATTCCTAATGCACTTTAGAGAACCGGGGAGTTCACTTTATTTTATTTTTACAAATACTCATATTTTTTTCTCTTTTTCTCATATATATATATATTTTTCTTTCTTTTTCTTTATACTCATTTTTTCTTTTTCTTTCTTTCTCTTTTTTTAATTTGCTCCCCTTGAACTCTAAAACCGCATTGTACCTACCTCCTCCCCCATGCTTAGACGTTTGCTCGTCCTCGGGCAAAGAGGTGATAGAGATAAGGTAGGTACTAGAAATATTTTCCCTTTGGAGAGATACTTAAAATCTTCAGTCTTGGCACCATCTTGCGATCTTCCTCGAATTGACGATTCATACTCAATGATAGGTTGTGGTCAAGGAGGTAAACACAAAAGATGATTCTTGGTTTTAAGGGTAAATATCCGGCGAGGTTTGCAAAATCTCCGATGTGACGATACACAATGCATGGATAAAAAGGCTAGCAAAAAGATAGATATGCAAAAAACGAATGACCAGCTTTTTAGTCTCGGGCCAGAGAAATCATGGCCTGAAATAACACACCTAAAAATAAATCTTGTAAACTAAGTTTTTACACTCAAATATATGGCCCTGGATAGGTAGAGCAACATGCAAGTGGTATTTATGACAAAGTTAGCATTACTTTTAAGAACAAAAATAAATCATCTTTGATCCTTCTAACACTTGAGAGCACATAAAACACTATGGGTCTTTGTTTGTATCATAACCTCCGCTAAAGATTAAGCTAGCATTTAGATAATTTCAGATTTGTATTTTAAGAGAGCATTAGCTTAATCATGCATAAAACAAGTACAAAGATAAACAAAGTGGCAATTATAATCATATACCATCATGGCATAAACTTTGTAACTTTACCAAAGGTAAAAACTAGGTGGGGACTTTATTCATGATGAAAATAAACACTAACACACATGCTGAAATTTAAAATAAAAACTAAAAACACTACGCATACATAGGCGCATACAAGCTGAAAATTAAAGAAAAAGGGGAAAGGAAAGATTAACTAAAGCTCCTCCTCTCTCTAATCTTCCGCCGGTGGTTGATATTGATAATCTTGATTGTTGTACCCTTGCTCATAATAGGATTGCACCGCTCCTCCTATGAATTGTCTCGGTGGTGCTAAGTGAAGGCGCCCAAGCTCATAAGCGATGTTTGCATTTCCTTCACCCATTTGGTTTGCATTGGTTTGGATGGCTGCAGTATTTTGCATGTTCCTTGCAGCGTATCCTCCAATAATGGCCACACTTTGTTGTTGTTGAGGAAGATGTGCATATGGCTCCGCAAAGGCTACGTTGGGCACCGCATTTGGTGGGGGCATGACTGCACCACTCCCCCATGCTTGCATCGGTACACCACCGTGTAGTAACTCGGCGGCACCAGAATTCCTCCAAATGGTGGCACATAATTTTATTGCGCACCTCCTTGGGCCGTGGAAGAACCTTCTCCTATAATCCTTCCTCTTTTATTTTTCTTCGCCGGCACAAGAAGTCCTTCTAACCAATCTTCTTTACCCTCAAGAAAAAGACTTAATCTTCCATCCGGAAGGGGCAAATTCACTTTGGCCACTTTGAAGCCTCCTCTCTCATCTCCACTAATGTATTTGCCTTGCTTCATATATTCAAATCCTAGGGAAGTCTCGGGTAGGAGATGCTTCGGGTTCCTTGTAACACCTGGTCTCAAAGAGATAGCCAACATGGAGAGGTAACACCTCGAACCAATATCTCACGAATCCGATGTTGCTTCACAACACCACCGGTTGATCATAAGTTGAGTGGGGTCGATTGGAACCTAGCAATCAAAGCCGAGTAAAGCCAATTCACCTCTGTGTTGGTTACCTTAGTCTCTCTCATTCTCCCCAAAATCCTTTTGCACATCCATGAGTGAAACACTTGAATGATGGGGTTCCGGCTAGTATTTCTTTGTTGGTGGCTCCTCCCGCGATCATACTCCAAAAACCTTCCAATGTGCCTCCATGCACATACACTTGTCCCGGGGCTCCCTTTTGAAAACCAAGTAACTCCCTAATATAGGGAACCACTTGTTCAACTCCCTCCAAATGGAATGAGAGATTCGACACTCCTTCATCAAGGATAGGCGTCATGGTCATGAGAATTTCCAAGGCGAATTCCTTGTGGGTGTTTGCCGACACTCCGTTGGAGAATTGCACCCAACCTAGGTGTCCCAACATGTAGTAAATATCCGTATGAAAACCCAACACTTGGAGAGCTTGATCGTCGAAGTCGACGTTTGCCACAAGCCTCTTCTCAAGATGAGTGAGTTTCTCCTCCTCCTCCTCCGTCATGATGATAAACCAACTCAGAATGCCGCGGAGCGTGTGGAGATGGAACAGATGATCGTGTCGAGTGGTGAGGTCGGACGGGCGGCTCCTCCGTACGTCCTTGAGGTTCGGTGAACCTTATAGACGAGCTTCGTGTGGCCCTCATCCCACCGAGGAGAAGAGTATCGTTCCTCCTCGGCGGTGCCGTGTCCTCCTCCATACTCCGAGGAGACTCGGAAACCGAGTGCCTCCTCGAAGAAGTTGTTGATGGCTTGGACGACGATGATCCCTTCTTCTTAGTGAAAAGACTTGTAGCTTTCTTCCACATGGTTGCTGCACTCTCTCTCACAAATATATATCCGGGGTTTTCAACCGATAACAAAGTACACAAATATTATTTGGAGTATGGACTTTGAGTGAAATTAGGATGTGTGTTGGACAAAACAAACTCGGGATGGCTTGCTAAGTCTAAGGTGATTCTGGACTACACACTTGAGCACACAAACAAGGAACTGAGCAAGTGACTTACCTGAGGAAGACGGGCACCAGGGGGCTTTCGATGGCGGTAGGCCGGCCGGCCTGGTCCGACCGACCTAGGGGCCTCTCTGCTCCTCCTGGCTCGGTTCTTCTCCAGTGCGCTCATGCTTCCTTTGTTGCTTCGTTACCGCATGCTTCACAAGGTTGCACATTGCAAACGTTCTCGTCCACTCCTTCGCTTGCATTATTGCTCCTTCCACTTGATGATTTTGCTTTGCAGAAGTATTCTTGAGGACTTTTGGCTTGTAGTACTCGGGGATGCTTGAAGACTACGCGTCAAGGCCGTCAAGACTACTCGAATCTATCCTGCTCGACTACAAAGTACTTGGGGGCTTGTCGTATGGACCTCCCTGGGCCCACTACCTCGGTGGGTACCAGAACCGACAACTCGGTGGGCCCCTGGGACTACTCGGCTTGGGCTACATGGCACCTGATGGCGTGGAGCACAAGGATCTCGGTGGAGAAGTACCCAGATAGGGAACTATGCATGTCCTGTACCATGTAGAGAACTCCTAGACGTACACGACTAGTACTCTCTCCACAAACCGACTTGTAACCCTGCCTCCCGGGCTATATAAAGCGAGGCAGGGACCTTTACCTCTCTCATGCGCATCATCTTGTAATCACACCCAATCAATCCAGAGCTACACAATATACATGACGTAGGGTATTAGGCACCTTGCGGCCCAAACCTGTCTAAATTGTGTGCCACGTGTCTCTTCCTTCGAGTTACCAATCTCGGCGAGGCCACATTCATCTACCTCAGGTACTCCCCTTGGTAGGTTGCCGATCTAAAACTCCTCTTGGAGGATGAAGCCGTCTCCGTCCAAGGGCTCAAAGGCTGGTTTCGGGAAGAAGAGATCCCGTAGCAAAGCAGAGGGATCTGCTCAAGGGTCGTCGCCGCCGACATCTCCCCCGCGCCCTAATACGGCCAAGGAGTAGAAGAAATCCAAGATGAAGACCGAAGATCTGCTGGCCCTGGTGAACAACTGGTTCCTACGGGAGAAGAAGATGGACATGTGACGCGCTGCCGCAGGCGACTCGTACCCCATGGAGAAGAATCCAGATGAAGTCCCAATGTTCTCCAGGTTTGTGGAGCGCGGACTAGCACTCCCGGCCAACTATTTCTTCAAGGGTCTCTTCAAGTACTACGACATCGAGTACTTGAACTTGAACCCAAATGGTATATTCCATGTCTCTGTGTTCGTGCACTTCTGCGAAGCATTCGTGGGAATCAAGCCCCACTGGATCTTGTTACGGAAGTTCTTCCGTTTGAAGCCGCAGCCAAGTGCCAACAACCTGCGAGTAGTCGGAGGGGTTGGCATTCAGATGCGAGAAGACGCGGCTGACCAATACTTGTCGTACAAGCTCATTGATTCGAACCAAGACTGGAAGGCCAAGTGGTTCTATATCAGTAATCATCATCCAAAGTTGCCGAAGCCGAGCGGGAAGCAGCCAAAGCATTGGGCATGGTGGAACATAGAGCCGACGATGCAATAGGGTATCCAACTACCCGAGTTGATGCAGAAGATCAAGGCCTTGAGAGAGGCCGGGCTGAGGGTCGAGCATGTGGCCTTCAGTTTCATGAAGAGGAGGGTGCAACCACTGATGGCTCGCGACACCCTCGGGTACCAGTACACGGGTGACGAAGACACGTCGAGGATGCCCGACAACGAAGTCGACGATGATGACATTGTCGAGAGGCTGGGCAAGATATTCAAGGATATGCCACCGTACACTCCTTGCCCAGTCCCCGAGTACTCTGCGGCTCGTCCGCTGAACAAGGTTAGTAATTGTTACTTCTACCTCTGAGTACTGATTGGCCTAGAGTAGTCGCGCTTACCCAAGTTGTTTGTTGCAGGATGACATTGCGAAGTTTGTCTCTGACCCAGCTCCCCCTCCTCGACTTGTAGATATTCCGGAGGAGGGCAAGAGCAAAGTGAAGGAACGTCGTGAAGTCAGCGAAGGTGATGACACCGTCACCATTGAAGACACATCCGACGAGGAGGATGGGGAAACGCTCCAGGAGCGATTTCAGCTACGGTCTAGGTTCAGCCGACCTGGACTGCCCCATATCCCCCTTGTTCATGATCCACCAACTAGCTTGGAGGCTAGTCTTCCTGCGCTGCCGAGAAGGCCGCGCAATGTGGCACGAAAGCGCGTCGCCAAGAAGTTGAAGGTGACAGAGACCACTTCCCACGAGGTGAGTTCCTCGAGTAGAGTAGTCGAGTACTTGTCTTGAAGCATTGCATGCTGACAGTTGAATTTGGAGTTGTCGCAGGAGATTCCATCATCCGACCCCACGGATCAGAGGGAAGGAGACGACTGGGACACGGTGGGCGGAGCGACGGAGAGGAGCATCAGTCCAACCCCCACCGTAGAGGAGACCGTGCCACAGATGGCACAACAGACGCCTGTTACTATCGAGCCGGAGGCGTCAGCAAAAGAAAGCGGGCCAGAGCCTTCCACGACTACTGGAACTGGGAGACCAGTAGTAGCCCGTGTGCCGATGTCACAACCGATTTTCCGTAGAAAACCGAATGCATCTCATATGTGTGCCGGATCACAATTTCACACATATGATAGACTCATGAGTGTAATATCACAAGATACCGCTCAAAACGTACGTAAAAAGGTTTATTAACTTTTATTACACTCACGATGGTAGACACGAAGGTCTTTACACGAACAACAATAACTATGAAGACGTGACTCCATCTTCATCTTCCACAAGCTTCGACCGGTTGATCGCATCCTCGAACTCCTCGTAGTCGGTGAAGTGCTCCACTCCGGATTCTTCTCCGAACGGCGTAAGCAAGGATGAGTACACTTATGGTTGGTACTCGGCAAGGCCACAGAATAACCGGAAAGCAATATTAATCCATCTTTAAGTTCAATTAATCATGTGAGGGTCCAGGCCGCTCTTGACCGTGAGCACGGCCGATCGATCGCCTTTACACTCGCAGAGGTTGCACACTTTTCCCACAGCTCGCGTAAAAGTTCGAAGAACTTTGAACCCAACCACGCATGTGCCGATCGTGCACAATACCACACTTCCGAGGTGTGATTGCATAGGGACGCTACGAAGCCTTTACAAAGATATGCAAAAGCATCAACAACCCACGACGATTCTGACTCGGGGCGGACCATAACCCTCCCTAGTGGTCGGCACCTTAGCAAAGGCTCGCTACCCCAAAAGAACCGGGCTATACCCCCGCAACCCGGAGCCCCCCGTGTTCCTTTCGGATAGGGTCGTCAATACAATCGCACACCTAATTAATTGGCTAAGCCGAGCCATATGGACCGTGGTTGCACCGTTTTCCCGGGTGGTTCTCCATGTTCCGATTAACTTATAGTAATCTTGATTAAAGCATAGGTAGAAGGGTGGTTAGGGTCACTTGCCTTTCTCCAACGATAAGCTACTTTCCTTATCCGCAAAGCTCTGCACTTGAACTTCCTCGAACGGCGTGTTGGCTACGATCATGCAAGAAAACATGCAATAAATAAAACAATACATCAAACTTTACCAAAAGACTAAAACAAGCTTTTAGAAATGACGGGCTTGGAGAGACGATCGCATGGATACCAAGAACGCGTAAAACGGAGCTAGGATGGAAAAGATATGGTCGAAACAAGATTCGGGGACTAAATTGTGAAAGAACTGGAAGTTTAGGGGGTTTTACGGAAGATTTCGGGGACCTAAACATAAATATGTGTGAAACTAGGAGGTCTAATATGAAAAAGGTCAAAGGGTAGGCTAAAGAACATAGAAACTAAGGACTGCAGGGGCCTAAGCATAAAAGGAAGGACCTGATTGAAAGGCTTTTATATAGGTGGAAGGGTATATTTGTAATTTCTGGAATCTCGGGGTTCTTTTTGCAAAACTGCCAAAGCAGCCGGCGGGTGAGCCATGGGAGCGACACGTGGCGGCTTGCGGTTGGTGGGCTGACGCAAGCAATGACGTGGCGATGACGTCAGCGGTGGACCGCGCGGTGCACCCGGTCCACCGGTCCACCGTGGACCTGATCCAAGGGTTACGCGGCTTTTTAATCTGGGCCGTCCGCCGGATCGGGCGGCCGCGGTGGCATGTGGGCGACGGGCGGCGCCGTACAGGGCGCGCGCGACGGCCGGCCGGCGGCGGGCTCGCCGGAGGATCGCCGGCGACGGCCAACAAGCCCTACCGTGCACCAATCACGGAGGGGAAAACACCAAATTGAAGAGGAGAGCAAGGGGAAGATTACCAGGGGCTCGGAGGGAAGGGAAATGCGCCGACGGAGGAGATCGAGCGGCGGCTCCGGCGGCGGCGTTCCGGCTCCGGCGGGGACCGTGCCGCGGTGAGGGAGGAGGAGAGGGGAGAGGTGCGGGAGACGCAGGGGGTCTTGGGGCACCCTTTATAGGTGTAAGCGGGGAGGGGGAAGGTCGGGAAGGCGGTGGACGGCGGTTGGTGGCGCCGGCGCCATTAATGGCGGCTCGGTGCGGGCGGCGGGTAGGGGAAGGGGCGGGGACGGCGCACGTGGGTGGCGGCGGCGCATTAATGTGTTCTCGGTGGGGGAGGAGAAGGGGCGCGGGGAGGCCGGGGGAGGCGGCGCCGGGGTGCGGGCGGCCGGCGGCCGGCTCGGGGAAGAAAGGAGGGGCGCGGCGGTCCCGAGGAAGAAGAAGAACCCGACGTGTGGGCCCCACACCGCCGGCGAGAGGGAGAGAGAGGAGAGGGAGGGAGGCGGCGGAGTGGGCCGCGTGGGCCTAATGCGGAGCTGGGCCACGGCGGGTTGGGTTGGGCTGTTTTCTTTTTTTTTCTTTTTTTTTCTTTTCAAATCCATTTTCAAACATTTTAAATTCAAAACTTTTCATCTTTTCAAATTGAAATTTTAACACAAATTTATTCAAATATTTTAAGACTTTTAGAAAACTTTTTCAAACATTTTTAAACTCAAACTTTCAACCTCTTTCATTTTTTTAAGACTTTTAAAATCACACCACAAACAAAATTCATGCATTTCAACATGATGCGCAATCACTTGTTTGATTCTAATTATTAATTGTTGTTTAATTTAATTAAAGGCAAATTTTATTTATTCAAATTTATTAAATCCTTAGAAAAATAAAACTAAGCCATGTTGCTAACAATATTTTATTGTGATGGAATTTTCGGGTGTTACAAATCCTACCCCCTTAAAAAGAATCTCGTCCCGAGATTCGGAGGGATCGGGAAACAAGGGGCTAAGATTCAAATTTTAACTTTAATTATTTTATTGATGTATTTGTGGCCATCACTCCACAAAAACATTCCAATCAAGTCAAAGATCCAAATCATGCATGTTTACAATCAACAAGCATTAACATCGCACGTCCTCACAAGAACGGCTCTATCGGAACTGATAGAAGGGTAGGCAACCTAAGAATCTATCTTATAAAACACGTGTGGTAGTTTAAGGTGGAAGATCAAGAATCAGACTCAGTGTAGAAGAAAACAAAAGATTTGATTTTGATAAAGAATAAAGAATAAAATATTTTTTTAAGCGTAAATAAGATATTTTGAATGTTAGAAGGGCTTCCTAGAAAGAGAGTCCTTAATATCGACCATTTCTATCTGAGGCTGCGTCCTACAGTCAGCAATGCTCTGATACCACTCTGTCACACCCGATTTTCCGTAGAAAACCGAATGCATCTCATATGTGTGCCAGGATCACAATTTCACACATATGATAGACTCATGAGTGTAATATCACAAGACACCTGCTCAAAACGTACGTGAAAAAGGTTTATTAACTTTTATTACACTCACGATGGTAGACACGAAGGTCTTTACACGAACAACGATAACTATGAAGACGCGACTCCATCTTCATCTTCCACAAGCTTCGATCGGTTGATCGCATCCTCGGAACTCCTCGTAGTCGGTGAAGTGCTCCACTTCGGGATTCTTCTCTCGAACGGCGTAAGCAAGGATGAGTACACTTATGGTTGGTACTCGGCAAGGCCACAGGAATAACCGGAAAGCAATATTAATCCATCTTTAAGTTCAATTAATCATGTGAGGGTCCAGGCCGCTCTTGACCGTGAGCACGGCCGATCGATCGGCTTTACACTCGCGAGAGGTTGCACACTTTTCCCACGGCTCGCGTAAAAGTTCGAAGAACTTTGAACCCAACCACGCATGTGCCGATCGAGCACAATACCACACTTCCGAGGTGTGATTGCATAGGGACGCTACGAAGCCTTTACAAAGATATGCAAAAGCATCAACAACCCACGACGATTCTGACTCGGGGCGGACCATAACCCTCCCTAGTGGTCGGCACCTTAGCAAAGGTCGCTACCCCAAAAGAACCGGGCTATACCCCCGCAACCCGAGCCCCCCGTGTTCCTTTCGGATAGGGTCGTCAATACAATCGCACACCTAATTAATTGGCTAATCCCGAGCCATATGGACCGTGGTTGCCCTGTTTTCCGGGTGGTTCTCCATGTTCCGATTAACTTATAGTAATCTTGATTAAAGCATAGGTAGAAGGGTGGTTAGGGTCACTTGCCTTTCTCCAACGATAAGCTACTTTCCTTATCCGCAAAGCTCGCACTTGAACTTCCTCGAACGGCGTGTTGGCTACGATCATGCAAGAAAACATGCAATAAATAAAACAATACATCAAACTTTACCAAAAGACTAAAACAAGCTTTTAGAAATGACGGGCTTGGAGAGACGATCGCATGGACACCAAGAACGCGTAAAACGGAGCTAGGATGGAAAAGATATGGCTGAAACAAGATTCAGGGACTAAATTGTAAAAGAACTGGAAGTTTAGGGGGTTTTCCGCAAGATTTCAGGGACCTAAACATAAATATGTGTGAAACTAGAAGGTCTAATATGAAAAAGGTCAAAGGGTAGGCTAAAGAACATAGAAACTAAGGACTGCAGGGGCCTAAGCATAAAAGAAAGGACCTGATTGAAAGGCTTTTATATAGGTGGAAGGGTATATTTGTAATTTCTGGAATCTCGGGGTCCTTTGTGCAAAACTGCCAAGGCAACCGACGGGTGAGCCATGGGAGCGACACGTGGCGGCCTGCGGTTGGACGTGATGACGCAAGCGATGACGTGGCGATGACGTTAGCGGTGGACCGGCGCGGTGCACCGGTCCACCGGTCCACCGTGGACCCGATCCAAGGGTTACGCGGCTTTTAATCCGGGGCCGTCCGCCGGATCGGGCGGCCGCGGTGGCATGTGGGCGACGGGCGGCGCGCGCGCGGCGCGCGCGCGGTCGCCGGCGGCGGGCTCGCCGGAGGATCGCCGGCGACGGCCAACAAGTCCTACCGTGCACCAATCGCGGAGGGGAAAACACCAAATTGAAGAGGAGAGCAAGGGGAAGATTACCGGGGGCTCGGAGGGAAGGGAAATGCGCGGCGGAGGAGATCGAGCGGCGGCTCCGGCGGCGGCGTTCCGGCTCCGGCGGGGACCGTGCCGCGGTGAGGGAGGAGGAGAGGGGAGAGGTGCGGGAGACGCAGGGGGGTCTTGGGGCACCCTTTATAGGTGTAAGCGGGGAGGGGAAAGGTCGGGAAGGCGGTGGACGACGGTTGGTGGCGCCGGCGCCATTAATGGCGGCTCGGTGCGGGCGGCGGGTAGGGGAAGGGGCGGGGACGGCGCACGTGGGTGGCGGCGGCGCATTAATGTGTTCTCGGTGGGGAGGAGAAGGGGCGCGGGGAGGCGGGGAGGCGGCGCCGGGGTGCGGGCGGCGGCGGGCCGGCTCGGGAAGAAAGGAGGGGCGCGGCGGTCCCGAGGAAGAAGAAGAACCCGACGGGTGGGCCCCACCTGTCGGCGAGAGGGAGAGAGAGGAGAGGGAGGGAGGCGGCGGGGTGGGCCGCGTGGGCCTAATGCGGAGGCCGGGCCGCGGCGGGTTGGGTTGGGCGTTTTCTTTTTTTTTCTTTTTTTTTCTTTTCAAATCCATTTTCAAACATTTTAAATTCAAAACTTTTCATCTTTTCAAATTGAAATTTTAACACAAATTTATTCAAATATTTTAAGACTTTTAGAAAACTTTTTCAAACATTTTTAAACTCAAACTTTCAACCTCTTTTCATTTTTTTTTAATTCAAACTTTTATTCCAATTTTCACAATTATTTTTAAAGACTTTTCACAAGATTTTTTTTAAGACTTTTAAAATCACACCACAAACAAAATTCATGCATTTCAACATGATGCACAATCACTTGTTTGATTCTAATTATTAATTATTGTTTAATTTAATTAAAGGAAAATTTTATTTATTCAAATTTATTAAATCCTTAGAAAAATAAAACTAAGCCATGTTGCTAACAATATTTTATTGTGATGGAATTTTCGGGTGTTACGGTGAAGAAGAGGCGCCCGCGGGAGCCGGGCTCATCGATACTGCCAGTATACTTGGCGCTCCGACCGTGACTGTTGTCCGGTCCAGCTTGTAAGTGAAGTTCATCTTCGAGTAGTACGTGTAGGTTGGTGATCTTGCTTGGCTGATTACCAAATTTGTACCGTGCAGGAAATCCACCGATCTATCCTGGGAAGGAGAAGAACCCAGTACAACAGCTGCTGAAGAAAACCCGTCGTTAGTTGTTGAGGAGTCTGCTCCCCTTCCTCAGGCTGAGACCATTACGCCGGGCGCAGAGGCTACACCGCCAGAAGTCACAGTAGTGGAAGGTACGTAGAATGCGGTGATGCTGTCCGCCCCTTGTAGTAGTCATAGCCCCCGGGTACTGACGTTGTACGCTTTGTGATGACAGAGACACAAGTCGAGGGGACCACGGTCCCCGAAGCCGTGCCGGTCGAAGGCGTCGTGCCTGAAGTCGAGGTGCTGGAGGGATCGACTTATGGACCGGAGGTAACAATAGCCCCCGAGGCCACAAAAGAGGTTCGTGACGACGCGCTCCCGGAGTCGAGCATGGACGTTGTCGTCTGGTCACCAGAGATCCAAGATGCGAAGCCAATACGTTCGGTGCCGATGTCGGAGGCTGCGGCGACTAGTCGTGGCGGGCTGGAACTTCTGGCAGATGACCTTATCGACCCGGCGATGGTGGCTCGCAACTTGGAGACGATGCGCCGGGCTGAGCAATGGATGAAGGTACGTTATAGTGCCCTTGAGTAGTCGAATTCCACAAGAGCTGAGTACTCAAATAATGGTTGTTGCCTTGTTGCAGGATGTCGTGGAGAGATCCTGACAAAAATTTGATACGCTCCAGGGGTATGGTGACACAGTGCTCCGGGCGGGAGCGTTAGAGAAGAAACTCAACAAGGACAGGAAGCACTCCGCCATGTTGCAATCCAAGTTGGATGGAGCCTTCGCCCAGTACCACAATGAGGTACAAGAGATGCAGGCGAAAAGTGATGACTTGATTCGCAAGAACAAGTCGCTGCGCTAGAAGAACAAAGGTATGCCGCCGCTAGCTTGTTGAGTACTTATGAAGAGTACCTTGCAGTAGCCTGACATGAGTTCTCTGAGCTTTTGCAGATCTTGAGGCCCGGGTAGACCAGCTGAAGGCATCAGAGACTGATCTGAAGAACATCGACTACCGAGAAAAGGATGCCCGAGAGGTACTTGAATATGAATATAAACAGCTGTCCCATGAGTGCGTCAAATACATGGAGATTCGAGAAGCCTCGGATCGTGACCTTGTGAACTGCTATAAATCTCTGCAGTAGCTCAATGAAGGTTGCGAGAGGCTGCGGGGCCAACTCAAGGAGCTTGAAGAAGCCGCGCTCCCCATTGCAAGACTACTAGTGCCTCACCCAGGCGGGCTGAAGATAGCTCTGTTGGTTGATCGACTGAAGGAAGCCCCCGGGCGTCTGGCAGCTTATGTGAAGCATCTGGCAAAGTCCATCCCCAACTAGGTCTTGGCATATATGAAGTCATACTTCCCCAAGGCTCCGGTGGATGTAGTCGCGAGAGGACTAGCTGCCAATTGCATCGATGATCAGTACAAGGAGCTTCACAGAACAAGTCACGGAGAAGCCGAACCTTCAGTAGTTGTCCTGTAGGGTTAGCTCACAACAACATATGTAACATAAACAAAGTTATGAGTAACTTGTTTTAAGTTTGAATGAAAAATCTTCCATGTTTGAAATGAGTACTCATTGTCACGGTGTGTATGTGCGGAGTGCCCATCCATGGAGATATCGCGAGTGGTAGTACTCGACAGTGGACCCGTTGCGGGAGACACAGTAAATGAGTTGACTGAGGATCAAACTTTATTACTGCAAAATACACCTGGATGGCTAGGGCTGTTTACAAGTGTAGTCGCCTAGACCCGGAGGCCGCATACGACTTGAGTAGTGCTAGGACCCGTGGCCGCTTACAACTGTACACCCGTTAGTAGCCGTATAGGCTAGATCTAAGAGTACATGGTCTCTTGATAGACCGCCGCTAGAGTCCTTGATGCTCTAAGCAGCCCGAGATCCGTTAGTAGCCGTTGACGCTGGATCTTGGAGTAGGGTAGTCCAGAGACTAGTGCCTGGACCTGGAGGCCGCTTACGGCGAAGGGCCCGAGAGTAGTTGTGTAGACTTGGACCCTGGAGTAGTCGAGAGACTACGCGTAGAATCAACAGAGTTGGTCGATATTCCACGAGTTGCTGACGTCGTCGCCTTCAAGTGTCTGGAGACGGTATGAGCCTGGTCCGGTCACCTTTGCGATTGAGAAGGGACCTTCCCATAGCGAGCTGAGCTTGTGTAGTCCTTCTGTGTTCTGGATGCGGCGGAGGACTAGATCACCAACGTTGAAGGAGCATTCCTTGATGTTGCGATCGTGATAGCGTCAGATACCTTCAAGGTACCTTGCTGACTGGACGAGGGCGGCACAGCGAGCTTCTTCGAGCCCATCGATATCAACTCGTCTGCTGTCTTCAGAGATGCCTTCATCGTACTGCTCTATAGCCGGCGAATCCCACATGACGTCGACAAGTAGAATAGCTTCGGAGCCGTAGACCAGGAAATAAGGTAACTGTCCCGTCGGCTTGGTGGGTTGTGTGCGAAGCCCCCACAGTGCATTGGGCAGTTCCTTGATCCACTTGCCCCCCTTTGTGTTAGCAGCGTCATGCAGTCGCTTCTTGAGAGCGTCGAGAACCATCCCATTGGCACACTCGACTTGTCCATTGGCCCGTGGATGGGCAACTGAGACATACCGGACATCGATCCCACTGTTCTCGCAGTACTCCCAGAACTGGTGGTTGTTAAAGTTGGACCCTAGGTCTGTGATGATGCGGTGGGGTAGTCCGTAGCGGTGCACGAGTTCATCCAAGAAGTCGAGTACTCTGTTGGCTTTTGGGCAGGTGACCAGCTTGACTTCAATCCACTTGGTGAACTTGTCGATGGCCACCAGAACTCTATTGAATCCTCCTGGCACAGTCGGAAGAGGCCCAATCATGTCGAGCCCCCAGCAGGCGAAAGGCCAAGTTGGTGGTATTGTGACTAGCTTGTAGGCCGGGACGTGTTGTTGCTTGGCGAAGTACTGGCACCCTAGGCACCTTCTGACGAGTTCCTCAGCATCGCCCAAGGCTGTGGGCCAATAGAAAGCTCGTTAGAAGGCCTTGCTGACCAGCAAGCGAGAAGATGTGTGGTTGCCGCAGACGCCTTTGTAGATCTCCTCCAAGATGTCCTTGCCTTCTTCTCAGGGAACGCACTTCATGAGTACTCCAGAAGTGGCACCCCGCCAATAGAGCTTGTCCCCGACTAGTACGTAGGACTTAGCCCGGCGGATGATTTCCTCAGCCAAGTTCTTGTCAGTGGGAACTTTCTGCTCGTGGATGTAGTCGATGAAGGGTTGTCACCAGTCCACGTCTACCATCATGACCTCCTGGCCATCCTGAGAGGGCGCTGGATCAGTGGTCGTGGGCGCCGGCTCCGGGATGGATGGCGTGTGAAGCTCGTGGACGAAGAGTCCTGCTGGTACTTGTGTGCGAGTAGAACCAAGATTCGACAGGATGTCGCTGTGACTTTGTTGTTGCGGACGACATGATGGAACTCGAGACCGTAGAATTTGTTCTCCAGCTTGCGGACTTCTAGGAAGTAGGCGTCCATGTTCTCCTTGTTGCGATCCCAACACTTGTAAACTTGGTTGATGACCACTGCGGAGTCGCCGTAGACTAGTAGTCGCTTGATGCCCAAAGATATTGCGAGGCAGAGCCCGTGTAGCAGGGCTTCATACTCGGCTTCGTTGTTTGAGACCATCCAGAAGATCTGCAGGACGTACTTGAGTTGTTCGCCCTTTGGAGATATCAGGAGTACCCCTGCACCCGTGCCCTCGAGCTTGAGTGAGCCGTCGAAGTACATCACCCAATGCTCCGGTCGCTCAGTTGGAGATGGTAGCTAATTTCCGGCCACTCTTCCATGAAGTCGACTAGTGCTTGCGACTTGATAGATGTTCGTGGCTTGAAGTCGATGTTGAGGGCGCCGAGTTCGACTGCCCATTTGGAGATTCTTCCAGTAGCATCTTGGTTCCGTAGGATGTCGCCGAGCGGGTAGTCGATGACGATGGAGATCGAGTACTCCTGGATGTAGTGTCGTAGCTTCCGAGAGGTGATGAGCACTGCATACAGTAGCTTATGTACTGGTTGGTAGCGTGCCTTAGATTCCGACAGGACCTTGCTGACGAAGTAGACTGGTCACTGGACTGGGTAGGCGTGGCCATCTTCTTGCCGCTCGACGATGATGGCAGTACTGACCACGTGAGTAGTCGCGGCGAGGTAGAGCAGTCGCTACTCCTTTTTGCGAGGAGCTGTGAGGACTGTTGGCTTGGACAGGAAATCCTTGAGCTGAGCCAGAGCTTGTTCCGCCTCTTGGGTCCAGACGAACTTCTCTTAGTTCTTGAGTAGTTTGAAGAAGGGTAGCCCCCGTTCCCCAAGCTTCGAGATGAATCTATTCAGGGCCGCCATACACCCGGTGAGCTTCTACACGTCTTTGATGCAGGTGGGAGCTTTCATCTTGGTGATGGCGGAGATCTTCTCGGGGTTGGCTTCGATGCCACGATGGCTAATGATGAAGCCGAGTAGTTTTCTCGAAGGTACGCCGAAGACGCACTTGTTCGGGTTGAGCTTCCACTGATACTCCCGCAGAGATGCGAAAGTCTCTTCAAGATCCGCGATGAGCGTGTCGGAATTTCTGATCTTGACAACCACGTCATCAACATAAGCCTCGACATTCTTGTTGAGCTGTTTCTTGAAACATTTCTGGATAGCTCGTTGGTAGGTGGTGCTGGCGTTCTTCAACCCGAACGACATTGTCATGTAGCAGTAGGCGCCAAACGGGGTGATGAACGCGGTCTTCTCCTAGTCTTCTTCCTTGATAGCGATCTGGTGGTACCCGGAGTAGCAGTCGAGGAAGCAGAGCAGGTCACAGCCCGCTGTGTAGTCGATGACTTGGTCATTCCGCAGCAACCCGAAGGTGTCATTGGGGCAATGTTTGTTGAGATCGGTGTAGTCGACGCACATCCTCCACTCGTTCGTGTTCTTCTTGTAGATGAGGACGGGGTTGGCGAGCCACTCAGGATGGAAGACTTCTCTGATGAAGCCGGCCGTGAGTAGTTTGGTGAGTTCCTTGTTGATGGCGTCCCGTCGTTCGTCGGCAAAACGACGGAGATGTTGTCCTTTAGGGGTAGCTTTAGGGTCGACGTTGAGTGAGTGCTCGATCAGCCTCCTGGGCGCCTCTGGCATGTCTACTGGCTTCCAAGTGAAGATGTCTCGGTTAGCCCGGAGGAAGTTGATGAGTGCGTCTTCCTAATTCGGTTCAAGGCTTGCCCCGATCATGGTAGTCTTGCTGCTGTCGCCTGTCCCAAGGTCGATCGCCTTGACTTGCACTTCCTCAGATGGCTGAGGCTTGTTTGCTGTGTCCGACTTCTCTGGGATGTCGAGTTCGGTTGGGTCAAGCTTCTTAGATGCAGCATAGATTTCCATCATTGCATTGGGTACTTGATTGGTAGCTGCGAGTCCACAGCTTCTGTGTCGCAGTCGAAAGATATCTTCAAGTCCCCTTGTAGCGAGAGTACACCGACAGGACTTGACATTTTGAGTACCAAGTACGTGTAGTGGGGTACCGCCATGAACTTGGCGATAGCTGGTCTGCCGAGGATGGCATGGTAGGAAGTCTCGAAGTCCGCAACCTCGAACTTGATGTACTCGGTGCGGTAGTTCTCCCTGGTTTCCCCGAAGGTAACTGGCAGGACCACTGAACCTAGTGGAATAGCCGCGTTCTCGGGGACGATGCCATAGAAAGGCGATATGCTCTTGGTGAGCATGTGGGTAATGTCGAGCTTCATCTTCTTCAAGGTCTTGGTGAAAAGGACATTGAGCCCGCTCCCACCATCGATAAGTACCTTGTTGAGTTTGGAGCCCGCGACTACCGGTTTCAGGACGAGTGGAAACCGCCCTGGCTCAGAGAAGCTTGTCCAATGACCCGCGCGGGAAAAGGTGATGGGTACTTCTGACCGCCTGAGAGGGGTCGGAACCGCTGATTCAATGTTCAAGACTTCCCGTCTGGTGGCCCTCTGAGACCGTCTGGTGGGTAGTCCGCCGAAGAGCACATTCATCGTCTTGTCGGGTTCTTGGAAGTTGTCGTTGCCCTCGTCAGCTTTTTTCTTACCCTTCTTGTCGTGAGGAGGCCGTGGGTCTGGAGAATCCTTGAGTGCTCGCCGGAGTTGGTAGCACTGCTTGTTGGTGTGGTTGCCCTCCAGGTGCCACGGGCACTTCTCTTTCACCAAGTCTTTGAAGCACCAGAGGTCTTCTTCGAGTTGTCTTTCGCAGGGCGCTGGATAGCCGCGACTGTATTGTCTGGCTTGCGCTTGCGGTTAGGACCCGAGTAGTTGTTGTTGTGACCCCCTTGATCCCTGTTGTTGTTGTTGTTGCTGCCGTCCGAGTTTTTCTTGCTCTTGCCGCGAATGGCGTCATACTTGGTGTTTGCCTTGTCTTCTTCGTTGGCCCATGAAGTGATCATGTCCTTGAGCTTAGTGATGGAACTCGGGCGGCGATGACCGAAGTCTTCGAAGGTGCGATATTGGTAGAGACCGTCTTGGAAAAGGTCGATGACATCCTTGTTGGTAACATCAACTACAGTAGCGCACTTGTCGAAAAAGCGTCGCATGTACTTGCGTAGGGTCTCGCCTTGTTCCTGCTTCACCATTGCTAGGTCCATGCGAGTACCCGAGCGCCCCATGGCGCCCGCGAAGTTGCTGGTGAACTGATCCTTGAGCTGGTCCCACTTGTCAATCGAGTACTTGTCGAGTGACTCGAGCCAGGTAAGTGGTGCTTGGTCCAGACATAAGGGGAAGTAGAGGCACTTTGTGTCATTGTTGCCACCAGCATTTTCGATGGAGAGGGCGTAACATCTGAGCCACTGGACTGGGTCTTGCTTCACATTGTACTTAGTGATCCCCAGAGGTTTGAATTTCTCTGGGAGAAGCAGATTGCGAAGTCGAGCAGAGAAGGCGGGGAAGCCATTGTTGTCGCCTGCCGTGGAGGACTTCTTGCATCGTATTTCTTTAATTCTGTGGCGGGCATCGTAGCCGTCGCGTGAGGTGCCGGTGACGTGGCTGTCTACGTGGCCTCGACCTCCGCGATCGCCTCCGCCGTCGCCTCTCCTGCCAGCCCTGTGTCAGGAGGTCCCGCTGCCGCTACCTCCGCCACCAGCATCACCATGATCAGCAGTGCCGCGACTACCACCGGCGCCGCCGGCACTGTTGCCGCCCTGAGAAGGCCCACCGGCCGATGCCCTAGTACGGTTGGGGTTCTGGGGCAGTTCACCTCGAGTACGGTTGCATCCATTACCCCCTGGACTGCGACTTGTGGCTTCGTGGTTATCGGGTTCACGAGTTCTAAGGGGAGGTACTTGAGTGACTCTGTTGTTGACTCTCATGAAGTAGGTGTCCTCCGCGAGCTTGGTGATGACTTCACCCGCGCGCATCCCCTGAGCTTGACGTGCTATAGTGGTGATAGGCATGAGGCACTGCTCGGGGGTCGTGTGCACCCGGTTGGCGACTTGGTCAAGGGCCTCTGTGAGGTTCCGTATGGGGAGGGTTTCACGGAGACGTCTACGCCGTTTGTTTCGCTTCCTATTGCACTCACGTCGGGCGTTCTTGTCGTCGTTGGTTTCATCCGTAGGTGCATTGGAAGACAACTCGTCTGTTGAGATATCTTTGTAGTACCGGTCGGTTCGGGTCCCTGAAGGACCTGGCATCTCACCAGCAGCAATGAAGACTTGGCGATCAGGGGTGCCGAGACTGGAGTCAGTAGTCGCCACCTCTGTTGGAGTGTGCTCTTCTGTTGGAGCTAGGGGTGTTCCCTCCTGGAAGGGAAGCGAGTCGAGGTAGGCGACGCAGCGTGAGTTCACACATGTCAGGTCTGTAGGCTTGCGGTCTGGTTAGTAGACGAATCTCCCGGCGGGTGTAGATGTTATAACCAGACCGGTAGTTGGTCCTGACAGTGGTTGCTCAGTCGTGGAGTTCTCAGACTTGGGCTCGTCAGGGTCCAATCCGAAGTTGAACTCGTAGGAGGAGTCCAGAGGCCGTATGGGAAGTACTCATGGAGTGGGATGTCGGCACACGATGGCTCAGTAGCCGGCTCGCATGCGATGGCCCACGGGGACGTCAAGTTCGAGCTGGAGGCGGATCCTGACTCAAAGTCGGCGTGTTGGTTGTAGAGCGAAATTTCGCCGAATTTTCCGGCGAGGTCACCCGTGATCACCTCGGGAAGTGTCACGAGCCCAGTGCTCGGGTTGGGTGCTATGGTGAGGCGGTGTTGGAAAGATCCAGCACTGTCGGCAGTGCAGACCCAAGACGCGGAGACGAAGGTGTCGCCGCGGTTGAAGGCGACAGTTGGCTTGATGGAGATTGAAGCCGTCGAGTTCGCCATGAGATCTTCGACGAGATCCCCTACCTGGCGCGCCAGCTGTCGGTGTTTTAGACCGACAACCTACCAAGGGAAGTACCCGAGGTAGATGAATGTGGCCTTGCTGAGATCGGTAACACGAAGGAAGAGACACGTGGCACATAATTTAGACAGGTTCGGGCCGCGAGGTGCGTAATACCCTACGTCCTGTATGCTGTGTAGCTCCGGATTGATTGGGTGTGTTTACAAGACGATGTGTATGAGAGAGATAGGGGTCCTTGCCTCACCTTATATAGTCCGGGAGGCAGGGTTTCAAGTCGGTTTGGGGAGAGAGTAATAGTTGTGTACGTCTAGGAGTTCTCTACATGGTACAGGACATGCACAGCTTCCTATCCGAGTACTTCTCCACCGTAGTCCTTGCGCCCCACGCCATCAGGTGCCGTGTGGCCCAAGCCGAGTAGCCCAGGGGCCCACCGAGTAGTCGGTCCTGGTACCCACCGAGGTAGTGGGCCCAGGGAGGTCCATACGACAGCGACACATTCGTCTTCGGGTCCTGGGTCTGTACAGCTGACGGCGCAGGGTCCTTCCAACGCCGCCTCACCATGACACCCAACCTGAAGACCGCGCTCGTGATACTTCCTGAGGTGATCACGGGCGATCTCGCCGGAAAATTCGGCGAAATTTCGCTCAACAACCAACACGCCGACTTCGAGTCCTAATCCGCCTCCAACTTGAACTTGACGTCCCCATGGGTCACCGCATGCGAGTCGGCTACTGAGCCATCGTGTGCCGATGCCCCACTCCACGAGCACTTCCCATATGGCCTCTGTAATGCTAGCAGGGCCCATGCGGAAGCTCTCGCTGCACGCCGGGCCGGCAAGGAGATCGTCTCCGACTACCCTTCGGACTCCAACCCCGCCTCCGGCTACTACTCGGACTCCTCCTGCGAGTTTGACTTCGGGTCGGACCCTGATGAGCCCAAGTCTGAAAACTTCAACTGTTGTCAGGACCAGCCACCGGCCTGGTTATAACATCTACACCCGCCGGCAAATTCGTCTACTGGCCAGACCGCAAGCCGGCAGACCTGACAGATGGGAACTCACGCTGTGTCGTCTACCTCGACTCACTTCCCTTCCAGGAGGGAAAACCCCTAGCTCCAACAGAGGAGCATACTACAACCGAGGTGGCGACTACTAACTCTGGTGTCGGTACCCCTGATCGCCAAGTCTTTATGGCTGCTGGCGAGACGCCAGGACCTTCAAGGACCCGACCTGAGCGCTACTTCGACGACATCTCAGCAGACGAGCTGTCAGCCAATGCACCCGCCGATGAAACCAACGACGACAAGAACGCTCGACGTGAACGCAACAGGAAGCGCAACGAACGATGTAGACATCTCCGAGAATCCCTCCCTATACGGAATCTCGCAGAGACCCTCGATCAAGTCGCCAGCCGGGTGCACACTACCCCCAAACAATGCCTCATGTCTATCACTACGATAGCACGTCAGGCTCAGGGGATACGCATGGGTGAAGTCATCGCCAAGCTCACGGAGGACGCCTACTTTATGAGAGTTGACAATAGAGTCACTCAAGTACCTCCCCTCAGAACTCACGAACACGAGAACCATGATGCCACAAGTCGCAGTCCAGCGGGTAATGGACTCAACTGTACTCGAGGAGATCATCCACAGAATCCCAACCGTACTAGGGCATCATCTGGAGGACCTTCTCAGGGCGCCAACAGTGCCGGTGGTGCCGATGGTAGAGGTGGCGCTGCTAGTCATAGTGACGCTGGCGGTGGAGGCAGCGGCGGCGGGAGCTCCTCACACGGAGCTGGAAGGAGAGCCGGTGGCGGAGCGATCGCGGAGGCCAAGGCCATGCAGACAGCCACGTCACCGGTGTCTTACGCGGCGGCTATGATGCCCGTTGCAGAATTAAAGAAATACGACGCAAGAAGTCATCCACGGCAGGCGACAACGACAGCTTCCCCGCCTTCTCTGTTCGACTTCGCAATTTGCTACTCCCAGAGAAATTCAAACCTATGGGGATCACCAAATACGACGCGAAGCAAGACCCAGTCCAGTACTCTAGTGGCTCAGATGCTATGCCCTATCCATCGAAAACGCTAGTGGCAACAATGACACAAAGTGTATCTACTTTCCCATCTGTCTGGACCAAGCACCACTCACTTTGCTCGAGTCGCTCGACAAGAACTCGATCGACAAGTGGGACCAGCTCAAGGATCAGTTCACCAGCAACTTCGCGGGCGCCATGGGACGCTCGGGTACTTGCATGGACCTAGCAATGGTGAAACAGGAACAAGGTGAGACGCTACCCGCAAGTACATGCGACACTTTTTCGATAAGCGCGCTACGGTAGTCGATGTCACCGAGAAGGAGGTCATCGAACTTTTCCAAGACGGTCTCTACCACCGCCGTACCTTCGAAAACTTCGGTCGCCACCACCCGAGTTCTATCACCAAGCTCAAGGACATGATCACCTCATGGGCCGACGAAGAAGACAAGGCCAACGCCAAGTACGATGCTATTCGTGGCAAAAGCAAGAACAACCCAGGCGACAGCAACAACAACAATAGGGATCAAGGGGGTCGCAACAACAACAACTACTCGGGTTCTAACCGTAAGCGCAAGCCAGATAACACAGTCGCGGCTATCCAGTGCCTTGCGAAAGACAACTCGAAGAAGACCTCCGGCGACTTCAAAGACTTGCTAAAAGAGAAGTGTCCGTGGCATCTGGAGGGCAACCACACCACCGAGCAGTGCTATCAACTCCGGCGAGCACTCAAGGATACCCCAGAACCACGGCCTCCTCACGACAAAAAGGGCAAGAAAAAATCCGACGAAGCCAACGGTGACTTCCAATAACCCGACAAGACTGTGAACGTCCTCTTCGGCGGACTACCCACCAAACGGTCTCAGAAGGCCACCGGACGGGAAGCCTTGAACATTGAACCAGCGGTTCTGACCCCTCTCAGGTGGTCGGAGGTACCTATCACCTTCTCCCGCGCGGATCAATCGACAAGCTTCTCCGAGCTAGGGCGTTTTCCACTCGTCATGAAACCAGTAGTCGCGGGCTCCAGACTCAACAAGGTACTCATCGACGGCAGAAGCAGACTCAATGTCCTTTTCACAAAGACCTTGAAGAAGATGAAGCTCGACATTACCCACATGCTCACCTTGAGCACATCGTCTTTCTACGACATCGTCCCCGATAACGCGGCTATCCCACTGGGTTCAGTGGTCATGCCAGTTACCTTCGGGGAAACCAGGGAGAACTACCGCACCGAGTACATCAAGTTCGAGGTTGCGGACTTCGAGACTTCCTACCATGCCATCCTCGGCAGACCAGCTATCGCCAAGTTCATGGCGGTACCCCACTACACGTACTTGGTACTCAAAATGTCAAGTCATGTCGATGTACTCTCGCTACAAGGGGACTTGAAGATATCTTTCGACTGCAACACAGAAGCTGTGGACTCGCAGCTACCAATCAAGTACCCAATGCAATGATGGAAATCTATGCTGCATCTAAGAAGCTTGACCTAACCGAACTCGACATCCCAGAGAAGTCGGACACAACAAACAAGCCTCAGCCATCTGAGGAAGTGCAAGTCAAGGCGATCGACCTTGGGACAGGCGACAGCAGCAAGACTACCATGATCGGAGCGAGCCTTGAACCGAATTAGGAAGACGCGCTCATCAACTTCCTCCGGGCTAACCGAGACATCTTCACTTGGAAACCAGTAGACATGCCAGGGGCGCCCAGGAGGCTGATCGAGCACTCACTCAACGTCGATCGTAAAGCTACCACCAAACGACAACATCTCCACCGTTTTGCCAATGACAGACGAGACGCCATCAAGAAGGAACTCGCCAAACTACTCGCGGCCGGCTTCATCAGAGAAGTCTTCCATCCTGAGTGGCTTGCCAACCCCGTCCTCGTCCGCAAGAAGAACACAAACGAGTGGAGGATGTGTGTCGACTACACTGACCTCAACAAACACTGCCCCAAGGACCCCTTCGGGTTGCCGCGGATTGACCAAGTCATCGACTCCACGGCGGGCTGCGACCTACTCTGCTTCCTCAACTACTACTCCAGGTACCACCAGATCGCTATCAAGGAAGAAGACCAGGAGAAGACCGCGTTCATCACCCCGTTTGGGCCTACTGCAACACAACGATGTCATTCGGGTTGAAGAACACCGACGCCACCTACCAGCGAGCTATTCAGAAATGTTTCAAGAAACAGCTCAACAAGAACGTCGAGGCCTATGTGGATGACGTGGTCGTCAAGACCCGAAACTCTGACACGCTCATCGCCGATCTTGAAGAGACTTTCGCATCCATGCGGGAGTACCAGTGGAAGCTCAACCCGAACAAGTGCGTCTTCGTCGTACCTTAGGGAAAACTACTCAGCTTCATCATCAGCCATCGTGGCATCGAAGCCAATCCGAAGAAGATCTCCGCCATTACCAAGATGAAAGCTCCCACCTGCATCAAAGACGTGCAGAAGCTTACCGGTGTATGGTGGCCTTGAACATATTCATCTTGAAGCTTGTAGAACGGGGGCTACCCTTCTTAAAACTACTCAAGCACCAAGAGAAGTTCGTGTGGACTCCAGAGGCAGATCAAGATTTGGCTCAGCTCAAGGATTTCCTGTCCAAGCCACCAGTCCTCACGGCTCCTCACAAAAAGGAGCAACTACTGCTCTATCTCGCTGCGACTACTCACGTGGTCAGTTCTGCCATCATCATCGAGCGGCAGGAAGACGGCCACGCCTACCCAGTCCAGCGACCTGTCTACTTCGTCAGCGAGGTCCTGTCGGAATCTAAGGCACGCTACCAACCAGTACAGAAGCTACTGTATGCAGTGCTCATCACCTCGCGGAAGCTACGACACTACTTCCAAGAGTACTCGATCACCGTCATCACGGACTACCCGCTCGGTGACATTTTGCGGAACCAAGATGCTACTAGAAGAGTCTCCAAATGGGCAGTCAAACTCGGCACCCTCAACATCGACTTCAAGCCACGAACAACCATCAAGTGACAGGCTCTAGTCGACTTCATGGAAGAGTGGTGGGAGAATAAACTAGCAACTCCAACTGAGCGACCAGAGCATTGGGTGATGTACTTTGACGGCTCGCTCAAGCTTGAGGGCGCGGGTGCAGGAGTACTCTTGATTTCTCCAAAGGGCGAACAACTCAAATACGTCCTGCAGATCTTCTGGAAGGTCTCAAACAACTAAGCCGAGTACAAAGCTCTGCTACATGGGCCCCGTCTTGCAATATCATTGGGCATCAAGCGACTACTAGTCTACGGCGACTCCGCAGTGGTCATCAAGCAAGTTAACAAGTCTTGGGATCGCAGCAAGGAGAACATGGACGTCTACTGCCTAGAAGTTCGCAAGCTTTAGAACAAATTCTACGGTCTCGAGTTCCATCACGTCGTCCGCGACAACAACGTTGCAGCGGATGTCCTGTCGAAGCTTGGTTCTACTCGCGCACAAGTACCAGCGGGAGTCTTCGTCCATGAGCTTCACGCGCCATCCATCCCAGAGCCGGCACCCACGACCACTGACCCAGCGCCTTCTGAAGCTTGCCAGGAGGTCATGATGATAGACGTGGACTGGCGACAACCCTTCATCGACTACATCCGCGAGAAGAAGGTTCCCACTGACAAGAACCTGGCCGAGCAAATCATCCGTCGGGCCAAGTCCTACGTACTAGTCGGAGACAAGCTCTACAGGTGGGGCGCCACTTCTGGAGTACTCATGAAGTGTGTTCCCCGAGAAGAAGGCAAGGACATCTTGGAGGAGATCCACAAAGGCGTCTGCGGCAACCACGCGTCTTCTCGCACGCTGGTCAGCAAGGCTTCCCGATGAGCTTTCTACTGGCCCACAGCTTTGGGCAATGCTGAGGAACTTGTCAGAAGGAGCCAAGGGTGCCAATACTTCGCCAAGCAACAGCACATCCCGGCCTACAAGCTAGTCACTATACCACCAACTTGGCCTTTCGCCTGCTGGGGGCTCGACATGATTGGGCCTCTCCCGACTGCGCCAGGAGGATTCAACAGAGTTCTGGTGGCCATCAACAAGTTCAACAAGTGGATCGAAGTCAAGCCGGTCACCTGCCCAAAGGCCGACAGAGTACTCGACTTCTTGGATGAACTCGAGCACCGCTACGGACTAACCCACTGCATCATCATAGACCTGGGCTCCAACTTCAACAATAACCAGTTCTGGGAATACTGCGAGCACAGCAGGATCGACGTCCAGTATGTCTCAGTCGCCCATCCACGGGCCAACGGATAAGTCGAGCGCGCCAATGGGACGGTACTCGACGCTCTAAAGAAGCGACTACACGATGCTGCTAACAAAAAAGGGGGCAAGTGGATCAAGGAACTACCCAATGCACTTTGGGGGCTTCGTACTCAACCTACCAAGCCAACAGGGCAGTCACCCTACTTCCCGGTCTACGACTCTGAGGCTATCCTACCTGCCGATGTCATGTGGGAGTCGCCGGCAGTAGAGCAGTACGACGAAGGCATCTCAGAAGACAACTGACAAGTTGATATCGATGGACTCGAAGAAGCTCGCTGTGCTGCCCTCGTCCAGTCAGCAAAGTACCTTGAGGGTATCCGGCGCTATCATGATCGCAACACCAAGGAACGCTCCTTCAATGTTGATGATCTAGTCCTCTACCGCATCCAGAACACGGAAGGACTACACAAGCTCAGCTTGCCATGAAAAGGTCCTTTCTCGATCGTAAGGGTAACTGGACTAGGCTCATACCGCCTCCAAACACTTGAAGGCGACAACGTCAGCAACTCGTGGAACATCGACCAGCTCTGTCAATTCTACGCGTAGTCTCTCGACTACTCTGGGGGTCCAAGTCTACACGACTACTCCTGGGTTCTCCGCCGTAAGCGGCCTCCAGGTCCAGGCACCAGTCTCTGGACTGCTCCGCACCAAGATCCAGTGTCAACGGCTACTAATGAATCTTGGGCTGCTCAGAGCATCTGGACTCTAGCAGCGGTCTACCAAGAGACCATGTACTCTTAGATCCAGCCTATACGGCTACTAACGGATCTGCAGCTGTAAGTGGCCACGGGTCCTAGCACTACTCAAGCCGTAGGCGGCCTTCGGGTCCAGGCGACTTCACTTGTAAACGGCCCTGGCCATCCAGGTGTATTTTTTCCTCAGTAATAAAGTTTGATTCCTAGTCAACTCATTTACTGTGATTTCTTCCAATGGATCTATTGTCGAGTACTACTACTCGTGATACCTTCATGACGAGTGCTCCGCACATACATACAGCGACAATGAGTACTTATTTTCTACATATATCATGGAAGATTTTCATTCAAACTTAAACAAGTTCATCGTAACTTTGTTTATATTACATATGCTGCTATGAGCTAATCCTACAGGACAACTACTGAAGGTTCAGCTTCCCCACGACTTGTTCCGCGATGGGGGCCATCTGCTCCAGCAGCTCCTTGTACTAGTCGTCTATGCAATCCGCGGCTAGTCCTCCCGCGACTACATCCACCGGTGCCTTGGGGAAGTACGACTTCATATATGCCAAGACTTGGTTGGGGATGGACTTCGCCAGATGCTTCACATAAGTTGCTAGACGCCCGGGGGCTTCTTTCAGCCAATCCACCAACGGAGCTATCTTGGGCCCGCTCAGGTGAGGCACCAGCAGTCTTGCAATGGGGAGCGTGACTTCTTCAAGCTCCTTGAGTTGGACCCACAGCTTCTCGCAGTCTTCATTGAGCTTCTGTAGAGAATTATAGCAGTTCACAAGGTCACGATCCGAGGCTTCACGAAGCTCCATGTGCTTGATGCACTCATGAGACAACTGCTTATATTCATATTCAAGTACCTCTCGGGCATCCTTCTCTCGGTAGACAATGTTCTTCAAATCGGTCTTCGATGCCTTCAGCTGGTGTACACGGGCCTCAAGATCTGAAAGAGCTCAAGAACGCATGTTAGACTACTGCAGGGTACTCTCAATAAGTACTCGACAGGCTGATGGCGGCATACCTTTATTCTTTAGGTGCAACGACTTGTTCTTCCGAATCAAGTCATCGCTTTTCGCCTCCATCTCTTGTACCTCGTTGTGGTACTGGGCGAAAGCTCCATCTAGCTTGGGTTGCAACATGGCAGAATGCTTTCTGGCCTTATTGAGCTCCTTCTCCAGCGATTCTTCTCGGAGCACTGCGTCGCCATATCCCTGGAGCATGTCTGATTTTTGTCGGGATCTCTCCACGACATCCTGTACAAAGCAACAATCATTATTGAGTACTCAGTTCATGTGGAAATCGACTACTTAAGGGTACAGTCGCGTACCTTCATTCATTGCTCAGCCCGGCGCATCGACTCCAAGTTGCGGGCCACCATCACCGGGTCAATGAGGTGATCTGACAGAAGCTCCAGCCTGCCACGACTAGTCGCTGCCGCCTCCGACATCGGCGCTGAACGGATTGGCTCCGCGTCCTGGATCTCCAGTGACCGGACGACAATGTCCATGCTCGACTCCAAGAGCGCGTCGTCGCGCACCTCCTACATGGTCTCGGGGGCTATTGGTACCTCCGATCCGGAAGCTGCCCCTTCCGGCACTTCGGCTTCGGGCACGACGCCCTCAATCGCCACAGCTTCCGAGATCGCGACCCCCTCAACTTGTGCTCCTGTCATCACAAAGCACACGATGTCAGTACCTGGGGGCTACGACTAGAAGACGGCATCTCCACAGTCTACGTACCTTCCACTATGGTGGCTTCTGGCGGCGTGGCCTCTGCGCCCTGCGCAACGATCTCAGCCTGAGGAAGGGATGAGGACTCCTCCACAGCTGACGACGGGTTTTCTTCAGCAACTGCTGCACTAGGTTCCTCGCCTTCCCAGGACAGATCAGTAGATTTCCTATAAAGAATAAATTCGGTGATCAGCTAAGCAAGATTACCAACCTACATGTACTACTCAAAGATAGACTTCACTCACAAGCTGGACCGGACAACAGTCACGGTCGGAGCGCCATGTATGCTGGCAATATCAACAAGCCCGGCTTCCGCGGGCGCCTCTTCTTCAACATGGGCCACTACTGGCTCCACGGCTCCAGTAGTCGTGGAGGGCTCTGGCCTCCTTTCTTCTGTTGATGCTCACGGCTCACCGGCACCAGTCGCCTGTTGTGCCGACTCCGGCACGACTTCTTCAACGGTGGGGGCTGGACTGAGGCTCCTCTTAGTAGCTCCTCCCACAGTGTCCTAGTTCTCTTCGTCCCCCTGATCTACGGGTCGGATGACGGAATATTCTGCGACAACTCCAAATTCAACTGTCAGCGTGCAAGGCTCCAAGACAAGTACTCGACTACTCTACTTGAGGGACTCACCTCGTGGGCGGTTGTTTCTGTCACCTTCAATTTCTTGGTGTCGCGCTTCCGTGCCACATTGTGCAGCTTTCTTTGCGGCGCGGGGAGACTAGCCTCTAGGCTAGTCGGTCTATCATCAACGAGGGGGATATGGGGCAGTCCAGGTCGGCTGAACCTGGACCATAGCTGAAAGCGCTCCTAGAGCATCTCCCCATCCTCCTCGTTGGATGTATCTTTGATGGTGATGGTATCATCACCCTTGTCGACTTTGCGGTGTTCCTTCACCTTGCCCTTGCCCTCCTCCAGAATGTCTTCAAGTCGAGGAGGGGAAGTTGGGTTGGAGACATACTTGGTGATGTCATCCTTCAGAACACAACTTGGGTGAACGCGACTACTCCAGTCCAATAAGTACTCAAGGGCAAAGGTCTCAACTAAGTACCTGGTTCGGCGGATGAGCCGCGGAGAACTCGGGGACTGGGCAAGGAGTGTAAAGCGGCATATCCTTTAATATTTTGCCCAGCCTCTCGATAATGTCTCCATCATCGACTTCTTCGCCAGGCATTCTTGATGTGTATTTGCTGCCCGTATATTGGTACCCGAGGGTGTCGCGGGCCATCAGCGGCTGCACCCTCCTCTTCATGAAGCTGAAGGCCACATGCTCGGCCCTCAACCTGGCCTCCCTAAGGGCCTTGATTTTCCTCATCAGCTCGGGTAGTTGGATACCCTCTTGCATGGTGGGCTCGGTGTTCCACCACACCTGTGCTTGGGCTTTTTGCCGCTTAGCTTCGGCAGCTCTGGATGGTGGTTACATATGTAGAACCACTTCGACTTTCAGTCTTGGTTTGACTCAATCAACTTGTAAGACAAGTATTGGTCAGCCGCGTCTTCTCACATCTAAATGCCAGCTCCTTCGCCTACTCGCGGATCGTTGGTGCTTGGCTGCGGCTTCACTCGGAAGAACTTCCGGAAGAGTACCCAGTGGGGTTTGATCCCCACAAAGGCTTCACAGAAATGGACAAACACGGAGACATGGAAAATGTCGTTGGGATTGAGATTCAGGTACTCGATGCCATAGTACCTGAGTAGCCCCTTGAAGAAATCGCTGGTTGGCACTGCAAGACCGCACTCTACAAATCTGGCGAACATGGGGATCTCATCTGGATTCTTCTCTGTCGGATATGGGTCTCCAGCAGCTGGGCGCCACAAATCCATCTCCTTTTCCCGCAGGAACCCGTTGTTCACCAGGGCCAGCAGATCCTCCGTCTTCAGCTTGGACTTCTTCCATTCCTTGTCCGGATTGGGATGCGGGGAGATGTTGGCGGTGATGGCTCGTGGGCTGATCCTTCCGACTCGCTGCGAGATCTCTTCTTCCCCCACCAGCCTTCGAGCCCTTGGACAGAGAAGCCTTCATTCTCCAAGAGCAAGGGGTCTTCACTCGCATTCGCTCGGGAGCTGCGCCGGCGGCGGTTGGTGGCAGCGTGCGGGGATTTTCTATCTCTCGTGCGGCAGTAGAGGCGACAATGGATGGAGATCGAACAGATCTACTGCAGTGGCTGCTACTACGGGGAATGAAAAACCCTAAGGGTTTCGGTGTCTATTTATAAGACCAAACAGCGCCAACACATCGACTGAACGGATAAGTTTCAGTAGGTGACTCAGCGGCGGCGGCCTGACCTGTCACCTTCTAGTACTCGATGCACTCCATCTCGGGGGCTCGGCTATATCTGCTAGATATTCTGGGTGACGACAAGGCTCAAGAACAACTCAGGACACATTCTACAATCAAGATGACCCTTCAATTCGAGAGGAAGTACTCGACTCAAGGCTCGGGGGCTCCGTGCCACGTGTCCTTCGGTTTTTTCTCCGGATTTTACGGCATTTTCCATATGGTTTCTTCTACAAGACGACACAAGTACTATTGAAGACCTCCAAGAGGAGAACTTGAGGACGCTTGGGAACTACTCAAAAAGACTTCAAGACTACTCAAGGATCATCTAGAGTACCTTCCAGCCTCGGGATGCTTCAAGTATTCTTGAGGACTTTTGGCTTGTAGTACTCGGGGACGCTTGAAGACTACTCGTCAAGGCCGTCAAGACTACTCGAATCTATCCTGCTCGACTACAAAGTACTTGGGGGCTTGTCGTATGGACCTCCCTGGGCCCACTACCTCGGTGGGTACCAGGACCGACAACTCGGTGGGCCCCTGGGACTACTCGGCTTGGGCTACACGACACCTGATGGCGTGGAGCACAAGGATCTCGGTGGAGAAGTACTCGGATAGGGAACTATGCATGTCCTGTACCATGTAGAGAACTCCTAGATGTACACGACTAGTACTATCTCCCCAAACCGACTTGTAACCCTGCCTCTTGGACTATATAAGGCGAGGCAGGGACCTTTACCTCTCTCATACGCATCATCTTGTAATCACACCCAATCAATGCAGAGCTACACAGCATACAGGATGTAGGGTATTACGCACCTCGCGGACCGAACCTATCTAAATTGTGTGCCACGTGTCACTTCCTTCGAGTTACAGATCTCGGCGAGGCCACATTCATCTACCTCGGTACTCCCCTTGGTAGGTTGCCAGTCTAAAACACCGACAACGCTTGCATTATTGCTCCTTCCACTTGATGATTTCGCTTTGAGTCACCTCCATGCTCCCTTGTCTCACATGCCTCCATGATATTCCTGCAAAACAAGGCTTGGCTGCCCCCCATGCTTTTCCTTTGCATGTGGTTTGATAAAAGATGTTGGAGGGGCATCCCGTAATGCATCATGGTGCATGCATGGTTAAGTTAACTAGATTACCTCCTTTAAGCATGTTTTAATGCTAAGCACTCCTCTAATTTTGAAAAATAAAAGATAAAATCAGAGCTATTAATGAGTGCAAATATAAATTTATAGAAGTTTGTAAAGCATTAAAAACAAATGTAAGTCGAAAAATATTTCCGACTACTTTTATGTTGGTCTCACCGGTATTGTTTGCATTCATTAGTTGAGAGCAAACTTTTCCAGGATTGATCATTGGGGCATAGGTTTAAGTTCTAATTTTGGTTAGATGAGAGATATTTTGAATGAAATAAAATTAAATGAGGCTTAGAAAAATTCTAACCCTAGAGAAACCAAGGATATGGATTTTTAAACCAGCCAAAAGTCAAGTTTCTAGGATCACGTGAGTCCTACCACGTGCTGAAAATTAAATATCATCTAGGTACAAAGCGTGGCTCTACTCGTGTGTTCTTAGCATGTAAAACAAGTCAACCATGACATCATGAAGAGGATGAAAGGTTGAGATAGGTTCTGATTTTTTTGGTTTCTCGAAAAGAAGCATATAACACATAGGACGGCTCATATAAAGGGTTTATGATTCAAATGAAATACCTAACCTAGAATTATGTCTCTAACATTATTCAACCATTCTAAGTCTAATGTCTTGCGTAGAAAAATTCAAAACTAACTTACTTGAAAAGACTCGAAAAATTCTTCAATGACAAAACAATTTCGTTATGGAACAAGTCAAATTCGTCATTGAAAACCTTATAATGTGAATTTATGACGATTCTGAAATCGTCATAGAACACACATCACATTTGACGCACCTTGACGAATCAAGCATTTTCGTCACAAAACCGCTCCTTTTCGATGGCAGACACATTTTTCGTCATGTAACCGCTCATCTTCTATGACTAGTGAACATCGTCACTAATTTTTTCATGAAAGTGACCACCATATGGCGCCGTGCATGTTGGCAGCTGATGTGGCTCAGTGCCATGTTGGCTACTGACGTGGTCCATTGCCACACTGGATGCTGACGTGGCTCGGTTCCATGTTGGACGTTGACGTGGATACGTGCACCAGGACAATGACGTGTCCTTATCTGATGGGTCCATGTGTCACCGATTGTCGGTGTTTTAGACCGGCAAACCTACCTAGGGGGTGTCCGAGGTAGTAGATTGTGCGGTGAGGATCATGATGATGATACCTCAAACTCAAAGCTAAAGGTAGGGACACGAGACAGAAGAGTTATACAGGTTTGGGCCGCCGAGGTGGCGAGCCCTACGTCCTGTTTGGGTTACCAAGTATGGCCCCCTGCACTTGGTGTTGGGTTGGTCGAGTTGAGTTGTCCTCCTAGGTACCCAACCCTCTTTTATATAGTCCAAGGGGTGGGTTCCTAGTTGATTACAAGGTAGGAGTCCTAGTACGATTACACAGAATGAGTCCTAGTAGGATTAAAGGGGAATTCTAGTAGGAGTCCGCCTTCATCCTTCGTTGTATGCGTACCCGAGGTGTATGCCCGATAAGCCCTCGAGCACGTTGTAGTTGAGAGTAGTAGTTTGAGTAGTCTTGAAGCCTCTTCGAGTAGTTCTTGAGCGTCCTCGAGTACTTTTTGGAGAAGTCTTCAATAGTACTTGAACTGCCACGAGGTTGGAAGGTGGTCCAACCATCAGTCTTGAAGTAGAGATCATATGGAAGTGTGATTGCAAAATCGCACTCCATATGGAGTAGCCCTCGAGCCTTGGGTTGCGTCGTAGACTCTAGCTGAGGGTCAATCTTGCTTCTGAATCTTCTGTCTTAAAAAAATTGAATGATGGGTATAGCATAGCGGACCTGAGCCTTGAAATGATTAGTAATCAATACAAGGGTCTTCAAAATTTGTGAAAGCCATCATCCGAGTACTTTTGCAGTGTCCAGCCCCCGAGATTAAGTGTTAAGTGAGCTGTATGAGCTGTGTCGAGTAGTAGTTGTTGTAGAGATCCCGAGCTTGAGATCGAGTAGTAATTGGAATGCAACCCCTGAGCCGGAGAGTTTCTGAGTAGTAATTTGGCATCGAGCCATGGTTCTTGAGAAGTAGTCGCGCTGTCAAAGCACACTTTAGATGCGACTGAAGTCGACTTTAGATGCTGGCAGAGTGGACTTTAGAATGCGACTTGAAAACCGAAGTCGACTTTGTGCCACACGGAGTGGACTTTAATATGCGAATTGAAAACCGAAGTTGACTTTGTGCCACGTGGATCGGACTTTGAGATGCGACTTGAAAACCGAAGTCGACTTTAGTTGCCATATGGAGCGGACTTTGATATGCGACTTTAGAAGTCAACTTTAGATTGCTGCGTGGAGCGGACTTTAGATGCGACTACAATAGTCGACTTTGTGCCATGCGGGGTGGACGTTAAGATGCAAAAAATGAAAAGCACTTCCAAAAGGCAAAATCGAACAAAAATTAGAGAAAACAAGTAGTTTTACCGTCGGAGTGGGCTTATGATTGCGATTGTTGAAGTTGACTTGAGATTGCGACCACAGGAGTCGACTTGTGCCACTGGAGTGGACTTGAGTGCGACCGTTGGCGTCGACTTGTGCCACCAGAGTGGGCTTGGGCGCGACCATTAGCGTTGACTTGTGCCACTAGAGTGGGCTTGGCTACGACCGCTAGTGTCGACTTGTGCCATCGAAGTGGGCTTAGGTGCGACCGTTAGCGCAGACTTGAGATCATGACTACAGAAGTCGACTTGTGCCACTGGAGTGGGCTTAGGTGCAACCGTTAGCGTCAACTTATGCCACCAGAGTGGGCTTAGCTGTGACCATTAGCGTCGACTTGTGCCACCAGAGTAGGCTTGGGTGCGACCGTTAGCGTCGACTTGAGATTGCAACTACAGAAGTTGACTTGTGCCACCGGAGTGGGCTTAGGTGTGATTGTTAGCATCGACTTGAGTACTTAGGGTACTAGGACCCATGGTACGGAGTGCGAGTACTTAGGGCATGAAACCCATGGTACGGAGTGCGAGTACTTAGGGTACGAAACCCATGGTACGGTGCGCGAGTACTTCAGGTACTTGGACCCATGGTACGGTGCACGAGTACTTAGGGTACGAAACCCATGGTACAGTCCGTGAAGACCGCGTGCAGCTAGGTACCATCATTGCCAGGATGCGAGGGCCACTTACAGCTAGGTTCCCTCGAAGCTTACACACGCAGTATGCCACCAGAGCGGGCGAAGGTGTGACTGGAGTCGAATTTAAGTTGTCGCATGCAACAGACTTTAGAATGCGACTTTAGAAGTTAACTTTAGATTGCCTCACGTAGTGGACTTTAGAAGCTGCCTCCTTGGGATAGCCCCCGAGTTGATGAAGTAGGATCGTGGTAGTTTGGTCGATATACCAAGAGTAGTCGGCAGAGTGTAGCTCTCGTGAAAACCCGCTGAGGAGCGTACACAAATGAGTAGTCGGCATGTTTTCCTGCATGATGAGGAAAACAAGCCAACAAAAAATAATCATTTAAATAAATGACTAGCTTTTGCCGCCAGGGCGATCTTGTAGATGAAGCCGTGGCGGTCGGCGATGGAGCCGTGATGGTTGTTGTTGAAGTTGACCAGTCAGAGTTGGTTCCGACTAGTTGTTGGGAGCGTGACAGCCGTTCTCGACTAGTCGAGATGAGTAGTCGACGCGATGCGGTCGGAAGACGATGTCACGCGACACATGGTTTAGTCGAGGTAGAGTCAGTGCGGCTGAAAGATGAGTAGCCGCGGCGCACGATGTAGTCGAGGTAGAGCCGGTGTGACCAGGAGACGAGTAGTCGCGACGCACGACCTAGTTGATGTAGAGCCGATGCGACCGGGAGTGTAGTACTTGCGGTGCATGACATCATTGATGTAGAGCCGATGCAACCGGGAGTGGAGTAGTCGCGGCGCATGACATAGTTGATGTAGAGCCGGTGCAGTCAGTAGAAGAGTAATTTGGGCGCACCGAGTAGTTCATGTAGAGCTGGTGCGGCCAATAGACGAGTAGTAACGGTGCACGACATAATTGAAGTTGTACTCACGTACGTTTTGCCGTGTGCACCAAGCAAACATCTTGATTAAGAACTCCTGGTACGCAATTGGTGTGGACATAGCATAGCCAAGATCCAAATGCACTCCTTGACTTCACGTGCATGCGTCGTCAGCGAATTGATATACCGCTCCATTTTTTGGCGCATACATGAGATGCTGATTGAATTCTTGGTCATAGGAGCTGGATTGGATGTCATGATCCATGTCTTCATGTGGGTGCGCAACGAGTAGTAATTCCCAGGGAATTGAATTTCCAGTCGAAGAAGGGGCACAACGGCTCTGACTTGACCAGTGCACGACTCCTGTGTTGGTGCACGTACAGGGTCTATGGTCTTGAAGCCTTGAATTGATTGCACATCAGGTTGATGCAAAATCAATCTGTCTTGCTTGGCACGTGCCACACTTGGAGTTGACAGAGGCACAAAATTTGGAAATCGACTACTTCTCTGCTTCGTACTAGACTACCAAATCCGGTTCTGATCCATTGCCATTGCTCATCAGGAAGATGTTATCACTGGTGGTTGGACCGGAAAGAAATTTGAATCTGCCTCGGACTTGACATGGTTTCGATGAGTCGCCAAATGGCCCGAACCACCATGATGCACCGAAGAGATTGACCTGGATGTTGAGGTCCTTCGAATTTGCTCAGTGTCGATCATCACCCCTACTTGGCGCGCCAGCTGTCGGTGTTTTAGATCGGCAAACCTACCTAGGGGGTAGCCAAGGTAGTAGATTGTGCGGTGAGGATCGTGATCGTGAGACCTGAAACTTGAAGGTAAAGGTAGGGACACGTGACATAAGATTTATACCGGTTCAGGCCGCCGAGGTGGCGAGCCTTATGTCCTATTTGGGGTATCAAGTATGGCGCCCTGTGCTTGGTGTTGGGTTGGTTGAGTTGAGTTGTCCTCCTAGGTACATGATCCTCCTTTATATAGTCTAGGATTACACGGAACGAGTCCTAGTATGATTACATGGTAATTCTAGTAGGAGTCTGTCTTCATCCTTCCTTGTATGAGTATCCGGGGTGTATGCCCGACACCATTTGATTGGTTCGCGTGTCGTTGTCTGGTTAGTCCATGCATCATGATCCTACTGGACCACATGTCAGGATTTGGTTGGTCCACGTCTCACGATCTTGTTGGTCCACGTGTTGTGATCTTATTGGTCCACGTGTCGTGATCTTATTAGTCCACATGTCTCGATCTTATTGGGCCACGTGTCTGAATCTGATTGGGCCACACGTCGGGATCTAATTGGGCCACATGTCGATATCTGATTGGTCCACGTGTCGCGATGTTATTGGTCCACATGTCCAATTGTTATTGGTCCACGTGTCCAATTGTTATTGGTTCACATTTCACGATCTTGTTGGTCCACGTGTCGCTATTTGATTGGGCCACGGTTTGCTTTCTGGTGGTGTCACATGGCCATTTTTAGTTGGGACACGTGTTCACTTGTGATTGCACCGCATGTCTGCACACAATTCACAGTTACAAAGCACCAAATTCAGGACATCACACATCACACAATTCATATGTTGTTCATCATCACATAACACAAGTTCATCATCACACAACACAATTTCATAAGCTGTTCATCATCACACAACACAAGTTCATCATGACATCATAACACAAGTTCATGACATCATAGACTCAATAGTTCATATACCACAAAGATAGCAACAACTTGACTAAGTTCCAACAACAAATAGCAACACACTTTCAAGATGATCAAAATGAAGGACTGGGTAAGTTGCCACCATAGTTAAACCGCAGAAGACGCTTAAGCAACAGATTGTTCTCCTCCATCACCTTCTTGCACTCTTGCATCTCCATTGTGGTCCTCTGAAGGGCTTCCTCTGTGTTCTGAGCATTCTGCTTCAACACATATATGTCATCTTGGAGAACAGCAGAAGCTTGTTTTCAGCCGCGAGTTGTTCCTATAATGCCTTTTCTTTCATTGTTGGTGGTTTTTGTTGGGCTTGTTGGCTGCAAACCAATATTCTTCAAGAAGATGTTGCTGCTATTCTTGGGGAGCACCTTGGAGACAACCTGTGCACTTGATAGTGCACTGCCTTCAGTAGGAGGCTGATCCTTCAAAGCATCCATGTTAGCCTGCCATAATCCAAAGAGTTGTCAAAAACTAGTTAAACTTGGTAAATTTTAGAATCTTGACTTAAGAGACATTTTTATTCATCTTATTTGGCTACTTCGATGTATGTAACAATAGAGACACAATACTTTCATCATCTTAGAAAAAGTGAAAGAGTAACATGACTAGGGTTCTCGAGATTAGAAAGAACACAAAAACTAGTTCACTTGACTAGCTAAAAGAATCGTGCAACAACTCAGCTGAAAGCCAATTCCTAGAAATCACAAAAACTAATTTCCAGTACTAAAGGGAAAATAATTGAAAATCAGTAAAAAGCATGTATCATGTAACCTATCACACTCCATGTTAAGCAAACAATTATTACACTAGATAAATTGTAACGCCAACACAATTGGGATCTAGAGATAGCAAATTTATGCACAAAATAGCATACAACTAGAAAACTAATAAGAAAACAACAAGAATAATATTAATGTAATATTTGTAGAGCTTCTGATAATATCATGGTTACCCCAAAATTCAGAGAGCTCAAGCAGAGAGCGGAGAGACAAGCCGACAACACTACTAGCAGAAATTGAACAGCTAGACCAAGAATTCATGGTCATGAATGCATGCACAAGCAGGCCACAGTGAAAGTTTCAAACAATTTAGAAAACACTCTAGACTTACAAGCCATCTCAGTTTCCACACTAAGACAATTTCAATAAGAGATGCTGAGAAAGTATATAGTGATATTGATAGAGGGGGAGTGCCCGATCTTTCGGTGAGTGGAGATAAATCCGATTTGGTGGTTGTTGACCCTCACGATCCGACTACGACGAGCGAGACTCGAAGCGCCAATGCAATCGCTGAACCAACTCCCGATGGTTACCAACCTTGCCGGCGCAAGATCAGCCTGATCACGAAGATCAATTCCTGTACGCAATCGAAGAACGAACAAGAATCTGAGGCGAGCAATCTTAATATCACTCGAAGGTGGAGTCTGAATTACACGACGGCGGCACGATGGCGGCTGTTCGGTTGTAGCTAAGGCTAACAAATAAATCAAACAACAGTTTCTAAGGCGGTGGCTACTGAAAATATAATAGACAGGGCGTCCTAGGGTTGGGGGCGACCAGGGGTGGGGCGCCCCCAACTTGGGCCTAAGGCCCAACCAAACTGTCAGCGCAGCACTTTGGCAGATTCTGAATGTCAACTTGTTTCGACGATTCCCGTTGACTCGGAACGAATTTTGGCACATGATCGGTGCCATTGGAAGCTTTATGAAATTCTGCTTCCAACCATATATAGAACGTCCAAAACCGACTCCGTATGCTACTTGGGCGTCCGTTTTATTGCGCACTGCTCCTGGACTCCGAACTGGACTCGAACTTGAATTGCTTTTGGCCTCCACCTCGGGGACTCGAACCGGATCAACCTTGGACCTCCTTGTTGACTTGGAAACCCTTGTTGGACTTCTTGTACTCCATTCCATGCACCAATCATGTTCGTATGCATGGGTGTCATGTCCTCATCATTCTCCCCTTCTTGATGAAAAGCCGTCCTAGGCGTCGATTGTACTTGGAACCGATCCTGCACAACACAAGAGCGAACGGGGTTTCGAAAACCAAAGAAATCAAAATTAATGTGAGGAGGAATGTCACCATGTCTCCAATTGGTGAATATGTCATATTGCATATAAAATTTAGCGAGCATGTAAGCATCTTGATCGGATGACACATAATATTTGGCAACACTACCATGCAAAAGATTAGTACCAACAAAAGACAAAGTAGGCATATGTTCCCCTTCTTGGAAGTAAACTTGTTTCACAGAAACTGAACTAGAGAAAGGTGAATGAATATGTGTAGTGTGGCTGCCCTCTAGTGGATCAAAATTGAGCACAACAAAAGGATAATTCAAATTTGCACAAATGTACACTCGATGTATCATATATTCTCCTTTGTTGTTATATTTACCAATAGCATGATATGTGTGTTTAGAAAAACATGGCAAATCAGCATATTTAGAAAGTTGCTCTTCCAAACAATCTGGATTACACAAAACATCAAATTCAATGTAATCCAAAGTACGTAAAGAAGACAATAATTTCTGCTCATCATTAGCACTTACAATATGCATAACATGCTTAGTTTCAGCAATAGTATTTGGTTCCAAAGCATGTAAAACTGAAGCATTATCAACCAAATCATCTTTATCACAAGGAACATCAAGCAAAACAACATGTGACAAAGATTCATCAAGAGATGGTTCCACTGACAATTGCTCTATGATATCATGATTTGTGGAAAAAATTTAGGACATTAAAACAATTCTCACCATCCATGAGCGTAGCATCATGAGCAGTGCCTGTGTTTGTAGTAGGCGTAGGAGGGTCATTGGGAAGTGATGGTTCTGAAATTGCATAAGAGGATGTGTCCTCCTCAGGTGCCACCAAGTCGTCCTTAACCTCGTGCTTGGGATCGGAATCCTGCAAAAGGTTAGGTGTGGCAAGAGATACAACAATGGACTGTTCCTGCACAATTCGCTTTGTTTTCCACTTATAATATGAAGGCACAAATCGATGTCACATAGCAGCTTTTAATTAAGACCAAGTGGTGGGAATATTAGTGGAATGTTTCTGTTTATATTCACGCCACTACATCAAAGCAAAATCAGTAAATGCACTAAGAATAGCTGTAACTTGAGAATTAGCAGGAATATCATGGCATAAAAATTGTTGTTCTACCTCTAACTCCCAATCAAGATATGCAGCAGGATCATATTTGCCATTATAAGATGGAATGTTAAATTTAATCAGATCAAAGGAATCATTAGTGGGGTGACGTACCCCGCGGCGGTGATCTCTATCCTTCTGCAACTCGGTGATCGTTGTCGTCAATGCATCGAGGCGTGCCACGACGGTGTCGAGAGTGGTCTTGATGGCCGTCTCCACGAGGATGATCTGATTGAACCGCTCGTTCACATTCGTCTTGTCGACTTCTCCTGCCATGGTTAGCGCAAACACAAAACAAAAGAAAATGTGGTGGAACGGCTCACAAGGTGCTCACACTAGTGCTGTTATCAAATTCTTATCTGGTCTTACCACGCACACAGGGGCGACCTGCAACCAATCGGTGGAACTCGCGAGAGATTGGAGGAGCGATTGCCTGGAGAAACAAAATCTGCTCGTCGGAGAAATCTGTGCAGTTTTGGGTAGACTGCACTCAGATGAAGGATTAGCACAATTCAAACAATAATGCAGAGTTGAATAAGAGTGCCAAACCCGTCACAAACACTGCTGATCACAAGTGCGGAGAGAAAACAGAAAAACGAGAGGGAGTGCAAAGGAGGGAAGGCACGCTGCGAGCCGAGACGATTTCTTACAGGTGTTGCCGAACCGATCGACCCTCTTGCCCTGTTATATATATATATATATATATATATATATATATATATATATATCTCTGTTTTTTGTTTTTTTCACACACAGGGGGGCGCAAACCGGGGCAAACCACGAGAAGAAAAAAATATTGCAGGCGCGCTGGCTTTTGGCGCGACGAGGCGTGGCTGGAGCGGCCTTTTGTCTGGGCCGGTCACGGTCGTACCAGAACGGGACGCGGGCGGCGATCGCAGGACGCGTAGCCGAGTCGGTGTCGGTGCCGGTCGCGACTCGCGCGAAGCGGCGACTGTTTTCTTTGTTTTTTTCGACCAGCGAACGGTGGCAGCAGGAGAAACCGAAAGGCGGCGGCTAGTGTTCCAAGGGTTGGAGAAAAAAACACCGGATCAGCAGCGATTAAAACAGGGTCAGCACACCAATTCAACCCCAACACTTATCGAATGAAGGTGCAGGGCTAAACGGTTGCGGGGACAAGGTTCTAATCTGATTTTTTTGGCTTTTCTGGTGGACGATAGGATGATGAACAACGCTCAAACTAAAGGATAACACACGATAAAACTCACCGATCAACCTGGAAAGCTGATACCACTTGATAGAGGGGGAGTGCCCGATCTTTCGGTGAGTGGAGATAAATCCGATTTGGTGGTTGTTGACCCTCACGATCCGACTACGACGAGCGAGACTCGAAGCGCCAATGCAATCGCTGAACCAACTCCCGATGGTTACCAACCTTGCCGGCGCAAGATCAGCCTAATCACGAAGATCAATTCCTGTACGCAATCGAAGAACGAACAAGAATCTGAGGCGAGCAACCTTAATATCACTCGAAGGTGGAGTCTGAATTACACGATGGCGGCCCGATGGAGGCTGTTCGGTTGTAGCTAAGGCTAACAAATAAATCAAACTCTAGTTTCTAAGGCAGCGGCTACTGAAAATATAAGAGACTGGGCGTCCTAGGGTTGGGGGCGACCAGGGGTGGGGAGCCCCCAACTTGGGCCTAAGGCCCAACCAAACTGTCAGCGCAGCACTTTGGCAGATTCTGAATGTCAACTTGTTTCGACGATTCCCGTTGACTCGAAACGAATTTTGGCACAAGACTAGTGCCATTGGAAGCTTTATGAAATTCTGCTTCCAACCATATATAGAACATCAAAAACTGACTCCGTATGCGACCTGGGCGTCCGTTTTATTGCGCATTGCTCCTGGACTCTGAACCGGACTCGAACTTGAATTGCTTTTGGCCTCCACCGGGATTCGAACCGGATCAACCTTGGACCTCCTTGTTGACTTGGAAACCTTTGTTGGACTTCTTCTACTCCATTCCATGCACCAATCATGGTCGTATGCATGGGTGTCATGTTCTCATCAGATATTAGACTTACAATTGCTTCTTTTGTAATGTCAGTTAGTGCTTTCTTGCAGCTGTTATGACATTGTTTGAAGATCTCCACCATATCAAGCTCTCCATCTGCAACAGCTTCTTGTTCTCCATCAGCATCAGCTTCTTGTTCTCCACTAGCAATTTCTTGATTTGCACCCGCTGCAACCATTTTTTTGCCTCTATTTGGCATGACATGCACATAGTACAAATTAGTTGACTTTGGCACAAAGCAGTGGAGTAAAAAAGTAACAGTACAAAATAGTGCCTATTACATATGCATGCAGCTGTGCAACATAGCATCGAGCTCCCGTCGCCTAGTGAAACATGACTTTGGCACGATTTCCCTTGTTCTTTTCAGCTGTTCGCTCAAACAACAAGTGATACATATTATAATTCAATCAAAATTATTGGACCTACTGGGCTGTAGCATGAGAAATTTATGTAGCATCACTTGTGGCACCTACCAGATAAATAAAAAATAGCTCAAGAATGATAAATGATGTCTGGACAACAGCAAGAAGAAACATGTCTTTTATTTGAACAATGTAAAATATCAAAGCAATCAACTAACCATTATGTCCAGAAGAGAATAGACTAATTCAAATAAACTAGAGAACTTTCATAGGTCACAACATTATACATTTACTTCAATAAAATCATGCATTCATGTATATAAATGAAAAGACACTTCTAAAGTAGTTTTCTGTATACACTTTTATTTACATGGCAATAATAGGTAGCTGTGGAGTTCAGCAGATACAACATACCATGTTTTTTAGATCTTACCATTTCTAAACCAGTTCATTCCACTGTGCATCAGTCGTGTATGGTAAAAGAGAGGTGGTTCTAATCTGGTCAATTGGGATGCCGGTGAAGTAGGTTTTCTTCAAATTATAGTGCCTCTGCTTTACAATAGACTGGAGAACATTATAGCAAGCATCCTTAGTTGGTTGTTGACCGAAGTCAATGGCCATCCTTCCATGAAAATTATTGATATAGATAACTAATTAGTTGCAGAAGACGATCAACCTCATAGTTAAATGTAACACGTACATAGTATAGAGGAACTTACACATAACCATCCAACAAAGCCATCGACAAGGTTTTTATCTTGTTTGTAATGTTTCCAATGGATTACGACAGGAATGGAATCCCTAATAATGACACCAGCCTCAAAAGAGAATTTAGCAGCTTGCACAGGGTCATGTGGCCTTTTGCATCCTTCAGCAACAGATATGGGCAACTTCTTCTTCATCGCTCTCATCATCCTATCAAGTAACATTCCCCTTGTTTGTGGCTAGGTCTTCTTGGAGCTCTTTGGGCATGCTGTCCAAAATAACAAAAATTCAGAATGTTATACTCCTTAAACATTGGTAGTGGAACTAAATTACAGAATTTAAATGCAAATGACATTTACCTTCAAGACTCGGTAGTGTCTCTTGTTCATGGAGCTCATCTTCTTGTCCCTCATGGTGCTCCTCATGTTCTCCACCAAGACCATCAATGTAATAAGCTCTTTCGTAGGACCAGTCATACTCGTGCTCTCTTGGATTGTGCAGACCATTGTCATATTCTGCTATAGGAGGAAATTCTTGCTGAACTTGATCAATTGGTTGTTGCCTTCTGGAGGACTGTGTGCTGACGCCACTAGGTGTCTCATTTGAAGGATGTGGTTTGGCCCTCTTAGCTTGTATTTCTCCGTTTGGTGGTATATCTTCAGTAGGTCTGTCATTTGGAGGAGTAGGCTGCACTTGTTTACTTGATCTTGCACCTCCTGGCGACATTTCTTCTGTATGTTTTAGTCGCTTTGAGGACATTGACTTTCGTTGATGTTTGCTATGAGGAGCCTGCAGTAAGAGAAAAACATGCGATTGAATTAGAAAACCAAGTAAAATAAGGAAATGCTACTATAGTAGTATAACATACAACCGGCACCCCACCCCTAGGTACCTCAATAATCATGATGGGAACATGGTCCTCGTCCAGGTTGTCGCCTAATGTTGCATCATCAGTGTCTCCCTGAACCTACTTCTCAGCTTTAGGGAGATACCCCGAATCGTTTGTATCTTCAGCACATCTACCTGTAACCCTGTCCTAGTTCCCCTTGAAGGGGCTGCATCATTTCCAAATAAATTTAAAGTATCTGGGAGGCCAAGTTCTCAAATCTTATTTTAATCTCTGCTATATTGTTGTCCCGCTTCCTCTCAGAATCACATTTTAAGGTTTCTAACACGCGACACATAGGGCAGGTCAGGATGTTGCATTGATGGAAATTCTAATTAACACTTCTAATTAATAAACACCTAACAACAAAGTCCTGTGTATTAACAACACCTATAATTTACATGATACATTCAAAAAATCATCGTATAAGTTGTCTACCCAACCCATTATCAGTTACAAATGCCATTAGAACAAAAAGCACCATAAGTTCATAACCATCTTAAACCGAACTTTCACAGAAAATAAAACCGTAACTGCTAATCATATCTATCAACAATGTTATCCCGCCTTTCCAGTTTTTGCCATAGCTGGCTAGTTTGACACCTAACTAGAACATCAAATCTGATGTTGGACACTCATATTGGACAAAATAAAATTAGGAGCTATAGATATCAATCAGATATGTATCAAGTAAACAAGAGTCCCTATAACATATCTTTTAGCAGATAACATTCATTCAACCAAAGAGTAGGCCTAACGACTTGTAAATGATATTCCAAGTAAGTAAACCATTAGTTTATTTAGTCAGAGCACACTATAATCACATTCAAATCCAAACCCTAATCCACCTTGAGATCCAAACCCTAATCCACACGTCGCAATCTTAATCCTTTATCATAGATGTACTAGAGCAAATAAATTCTAGTGACCTCGATCTCCGAACACAAATCCACGTGTCAACGTTGTAGGGATTTGGCGTACCTGATGCAGCACTGCATTGAGTCATTACCATACTTCGTCAATGTGGTAGCAGGATCAGGTCGGAGTCGTCGCCGGCGTAGTACTCCAGTTCTAGTGGAGAGATGAGGTAGCATATCTGAGTCGCAGTGATGACGGTGAGGAAGCAGACCCAACCGTGGCGTAGTGTGTCGACGAGGTGCGGACCCAGCCGTAACGTCGTGTGTTGTTGAGGTGAGGAACCGACCGGGGTGTGGTGCATTGTCGAGGTGCAAAACCGGTCGGGGTGTTGTGCGTTGTCGAGGTGCGGACCCAGCTAGGGCATCGTGCGTTGTCGAGGTGCCAACTCGGCCGGGTGGTGGGCGTCATCGAAGAGGCACTTGTGGCGGCAGCTAGGGTTTGGAGAGGAAGAGAGGCCGAGAGGAGTGGGAGAGACCGAGAGGGGCGTCATTTCAGAATTTGACATCCTACGCCCACGCTGTGCTGCCGAGAGGGACTGACAGGTGTCCCCAGTTTTGAAATGAGATTAGGATAGTATGATTTTTTACTTTGAATCTAGTTAAAATTTAAAATATACTGAATAGAGAAACACCTAAAACGAAACTTGTAGAAATTGATTTTAGATAAAAATAGGAAAAATAATCAACCAATTTCAAGTTCGTATGAGGAAGAAAACATTTTACAAGTTTTATCCGAAGATTAAAAACAAAAATTGCACTTGCTATGAACTTGGATGAACAAGTGTTTTTTCTCTTTTTAATCTTTGACTAAAACTTGTAATTAGTTTTTCTGCCTCATACTAACTCCAAATTGGATGATTCTTCTTTCTAAAATCATGCTCTATCAAGATCTACAACTTTCTCAAATGAAAAAAATGATTTAGGTAACAGTTTATTTGGGATAATTCAAACTTACATCTCAAATTTACACTATTATAATTCAAATACTATCATAAAATGCTTCGATGGTTCTACAAATTGATGTGGTAACATAATTTAGGTCTATACACTTGTCATCAAATATTTAAATGATTTCGATGATAGCGAAACCTATGTTATTTAGAAATGGATACATGTGTGACATAGTTTCTTGAAATATTACTTGAACATTGAAGTGTATCATAGTTTTCAAAAATTTTGAATTCATATGCACTTCAAACTTGACCATAAGCTTGTGTTTAGTTTATTATTGCAAAAGACGAAGTTACATTAGTAATGTTTGTGCAAAACAAATGATTTTTTAAGTTAGGATTTAGGAGGAACTAGATAAAAGGATATAAATAGGATTTGCAAAATAGAATCTGTACGAAACAACATCATTAAAGAAAAGTGTGTGGTTTTAGAAAAATTCAGGGAGAAAAATGTCCAATTTGGATTATGTATGACAAAGAACTACTAGTCAGAAAATTTAATTCTGGATTAAAAGAATAAATATCAACTATCCATGTGTTCTTCACCTACAAGACAGCCAAGCCAATAGTGTGTTGACACCTGGTGGCCCTTATCTTCATAAGAAGAAGTAAATTTGTTTGAACACATGTGGTCGAACTTAGAATTGGTGCAGTGGTGGGTCTTCCTCACACTTTAGTAGTTGGTCCCAGGTTCGAGCCCCGACTCCCCCCAATTTTTTTCTATTTTTTTAAATTGTGGTACGAGTGGGTCCACACGTCGGTGACATGGAACTCTAAATGAACCCGCCGGCCGCCGCACCCCCAAGTCCCATCGTCTTGCTCCTAACCTCATTGGCTCTGCTGCACCCCCAACCCACTGCTGCCTCCCTCCACCGCAACCCCAACCCGACGCTTCCTCCCCAACCCGCCACCTCCTCCCTTGATGCGGTCGGAGGAGGATAGACGGAAGCGCTCAGAGCAAGCTCGATGACAGAAGTGAGATGTGCGGGGAAGTTTTTGCTCCGCCACCGAGGGTGCACCTCAGGCCAACTGTCCCCGGGAGATTCGCTTTGTCACCGATCGCACACCTGAGGTAGCCGTCACCGGGAGATCCGCTCTTCCACGGACCACACGCCTAAGGCCAACTCCCCCGGGGATCCCCTTCGCCTCTGACCACACAACTGAGGCCAATTCGCGCAGGGATCGCTCCACCACCGAGCATGCGTTGAGAGCCAGCACACGTTGGGAGACCCGCTCTGCCACCGACCACACGCCTGAGTCTATCATGCGCCAGGTGATCCGCTCCGGCTCCGGTGTCCCTCAACGCAAGAAGAAGGGAAAGGCGGTGGTGACAGGGAAGGAGACGCTGTTGAAGACTGGCAAGGAGACAATCATCGTATTGATGACCTCTAGCAGTGAGGAGTCTAGCAGCGACGAGTCTAGCAATGAGGAGGTGGTGACAGGGAAGGAGATGGTGTTGAAGGGGAAGGAGGTGGTGTCGAAGAGGAAGGAGAAGAAGGTGAACATTGGAGCTCTTTTTCTATTTTTCATTGCTCATATATATATATATACATATATATATATATATATATATATATATATATATATATATATATATATACATATATATATATATATGTTGTAGTCATCCTTGCTCAACATTGAACCAAACAATTGTCCAAATGTTGTCCCTAGTTAGAGGTTGTCTAAATGCTATCATGATATCGTCATGTTCTCAACATTGAACCAACTTCAGAAACTAACTCCCTAAACTGCTCATTGGCCAACAGAGAGTTGAACGAGGCGGCGATAGTGTCACAGGAGAATGTCAAGTGGCTTGAGGGTGAGCTCAAGAGGGAGAAGGCAAGGAAGAAAATACTTTATACTGCACTCCTTTCTGCATTCAGTGCTTTGGTGGAATCTCTCATTGCCAACAAATGGAATCAACAAGACCATCAGTGTGGATGCTTGTTTTGTTATCGGCTCGCATGATCGCAGGTCTTGTGCTGTTTGTGTATGTAAATAAGGATGGTTGATGGTTCAGAGTCAGTAGATGGAATTCCAGTAATGATGTGAACCACATCTTCAGAATCTAGTACTGATGTTTATTAGTTAACTAGTTGTGGTTCAGCTGGTGAATGGAATTTGTCGTGTCTGAAATTTCTAGTGAACGGAATGTTCTGGTTCAACTTGTTTTACAAATGAAAATCATTCATGTACTTGCCTAAAATCAGCTGATACTTATGGTTGACATCCTGAAATTTCTATTGTACAAATGAAAATGTTGTCACATAATTAAGAACCAAATGTTGATATGCTATTGTCTAGCAGCCACAAGCTATCATGCTTCCATGTTATAATATAGTCCACATCCAACAAAGTCAAGAATATCTTGCTAATGGAGAAACACATGCAAAGAATATATAATTTTCATAATCAAGAAAAAGGTACTCAAGAATTTAAAGGATGGGTTCTATGTAAACTCCGCAATTTCAGTACAATAAGTTTCAAGTATTTTCCTATCATTCTTTCTTAACCAATCAGAGAAGTTGATACAATGATCCTTTTATATGGAAATGCATTGTTACCTTGGTCCAGAGGAAAAAAGAATTGCATAAATAAAGACTAGAGATTAGTCAGTCATCTCTGGCAAATGTTAGTGCAACGACAGATAGACAGTAACATGGAGCATGGAACCTTAATACAAATAAAAGCATGCATTCAACCAAAAGGGTCTTGTGCATACAAATACATCCCACAAAAAAGTTTTATGCATTAAAATTATTCATACAAGTCTGCATCATAGGCAGTTCTAAAACATTGAACATTATCTAGTTAACCACATCCATCCTTGAGTGTAGCAAAACAAGCCTCACTAACATCCATCTTTGAGTGCAACAAAGCAGGCCTCACTCCACATCATCAGCTTGCCACTTGATCCATCTTTGAGTGCAACAAAGCAGGCTCACTACACATCATCAACTTGCCACTTAATCTGCAGCATTAATTAGAATGTTAGTAAAAGATGGATAATTGCATCTATGTTTATACATATATAAATACAAGATTTGACAAGCATGTACTAGCTCACTATCAAAATAAGAATTCAAGAACACAAATAACTGATTTCAGGTTACAACAAGTCCTGCTACTATTCTAGTAATAGATCCAGGATTACTGCTCAAAGTATTACATAGTGGAGTGGCACAACACACAAATATTTGAAAATATTGTCATAAATGAGAGTACCCCAATGGAAGTGTTGCTAACCTTTTGTTGGTTCTAGCAGTTTCAGAGATCATCATCATCGCTATCAGCATCTTGGCACATGTTATCTTTAGCATTTTCATTTCCACCATCACTCAAATATTCCATTATAGTGTCATCTTCATCTTCCTCCTCATCTTCATCTACAACAATGTTGGCTTGCCTCCTATTTCTTATAAGTTCATCTAGACGACCTTCAAATCTAGTAGATCCTTAACCCTGATTATTGGCCTTAGCCTCAACACCATCTATTTGCTACACTTCACCATCACCCTCACCATGCTACACTTCATGCTCTGTACGAGAACAATGATCATCTTGGTGTACATCATGAGAGGTCACTTTTTTAAGCCACATTAAACATCTCCCTATGTTCAAATTGTTGCACCGCTTGCCAATTCTTTCCCTATGTACATCATGATACCTTTGTCGATTGAGTTACCAAAATAAAAGGGTCAAACTTGTACCACAATGACTGAATGTTGAGGGATTCAAAATGTCCATCATCTCTGATGCCTACTATCTTGCCTCCTACCTAATTTTACCAATCACATCTAAAGAGAACCACAGTCCAATCGCATTGTAGATTGACATTATAGTTCAAATCAGTAATATCCTTAAGGACTCCATAAAAACCAATGGCACGATTTTAATGAGTACCTTCAGTCAATACACCAATTATCTAGGTGTGCAAATATTTCTCATGGTCCATGATGCGGACATAGCAACCATGCTTATGTCCATGCGTGGTGCATGGATTGGAGAAGATGGAGTCCAGCAAGGTTTTCCAAGTCAAGAAGGAGGTCCAAGGTTGATCCGGTTCGAGTCCCCGAGGTGGAGGCCAAAAGCAATTTAAGTTCGGGTCCAGTTCGGAGTCCAGGAGCAGTGCGCAATAAAACGGATGCACAGGTCGCATATGGAGTCGGTTTTGGACGTTCTATATATGGTTGGAAGCACAATTTCATACAGCTTCCAATGGCACCGGTGTCATGCCAAAATTCATCCTGAATTAACGGGAATCAGCAAAACAAGTTGACGTCCAGAATCTGCCAGGGCGTTGCGCCAATACCTTTTGGGCTGTTGGCCCAACAGGAGGCCCTTGTGGGCCTAGGGTACTGTTCACGCGTGTGAACAGTACCCTCGGGTACTGTGGCGCCGCCCCTCGTGGCCGCCATGGGCCGCGTCCCCTATTTAGATAGACTCCTCATTTATTTTCAGACTTGAGTTTGATTTATTTGTTAGCCTTAGCTACAACCGAACAGCCGCCATCGTGCCGCCGTCGTGTAATTCAGACTCCACCTTCGATGATATTAAGATTGCTCGCCTCAGATTCTTGTTCGTTCTTCGATTGCTTACAGGAATTGATCTTCGTGATCAGGCTGATCTTGTGTCGGCAAGGTTGGTAACCATTGGGAGTTGGTTCAGCGATTGCATTGGCGCTTCGAGTTTGCTCGTCGTAGTCAGATCGTGAGGGTCAACAACCACAAAATCGGATTTATCTCCACTCACCGAAAGATTGGGCACTCCCCCTATGTCAGATTTCCAGGTTGATCGGTGAGTTTATCGAGTTTTTTTTTAATTCCTATAGTCCACAAAAACCAAACAAAAAATTGTTCTAGGTTAGATCCTTGTCCCAACAACCCGTTTTTATCCTCGCACTTTCATTCAATAATTTGTGCTATTGAGTTTGTGTGCCTGTTCGTTCTATTGTTGCTGGTTACTTGTGTTCTAGCGTTTTTTTCTTGTTCTTTTCTTCCAAACCCTAGCCGCCGCCGTTTTTTTTTCTTGTTCTCTGCTGTTTTTTCCATCCACGGCAGAGCACCACCCACGCCAAATCCCTTCCCCTCGGACTCCTGGTTCGATTTTTCTTTTTCCCTTCCCACCCTTGTGTTTCGGCAAGTACAAGAAAAAATAAACAGGCCGCAACCCCCTCTGGCCGAATTTTCCCTCGCGAAAATTTCCCACCCCCTCGCGCTGAATACCTCACGAACCCCCCTCGCGGCCCTGCTCGCGACCCCACACTGCCACACCGGCATCTATCTGTGCGGTTTCCCCATTCGGTTTTGGCAAGTTATCAAAAAAAAAGGAAAGTAAAAAAAAAAGCAAGAAAGGCAATAACAAAAGGGAAGTTAAAAAAACAAAAACAAAGAAGAAAGGAACCGGACAGTTCGGTGGCCTACCAGGCCTCACACGCGCCGCCTTCCCTTGGGTGGGTCACGATCTCGCCAGTGCAACACGTCGCACCTTCCCTTCGTCTGCTCATGGTTTCTCTCGGGTTGTGCCACACACCTTGCCCCCTTCCACCGAACCTTTTTTCTCATTTGCTTCCCTTTCCCTCCGCTTTTGCACTCATTTCCAGCAGCGTTTGATCGTGTGTAGCACTATAATTCAACTTTGCATTATTGTTTGATTGCGCTCATCCTTCAAGTGAGTGCAGCCTTCCTAGAAATCCACAAAGTTCTCCGACGAGTAGATCTTGTTCCCCCAGGCAATTGCTCCTCTAATCTTTTACAGGTTCCACCGGTTGGTTGAAGGTCGCCCCTGTGTGCTTGGTAAGAACAGATAAGAATTTGATAACAGCATTATAGTGAGCGCCTTGTGAGCCATTACACCCCTATTTATTGTCGATTTTGTTCTTGTGTTTGCGCTAACAATGGCAGGCGACGACAAGAGGGATGCACACCCGCAGACCACTAAGACCAAGCTTGACACCATTGTGTCACACCTCGATGCAATGAAAACACTGATCACGGGTTTACAGAAGGAGGTCGACGCTGAACACCTCCATGGACACGCCCGTTGTGCATCCATCCATGGTGATAATGATTCTTTTTCTATGCTTCCATTTACAATACCACCTTACAAGGGCAAATATGATCCACCTGCATATATTGATTGGAAATTAGAGGTCGAACAGAAATTTTCATACCATGATATTCCTGCAATTTCTCAAGTTCAAACTGCTATTAGTGCATTTGCTGATTTAGCTTTATTTTGGTGGCATCATGAATATAAACAAAAACATCCCACCACTTGGGCTGAATTAAAAGCTACTATGCGACGTAGATTTGTGACTTCATATTATACTCGCAACGCTGAATGTGAAGTGCAGGGACGTCGCTCGAAGCAATATTCTAACTCTTTTGCAGGACAAAGCTCGACATCCAGCTTAGCACCCGCTCTCCCAGCACCATCTACTCCCACCACTACAGTGCTTGAGAGCCCAACGCCATTCACGCCCACCACTACACCGCTCAAGAGGACGGCTGAACCTGCAGGAGCATCCTCAGATCCATCACTTCACAATGCACCTAATACTCCTACTGAGAACATAGGTAATGTCCATGATGCTACACTCACGGAAAGTGAGAATTGTGTTAATGTGCTGAATTTTTCCAAAAATCATACTTTAGTTGAGCAATTAATAATGGAACAATCTGTTGATTTATCTTTGTCACATGGTGATTTGCTTGATGTTTCTTGTGATAAAGATGCATGCTTCCATTTTACATGCTAGTGCTGAAAATAAACTTGTTATGCATGTTTCTAGTAGAAGTGATGAGCTCCATTTGTTATCTTCGTTACATACTTTGGTTACATTGACTTCGATGATTTGTGTAATCTAGATTGTTTAGAAGAGAGAATTTTTGCACATGCTGATTTGCCATGATTGTCTAGACATTCATATCATGTTATTGGCAAATATAACAACAAAGGACAATATATGGTACATCGCATTTACATTTGTACAAACCTGAATTCTCCTTTTGTTGTGCAAGATTGTGATCGATTAGAGGGAAACCGTCATACAACCACTTTTCCATGTTCCTCTCGTAGTTTTGTTTTAAATAAAACGGTTGATTTCCAATAAGGGGAGCATCATTGGTTCCTGCCATCTATTCCTGCATTGTCATTTCTTGGTACTAATCTTTTGCAGGATAGTGTTGCCAAACATTTTGTGTCGTCCGCTCACGCTGCTTACATGCTCGCTAAATTTTCTATGCAAGATGACATATTCACCAATTGAAAACATGGTGACATTCCTCCTCACAATAATTTTGATTTCCTTTGTTTTCGAAACCCCGTTGTCTCTTGTGTTGTGCAGGATCGGTTCCAAGTACAATCGACGCCGAGGACGGCTTTTCGTCAAGAAGGGGAGGATGATGCGGACATGGAAACCATGCTTATGTCCATGTGTGGTGCATGGATTGGAGAAGATGGAGTCCAGCAAGGTTTTCCAAGTCAAGAAGGAGATCCAAGGTTGATCCGGTTCGAGTCCCAGAGGTGAAGGCCAAAAGCAATTTAAGTTCGGGTCCAGTTCGGAGTCTAGGAGCAGTGCGTAATAAAACGGACATCCAGGTCGCATACGGCGTCGGTTTTGTATGTTCTATATATGGTTGGAAGCACAATTTCATAGAGCTTCCAATGGCACCAGTCTCATGCCAAACGTCGTCCTGAGTCAACGGGAATCTGCGAAACAAGTTTACGTCCAGAATCTGCCAGGGTGTTGCGCCAATACCTTTTGGGCTGTTCGCCCAACAGGAGGCCCTTGTGGGCCTAGGGTACTCTTCACGTGCGTGAACAGTACCCTCGGGTACTATGGCGCCGCCCCTCGTGGCCGCCAGGGGCTGCGTCCCCTATTTAGATAGACCCCTCATTTATTTTCAGACTTGAGTTTGATTTATTTGTTAGCCTTAGCTACAACCGAACAGCCGCCATCGTGCCGCCGTCGTGTAATTCAGACTCCACCTTCGAGTGATATTAAGATTGCTTGCCTCAGATTCTTGTTCGTTCTTCGATTGTGTACAAGAATTGATCTTCGTGATCAGGCTGATCTTGCGCTGGCAAGGTTGGTAACCATTGGGAGTTAGTTCAACGATTGCATTGGCGCTTCGAGTTTGCTCGTCGTAGTCCGATCGTGAGGGTCAACAACCACAAAATCGGATTTATCTCCACTCACCGAAAGATCGGGCACTCCCCTTCTATCAGTCCACAGTGTTATACCGGACTCCATTAACAATGCAAGATGCGAAAACCTCACTCGAAGATCGGGACCACAAGACGAGCAAACAATCCTTCCGCTAACTTCTTCCGGATGATCGTTGCGCTTCTTAGCAATCCGGGGTTCAAACAAAGAATACAAGGTTACCACCAATGAGATAACTCACATTACAACATACCAGTTGGTGACTACTAGTGCAGGACACTTACATGGCTCCTAAACCATCTAGGAAATGCCTCTTCAAGCCTTTTCTCAACATCATGTGACCCTTCCGTTAATAACTCTCCCCCGCATATGATGTCACAAAAAAAATGAAAAAATCAGGAAATCTTCACTTGAAATTCAGGAGATGATAATTTTACAAATAAAAATGATACTTACTCCAAATATGGCTCAACTTCCTCACAATTGTTTAGAACACACCAAACTAGTTTGTCCATCATCTCATCATCAATGTATTGTCTCCTATCGGCTCCTATGATTTTGACACCATGCATGAAAAGTAAGGTGTCACTAACTATGGCCCATCACCTACATCCTGGTTGAACTTGGTGTCAACATCCTGCATATACCTCGAACAAAATGTCAAGGTGTCACTTGCAGCGTAGGTCTCTGAAATTGATCCTTCCATCCTAGCCCTGTTCCTCACAAAATTCTTCAAAGTACCCAATCTTCTCTCTATTGGGTACATCCATCTATACCGAACATGCCCTCTAAGCAATGCGTAGATGTATAGCTAGGAGCACCATGACATCAAAAAAGGCTGGCGGGAATATTTTCTCAAGCTTGCAAAGGATTAGTGAGATTTTGAGCTTTACTCTTTACACCACATCTATCCTTAGATTTCTACTACACAATTCCCTGAAGAAGTTCCCAAGCTCGGCAATTGCTTCCTACACATCTTTCCTTACCAATCCTCTTAAGGCAGCAGGTACAATCCTTTGCAGTAGTACATGGCAACAATGTGTTTTCAGCCAACCCTGCAACTTGGTACCATTTGCAGTTATAAATCTGACTAGGTTGGCTACAAACCCTTTGGAAACTTCACACCTTTGAGGCATTTGCAAAATTTAACTTTATTTTCCTTATTCAATACATAGAAAGTGTCTGGCTTCACAACTTAGTTGCCATCCCATTGCAAGTGCATATCATGTCTAATGCCCATATCGTGCAAATCCAACCTTGCATTATCAGTGTCTTTGGTCTTGCCCACAATTTCTAGTAATGTGCCAGGTATGTCTTCACAGATGTTCTTTTCTATGTGCATAACATCAAGATTGTATGGAAGCAACAAATCTTTCCAATATGGCAGCATCCACAACAAAACTTTGCGAATAAAAATTTTGGGCCCTCTATCATCCCCACATTTCCTTTTCCTGGGTGGAAGCGCTGGATTGTTTCTTGTCCTGACATGTTTCACTTTCTCAAGCTGCTCAAGGAGCTCTTTAGTACTGAACTTACTCGGCGCATCCCTCGTTTCAGGGCGGCCATCAAAAGCCAAGCTTCTTCGCCAAGCATGATCCTTTGGAAGAAAATGGCAATGGCCAATGTACCCAATTTGGCCCCTCAGTGCACGTGACAGAGGATTTTTGTCACAGTGGATACAAGCATAATATCCTTTAGTGGTTTGTCCCGACAAGGTGCTTAGTGCTGGATAATCGTGTATGCACCACAACAAATCGGCACAAATTTTAAACATTTCACCACTCACGGCATCATAAGTGCTTACTCCACTCTAGAGTTGAAGCAGTTCTTCTACTAGAAGCTCCAAATACAAATCAAGATCTTTTCCAGGACATGATGGTCCAGGGATGAGCAAAGACATAAAGCAATTTGCTGGACTAACACATTCCCATGGCAGCAGGTTTAGAGGTGTCAGAAGCACGGGCCATATACTATATTGTGTGGTCATGTTACCAAATGGGTTAAAACCATCTGTATCTAAGGCAAGCCTCAAGTTCCTCGAATCCTTTGCAAAATCTTTAAACTCATTATCAAAATGCTTCCAAGCCCTCCCATCAGCTGGATGGCTCATTACATTCTTGACTGGCCTCCTACCCTCCTTGTGCCATTGGGTTCCTCAACTATTTGTTTCATTACAAACATCCTCTTCAGCCTTTTTATAAGTGGAAAGTGCCTCAAGACCTTATAGGAACCCGCCTTTTTCCATCACTATCTTTCCATCTAGATTCACCACAAATTGGGCACACTTCTAGCTTGACAAATTGGGCACACTTCTAGCTTGGAATAATCCTTGTCAAACAATGTAAATTTCGAAATAACACATAGTTGTTTTTGCACACATGGATTGATTCATATGCAAAGCCCAGTTCACCAGGATACTTCGCCTCATCATAAAAACTTGGAAATTCACGTTGAGAGAATCCCTGAGACAATAACTTCATCAATGCACTAAATGTTGTACTGCCAACTCGATAGCGAGACTAGATATAAAGAAGTCTCACTAGAAATGAGAACCTGGAATGCTCTGATCCTGGGCACAGTTGTGGCTTGGCATCAGCAACTTTGGTAAATTCCCTCTATATGCCTCTAATGATTTGTACAAATCTGCCAGGATCTCTATGACTCCATGATCATCATGTCGATCATCATCTTGGCCATCATCCTCACCCAAATTTATCCCTTCATCATAATAATATCTATCATGGTGCACCACCTCCTCTCTAGACTCAATAATTTTAGCACCTAGAGACTCCCCATGATGAATCCAACAAGTGTAAGCAGGCGACATTCCAAAGATGTGTATATGGTCATTCACTTCTTGCTGATGCTGTAAAACTTGATTAACACATTTGCGGCATGGACATTTTATCTTGCTGTCTTCAGGGTATTTTCCTTTAACAAATTCCATGAACTTTTCCACTCCATCCATGTAGGCAGGTTTGAATGGTAGCTCCAGCACAATACATGAGAGCATAGCAGGCCAAATTTCATTTTAGGATAGTTTTCTAGACCACAACACATTCAAGCCAGCAGGCCAAATTATGGTCCAAGGCATTGCATGAGAATCAAAGAACAAATTACAATATGCACATAATCAATTTCTTCCATTATATAATTACATTCAAAGTGAGTTAGATCCAAATCAAGTTACAAAACCACCCTACAGATCACATGTTTTGATATAAATTTAGGCAATGGGAGGCACTACAACGGATTTCAAAGCTCCAAACTTATGCCATTACAACTAAGGTTCAGAGTATGGATGCATGCAAATGTGCTATGCTGACAAGATTTAAAATCTTGAGTGATTCTAAAGTTGAATTCTAACATGAAGTCTATACTGCGGGGACGCCGTCGTGGGACCGAGTTGTCACCTTGCCGCTGCGGGGATGTTGACGGTAAAAATCCGTCAACCTAGCCATGAGTTTACCTTCGGTGTTGGCATGACTTTTGTATCTTATCGATTGGTACTAACCCCTGTGGTATAACAAGTTCACTTGTGCATGTCGGTTTTGGAGTTAAGTGTTTACGCAGGGTTTTAACGTTGAAAGCAAGACTTCCGGGATAAGTTCATTAAGCACCTCATGACAAGACCTTGAAGCCCGGTACAAGTCAAGCAATGAAGTGAACATGACTCCAAGAGCCCAAGGACCAAGCCCGAGAAGATGATAAACTCCGAGTACCTAGCCGTAAAAGTGCTTGAATCTTGCAAGACAAGGAGCTTCATCCAATTCGGAGAGAAACCGACGAAAAGGGCCCACATGCAAAAGGGGAGAGGATCTAGAAGACGCGGGAAGCAACACCGGGCGAAGGAGGCGACAAACTGGGCCGGGATGGGCCCAGGCCGGTAGGCCCAGGCCGGCCGGCCCAGCCTGTTCTAGGGCCCAGTCGGCCCCCCCTTTGACCTAGTTGCATCTCGGGTTATTTATAGCCTCCTGACCGAGAGCCACACATCAATCAATTCGTCATCCGCCGCCGAGGAGCCGAGAAGCTTGAGGGACACCATCTCGGAGATGAGGGTCATGCTAGTTGTCTAGGGTCTCCCTAGCCGACATAAGAACCTTGCATGGAAGACCACGTCGGAGCTCCGGAGCGAGGATCAAGATCGAGGTAGGGCCCCGGTGGTGATCTTGTTCATGTAATCATTCATGGTGAAGTATTTAAGTGAATCTGATTTCTAGCGATCAAGTGCCTTCTCGATGATTTTGTTTTCGTCTTGGTTTTGCTTCTTTTACGATCTATACTTAAGATAGATTACATAGGGTGCTCTTGTAGCCGCGGTGGCTAGAGGTGCATACCGGACCGGCCAAGTGTTTTCAACTTGTTCTTGTCGAACTCACCCTAGACTACCCGTATGAGTAGGGATACGTTGTGACAGAACGGGGATTCCGAAAGGCGGGCGTTTTCAGAGTCGGATGGAAGGCCACGATTTAAAGATGCTTTTAATGAGATTCGCTTTTCTATCTTCATCTATCTTGTTTGGAGCTACAACATAAGCATGATCTAGATTCTCTAGATCGGTTATCTTTTGCTTTCTCGTGCTACCTCTTTAGTATATTAGATTAGATGTGTTTCCTTTATGAGTTAGTAGATTAGATGCAACTTGTCTTCATAAGATAGATTACCTTGCTTTACTAGATGGAATCCTTGTGTTGCACATTGTTCCACGGATTCGATACCTTGGGTTCACCACTCGAGGGAAGAAGGGTCCCTTGACTACGACGGGAGACTTGTCCGCTTGCAAGTCTAAACGAACTTTGATATAACTATTAACCGTAAACAGGGGACGCCGCCATAGCGCGCTGGAGACACCTTTGCAGTGCGTCGGGGACGCCTCCGTCCACCCACCGGGGACAACGCCACGCAGCCGCCTCCATCCGCCCGCTGGGGACATAGCCACGCAGCAGCCTCCGTCCAACCGTCGGGGAAGCCGCCATGCAACAGCCACAGTCTCCCACCGGGGACGCCGCAAGGTTGTCTTCACGGCACCGGGTGTGTTTCAGTCTGATTGAGTTTAAGTTTGTTTATTTGTTTATTGAACATGGGAATTCATGTTCTACTTGTTAAATAAAGAAATATGTACTCCGCTACCACAAAATGTTGAATGATGCAATGGTAAGACTTCCTCTTTGGTGTCCTCTCATCTACGATTTGAATCCTGGGGAAAGCATTTTTTTGCCGAATAAAAACTTGAGGGAGAACGAAGAAGGCCGGCCTAATGCTTACCTGGGCTGGTTGTCGGCCGACGGAGAACGAACAAGGACGGGCCAATGCACCTAGGCTGGTGGCCCGTCGTTTCTAAAAAACGGGAAGAAGGCCGACCCAATGCACTTGGGCTGGTGGCCCACCGATTCTTTCTAGTGGGACCAAGGGGTCAGGGGCCCACATTGCCACATAGGAGTGGGACCGGAATGGGGGGTCATGCTGACGTCTGCCACAGGGCCATACGACCGGGCCCACTTGTGTGGCCCACAGATTCTGTCTGGTCTGACCATGAGGCCGTGGAGCCCACGTAGCCATGTGGGAATGGATGGTTGGACCGTATGCTCGACTCGGTCCCACAGTCGGACCCAAATTACATGTGGTTGCATGTGGGACCAGATCTGTGTTATTTTTTTCAAGTTGTTTTGCGACGATAATGTTGTTGTTCTGTAACGTCCATTTGCCTTTGTCATTGGTTCCTCACGGGGCATAACTGGAATGATTCATCTGTGACGAACATGTTCCTTGTTTGGTGATGATTCACTGTGTTTCATCATTATTTTAGTGGCTTGGTGATGTCACTCGTTATCTGTGATGAAGTTAAAATATTTGTCATGGTAGAGACCACTTCCATGACGAATAAATGTAATGTCACTATCAAATCATCATAGATATTAACATTTCTACTAGTGAATCTCTCTAAAAGACTAGTCCAACATGGGAAGGGTAGCTCTCCCTTTTTAAGGTGGCTTCCTTTTCCAAGATAAGAAAGGTGGGTTAATTCAGACCTGCACGGCTGCCGCCTACACTGTCGTGTGCTTGGCCAAACCATGGTTCTACTAGGCCATGATTGCTGCATGCACTGTTGTGCGCTTGGACAACTCACTGGGCCACGATTGACGCCTACATTCACTACGTGAAAACCTCAAATAGGTCACGCAGCATTTGTAACGGGCCCTTAACGCCCGTTACATCCACCCACATCTGTAACGGTTTTTATTTGGCGCCCGTTACCTATAAGCGCACCAGGATGACCCCTGGGTTGGCCTCCACAACGCCCGTTACCTATGTGGACTTCTGGTAACGGGCTTCATAAACGCCCGTTACATAAATTCTTTGTAATGGATGTTAAAAGAACCCGTTACAAGTGTCAAACCTATCAGTTGTAAAGTTCGTTACCGATCAAAGCCCTATCGCAACGGCCGCTTAAGTCCGTTACGATCGCCGCCGTATTAGTAATGGGCTATAAAGTCCGTTACCAATAAGTTCGTAATGGAGACTCATGCTTGTAGGATGCGTCTCCTTTGATTGGCACCCAGGGTCGCCTTTTTTCTCACATCAGAGACGCATGTTGTTATCTCGTCTCTGTGTCTGTGTCTGTGTCTTATCCTTTCGACACCACTCGCTCTCTCTCCGCAGAAGCTAGGCCACTCCTGTTCCGACAACAACACTCACTCTCTCTCTCCTCAGAAGGTCACTCGCTCGATTTGTGTGCTGAGATGTCCCCGCCGGCCTGTCCCGTTCACCGCTGCCACCTGCGCGCGCTCTGAGGATTGCGCGACGGCGAAAGGGGCCAGAGCGGACGTCGACTGCGCCGTCCTCCGCGCCTCTGATCCTCCTCGTCGGCCACGCTCGGCTCGTGTAGAAAGTCCTCGTCAAAGTGGAAATTAATTGGCTCATTTTATTGAAATTCTTCGGCTATCTTTTTGTGTGATGAATTATGCTCATTTGGTGTATGGAATGCAGATGGCGTCTGCTGCTCGGGCTTGGATGTACAGACAGCCCCAAGAAGATTGGGAGAATTTCTTAAGCGGGGTCAATGGTTTTCTAAATCAAGCAGGGGCGGATATGAGAAACCGTGGTGTTCAGGCAATGCTTTGCCCTGTATTGATTGTCTCAACCAAAAGAAATTCGACACGTGGTTTCACAAAAAATTACACGTGTTGGAATAAACATGGTGAGGAAGGCCTTAATGAACTCGAAGCAGGTTGCCTAAATGAAGGTGAAGTGCGACACCATGCTAACCATGATGAAGACCTTGATGACAGTGGACTTTTTGAGGGAAATGAACCATTATTCCCACCAAATGTGTTGAGGCCTGAGGATATCACTGATCAAGAAGTTAGGGGCTTCGATGATGGTGAGGTGTTGCAATGTGTGCACAATGTTGATCAAATGTTGCGGGATATTGAGTTTCAACGAGTGTACACACCTTCTGAATTAGCGAGGCTGAAGCAGTTCATTGAAGATTCAAAGAAACCCCTCTATCCTGATTGAGAAGTACTCTCGCCTTTATGGTAATCTAAAACTTCTGCATCTTAAGGCAGATCATGGTTGGAGCAACAAAAGTTTCAAACATCTATTGGATGTGCTTAGAGACATGCTACCTGAAGGAAACCAACTCGCAGAGTCTGTCTATGAGGCGAAGAAGATAATCTGTCCTCTGGGAATAGAGGTTGAAAAAATCCATGCATGTAAGGACAATTGTGTATTGTTCTGTGGAGATTATGCAGACCTTGACAAGTTCCCCAAGTGTGGCTATGATCGGTACAAGAGGAAAAAGGATGGTGGAGATGATATGCTGATGACGAGATCGAGCCCGGCAAGATCAGAGGCAAGAAGAAGAAGGTTAACAGAGGAGCTCCTGTGAGGGTGGCATGGTATTTTTGCCTCATTCCTTGACTAAGAAGGTGGTTCGCAACACGAAAGGAGGCCCAACTCTTGCGTTGGTATGACGAAGGCCGAAAGGAGCTTAAGAAAGATAGTAAGTTTAGACACCCCGCAAATGCAGCACAATGGGGTAACATTAATAACCATTTCCCATGGTTTGCGACGCAAGGAGCATATGGTTTGCTATGAGCACAGATGGCGCGAACCCATTCGGTAACCAGAACTCAACACATAACACCTGGCCTATCGTGCTGTCGTTGTACAACCTTCCACCCTGACTATGCATGAAACAAAAAATATATGATGCTGACAATATTGGTCTCCAGGCCAAAGCAATCTGGCGACCGTATTGATGTCTACTTGAGGCCACTAGTTGATGACTTGAAGATATTGTGGAAGCCTGGTGTTCCGGAGGTTTGGGATGAGTACAAGCGTGAGGAGTTCACAATGCATGGCATGTTGTTTACCACCATCAACGACAACCCGGCTCAGTGCAACCTCTCTGGCCAGAGTAAAAGGAAAGGTGCAGCTTGCCCACACTGCTTGGAAGATACTTACGCAATATGGCTAAGACATTCAAAGAAATACGTGTTTATGGGGCACCGTCGTTTCCTCGGCAAGAAACATCCATACCGGAACTAACAAGCCCCAACTCTTCGGAACTCTTCATACAAGCCCCAACTCTTCGGAACTAACAAAACACCGTACTTGCGAAGCGACCATAGTGAAAAAATCAAATCCATACAGAAATCAAGGAAGAAAAGCAAGCCTGATTTCTGCGGAATCCTTTTTGTAATGCTGAAGGATGTGTCTATTGGTGGAAATGGAATCCGTTTTGTAATATAAAGGATGCGATGTATTGGTGGAATTTCAATCTTTTTGTAATATATGGGATGTGGTGGAATTTGAATCCTGCTTGTAATATATTCTGCCAAAGATAGTATATATACTCTATTTATATTCTGCTTCAGTTCAGTAACGGGCAAGAGGCGAGGACTAATGAACCAGCGTCACCTTTGTTACGGGCAAGAGACGAGGACTAACGAACCAGCGTCGCCTTTGTTATTGGCAAGAAGATATGCGAGGTCACGAACAGATTACATCAAAAGAGACACGGATTAGAGCATCTCCAAGAGTTTGTGTGACGCCCCAGGTTTTTAATTACCGTCATTAACGCTAATGACCGGATCAGCCGAGTCAAACCGGTCCAACACCGGTCAAACCTAGGTCCACCTGGGTCATCACCTCGAAAACCTCGCCAATGAACCCTAATGAACCCCTTGACCAAGTTGGCACATAACCGTAGTTAACCTTTGGCCAAAGACACGGTCAAACCCCACTGGCACAGTGACGTCAGCGAATGTCGTCCGGAACTTTTGCCGTGTTCTCCAAAATTCACCTAAACACTTCAAAATCTACCTTTATGGAAGTTGTCCATCTTGTTGAGGGACACAACTTTCATGTAGATTGGCATTTCAAATTTTGAGTGGAAATCGGTGAAAAACTTGATCGACTAACAGTACCTCCTGTTTTCCGGGACAGGCCGGCATTCAAAGTTGGCACGACGTTCCTGCAAAATCTATCGAGAAAAACACTAGACGACCTTTACAAACGTTGTAGAGGGTAGTTAGATCTACAACTTTCCTATTCATTATTTTGTGCACTTGTGTTCAAATTTTGGGAGAAATTCGTGTTGGAAGTTGCTCAGTCTGAAATGTGCAGCGCCAGAGCGAGACCGCGCCGCGACGTTGCGCCGGCCGCCTCGCGCGCCCCGCCGCGGGTCGCCGCCGCCTCGGCGTCCGGGCCCGTCGGCGCGTGTTCCCGAGGCAGGCCGCGCTTTCCCAAGGCTACTACGCGCCTCTCGAGACCTTGGACGCCGGGAACGCTTCGATTCCCGAGGTGCCGTGCAAACCGCTATGTCTATCGTCCGGCGTGCGCGCCCCCAAAGGCACCCCCGTCCATCCGCTGGTCGCGAGGAGGCTCGCACGTCGCTATTTAGGCGTCGCTGCCCCTCCCCTCGACGCACGAGCCCCCCCCCACTGGTCCATGCCGCCACCGGCCGCCATGGGGGCTGCTCGGTGAACGTCGCCTTCCCCTCTATTTCGTCGCCGTTCCAGCTAGCGAACACCCCGTCTAGAACCCATAGAAGCTCCACCCTCCCTTGGTTGCGCCGCTGGTCTCCCTACCTCGCCGGAACCAGCCCCACTGCGGCCGCCCCTCCCTGGCCGCCGGCGAGCCGCTCGCCGGTGCCACCACCGCCCCCGTCCAACACCCCAAACCGAGCCCCGCTAGCCCCTGGACCCTTCTCCCGTCCCTCCCCGGCCAAGTCCGGCGGCGAGCTCGCCGGAATCGAGCAGCCGCGCCGGCCGGTCGCCCCCAGGGACTACATTGCGAAACACAAATTCTTTCCGGGGGCTTCACTGCAAAAGGTTAACTCCAATAGTAAAGTGATTTGGCTGATTCTTGTAAATTGCGTAGAAAATCACAGAAAAATCAGAAAAATTCAAAACCAATTTTGTTGGATTCATGGTGAAATATCCTAAAACTTTTGTTATTCTTGCCTGAGCTAATTCCTGTTAGTTTTTGCATGAAAAATACAAATGTGAAAAACCTAGATCTGCAATATCTCAAAAACTCTAAATCCTCTGTAGCTATTTTTTGGATATGCTGTGTGTTAGGTCATGGCTAGCTACTGAGACACAAATGGCACAAAGTTATGTTGTAAATCGTTTTATAAAAATGTTTTTCCATTTCTGCCAGATCTGCATAAATGATTTTTCTAGCCAAAAATTATTAACTTTTTGCAACCAACTTTTGTACACTGTCTTTAAACTCCAAAACACACCTCTGGTGAATTAATCACAATTTTATAATTAAAGAAATATTTATTCTTGAATTATGCTTGCTTTTCCTTGAAAATACATAACTCGAGTTTCACAATAGTTCTAGGTGTATGTGCTGCACTCCTAGGCTAGTTTTGAACCATATAACATGTGTGAGAAAGTTAGGATCATTTTGATGAGTAATTATGTTTGTGTGCATTTACCTTGTCCATCTAGCTAGCTTTTGTCTTTTTCAAAAATAATTAATTTATAGCTATCCAAAGCTTGCATGTGTGTCCAGTGGCTTGTTATAGGTGTTTAGAGTGTAACACACCCATCTGATGAATTTTCTTAATTAATTTCATGAATAAAAGCTATGGAAGCAATTAATGGCTTAATAGTCATTAAATGGGAAAAATCACCAAACCACCCTTGCTAACTTGTGTGTGGTTGTAAATCGATTTAAAAAGCTAAATGCACTCACCCACTACTGTTTGTGAAGTTAAATTAAATTAATTACCTATATATGTACACAGTCACCGTCAAAAAGAATATTGAATAAAGAATTGCAAATTGTTCCTTTTTGGAAGAGTATGCTAAATGTATTCTTATCTAGGTGAATGTGTCCAACAAATACACCCTTGTTTGGCAATTAAGGTTTGTGGTCAATTAAACTAAAAATATCGTTGAGTAAATCCTGCATTGCATCTTCGTGTAGATCCTACCGACGGTAGGCGTACGCTCGTGCCGGAAGGAGGAAACGAAGGTGCCGACAAAGAGATGCCGTGAGTGGACATAGCTCAAGACCTGGACCCAAGTCCAGAAGGGGCCCAAGGCCATCCTTGCCATCGAAGGCAAGCCCCAGATCATTAACCCCATCTTTTAAAATTATGCAACTATGTTTGCTACGATTGTGCATTTACGTTTCAGGAGTTGATTTGAAACCCTAGATGCATGATCCTTAGGTACCTATGCTCTATCACTAGTATGCTAGGTCGATAGCTGCTTGCTATAAGACCCGATAGAAGTCGAGTGATGTTCGTCACTCGCGAGAATAGGTTCCTAGATAGGAATCATAAGATATCCTTAAATGGATTGCTCATGTGGTATGAGCATGGGATTGGGCTCCGGTCCAGTGGCTTTCGTGGGCTAAGCTTTTGAACGTACTAAACATTCGCCGGGAATGGGACCGGTAAGCCTAGTACCTTAATGAGGCGGCACGGGATCCTACCATTACTAATCTTGAGAAATCACCTTACCGGCTAGCTACCGGGAAGGGGGGTGTATTGTGTGAGACTGGATACTTTGCGGGGTATACCAGCTAACCTTGCACCCAGGACTGTAAGATTCGATCCCAACCCGAGGATTTTTGGAAACGGCCTGGGAAAGTTGTTCCTTTGTGGGCAACCTACCGTGTGTTTGGTTTTACCTTGCAATGTTTAAATCAATCGATTGTCGGCCTCTCACCGTTATCCGAGACTGCTTAATCAACTGGCCATGATATCCCATAATGATAGAACTCGAGGAAGATTCTTGTATGAATTAATTGCTTGTCCAATTCCTGATTGAATTAGATGGCACATTTAGAAATGGTAATCAACTAGAACTTGTGCTAAAAGATTGAAAGTAAGGACCTACTCTTAGCAAACATTCGGCAAAGAAAAGAAACTCCACCGGCCAAAAGCCTTTCATGTCTAGAGTTTGGTGATGTAGTTATCACCCGACGGTTAAGTCTTGCTGAGTATTAGTATACTCAGCCTTGCTTTAAAATTGTTGTTGCAGGTGTGATTGACCGGATGGGTGATGGCAAGTGATGACATCACGGATGACCTCCTGTGATGTCTACCGTTGCGCTAATTTAATTTATTTCCGCTGTTTTTCGAACTCTGAACCTTTACTCCATGTCGTGAACAATGGTTTGTAATAAAATGTTTAATTCATGTTGTACTCTGGACTCGCCTTCACGTGAGTTTTAATGCATGTGTCGATCCTCTGTTCGATGTCCAAGTGATTTACCGGGTGTTAACTCGGCAACTAACGACAGGATGATACTTTACTATTGCTTAATGACCAAAGTGGATCGGTCTTAGGCGATAGTACGGTATTTTCCTGGGCGGGTTGTCACAGTTTGTCAAATTTTACTTGGCAAATCTTGTGCTTTGCCAACTTCTAAAAAGATATGCCAAGTAAAAAAAGAGTTCATCTCCAACAATCTGGCATAATTTCACAAAAGCATGTCTCTTGAGATGCAAAATCACACACACACAGATTACAGTCATCATTGATACATCCGAACAAGGTTACAATGCGGCCATATCTTCATCATGAGATATGCAAAATCACACACACACATCGATCTTGCTCGCAGGTCGTCGATCTTGCTGCACGTGGTCATCGAACAAGCTCCACTGCTGCTGACGACTTAGAGACTTGATTCCTTGCATGACTAATTCAAGAAAGCTTTTGTCTAGCAACCCTAATTTTGGTTTGCAAGACTGAAGCTTTCCATAATTATGCTCATCTTACACGGAAAAATATGAGATATGCTCCATCCAGATTCTGGCTGCTTCCTCATCTTCCAAGTGAACACAAGAGAAAGATACAAAGAGTGTGGAAACATATCCCTTAAAAAATCCCTCCATCTGGAGGAGAAGGGGAAAGCAAAAGGAAGCCCAAGTGTGATGGAAAAGCTGCAGCAAGCTTTCCGTCGGCTTGTACATCCTGATGCCAGGAGGTTCTGGGCTACCTTCCCCGGACACGGCTGCGAGCAAGGGGTATGTCACAAGGATTCTTCTGGCAGCTATGTTCGAGGGATGAGCAACCCATTCACCCCTATCACAAGAATTCTTCTACCAACTGAGAGATCGAGAAGGAGGAAGAAGAGAGCAAAGCAAAAGCTTGCGCCCTACAAGATCTATTCTTTGCGCCATAGCTAGATCTAGATCTAGAGAAGAAATAAGCAAGTGACTCGCTTTATTGTATCAGAAGAATGAACCATATAGCTAGATCTAGACCTAGAGAAGAAGGAAGCAACTTGAAGTGAGGAGGACCGATAGGCGTCGGTGCCTTTTTATAGAAAAAACAAGGAAGGGATAAGATCAAGAGCACAGGAACGGACGACAAGGTTCCCAAGACGGTCAAGACGGCCAGGAAACTGTTGCTAGTCAATGGCTAAGAGTAGAGCTCCAGAGGTAGTGATTCCAATGTAGAATTAAATGATACGCGGAGTAAGCAAACATCGTCTCCAATGGCCATGTTTGGATGGTACTTCGTAGATGTTAGTGTTACTGTTAGTGGTAGTTTTTAACACCTCCAAATTAACACATGTGTTTGGCTCCAAAGTCTTAGTTTTGGTGTTAGTTTGCCACAAACTAACACTAACACCTCCATCCAAACATCCAATGTAGTCATCATCTAAAAAAAGAGAGGAAGGGATAAGCGATCAAGAGCACAGGAAACGGGAAGAGGTTCCCAAAATGGTCAATGGTGAAACTGTTGCCAGTCAATGGTTGAGAGCAGAGCTGCAGAGGTAGTGATTCCAATGTAGAATTAAATGATACGCGGGGTAACGAAACATCGTCTGTACGCAGATTAGCCAAACATCGTTTCTAATGGAGAATTAAATGATAACGCGGATTAGCCAAACGTCATCTCCATTGCATACGTAAACTGTGTTTGGAAACAAATATCATGTATCTTCTCCTTCCAAAACAATCAGATCTCCTGCCCCTTCATCTGTTCCCGCGAAAAACAGCAACTGCCTACTCCTCTTCGTCACCACTCCGGAATCAAAGCCTTCTTCACCGAACACAGGGGAAACAATGATCTCCGGCGCGCCACCGAGGGTGGGCACGATGCGGCAGCCTATCTATACGCCATCTTGCTCTACAGAGACAATGGCGGTGCCGCTGCCGATGACACCGCGAAGGGGTACATGAGGTGGGTCGCGGGCGGCGGCAGTACAATGTCGTCGAGATGGCTGAGCAACGAGGGGTGTCTGCCTTTGCGCAAGAAGGCCGCGCGTGCGCTCCACTACTCGACTTGGCACATTTGGGGTGAACCGCTGCCGCCTCTGGCACAGGTGCGCGGCGATCAGCCGTGCGCGGGCACTGGCGGCGGCTGCGGCGTGAAAAAAGGACGGCTTCGAATTTCTTTGTTTTGCAGCGAAGACTATAGGCTGCGCTATGAAATGGTGAAGTTCGCACAGAGAATAGGAAAACAGTAGTAGATTAGCTTTTGTATGATGCTCGAATTATCTGTGTAAAATTTTGGGAGACCAGCAAATCCGACGCGGGTTATCAGCCCCACGTCGCTAATGACTGTGGGGCCCAGTTCTATTCAAATGAAGAACAGTTCCCATTTCTGCAATCAAATGTTGTAAAAAGATTTCTTCGTCGTTATTAGTCCAAATTTGATACTTTTTTTTCTAATTTTTTCTAAAATCACCATCTATTCATTAAAATTTCATTGTTTAGTGTACATTTCGTTTGTTGAGTGATTTTTATATGCCTTATTTTGTTCTTTGTAAGTACAACATACAAATAATATTTGTTTTACACAACCATTAGTGATGGAACTTTACATTTCGTAAGCTTAAGGCGAACACAAGGTTTTGTTAAGGTTTCAACTGCATATGAGTTCAAACATGTTGCAAAGTGTGGATAACTTCAATGTTCAAGCAAACATTCTAGGAAACTATGTGAGAGATGAAGACATTTGTACACAAGTATATTATTCCTTCATCGATACCACTTGAAATTTCAAAGACAAGTTTAGGTACCCAAATTATGTTGCCAAGTCAATTTGTAGATTTTTTAGAGCAAATTAGATGTTAGTAGAATTATTATATAATTACCATGGGGTGTAGAAACGAAATATATGAATTTTCGGCACACAAGTTTGAGTGTTGATATTTTATTCAAATACTGAATGTCCAAATACGAATTGTTCATATTTTTATATTTTTTAGGTGTTGTTTTATGGGCTCTAATAATTCAGGGAAGCAAGTTTCATTCCAAAATAAATTGTGTCAGCGTCACCGGCCAATATAAAAAAGATAATTGTTGCCTACTGCCAACAAATACGATCTGGGTTCACTAACCATCATCACCAATGACACTGGCCCACGAGTCAGCATCAGCGTCAGCAGGCTAACCTGCGTTGGCAATGACTACTCTAATAAGATCTAATTCATCACAATAGGTCTCCAGTTAATCACAACATAACACAATTCATCACAACGCGGTTGGATCTCTACTCGCGTATATTAGATCGAGTTCATGACATACAAAATCTAACAACTAAGCTAATTAACTAAGCAGTTCATGTCCAAGAACCGGCCGAAGACACAAAAGCACACAGACATTATTGTTACTAATTGGTAGAGGAGTCTATCAATTAGTCGGAGTCCCGCAGTCGCCGTCGTGGCTGCCGTCGGAGCTGTCGGAGCCGCTGTCGTCGAAGAAGAAGTGGCGGCGGGCAGCTCTCTTGACCACAGGGAGGTTCTCGAGCTTCTCAGCCAACCCGTGGATCCAGAAGGCGAGACCCTTCAAGGTCGGGTCCTTGTACACATCATGATGCGCCTTGATGTCGAAGGCCTCGCCAACAACTTGAAGCTTTCTGAAGGCGCTCCTGAGCAGCTCGGCGGTGAACTTATTGTCGTCGAAGAGCAGTTCCTCGTCGGCATCCTTGGCTGCCGGCTCCTTCCCCTTCTCCAACTTCTTCCGACGGCGGCTTTCGTCGTCGTCGTCCTCCCTTCGTCCCCGCTTCAACGGCGGTGGGCTCCTCGACGTCATCTCCTCCTTCTCTCGGTGACCGAAGATTTGTAGTGGTGAATCACGAGGAGGAAGAATATGTGAAGAAAAAGACGATAAGCTTATGGAAGAAGCAGGGGAGAAAGCAGGGGAGGGCGACTAGGCGAGGGAGTTATATTAACAAGACGTGGAACCGTCAGGCGCCTCTGCCCCCACCCACTACTCCATTACTGCCAGTACATGCCACTCGATTGCGCATCGGGCTCCGTCTCAAGCGCGAAGCCATGCGTCGCATTTCACTTAGGCGGGAAGGAGAAGGGGCGGGGCAATGATGTCGGGCCCACTTGTCAACGGCGGCGGCCAAACCGCAACGCCTTTTCAATTTCCATTTATTGTTTTATTATGACATGGCCGAGGCGCCATCTTCTACCTTCGGCCCTCGAGCTCGTCGCCTCCTTCAACTTCAATCCTAGTCGCCAACTTCATCCCTCTTCAACTTCAATCCTCCTTGCCAACTTCATCCCTCGTCGCTGCCAACTTCAACCCTCGTCGCCATTCAAATTCCAAACCCCGTCGCTGTGATATTTCCTCCATTCTCCTTGATGGCCGTCGCGGTGTGCTTGATGCCGCCGCCGCCGCATGAACTTCTCACCAAGATCATCATCCACTCCATCAAGGATGTGGCCGTTTTCCATTTTCTAAACCTTCGCAATAAAATCTGCGGCACCTTCCGGCGCATCTGCAACTCCGATGAGGTACTACTGCACGTGTCGCTGCGTGATCTTCGTGAGGCGTGCAAGAATCGCTAAGTCAGGTCGTGCTTTGAGCGGCGCTTCCGCGAGGCCAATCATCCGGAGGCATTGTGCTTCGAGGGGATGGTGAGGTTGATGAGGCGGCGGAACCCCGATAAAGGTCTGAAGCTCATCAGAGATGCCGCCGCTGCTGAAGACTCCGGTGCCAAGTACTTTTTAGCGATGCTGAAGTACCATTACAACCCGGCGGATCCCGAAGCCATGGCACTACTCCAAAAAATCAGCAGCGGCCCGTCGCCCCCTGACGGCCGGTGGAAGAACCACAACCTGCGGCGGCTGTGCTACCTCATCAAGCAGGATCTCGACAACATTGTGTGGTTGTACTGGCTTGATTACGGCGACAATGACGGCGACATTCCGTTGCTGCCCGTCCAGAATCCCCACATCTGCATTTGGGAAGCGGGATGTAGGCACTTCGGGCCGGATACCAAAGAGATCATCCACTACTGCAACGCCGAGTGTCGCATCCGTCATGAGTTTAACCTCTAGACGTGTAAATTCCGCCCCGCCGTGGAGTACGCCGTCAGCAGGATGAACATCGGGATGTAGGCGCAAGCATCAATATGAACATTATCTATATTGAATGTAAATTATTAGATATTACTAAACGTGGATTTGATTTTATCGGGATGTCGGGATGTCGGCGGCGGCGGGCGGCGGTGCCCTCTGCTTCCTCCTTTGTTCTATTCAAATGACTGTGGGGGCAAGTTCTATTCAAATGAAGAACAACTCCCATTACTCCTTTTAATCTGCAACCAAATGTTGTAACAAGTATTTCTTCGTCATTTTTAGTCCAAATTTGATACTTTTTTTCTAAATTTTTCTAAAATCACCACCTATTCATTAATTTCATTGTTTAGTGTACATTCCGTTTGTTCAGTAATGTTTATATGCCTTATTTTGTTCTTTGTAATTACAACATACAAATAATATTTGTTTTACACAACCATTAGTGATGGAACTTTACATTTCGTAAGCTTAAGGTGAACACAAAGTTTTGTTACGTTTTCAAATGCATATGAGTTCGAACATGTTGCAAAGTGTGGAAAACTTCAATGTTCAAGCAAACATTCTAGGAAACTATGTGAGAGATGTAGACATTTGTAGACAAGTATATAATTCCTTCATCACAACCATTTGAAATTTTGAAGACAAGTCTAGGTACCCAAATTATGTTGGCATGTCAATTTGTAGATTTTTTAGAGCACACTAGATGTTAGTAGAATTATTACATCATTAACATGGGATGTAAAAATGGATTCTAAGAATCTTGGGCACACAAGTGTGACTGTTGATATTTTATTCAATTACTAAATGTCTAAATACGAATTGTTTGTATTTTTATGATTTTTAGGTGTTGTTTTATGGGCTCTAATAAATCAGGGAAGCAAGTTTCATTCCAAAAAAAATTGTGACAGGCCCACGCGTCAGCGTCAACAGCCAACATAAAAAAGATAACCGCTGACCCAACTCCCAACAAAGGCGATCCGGGTTCACTAACCATCGTCCCCCATGACACTTGCCCACTCGTCAGCGTTAGCAGGCGAACCGTGCGCGGGCTGCTCAAAATTTCCCACCAATATTTACTATAGTGCCCATGAAATTCCAATTGCTACACAGAGCCGTCAAGGGCATGCCAGTAGTTTCATTAAACACAGTTACGCGCGCCGTTCATATTTGGCTCCTCGCTAGACAGATCCACAACGCCCGCATTCTCCCTACCGTCGCAGCCAGTCGCCCCACTTGCCTTCGCCGCTCTCTCCCCGCCGCAGCCCTACTCTTCTCCAGCCCCACCGCTCCCTGCGTGACGACGGTGACGAGGACGCAAGCATCGGCGTGCGGACGTACGTCCGACCAACCTAAAGACGGTTGACGCGGATTCGTCGACGTCGTCCCCAGCCACGACGACGAGCCGGCCGGCCACCTCAGGCCACGAGCCGCCGTGGATCCGGGCCCTTCGACCATCACGAGAACAACTACTTCATTCGCGACAGAGGTTAGTCCTGCTTGAACCCCCAACGCCCTCTCTCTCATCGGCCACCAAAATTGACTTGCTATATATTCATGTCAATATAGATTAATTAGGGAGACATGCCTAGATAGTTCATCTTTAATTGATTGATTGTGGATTTGATGGATGGATTTTGTTGCCCCAAGTCTGTTTTGAATAAATTGTTGCTAACATATAAAGTTATATGAAATGTTGAAATTCATTTTCATGTTCCTGTTGCTATAATTTTTGCACTGTAAATTCATGAAAAGCATCGAGGATGTTAGCATACTTTAACTCTGCTATGCTCTGAATGTACCAGAGCGACACTTATGCTTTGGACCTGTTAGCATACTTTAATTCTGCTATGCTCTGAATGTACCGGATCGACAGTTATGCTTTGGACCTGTTAGCATATACTTTAATTCTGCTAAGCTCAGATCGACAGTTATGCTTTGGACCTGTTAGCATATTTTAATTCTGATAGCCACATAATGTCATTGGGAATTGCATCGCAATGGTTTATAATGTAGTCCGCCCAATCTGCTATATATTCATGTCAAGGTAGATTAGGGAGACATGCCTTAATAGTTCATCTTCAATTGATTGACTGTGGATTTGATGGATGGATTTTGTTGCTCCAAGTTTGTTTTGAATAAATTATTGCTGACAGATGAAGTTATATGAAATATTGAAATTCATTTTCATGTTTCTCGTGCTATAATTTTTGCACTGTAAATTCATGAAAAGCATAAAAGATGTTAGCATACTTTAACTCTGCTATGCTCTGAATGTACCAGATCGACACTTATGCTTTGGACCTGTTAGCATACTTTAATTCTGATGGCCACATAATGTCAGTGGGAATTGCATCGCAGTGGTTTATAAGGTAGTGATAACTAGACTGTCTTATGCTTTGTTGTGAGTGTTAATTGTTTCACTACTGACGTATATATTGTTATTATTGGTGTCATGATGTGTTGTGAGTGTTGTTTCATTACTGTCATATATAATGTCATGACCATTGCTTTACCCTCCTGTTGCATGTACATATGGAACACACAATCCATCGCTGCTCAAGTTGGACAAGGAACCAGTTGAAGGAATTTATTCTCTGCTTTGATATATAAGCATATTGTTGTGTCCCTGTCAAAATGGTTAGCACCTATCCCTGTATGCTAATTAAGTAAAATATGAACTGTGTATGTCTGTATGAAGTTCATAGAGGTTTGGTATCTAGATTCTGCTAAACAACATCCCCCGCTAAAGTTCCCAGACCTCCAAAATGTTTTGAACCAGTCAGTTTCTTGTAGGTTTTGTTTACAAAAATTCAATCTCTTAGTGTTTCTAATTGGTATTGCTGACTATGCAGGGCCTTTGGTACAATATTTTTTGCTCACAAAAAATCAATCTCTTAGTGTTTCTAATTAGTATTGCTGATCATGCAGGGTCTTTGGTGATGCACAGTACAGAGTGACGAAAGGAAAGAAAAAAAGCCAAAAGCCACACTCAAGCACAGAACAAATCTCACTCTAAGACCGAGGTTTTTTTATGGTCCCTTCTTACCTATTTTGTACTGCATTAACTTGTCATTTTTGGTACCTTGCTGCAGTGTGCTCAGCAGCCACGGGGGTCCTCTTTGTGTGGATTCCATGTGGCATTCCATATGTTAAGACTACTCGATGCTGTAAGTAGATAATAATGCTCAACCTTGTCTCTGCTCATATTATCCATCTGATTTTAGAAAATGATTTCTACTTGTATTCTCATAAATGATTGTATTTTGCAGGATTTCAAACCTCCTGTAGATGTTTCCATAGAAGATGTAAAGCGTGTTCGGGAGATGCTGTGCGAGTACATTCCTAAGAAAGCCATCGACCGAAAGGGCAACTTGTACAGTGGTGCACCATGAGTTTATTGTGACCAGAAACTTGAAACTCAATAAGTCTTCTTTAGTCAGGTGTTGTTGCCTGAGAAACCTGCTTGGCTTGCTTGGTTGGGGTCAAATCATCGCCCGGTTCGATCGTTTTCTCATGACTCCATACAAACAAGCCCTGATGAGAGTAACTTGAAACTTGATGTGATCCTAGCTAGCTTGTCTATAAATGTGATCTTGCTTTATTTGCTAATATCTGTGACGTGAGAATGTGTTTCTGATATCTCCTTGCTGTGGTGGCTGCCATAACCTGGTTGGTTCCAGGATGCAGCCCCTGGTGGCTGCCAAATCCTGGTTGGTTCCAGGATGCCGCCGGCAACCGGGCAGGTTACTGTAGGGGTGGCCGCCGTACCTATAACGAGCGTTAATTAAAGCTCGTTACAAACACTGATCAGTAAGTAACGGGCTTCATTCGGAAAACCCGTTACAAAAACTCCCACAATGTAACGGGCAGTGTAAAAGCCCGTTACCAGTCCTGACTGGTGGGCCCCAGGACCTGGCCATTCATCGAGATATAGGAGACGCAGGTTGAAAGCAAGCGTCTCCTTTAATAGAGAGAAAGCAGACGCGCGTAGACACAGAAGCGTCTCATTTCGTCGAGACAGTGGAGACGCGGGTTCACAGAATGCATCTCTGATGTTAATTTAACAGTAACGGGCTCTGTTTCATGCCCGTTACCAAAGTTCCATGTGGGCCCAAAGAAATAGCCATTTCACATGACCGGTGACTAGTTGTGGTAACGATCGTTGTTTGATGCCCGTTACGAATACTAGTTGTGTTGAGACGCGCGTGAAATAGACGTGTCTCATTTCGTCAAGATAGTGGAGACGCAGGTGCACATCAGACGTCTATGATATTGAGCTTCTGTAACGGGCTTTGTTTTTGTGCCCGTTATGAAAGTTCCCTGTGGGCCCAAAAGACAACCATGTCACATGACCGGTGGCTAGTTTTGGTAACGGTCGTTGTTTAATGCTCGTTACTAATATGTCTTATCAGTAACGGGCATCTGCCCGTTACCTTCCTTGGCTTATTTGTAACACTTGATCGGTAACGAGCACATTGCCCGTTACCAAAGCCAGTTTTTCACGTAGTGATTGTTGTGCGTCTGGCCAAATCGTGTCCTCATCATCCTCTCCATCTTAACAAGGGTCCAGCTCTAATACCAAATGATACATCTGGCCTAGGTGGGGTTGGATGAAAGGCCCGACACACTGATCCAAATTCCCAGAATCCCACAATCTTAGCACTAATAGCCAAAATTCGATGCACCAGTCCGGCCTGAGGCCTACATGACCTGAACCTCGGCAACTTTAGCACCACACTCCGGCGCACCCCTAAAGGACTAGTCCCAATAGGGGAAGGGTAGCTCTCCCTTTTAAGTTGTATTCCTCCTCCCAACCCAAGCAAAGTGGGATAATTCATATGTGCACGGCTGCTGCCAACATTGTCATGCGTCTAAACAAACCATGACCCAAAATAGTGCATTCAAGCCAGAAACACAAATTTTGCACCTTTTTAGGTGCCGGTGGTAAGCAAAAAGCTCTAAACTCTCCCAAACATCATTTTGGGTCTAATGTTGTGGAACAAATGCTTTTGGCGCGAAACCAATTTCACAACTTCGGTACCCAAAAATAATGCACTCAGCCCCGAAACACATGTTTTGCATTTTTTTACATGCCGAAGGTCACCAAAATGCTCTGAAACACTCTGAAACATCATTTTGGGTCTAATGGCATGGATGCTTTTGTGGCGAAACCACTTCCACAACTTCGATGCTCTTAATGGTGCATTCACGCCTGAAACACAAGTTTTGCATCTTTTTACGCGTTGAAAGTTAGCGAAATTCTCCGAAACACTCCCAACCACCAATTTTGGGTCTAATAGAGTGGATTGGATGCTTTTGTGGGGAAACCAATTCCGCAACTTCTTGCATTTTTTTACAAGCCGAAGGTCAGCAAAATGCTCCAAAACACTATCCAACATCATTTTGGGTCTAAGGGTGTTGAATGGAGGTTTTTGTTACGTAACCATTTCCACAACTTTGGTACCCCGCAATAGTGCATTCAGGCTTGAAACACATGTTTTTCTTCTGTTTATGTGCGGAAGGTCAGCAAAATGATTCGAAACACCCCTAAACATTATTTTAGGTCAAATGGTGTTGTATGGATGCTTTTGTTACGAAACCATTTTCACAACTTCGATAACCCGAAATTGTGCATTTAGGCCCAAAACACAAGTTTTGCATCATGTTACATGCCGAAGGTCACCAAACTGCTTCCAAACAGTCCCAAACTTCATTTTGCGTTTAATCGAATAGAATGGGTGCTTTTGTTGCGAAACCATTTTTGCAACTTCGGTATCCCGAAATAGTGCATTCAAGGTCGTAATACAAGTTTGCATCTTTTTACGTGTTAAACGTCAGTAAAATGCTCCGAAACACTCTCAAACATCATTTTGGGTCTAATGGAGTGCAATGGATGCTTTTCTGGTGAAACCATTTCTGCAACTTCGGTACTGCCGAAATAGTACATTTAGGACCAAAACACTAGTTTTGCATATTTTTACATCTCGAATGTTAGTGAAATGCTTCGAAACACTCCCAACCATCATTTTGGGTGTAAGGGAGTGGAATGGATGCTTTTGCGGTGAAACCATTTCCACAACTTCAGTACCCTGCAATAGTGCATTCAGGCCCGGAACATAAGTTTCGCATCTTGTTAGTTCTGGAACGTTAGCGAAATGCTCAGAAACACTCCCAAACATCATTTTGGGTCTAATGGAGTGGAATAGATTCTTTTGTTGTGAAACCAATTTCGCAACTTCGGTACCTGAATAGTGCATTCAGGCTCGAAACATAAGTTCTGCATCTTTTTACGCGTTGAAAGTTGGTGAAATTCTCCGAAACACTCCCAACCATCTGGGTCTAATAGAGTGGAATGGATGCTTTTGTGGCGAAACCATTTCTGCAACTTTTTGCATTTTTTTACGAGGCGAAGGTCAGCAAAATGCTCCGAAACACTATCCAACATCATTTTGGGTCTAAGGGTGTTGAAGCTTTTGTTACGTAATCATTTCCGCAACTTTGGTACCCCGCAATAGTGCATTCACGCCCGAAACACATGTTTTGCTTCGTTTACATGCGAAGGTAAGCAAAATGCTTCGAAACACCCCTAAACATCATTTTGGGTCAAATGGTGTTGTATGGATGCTTTTGTTATGAAACCATTTTCGCAACTTCGGTAACCCGAAATAGTACATTTAGGTCCGAAACAAAGTTTTGCATGTTGTTACATGCCGGAGGTCACCAAACTTCATTTTCCAAACAGCCCCGAACTTCATTTTGCGTCTAATCGAGTAGAATGGGTGCTTTTGTTGCGAAACCATTTTTGCAACTTCGGTATCCCAAAATAGTGCATTCAAGGCCGTAACAAAAGTTTGCATCTTTTTACGTGTTAAACATTAGCAAAATGCTCGAAACACTCTCAAACATCATTTTGTGTCTAATGGAGTGCAATGGATGCTTTTCTCGACAAAACCATTTTCGCAACATCGGTGCCGCCGAAATAGTGCATTTAGGCCCAAAACACTAGTTTTGCATATTTTTACGTCTCGAATGTTAGCGAAATGCTTCAAAACACTCCCAACCATCATTTTGGGTATAATGGAGTGGAATGGATGGTTTTGCGGCCAAACCATTTCCGAAACTTCGCACTCGCAATAGTGCATTCGGGCTCGAAACATAAGTTTCACATCTTTTTCTTGTGGAAGGTTAGCGAAATGCTCGAAACACTCCCAACCATCATTTTAGGTCTAATGGAGTGGAAGAGATGCTTTGTTGTGAAACCAATTTCGCGACTTCGGTACCCCACAATAGTGACCAAACATGCAAGTTTTGCATCTTGTTACATGCCGAAGGTAAGCAAACATCTTCCGAACACTCCAATACATCATTTTGCGTCCAATCGAGTAAAATGGATGCTTTTGTTGCAAAACCATTTTCCCAACTTAGGTACCCCGAAATAGTGCATTCGAGTCCAAAACACAAGTTTTGCATCTTTTTACATGCGTAAAATTAGCGAAATGCTCCGAAACACTCCCAAACATCACTTTGGGTCTAATGGTGTGGAATAAATGCTTTTGCCGCAAAACCAATTTTTTAACTTCGGTACCCGCAATAGTGCATTCAAGCCCGAAACACAAGTTTTGCATCTTTGTACATGCTTGAAGGTCGGCAAAATGATTCGAAACACTCCCAAACATCATTTTTCATCTAATGGAGTAGAATGGATGCTTTTGTTTCAAAATAATTTTCACAACTTCGGTACCCGAATAGTGCATTCGTAACATAAGTTTTGCACCTTTTTATGTGCCGAAGGGTAGCGAAATGCTCCGAAACACTCCCTAACATCATTTTGGGTTTGATGGTGTGGAATGGATACTTTTGTCGTGATACTAATTTCTCAACTTCGGTACCTTTAAATAGTGCATTCAGTCCCGAAGCACATGTTTTGCTTCTTGTTTACGTGCAGAAGTTTAGCAAAATGCTTCGAAACACTCCCAAACATCATTTTGGGTCACACACAAATACGTGACCACACACAAATACGCCCCTCCTTTTATACTCAGTAACCGCCGCCTTAGAAACTTGAGTTTTGTTTTACATCTAGCTTTAGCTACAGTGGACCACACACAAATACGTGTTGATCTCTGTGATTCAGAACTCCACCTTAGAGTGATAGTAATATTGCTCGCCTCGTTTTCTTGTTCGTTCTTCGATTGCGTGTAGGAAACGATCTTCGTGATTAGACTGACTTTGCACCGGCAAGGTAGGTAACCATGGGGAGTTGGTTCAGCGATTGCATTGGTGCTTCGAGTTTGCTCGCCGTAGTCAGATCGTGAGGGTCAACAACCACGGATTTATCTCCACTCACCGAAAGAATGGGCACTCTGCCTCTATCAAGAGCTACAGGAACGAAGTTATGACATTTTTCAATGACGATTTTGCATGCGTCATTAAACTCGGGACACTGCGAAATAAGGTCTCATCATTAATCATGGTTTATGACGCTCGATTAATGACATAGGGTTTTCGTAACAACAAGTGTCATTAATCACGATTTATGTCAAGAAATGCCCTTTTTGCATCACTAGTTGGCACATTCCTTGTAGTGAGTGAATGCCCTACAACCCCCATTCTGGGTAGGAACAGGGGCGTGACAGAGGCACGGAGTCCACAGGAGTGCCGAAAAAGGCGGAGGTAGATGCCCAATGACCCCCCTCCCCGTGGAAGTAGCACATCTTCCCTGAAAGCAAGGGAGCGCGCCCACAGGCAGGCCGGATCGAAGAAGCCCCGCCCGAAGTTGCCAAAAGCTGGTGCGGCCCTACAGCCACCCCGTCAGTCAGGGAGAAACCAGTATACCCAAGCGGTGGGCAGACCGAGGGATCGACGACCTGAACATCCAAGATGATGATGACAACTTTGTAAGGGAAGCCCGGCTGTGGTTGTTGGGAGTCGAAGGGAATCAAAAACCACATGAGATTCTCATTGGGTGTAAGATCAGGGTGCAGACAACCAGCTGTGACGAAGAATTTCTTCAAAGTGGCCTTGGATTCCGTCTCTGGTGCCATGAAAAGGAGAACATAGGAGGACCCAAGTATTTCCTGCGCCATGCTAGGCAGCCAGAGATGAGTCAGCACTCCCATGATGGTAATCCGCAACCTGTACATGGGCGACCAAACTGCCCCACTCCTTCCACTAGCGGTTGAACACGAGATGAACCGAGGAGGGAGGGAGTGGGCCATCCAAGATCCTCTGCACCACCTAAAAATCTAGCACAAGGAAATCCTTCGGTTGACGCGGATGAACTGTAAATGACCCAAGTGACAGACCAAAGTGACCCACAATGTACGCCTGCACATCAGAGGGTGTCAACTCTGTCCGGGTGCCAGCGACCATGACAACTAGTGCGTGCTCAAGTGCAATATCATTGGCAGTGACATCAATAGACCTTGGAATAATGCACATCACTGACTATGGCCGCCTGGAAGGGTGACCAAGTAGAGGGGGCGTGTAGGTGCTCATAAGCTTGTGATGACCTCCAGAGCTCGTAGAAGTGGCAGCATCGGCACACGCAGAGGAGGCAACTCTAGCGCTAGAGGTCAAAGCCATGGCGGGGGCGCCGTCCTACCGCGTAGCCGCAGGGCCTGCGATGGCCGCCACCAGCTCGCTCGGGTGGAGGAGCGTGCCCTGATCCCGTGGCGCTCTAGCGGTGCGGCGCATGTGCCCAGCCGCACCCACGTCCTAGCGAGGGGGTGCCTACAACACCCCGCCACTCGCTGCCCTAGTGAGGAGGCGGACGGGTGCCCACAACAGGACCCCTTCGTGCAGCACGCAGAAGCCGGTCCTACTGCGGTGGTTCCTGCTAGACAGGGGAGGGGGCAGTGGCGGAGGAGGAGGCCCCCGACGTGGCGGAATGGGCTCATAGCCTGCTAGGCTGGCGAAGGACTCGCGACAACATGCAGTACTCCTTGTGGTGACCGAGCCAATGGCACAAAAAACAGTGTGCGAGATTGGGGCACCTAGTGGTGAAGTGGGAATCACTGAAGTCGTTGAAGTAGAGGCCATTGAGGTCCGTCGATAGAGGAGGTGGTGGCGGTGGTGGCGAGCATGACGCGTGTCGCTTACGGGAGACCACTTCCTCCCAGGAATCGTTGTCGTCAACATCAGCCAGCGTGCCCTCCATCACTGCCACCTCAGGGATGACGACCACATAACCCATTCGAATTGGGTCTCCCATAGGCGGATCTAGCGTCGGTGGAAGCAGGTCCGGTGGGAGAACCATCTGAGTAGAATTGACGACCAAATGAGCCATCGACGAACTAGTGACGACTGGTGGTGAACCAGGAACGACCGGCGGTGAGCACAAGTATAAAGAACCTGCCTTGGATCTATCCAGCCGATCCCGCGTCCAAGTTTGGGATGCAACAGGGCGGAGCAGCCCTGCTGAAGGACCGAAACGGCGAACCAGAGGGGGGGGGAGTGAATGGGTGAAGGACCGAAAGGGCGAACCAGAGAGGGGGGAGTGAATGAGAGCCGATAAAAATTCTATTCAAGAATTCGGCCTATGAACCCGATTTCACTCGTGCACCTCTGCAAGCTTCTCTTGCCCAGTTCACGTAGCCACTGAAGTGCTACTGAACCTAGGAGCAAGACCCAACCAACAGCCACAAAGACACACGCAGCGGAAACACACACGACACGGCCGCGCGTCAAACCGGTCAGGCCGGTTTCTGAAACCGGTCAGACCGCTTCTGTTGGACTTAGCCTCACGCATGCAGGGGAAACCGGTCAGATCGGTTTGGCAAACCGGTCAGACTAGTTTTGTCCAGAAACTCCCCAAAGACCCAAAACACCTCATGAGCCTTTCCACATCTGAACAAAAGAAGCCATGGCACAACAAAGACTTCCTTGCTCTCGACAGCCCACAGGGCGAAACTGGTCAGACCGGTTTGGGAAACCGGTCAGGCCGGTTTCTGCCTGGACAGCCGGGAAGAACATAGCCCGCGAGAAAAACATAACACTCCCTTCAATCGATCTCCTCATTCGTTCCACGGATCAAAGTGAGACTTTGGGGATAGATGGGGTACCTTGTGGGCTACCCTTGGCTAGAAGCTCGGTCCCCAAAACCCACTCAATCAAGAGGAACCAAAAGTCAACCCTCAAGAGCACCTCCAACCCTAGAACTCCGAAACCACCAAAATCAACCCCTTAACTCACGGATTTGGGAGGGGAATCAAAGCCCAAAGAACCACGAAGGGTTCCCACAAATTTCCCCCATCAAATCCCCAAGAGCAAGGTCCCGAAAACACCCCGAGAAAATCACCAAGAGAGGGCACCGAAAATCACTACCAAGAACAACTGGGAACTACACATCCAAACCTTAGGGAACCACGCTGAATCATCTATACATGCCACAAAGGTTCATACAAGGTCTAGCTTGCCGCCCGATCATCCAACCCTCTCAACAAGATCTCACCATGAAGCTCTCAAGCTAGTCTTATGGAAATCCTAAGAAAATAGGAAGGGAAAATAGGAAAGCAAATGAACTAGGGTTCCAAGAGATGGCTCCCATCCTCTCACCCCTTGGGTTATACGGAGGCAGGCCGAAAGACTAAAATGCCCCTAAAGCCTAAACTAAGATACACGCCCACCAAGGGCACTTTGGGAATTTGTCTTCGTAGCAACATCGGACGGATGCCCGGCGACCGCACTTCACGTAGCCTCGACGCAAGCCTTGCGATCCCGACGCGTGTCCTCCACCTCGAAGCTTCCGGCGCCCGGCGACCCCAAACCGGTCGGACCGGTTCTACAAAACCGGTCAGGCCGGTTTTGGCCAGACAACCATGCCTGGTCTTCGGCCTTAGCTTTGTGGCACAGCCGAGTAACCCGGTGATTTTCTGGTGAACCACCGCAAACCACGCGAACTTGATGTAGCCTCCGCCAATCACCACTCATGACTTGGCTCCCACAAAGTCCCGGCTCGACCTTGGTTTTGTGGCTCAACCAAGAAACCGTCCACGGACTTCATCTTGATGTTCTTGCCACCATGCGGCCCGCACTTGACCCCGCTGGCCACCGGGTCCCTCGAACGAAGCCTATTTGTCTTCTCCACACCTGGAGGCCTCACCGGCAACGACCTTTCGCGCTTGTTCTTCACCTGCACCAACACGAGTCAAGTTGCAACCTGCACCTGCATTACTTAGCCAAGAATCAGTCCACACAACATTGTCAATCACTAATCACACAAGGAAGCGACCATCCACCGGTCCTCGAACCACACATGGTCCTCAATCTCGCCCTTGATGAGTGCATTGACAAAACACATTTGTTAACCAAAGAGAAAAGAAAAAGGAAAAGAAACAAATAAAAAGAAACTCCAACAAGCGATCGAAAGCCGAGAAAGGCAAAGAGCAAGATCACTTGAAGAAGACAAGTCTCGAACCCCTTAGGCAAGGGCAACGGCTCGACACATCCGACACAAAACCATGCTCAAGCATAGAGCACAAACCACCAAAGCACACAAGAGCTCCCCCTGCACATATGCAAGCTCCCCTGAACAAGTGCCAACTCGGGCACAAACCGGTCGGCCGGTTCCCAAAACTCGGTCGACCGGTTCCACCAAAACCGGTCAGACCGGTTCTCCAAACCGGTCAGGCCGATTTCACACAGTAGACCACACCCCCAAAAGCCAAAAAAATGCAAAAGAAATGCACAAGCTCCCCCTTGGCTCTTGGAACAGGTTCCAGGGATGCAACGCAACTTTTCTCCACCTTCCTTTCTCCCTCTTGTTGCCAATGCATGAATCAAGGCTCAAATTTGAAAATATGCAACCTAGAGCTTCTCAAGTATACAAAATTCATCAAAAGATGCTACACATGTCCAAATGAGCAGGTTAGATACTCTACAGCTTCGTAATGACATCAACTTCATGACTACCAAGTTTCACAACCAACGGACGAAGCTAAGATAGAATTGAGCAATTTTGCGAAAAGTTACCCTCTCATGAGCAAAAACCTAAACATGAGCAAAACATGTCAAAATGGCAAAGCCACACAAACTTCATGCTAGGACAACCATTCTAATCATAAGACCATCACAAACACCCACAAGTACCTCATGTCATGTCAAAGCCACCGAGCCATGTGCCTACTTCTATGTATGAGACTTCTCATTGGTAGGCATCATGCAAAGGTTTAGCACCCAAAGCAAATTAAATTCAGCACATATGACATGGGAGCACATTTGCCAAGCATTTTACATTTCATTTTCAGATTCATAATTGGTACATGAAATGTCTTTGCCACAAAAAGGAACTTATGCCCCTCCATAAGATAAAGCAAGAGGGCTAAACATTCATGATGGCAAATGAGCCTTTTGCCCCATATGATCAATAAACTAGCTATCCAACCACAAATTAAGCATAACCAAGCCACTAAAACATGTCAAGATCATATAGAGGCATTTACACATGAGAGAGCATATATGTGACATTTTTCAAAAGCATAGCCAACAACCATGGATATTAATCAAGATCATCAAGAGCTAAGCCAAACTAACCATAGTATACCAAACTAGCTCACAAGATCACATATAGCACATCATGGTGAACAATGTATATGAGAGAAGCTTTTCCTACAAAATGCATGCAATCTAAGATACAAGGATGCCTATACATCATGTTACATATGTCATGCCAAATGCAAGAAATGCACAAAGGAAACTATACATATGCTACAAAGGAGCTCCCACACACCCAACTCAAGAAATAAAACACACACCAAGCTCCCCCCCCCCCCCCCCCCCCCGCAAACGAGTGAAAGTTGCTTGATCTAGGGGTTTGGTGAAAATATCGGCTAGTTGGTCATGTGTGGGTACATGGATCAAAGCTATCTTTCCTTTCTCAACATTGTCTCTCAGAAAATGATACCTCACTTCTATGTGCTTGGTTTTGGAATGGAGCACTGGGTTCTTTGCAACGCTTATGGCACTGGTGCTATCACATTGAAGTGGGACATGGGTATACTCAAAGTCACTCATGGTGTATGAAATCCAAAGGAGCTGAGAGCAACAACTAGCAGCGGCAACGTACTCGGCCTCGGTAGTGGATTGAGCAACACTCGACTGTTTGCGGGGAGACCAAGACACCAAAGAAGAAACCAAAAACTGGCAAGTCCCAGAAGTGGACTTCCTATCCAACCGACACCCGGCAAAATCCGCGTCTGAAAAACCATGAAGCGCCAAAGAAGAGGACGCGGAGTACCAAAGGCCGAAGTCGGGAGTGTGACGCAAGTACCTAAAAATTCGTTTCACCGCTTGCCGATGCGAAGTCCTCGGAGACGCTTGAAAACGAGCGCACAGACATACCGAGAACTGGATGTTCGGCCTTGTCGCCGTCAAGTAGAGGAGTGACCCGATCATGCTTCGGTACTCCTTCTGGTCCACATGTTCACCTTCCTCGTCTGCATCAAGAGCTGTAGTCGTACTCATCGGCGTCATCATAGCCTTGGAATCCTCCATCTTGAACTTTCGCACAATGTCCTTGGTGTACTTAGCTTGGTGCACAAGTGTTCCTTCCTTTGATTGCTTGATTTGTAGCCCGAGGAAGAACTGCAACTCGCCCATCATGCTCATCTCAAATTCCCTACTCATATCCTCTACAAACCTTGCAACAAGAGAGTTAGACGAGCCACCAAAGACAATATCATTCATGTACACCTGCACAATCAGGATATCTCTGCCCTGCCTAAGTAGAAACAAGGTCTGATCGACCTTCCCCATCTCAAAACCTCTCTCAAACAAGAACCCCCTCAACCTGCCATACCAAGCTCTAGGCGCCTGCTTCAACCCATACAGCGCCTTCCTCAACTTGTACACTCGGTGGGGTACTTCTCACTCTCAAACCTAGGTGGTTGCCTCACATACACTTCTTCCTCCAACACACCATTCAGGAAAGCACTCTTCACATCTATTTGGTGCAACTTGAACCCTTTAGCCACGGAAAAGGCTAGAAGGATCCTTATTGCCTCCAAACGGGCTACGGGAGCAAAGGTCTCCCCGTAGTCGATCCCCTCCTTCTGACTGAACCCCTGAGCAACAAGTCTCGACTTGTTTCTCACCACTTCACCTTTATCTCCTTCTTTCTTCTTCCACACCCACTTTGTACCAATCGGCTTACACCCTGGGGGAGGGTCAACCAATTCCCAAACCTGATTCCTCTCAAAGTTCTCCAACAAGTGCGGCATGAGCGAAATGAGAATTGTTTCGAACCCTCGACCGTGTAGTGTGTTCATTCATGTCGCCGATGATCCTTGAAGCTGGGTGATCCACTTGTACTCGCCGGGGAGGTTCTCGCCTCAATGCTACCTCCCCCTCAACTGTAGCTTCTTCTCGATCTTGATTTGTTGTCGTAGGTGTAGGAGAGGGTCCGTCCACCACCGTAGTCGAAGTAGTGGGTACATGTTCAGCCGGGGGCACCACACTGCCATCTTCATCGTCACCAAGTTCATGCTCCTCCTCCTGAAAGATCTCCTCGCCAAGCTCATCATCACTTGCACACTCAAAGACAAGTTGACTACGTGGTTGTGTCTCGTCGAAGGTTTCCTCGCAAGTCTCCACGATTTGGTTAGTTTCAAGATTGAGCACACAATATGCTCTAGAATGAGATGCATAACCAAAGAAAATACCATCGACAGACCTAGCCTCAAACTTATCCAGCTTCTTCCCTTTCTTCAGAATAAAGCACTTGCAACCAAAGACATGGAAGTGACTCACCTTGGGTGTGCGACCGTGCATCAACTCATAGCATGTTTTCTTCTTATGCACTCTAAGGTAGATTCTGTTTGACACATAGCACGCGGTATTCACTGCCTCAGCCCAATACCTTCTCGGAGTCCTAAGCTCATCAAGCATCGTCCGAGCCATCTCGCACAAGGTCCTATTCTTCCTTTCCACAACACCATTCTGGGGAGGCGTATACGGACTCGAAAACCGGTGTTCAAGACCCAAGTCATGGCAAAAGGTTTCAAAACGAGAGTTTCTGAATTCTGAGCCATTACACTGCGGTTTGCTCGTATGGCATCTCCGTGCCTCTCGTTCCTCTACCTCAAGACTAGATCTCGAACAAAACCAAACATCTCCCCCTTATCCTCGAGAAAGAACACCCACGCATACCGAGAATAGTCGTCCACCACAACAAGGACATACCACTTCCCACCCGCAGATCACACACGAGCTGGGCCAATAAGGTCCATATAGAGCAGCTCGCATGGACGCTCAGTCATCACATCGGTGAGAGGCGGGTGAAGAGAGGCTACCATCTTGGCATGCCTACACGGCACACAAACCAACTCTTTCTCAAGCCTCAACCGTGGCAATCCTCGGACCAAATTGAGTTTACTCAAGCGAGACAAAAGGTCAAAGCTCAAGTGACCCAACTTCCTATGCCACTTCCACAACTCACTCGAAGAACCAGCCAAGAAACAATGCTCCACACCAGAACACTGAGAAAAATCAGCACGAAACACCTGACCCTCGGGAACGACCATACAGACAAGGTCCCCTCGAGAATCCAAAATCCGAGAACCACCAGGCGAAACAACACCTCAAAACCCCCATCCAACAGCTGGGACACACAAAGCAAATTGTACCCCAGCGATTGAACAAGAGCAACACGCCTCAGAGTGATATTGTCACTCACCTTAATCTCACCTTCTGAAAGCACACGCCCACGCCCATTGTCCCCAAAAGTGATGTACCTCTTTGTCACCACCGGGACGAGACTTGAGAACCACCCCTTGTCTCCGGTCATATGCCTCGAGCAACCGGAGTCAATCAACCAAATGTTCTTCAAGTCTCCCACCTGAAATTCAAAAACGAGCACGTGAGCGAACAAACGACTCGAAGACCGGGGTTAGTACCAAAAGAGTAAAACCAAAGGCCGAGCCATTTGCTCTAAAGTGGGGTTAGCACACACCAAACCATCTTTCCTACCAAAACTACCACCACGAACACCACCTCGGTAACCACTCCGAGGAAACCAACCTTCTCTGCCTGGAGGAGGACCAAAACCACGAAAGGAGAACCGTGGATCGTCCCTCCTCTCCATATCAAAGCTACGACTCCTCCCATTCCCGTATTGAGCACGAGAGGGAGAATGCCTAGCAAACTGACCACCTGCTGACTCTCCAGACCAACCACCAGAACCATGACCACCTGAGACAAATCGAGACTCCTCACGAGCACGAAAACCAAACTTGCCACTCTGCAGACCCCAAACCGGTCTGACCGGTTTCAAAACCGGTCTGACCGGTTTCACTCCTCCAGCAACACCTCCTGCAGCCTTTCGCTCTCCCCAAGCCAGAACTGTCCTCACACTAGCCTTGGCCCTGGGCATCTACACACGAGGCTCAAGTACACCACTGGAGGGGTGATACTTGTCCTTGTTAGTCCACTCCTTCGCCATTCTCTCATCTCGCTTCCTCTTGAAGCAAAACTCATCCTTATGGCCATCTCTCCCACAATAGCCACAATGAAACCTCAAAGCTTAGGTTTGGGCTTGGATTGGGGCTGCTCACTTGGTTTCTCTCCACTCGACTTCTCCACCGGTTTCTCCTCACTAGCCTTCTCACTCTCTTTCCCAAAGAACACTTTCCCGGAAGTGCTCACAAACTTGATAGGCTTTTGAAGATCATTTGTGTGCATAGGAAACACGGGTGGAGCTGGGTTTGTGTCTAATCAGTTCCTAAGATGGTTAGGTTTAGGAGGGAAATCATTTTTGTGGTGGGTTTTTGGTGGCTCTCGGATATTCTCTCCACTTCCCTCACCAACCTTGTTTGCCCCAAGTCCCTCACCATCCTGCCTCTTAAATGCTTCGATCATCATCCTCAACTGAGGCTCATGACCAGACAACCAACCCATCAACTTTCTCAGCTCATCATTCTCATCCTGCAAACGGTCAACATAATGTGCAAGTTCCAAATTCTTCAAAGCATGCATTTCACAGGTAGAGCAAGATGTAGGAATTGGTTCTTTCAGCTTAGCCTCAAGTGAAACAGTGTAAGCATGCATCTCATCAACCTTAGCATGCAAAACAGGGCAAGAAGTGCAAGCACCTAGCAAAGCAGATCTAGATTTAAGCTCAGCCACTTCAACCCTAAGCACATCTAGTTCCTCACACTTGGAGGCATGCTTCTCCTTAAACAAAGCAAGATCAGCAAGAAAAATAGAGCAATCAGCACAATCAACCTCATCAGAAACAACAGGGCTAGCCTTAAGGGAATCAATCTCAAGCTTTCTATCAAGAACCTGTGTTTCTAGCTCAGCCACTCTAGTCCTAGCATTCTCGAGTGAAGCCCTAAGCTCTTTTCTCATTTTCTTAGCCTCTCTAAGCATGTCATCACGGTTATCAAGCAACGATCCAAGCCTTTCATTCTCCTGACGCAAGAAGGGAATCTCATCACGCACCTCGTCGTCGGAGTCAGAGTCCGAGTCGCTCTGTGTGCTCTTCTTGCTGCCGGAGCTCAGCGCCATGGTGCAGAAGCCGTCTCTAGCGAAGCTGCTCAGCCCGCTCAGGTTCTTGGACGACTTCCTGGTCTTGCAACGATCACCTTCGTCTTTACTGCTACTTGAGCTCGAGGTGGAGTACGCAGAACTGGAGTCGACGTCGCTCGCTCCAACCATCGCTCGGGCCTTGCCTCGGCTCTCCTTTTTCCTCGATCATCGCTCGTCCTTGTGCTTGTTCTTGTGCTTGCTCTTGTGGTCGCGCCTTGACCAGTACTTGCCATCCATCCTCGACTTCTGCTTGTAGTCGTCCTTGTTCTCGACCTTCTCCGGGCAGTCGGCGACGAAGTGTCCCGGCTTGCCGCACTGGAAGCATGTCCTCGTGTTCCTCCTCATGTTCACCCGATTCTCGTGCAGCCTCTCGAATCTCCTCGTCAGCAACGCCAGCTCGTCCTCTCCAAGCACGTTGAACTCCTCATCTGGCATAGACATCAAAGAGGACAAAGAGAACATCGTGGTGGATGGGTTAGTGTTAGCCTTTCCTTTTGAACCACCAACGAGGGCAAGACTATGAGAGTCAGTGGGGCCCTCGAGCTTGACTGTCATACCCCTATCCACCTCAGCCGACTTGAGCTTCGAGAATAGCTCATTCACCGTCAGAGTGTCATACTTCTCCGACTCCACAATGGCCTCGAACTTTCTGCCCCAAATCATACGATCCAAAGAGTGTAAGAGCTTGACAGCTCTATCATGATCATCATACGGGAGCACGTCCACATTGGCCCTCATGTTGTTCACAACCACCGTGAACCTCTAAAACAAGGCATCGATGGACTCACCGGGGAGATGAGTGAAGTTCTCGTACTCTCTCCGGTAGGTCGCATACATCCGTGCCCGAACACCGGGCATTCCCAACATGAGCCTCCTTCAACACCAACCGATTCTACAAGCCAAGTGCTCGGTGTGCACCCAATCGAACTCGGTCGACACAAAGCACGAAACAAGTAGTCGACCGCCTTATTGTTGGCGTCGAACATGTCCCTCGATCCCGAGCGAGGAAGTTCATCGGCCGGACATAGCCTCGTGTCCACCGTGACATCCCAAAGGATCTGACCCTTACCACGGAGGAACGCCGCCATCCGCTTACTCCACATCTGGTAGTTCTTTCCATCGAAGTGTGGAGGACCCGAACCCCGTTCCTGGTACGCCATCCTTGGATCTTAGACTGATTAGAGTCAACAAAGACCCGAACCGGCTCTGATACCACTTGAAGGACCGAAGCGGTGAACCAGAGAGGGGGGAGTGAATGGGTGAAGGACCGAAACGGTGAACCAGAGGGCAGTGAATGGGAGCCGATAAAAATTCTATTCAAGAATTCGGCCTATGAACCCGATTTCATTCGTGCACCTCTGCAAGCTTCTCTTGCCCAGTTCACGTAGCCACTGAAGTGCTACTGAACCTAGGAGCAAGACCCAACCAACAGCCACAGCACACACGCAGCGGAAACACACACGACACGGCTGCTGGCAGCCCAAACCGGTCAGGCCGGTTTCTAAAACCGGTCAGACCGCTTCTGTTGGACTTAGCCTCACGCAGGCAGGGGAAACCGGTCAGACCGGTTTGGCAAACCGGTCAGACCGATTTTGTCCAGAAACTCCCCAAAGACCCAAAACACCTCAAGAGCCTTTCCACATCTGAACAAAAGAAGCCATGGCACAACAGAGACTTCCTTGCTCAAAAACACTTCTCGACAGCCCACAGGGCGAAACCGGTCAGGCCGGTTTCTGCCTGGACAGTCGGGAAGAACACAGCCCGCGGGAAAAACACAACACTCCCTTCAATCGATCTCCCGATTCGTTCCACGGATCAAAGTGAGACTTTGGGGATAGATGGGGTACCTCGTGGGCCACCCTTGGCTAGAAGCTCAGTCCCCAAAACCCACCAATCAAGAGGAACCGAAAGTCAACCCTCAAGAGCACCTCCAACCCTAGAACTCCGAAACCACCAAAATCGAGCCCCTTAACTCACGGATTTGGGAATGGGAATCACAGCCCAAAGAACCACAAAGGTTCCCACAAATTTCCCCCATCAAATCCCCAAGAGCAAGGTCCCGAAAACACCCCGAGAAAATCACCAAGAGAGGGCACCGAAAATCACCACCAAGAACAACGGGAACAACACATCCAAACCTTGGGGAACCACGCCGAATCATCTATACATGCCACAAAGGTTCATACAAGGTAGATCATCCAACCCTCTCAACAAGATCTCACCATGAAGCTCTCAAGCTAGTCCTATATATGGAAATCCTAAGAAAATAGGAAGGGAAAATAGGAAAGCAAATGAACTAGGGTTCCAAGAGATGGCTGCCATCCTCTCACCCCTTGGGTTATATGGAGGCAGGCCGAAAGACTAAAATGCCCTTAAAGCCTAAACTAAGATACACGCCCACCAAGGGCACTTTGGGAATTTGTCTTCGTAGCACCATCGAACGGATGCCCGGCGACCGCACTTCGCGTAGCCTCGACGCAAGCCTTGCGATCCCCACGCGTGTCCTCCGCCTCGAAGCTTCCGGCACCCTGCGATCCCAAACCGGTCAGACCGGTTCTACAAAACCGGTCAGGCCGGTTTTGGCCAGACAACCACGCCCGGTCTTCGGCCTCGACTTTGTGGCTCAGCCGAGTAACCCGGTGATTTTCTGGTGAACCACCGCAAACCCCGCGAACTTGATGTAGCCTCCGCCAATCACCACTCATGACTTGGCTCCCACGAAGTCCCGGCTCGACCTTGGTTTTGTGGCTCAACCAAGAAACCGTCCACGGACTTCATCTTGTTGTTGTTGCCACCATGCGGCCCGCACTTGACCCCGCTGGCCACCGGGTCCCTCGAACGAAGCCTACTTGTCTTCTCCACACCTGGAGGCCTCATCAGTAACGACCTTTTGCGCTTGTTCTTCACCTGCACCAACACGAGTCAAGCCGCAACCTGCCCCTGCATTATATAGCCAAGAATCAGTCCACACAACGTTGTCAATCACTCATCACACAAGGAAGCGACCATCCACCGGTCCTCGAACCACACATGGTCCTCACCTGTTGGCTAGAGAAGCGCCGGGATCAGCAAGGGTGGCGGAGTGCCACAGTGGAGGAGAACGGGGAAAGGTATCGGTGCCACCGCCGGAGAAGGTCCTGCTGACAAGGGAGGGTCACGCGGCGTCACAAACCCCAGGCTGCGGACCTCCACGCTGAAGGTGGGCGATTGAGAACGCTCCCCCTTGGCGAGAGGGAGCCAGACACCGAGAACTCCCAGATCTTGCGGTTGGAGGGCAACCTCAGTGGAGCTCAGCGAGGTGTCGACCGGGGTGGCGAGGGAGCTAGCGAAGGGGAGTTCCTCGTCTTGGGCAAGCTCGCAAATCACCGTCATGGCAGGTGATGACACGCGTCGGCCGGTCTCGAGACAGGTGGCGAGAGGCAGCGAGGTGGGATGGAGAAGAAGGAGCGGAAGCAAGGGACGGAGGATCTACGCAGGGGAGGAAGGGTGTCACCGGAGCACGGAGATCTCTGGCGGCGGTGGGGCGGGGGCGAGGTGTCCCCGGCGCAGGAACGGGCTGATGTGACCCCGTTATGGCCTGTTTTTTACTTATGACTAGCGAAGTGCTCGTGCGTTACCACGACATTAGACACTAAATGATTGTATTTTCTCATGCACTTAAGCATTTCTTCCATCGCAAATACATATTTTAATTTTTGAAATTCATAATTAATAATAAGAACAATGAAAGTAACCATGTTTAGTAGTAGGTCAATCTTGGTATTCTACAAAGCTGATTTTTTTAAAAAAATATATTAACAAGATGACTCATTAAGAGCACCAGCAATGCTGATAAGAAGAACTTTGTTTGTTTGGGTTCAGTGATAAACCATGGAAAAGAGTGCAGAAAATTGCTGGCAAAGTAGTTTTTCATTTTTTCAACCGTTTTTCACTTTGTCAATTAGGCTAACAATCATCGCATGCAGTTCCGGGATTCAGTACAGTCTACATAACAAACAGTGAGACCAGGTAGAAAATCTGGCTTGTAGTCATAAAAACTTCTTAATGCCGTCTAGGAATTCACAGGATCATAATTTGGGTGTTCAAAGCAAGTTTGCGTGAAATGAAATAGTTCGGCTGGTTTGGCAGGGCTCCGGCTTCGGCTGTGGCAGATTCGGCTGTAGCTGTGCTGGTGGAGCGGATTCTGTGGGGAGCTGAAGCTTCTCTCGACTGTGTAATGTGGATAAGGGGGTGAAATGTCCATAATACCCTTCATTTTTGTTTTGATTTTTTTCTCTTATTTTCTCCTTTCCATTTTCTTTTACCTTTTTTTGCTCATCTTCTTCTCTTATTTACTTATCTTTTTTCCTTCCTTATCTCCACCGGAAGCCCATTGTGGCCTTATCCTTTCGCACGCAACCGAGCCAATCCCGGAACCCAACAAAAGTCGCACGCACGCGAACGCGAATCCATCTTCGGCGCCGTCGTCGTCCGACCGCGAGCCTCCCCTGCAGTGCGCCACGCCGTCCAAGCCACCTCCTACAGCGCGTCGCCACCGTCCGAAGCTTGAGCGTCCGCCGCCGGCCACCTCGATGTATATATATATATATATATATATATATATATATAATATCAAAATGATATTCAAATTTTCACATTTTTAAAGATAACACAAAAATAGAATATATTATCTAAAATTCACTTCTACCCTAACTCTTTCAATTCTCTGTGTTCTGTTTTGCATCCTTGCGAAGCTTCTGGACTGGGTCTATGTGCATTTCTTGTCGTTGTGGAGATGGCTTCACGTTTTTCTGAATCAATACTGCTCTTGAAATTTTCTTTGTAACCAGATGTCAATTGTTTTAGCTTAGCTCTTCCTATGTAATAACCTCCATTAAGTTTCTCAGTCGTTGCGACTGACATCCTAAAACCAGCCTTTGATGCCGCTTGCTCCATATGAAAAGGAAACTAACCCACTTTTTAGTGGAGAAACAAGCATTGTTATAACTGGAAACCATACGCAGTGCAATCGAATGGGGGGAAAGAAAAACCCTCATCATCGATGAGTGATCAACTAATCTCACAGCATCACAATGTGTTCAGTTCCAGTGACGACTAGAGATAACAGTCATAAACAGATGCATATAGTCTTACATACCAAGTGCAGTAAACTATACTTTTGATATTAGCATGTCCATTGATGATTTATGTGAAAACAATGAATCATCAGAGAAATGCTACAGTAGTTCCCGAAGTCCTAAAAAGCTCAGTGAACCATCAGAGCATCAACCACAGCATACAAACACACCACACTGACGTAAAGTTGCTATTATGGTAATTATATTTCTCTTCTCCATGTCGGCTTCTCAAACCATCAAACTGACACACTATAAAAATATCATGTAGTCATGTTGTTGCAGTATCCCAATGCAAAATCACTGATAGCATCAGTGTGATCTATTCAGTAGCAAAACAGGTAGTAAGATAACTGAACAACATGTGCAGTATAATCAAAAAAAATTAACCCCGTGCATTCAGAAATCACAATCACCCTGCTTGTTAGAAGTGGAGCTTTAAAATTGTTATAGAATAAAAAACACACCTGAAACTGACATTATTGCACAAATGTAGCAACTGCTTAAAATATGGTAAAAGATTAGAGTTACCACCTCGGAGAAACACACAAATGTTCATAGAAACACACAATGTTCATTTATGCAATTGAAAGAAATCCAGTTGATCAGATATCATAATCACACACATGTACATCATCACAGGCAGAGTGTAGTAAAGGACACTTTTCAGAAACCAGCATTGGCCGGTGATGATGAGTTGAGCGAAGACAATGAATCGAAAGAAGCAATTGCATCAATCAAAATCACCTAATCACTGCATTATCCAAAACACCATTACATGGCAAAAATACCAACTCTGACAGAAGCCTAAAAACAAAGGTGTTCATTGGTCTATTGTCCAAGCAATGTTAAATCAAAGCTCACGGATTAATACGCCAGTTTGCAAGTTTAGACATCTTCCAGAACATAACTTTCAGGTCGTTGATGCAATTTAGGCCTGACAGATTAAATAAAGGGGCATTGGAATTCACAAACGATAATGCAATGTTTCTTCCTAATTTATTTGCACAAACCCACCACATAAAACCTTACTAAGCAGTAAGCAGGACCGTGGAGTCCTAAAGCACATTTGCCAGTAAACTGGTACTACAATAAAATTGAGTGAGACGCAATTTCCTGTGAGCTCACTATATCAAAGAGCTTTCAAGACTCATCAGGTTGAACATTTACCTCTATATCAGTAATATGGAACAGTGGACATGATATGCATGGTCATTTTATCACAGTTAACAGCATTATCATGTACAAATTAGGCAAGTTCACACTACCAGATATTAATGGACAACTTAAAAGACTTCACGTAATAACAAGTCCGAGGAATTACTGTTATCGACAATAAGATAATTTGTTTTCTTCCTGAGATCTACATTGCCAACTCCAGCCAACAAAAACCCAGTCACCTAGTCCTGCAAATAGAATGGGCATGTAATAAATAATTCCCGTAATATAACTCTGATAATGTACTGAGATCAAATAAAAAGAGTCCTGGCTTTACAGAATGAAAACAAAATGTGGCTGTTCTTAAGGTGACATCTGTCAGGTATTAAGATCAAGTGAGAAGTTTATCCTCGTATAATGCTGCTGATTGGAGAGCCTCTGCCTACTACGAGAAATTATCGCAGTGCCAGTACAGTTTTGGAGCAAATGTGAAGCAATAATTGGAACCATCACAGGACATCAGCTGGGAATTAATTGCGCTTCAACCGGGAAGCAATGATGCATGGATAATGAGCTGAGCAATAAAAGAATCGATCGACAGATCCAGCTTTGAACAGCCAACGCAGGCACGCAGCAGTATGTTTCTCGCTTGACAAAGGCCAGTAATTTCGAGCTGCTTGCAAGAAAAGGCCTTTTTAGTTCAGAGCTTCCTGCTACAGATCTCTACCAAAGACCGACTGATCCGGGGGACGAAAATGCAGGGGCGGTGATGCACCTCATCGGCAATGATGGTGATTATTGAGTTGCATGCACCAACCAGTTCAATCCAAAAGCTTAAGCTGATAGGGAAAGGTGGGCAATTCACTTATACTCCAACAGCGATTAGTGCAGAGCTGTTGTTGGTCGAGATGTTGGGCTCCCCGCCATTGCACGCCGCCTCCCTCCTTCCTGCGCAATAGCAATCACAAACAAGACGCCATCGAGTGGTATGGCGACGGATGGCGATTCCCCAGCCTCAGACGACACGACCTCGGAGGAGGGCACTGCGGCCGCGCGTGGCGACGCAGCCCCGACGGCATCACGCACGCCCGCGGCAACTCCGTCATCGGCGGCTCGGTCGTCGCCCCGCGCGGCCGCGGAGGAGAGCGGCGTGGCCCCCCCCGCATCACGCGTGCCGGCGGCGGCTCCATCGGTGGCGGCTTGGTCGGCGCCCCGCGCGGCCGCGGAGGAGAGCGGCGCGCCCCCCATGGCATCACGCGTGCCCGCAGCGGCTTGGTCGTCGACAACTCGGTCGGCGCCCCATGCCGCCGCGGAGGAGAGCGGCGCGCGGGGCCAGGCGGTGCGAAGGCGGCGGCGGCAGGTAGGAGCGACGCTTTAGGGAGGGAACCGGTGGCGGCGTGCAAAGGGAGAGGTGGATGGCGGGATGGGCGTGGAATAGATTGGTATAGGTAGAGCAATATTCATATGCAGCCATACCACCTCAAATACATTGGGATTTTAAATGTTATGTTTAAGAGTTATGATCCGCTTGCTTTGATAAAACATCGATATGTGCATATGTTATGCATCAAGCGTCGCCCACCCTTATGCACACAATAGACGCTATTCTCTAGCCGGACAAGATATTTTATAAAATTGTGTACAATCATATCATCTACATGTATGATTTTTTTTTAATTTAGATTACTTTTTTGTTGTGGTTTCCACATGTTTTGACAAAGTTTGTGATTTCCACCATATGTGTTCCCTCTTAGAATTAACCCATCACCTCACAAGCAAGCGACCGTCTGCATATCAATATCATCTCGCCGGTATCGTCGGAGGGCAGCTATCCTTCACGCACGCCAGCACGTCCTTGTACTCCCTATGCACAGTGAAGCTATCGTACACCTTGCCGTCGCTGGACCGCTTGTACTCGTAGAGAAGGGACGTGTAGTTGAACGCCGTGAGCTTGACGAAGCCGTAATCCATCTCCCTGTAGATACTCCAAGCCGGGACCTCGATGGTGAAGTTGCTCAGGTGGCTGCCGCCGCCTCCGACGACGACGTGGATGGTGCCGTTCATGGTGCCAGAGTAGTGAGACTTATCCGAGCTCATGCATTTTTCCTGCAAAAATTAGCACTATTAGAATATTAGCACATGTATTTCCTCACGAACTAAACTTTGTACAGGGGGAATAATAGATTCTACATCATAGATTGGGCATGTCCTCTCGTAGTTGTGGACATGACCGTAGAACGCAATGTCCACCCTGTACTTCTGCCAGAGCTTCTGGAGACTTTGCCGGGACGATGGCTCAGCGAACGTCCCATCAATGCCGTAGAAGTAACCGGAAGAGTAACCAAGAACTCGATGAGCCATGAATATCAGCCATGGCTGCTTCTTCCTATCGACCGTGGCGAAGCAGTTCTCGATGAACTTGTACTGCTCTGTGCCTTCCCGCCAGTCGTGCTCGCTGTCCGCGATGCAGAACCGGAACATGCCATAATCTGTCAAGTACCTGTCGAGCAGGAGCAAAGTGTTTTGTGCATGGCAAACATCAATTGCCACTGGCAATATAATGCACATGAACTAGTTGTTAGAGCATCTTCAAGAGTTTGCCAAATTTTACTTGGAAAATCTTGTGTTTTGCGAACTTCTAAAAAGATGTGAAGTAAAAAAAGAGTTCATCTCCAACTATTTAGTATAATTCACTTGTTAAATCTAGATCTAACTTACATCACGTTGTCATGAGAGAAACAAAATTATGTTTATGCTCTCCCACATCTTGAAAACTTACAGCAGAAACCCTCTTCTATTCTTCATTTTCTTCACCCTCCCAACGCCAAAGGCAACGACGATATGCACACGAGGATGTGAGTTTTGCAAGTTTCTATTTTTACCAACTTGGTTTGCCAAACTGTGAGAGGCTAATTTTTTCTTGTTTGGCCAAAATTAGATGGATGCCAAGTTGGTTTGCAGAACTCTTTGAGTTGCTCTTACTGAACTAAATAAAGATGCAGCTATTTACCAGTAATTTGCTCTGTTTTCTGTTGGGGTATAGTACATGGTCTCAGCTAACACACCACACTCCCCTCCAGAGTCTGTTCCATTGAAGTGTCACACCCCGAAATTTCCAATTTCGGGATGTGAATAGAAATAATAATTAAATAACGATTTTCTGATAATTTTAAAATTTTTCCAACATTTATTTTCTTTACAGGGAATATAGTATAGGAAAAGTCCTTTGTTTGATTTTCTAAATTAAATAAAAGATATGTGTGTTGCATTCATGCCGACGCATCTAGTGGTTCTTGAGTGCAAAAAGGTTTCGAAAATGCGTTTAGGAGCTGTCCAAACTCTCCCGAGAATTTTCCGGATTTTTCTGGAATTTATTCTCATTTTCCTTGAGCTATTTCTATTTATTAGAAGGCTCTAAAATCTTTTTCATGAGCACCAAATGCTTTGTTTGGATTGTTCATGTCTTAATCTATCTCTAGGAATTTTCCTGGAATTTTTGTGATTTTTGGAGTAATTTTCGTGCCTTTAAACAATTTCTAGATGTTTTCTGGAATTGTTTTCGCACCGGAAATGAATTCAAAAAAAAAAAAAAAAAAAAAAAAAACCTATCCTAACGGGCCGAGCCCGAGGCCCGACCCGGTCCGCCCGGCCCACCCGCGCCGGCCCGGCGGGGCCCATCCGGCCGCGCGCCGGCCGCCGCCGCCGCCGGCGCCCTAGGCGGGCGCCGCCTCCCCGCGCCCGCGCCCCCATAAAAGGGGGGGGGGGGGAGCCCCCGCGCGCGCCCTAGCTGCCCGCGCGCCGCCGCCTCCCCGCGCCCGGCACCCGAGCCGCCGCCGCCTCGCCCGCGCCGCCGCCCGCACAGAGCCGCCGCCGGTTGAAGGCAGTGCCGCGAGTCACCGTTTCCCTTCATCTCCGCCCGTGGTGAGCATCTCCCAAGCATTCCCTTCCTCTCCTCTGTAATCCGCGCCTTCCACCCGAGCCTGTAGACCTCCAGGCCGCCGGCGCCCCCCTGAGCCGCGCCCTCCCCTATCCTCTGTTCCTGTTCGGTTGGGATAGAGGAAGAAGAAAGGTCAAGTTGCTCATGACCCCCTGTGATTTCTAGTAATTCCTAGATCTATTTTTGTGTCTTGCAACCTTTGCTCATGACCCCTTGGAAAAAATCCCACCCTTCGCACATAGATCCACCGAGCACTTTTATAGATCTAACCTTGAGTTTTATCCTTTCCCCGAGCACTGTTTATTGTGTCTTGCAAATCTTTTCTCGCTACCCCTCCAAATCTATAGTTAATCGCGAACGTCCTTTCAATCTTGTTTTTCTCATATCTTTTTCGTTTTAGCTCCGATTTAATCCGTTCAAGTTGCGTTAGGTCCATAATAATGTAAAGCACGCGTTAGTGGTGTGTTTTCACCATGTTTTGTTTCTGAAAATAAAATTAATATTAATTTTGATTAATGACTAGTCGTGCATGTCTTTTCCAAATAAAAGCTATATAGATCTATATATCGTTTTTGGTAATCAAATTTAATTTGATTAATGATTACTTTACATGCTTTTATGAATAAAATCTAATTAGATCTTTTACACGGTTTTCCATAAGTCAAATATTAATTTGCTTAATGATTAATTAACTTTTATAATTAAAAGTTGATTAGGCTTTTACTCCGGCTTTATAAACAAATGTTAATCTTGATTAATACCAATTTAATACTGTTTTTGATAATAATATGATGAACTCGAATTACAAAGCTTCGTTTAGATTGTTCATATAGTTTAGTTTTTCTAAATTAAATATTTAATCGGTTTAATCAATATATGAATCTTTATTAATAAAACTTGAATAGTTCTTTACACCGGTTTCATAAATAAAGTTTAATATTGCATTAATATTAACATAGGGTATTTTATTTCTGAAATATCCTTTATATTTGTTTTGTTAATTAAAATGAACCTAGCTCATAGTCTTGTTCTCTCATAAATGCAAATAATTCGTTAGACGTTCGGCGTCGGCCTTTATCTTAGTATCTCTTTTGATCAAGTTTATCGAAGCTCCAAACCCTTCTAGTGTTGACCCAAGCTAAACCGTGTGCATCTAATCAAGCCTTAGAGTTTCGCTTATCTTAGAAGCTCGTCTATGTGAGTAGTTTGCACCGCTCATTTGCCTATCAAGTAATCTTATCACTCTTGTTTCATGTTTATCTTAGAATCTTGTATATCGGCATCTAGCTAGTTGGTGTCTATCCCATCTCTCGTTAGGTTGTCTTTTTATAAATCAGCTATGTTCTTATGCCCAATCTTTCGTAGCTATACCTTTCTTCGAGCTAATCTTGTTATCGCTTCCTTTACTAATTAGTTTAGCTTACCTTTTGCTCGCCTCTTGCCCTTCGATCTAGTTCTCTACGTAAATTAGTTTTTCCTAAACCCATCTTAAGGTTCTCTTATGCGTTGATAGTCCGTTTGCGTTGTTCTAGTTCGTTTCACCATAACTTATGCGTTAGCACGTGTATCACCTCGCTACTTGTTTTAATATTAAAGATGCATGTTAATCTTGACTAATTCTTATTCCAATGCTTTTATGAATAAAAAGTGAATAGGTTCTAATCCGGTTTTCTTTAATCATGATGTAATTGGTTAATTCCTATTTATAACTAGTTTTTCTAAATAAAAGATGTTAGAGTTAAACACCGGTGTTCATAATAAAGTTAATATGCCTAATGACTTCATAAATGCCTTTTCAATATAAATATGTTTAGTTGAACACGTGATATAAAGTTACTCGTTTAGATATCTTACACCCGCTTCATCTTTCTAAAGTAATTGTTAATTTGACATAACTTCTACTCGGAATGTTATAAATAAAACATGATTAGGTTTATCGTGATTTCTTTAATTAAATGTAACTAGTTTAATGGTAACATAGAGTATTTCTCTGAAATATTCTTTCACGTGATTTCTTAATTAAAATATGCCAAGCGTAGTCTCTTGTTGTTTGATAATAACCTTTCGATAGCTTCGACCTTAGTTTTGTTTTTATCGTTCTTTCGTCGTTGCGTAACCATAGAATCGAGCTCTATCTCAATGTGATCTTTCCGGTTCTTGCTCAATCTTCCACAACCATCTCTTTAAAGCAAACAAAGCTTTTCCCTTCCAAGCACGGTTTGTGTTCTTTAGTGATCCATCTAATCAAGTCTGTCCTTTAGTGCGTCCTTTTAAAGTTTTCTTTTGATTGGTGCTTTGTTCTTAGTATGCTTGTTTGTTTGCTTTGTGTATGTTTGTGCCCGATGATTGATGCGCTTAGAGTGAACGCCGTTCGAGAAGTTTGGAAGAGCTTGAAGTTGAAGATATTCTGAGCAACGACATTACTTTGGTTAAAGGCAAGTGTGTTCTTGATTTTGTCCTAAGAACTATATTTAAACACTCATTGCATATGCTTGCATTAATATGATGGGACCCATGTTTAAGGTTTGACTAGTGTTATTTATCCTGTGCCTTGATCAAACGGGTTTATCTTTATGTTGGGTAGCTATGCTTAGTTGCTATACCTGGGTTATGGTGGTTTTAATGAACATTAATGATGAATTTGTTTTACCTTTATGCTATATCTCGTGGATGTTAATACAAGACCATATGATTAATCGGAACATGGAGCGACCACCCGGACAACAACGGTGCAACCACAAGGACTATATGGCTCGGTCTTGGCCGATTAATTAGGGAAGTCTTTGTGTGGTTATTACTCGCATAGTAGGTTGGGGACGGAGGAATGCTTTTATGGCTCTTCTATTCGGAGCGGTGATGGAACGGAAGACTCTATGGCTTACCGTCCGTAATAGAAGTGTGGTACGAAAGATAGCCTCTATGACATACTACTATGGACTAATACGCACGGGAGGACTCTTTGTAAAGGCCTCGTAGCGTCCCTATGCAATCACACCTCGGAAGTGTGGTATGATGCTCGCGCAAAGATCGCATGGTTGGGTTTAAAGTTCTTCGGGACTTTTACGCGACTTGTGGGTAAAGATGTACAACCTCTCGCAGTGTAAAACTAATCGATTAGCCGTGCTCACGGTCAAGAGCGGCCCGGACCCTCACATGATAATTGAACTTGAAGATGGACTTAAATCGTGTTCTCTGGTTACGCTTGCCATATGCTTATGGCGTATCCCTTATCTTATGCTTAATGTGGGTTGGTATAAACTTATACTTTATTAGTAATCGGTGCTAATAAAACTTGACCAACTAAAATTGCTTAAATGCTTATAGCCCGGTCCACTATAAAGACTTTGCATTCATTCTTTTCTCCACACTTGCCGAGTACGACAAGTGCTCACCCTTGCTATAAATATTGTTGCTCGTAAAGAGGATGCTACTTTGAAGTCTTGTGAAGATGTTGCTGGTGCTAGGCGTACGCAACCCCCGCCGATTGCCCGTGATGTTTGGAGCCTTCGTTTCCAGGATTAAGCGTAAATCTCTGATAATCTTTCTTTTTCTTACGTGATACTGTTTCTGTATTCACTTTTATGTCACTATATGCATGAAACTTGATCCTGGCATGCATATAGGTATGCACTTGGTTTTCTTCGGAAAGTCGGGTGTGACAGAGTGGTATCAGAGCTGTATCGACTGTAGGACGTAAGCCTAGCTAGTATTGGTCGTTTCCTAATGCCTCTTTTGTTCTACAATCCCTCCTTACCTTATCCTTGACCTCTCTGATGAAGGACCTCACCTCTTAACCATCTTTTTTTCTCCAAACCATAAGTTCTTGTATATTTATCTTCACTCTCCTTGAACATTTCTTCGACCTCGCCTATTCATTCTCTCAAGCAATAAACACCCCCTTGATTGATTGGTGGAATTGTTACCCTTAACATTCCATCTATTTGCGTAGCTCTCCGACACATCAGCGCTGTCTTAATTCTTTCTCGAGCTACGGAACTCCGATCGACATGAAACCAGTTGGGTTAGTTCCTAAATTTCATAAGTGAATTTCTATCAAAAATTCAGCCCTATCCAGTACATGTTCCAGGAGCTATACTCGAAACATTGGAGCTATCAGAATCTGTAAACTCTGCTGACCTAGTTACCTTCAATATTTTATATTTCAGGCTATAGACCTCCGATTGAGGTAAATCCAATTGGAGTAGTTCAGGAATTTCATCAGCTTTGCTCTGTCAAAAATTCAGCAGTATTCGTTTTGTACCCAAGGAGATACCTACGAATTAGTGGAGCATTCAGAATCTGCCAACACTGCTGACATAGCCATCTTGTTTAATTCATATCTCGAGTTCGAACCTCCGATTGAGGTGATTCCAGTTGGGTTGAACTCATAATTTCGTACTCCTTGATCTGGGAAAAAAATCCATTATTTATGGATATCCTTGCTGGGAGATATATCTGATCTATTAGGATGATACCCCCGACTTCATTAACAACGTGTAGTGTCGCTCCCCTTTAGCTATGCCTTGATTGGTGGAATTGTGTGTTTGCATGATGATGCTTGGTTTTATGGACTTGATTGATTCGTCTCTTTGAAGTGAGTGTTGGTGTATTGTGGGTCTTACATCCGCAATAACATCAGTTGCTTAGTTGGGTTCTTCTTTTGTACCTCCCACCTCCTTGTTCCCCCCACTCGTTTTGCACTACTCTTGTTACCTTCTGATCGTATATTTACCTACCAACCAGATGGAAAACCAAGAAGGAGGTAACCAAGGAGAAAGCTATGAGAACAGTGGTGACTATGGATACAATCAAGATGGTTTATCATATCCACCCTCAGATGATAAGTATGCGAGTTCATGAGGATCGAGCCACCAACGTTCTCCGGTACCACATATCCCTTAGAAGTCAAAGACCGGATCAAGACAATTGAAGAGAAGCTAGATATGGTACAATGCAATGATGGAGAGAAAGCTTTGTATGCATCTTGGCAACTTACGGGAGCGAGCTTCGCAGTGGTGGAATTCTTACATCAATGGTCATCGGCAACTCCGAGAGTATTGTGTGGAAGGAATTCAAAGACAACTTTATCTTACACCATACACCCGTGAGTGCGATGAAGCTCAAGAGGAAGGAGTTCCTAAACTTAAAGCAAGGACGGATGACGGTAACCGAGTACGGGGATAAGTTTATTCGATTATCTCTATATGCCCCAAGATCGGTGAAAGTGATAAGAAGAAACGAGAGCATTTTATCAAAGGGTTGAATGAAGATCTTCAAAGTATACTAAGCCTACATGAATACTCCGAGTCTACAAGATTTAATCAACAAAGCCGTTGGGCTAGAAAGCAAGCTACAGGAGATCATGAGTAAGAAGAGAAAACGGGAATGTCCAGGGGAAGCCAATAACAATTCTCACCTACATCATATGTCTCAAGCCCAAGGTTTTCCTGAAGATCACAATGAAGATGCATATCTAGAATATCCTCATGGTGTCACAATACCGATGATTTATGAGACACCACGGAATCGTCGGAACATTAGGGAAAGTAAAGCTTGTTTCTATTGCAAAGCCGGTGGACACTTTATCAACGGTGCCCGAAGAAGTTTCTAGATCGTCATTTTAAGAGAGAATGGCGACAACGACACAAGCAAGACAAGACCCCCGATACCTAAGGATTTTAATATAAGTTAGGTCGTGGAAAGATTTCTGTAATATGAAAGGAAGAATATTGTTGAAGGATATGAAAAAAAAGTTCGAAATAAACCCTTGTCTCTTGCTAGCCTTTTTCGAATCTCGGGACGAGATTCCTTTTAAGGGGGGTAGATTTGTCACACCCTGAAATTTCCAATTTCAGGATGTGAATAGAAAGAATAATTAAATAACGATTTTCTCATAATTTTAAAATTTTTCCAACATTTATTTTCTTTACAGGGAATATAGTATAGGAAAAAGTCCTTTGTTTGATTTTCTAAATTAAATAAAAGATATGTGTGTTGCATTCATGCCGATGCATCTAGTGGTTCTTGAGTGCAAAAAGGTTTCGAAAATGCGTTTAGGAGCTGTCCAAACTCTCCCGAGAATTTTCCGGATTTTTCTGGAATTTATTCTCATTTTCCTTGAGCTATTTCTATTTATTAGAAGGCTCTAAAATCTTTTTCATGAGCACCAAATGCTTTGTTTGGATTGTTCATGTCTTAATCTATCTCTAGGAATTTTCCTGGAATTTTTGTGATTTTTGGAGTAATTTTCGTGCCTTTAAACAATTTCTAGATGTTTTCTGGAATTGTTTTCGCACTGGAAATGAATTCAAAAAAAAAAGAAAAAAAAAAAAGAAAACCTATCCTAACGGGCCGAGCCCGGAGGCCCGACCCGGTCCGCCCGGCCCACCCGCGCCGGCCGGCGGGGCCCATCCGGCCGGCGCCGCCGCGCCGCCGCCGCCGGCGCCCCAGGCGGGGCGCCGCCTCCCCGCGCCCCGCGCCCCATAAAAGGGGGGGGGGGGGGGGAGCCCCCGCGCGCGCCCTAGCCGCCCGCGCGCCGCCGCCTCCCGCGCCCGGCACCCGAGCCGCCGCCGCCTCGCCTGCGCCGCCGCCTGCACAGGAGCCGCCGCCGGTTGAAGGCAGTGCCGCGAGTCACCGTTTCCCTTCATCTCCGCCCGTGGTGAGCATCTCCCAAGCATTCCCTTCCTCTCCTCTGTAATCCGCGCCTTCCACCCGAGCCTGTAGACCTCCAGGCCGCCGGCGCCCCCCCGAGCCGCGCCCTCCCCTATCCTCTCGTTCTCCGTTCGGTTGGGATAGAGGAAGAAGAAAGGTCAAGTTGCTCATGACCCCCCGTGATTTCTAGTAATTCCTAGATCTATTTTTGTGTCTTGCAACCTTTGCTCATGACCCCTTGGAAAAAATCCCACCCTTCGCACATAGATCCACCGCAGCACTTTTATAGATCTAACCTTGAGTTTTATCCTTTTCCCGAGCACTCGTTTATTGTGTCTTGCAAATCTTTTCTGCTACCCCTCCAAATCTATAGTTAATCGCGAACAGGTCCTTTCAATCTTGTTTTTCTCATATCTTTTTCGTTTTAGCTCCGATTTAATCCGTTCAAGTTGCGTTAGGTCCATAATAATGTAAAGCACGCGTTAGTGGTGTGTTTTCACCATGTTTTGTTTCTGAAAATAAAATTAATATTAATTTTGATTAATGACTAGCTGTGCATGTCTTTTCCAAATAAAAGCTATATAGATCTATATATCGTTTTTGGTAATCAAATTTAATTTGATTAATGATTACTTTACATGCTTTTATGAATAAAATCTAATTAGATCTTTTACACGGTTTTACATAAGTCAAATATTAATTTGCTTAATGATTAATTAACTTTTATAATTAAAAGTTGATTAGGCTTTTACTCCGCTTTATAAACAAATGTTAATCTTGATTAATACCAATTTAATACTGTTTTTGATAATAATATGATGAACTCGAATTACAAAGCTTCGTTTAGATTGTTCATATAGTTTAGTTTTTCTAAATTAAATGTTTAATCGGTTTAATCAATATATGAATCTTTATAAATAAAACTTGAATAGTTCTTTACACCGGTTTCATAAATAAAGTTTAATATTGCGTTAATATTAACATAGGGTATTTTATTTCTGAAATATCCTTTATATTTGTTTTGTTAATTAAAATGAACCTAGCTCATAGTCTTGTTCTCTCATAAATGCAAATAATTCGTTAGACGTTCGGCGTCAGCTTTTATCTTAGTATCTCTTTTGATCAAGTTTATCAAAGCTCCAAACCCTTCTAGTGTTGACCCAAGCTAAACCGTGTGCATCTAATCAAGCCTTAGAGTTTCGCTTATCTTAGAAGCTCCGTCTATGTGAGTAGTTTGCACCGCTCATTTGCCTATCAAGTAATCTTATCACTCTTGTTTCATGTTTATCTTAGAATCTTGTATATCGGCATCTAGCTAGTTGGTGTCTATCCCATCTCTCGTTAGGTTGTCTTTTTATAAATCGGCTATGTTCTTATGCCCAATCTTTCGTAGCTATACCTTTCTTCGCAGCTAATCTTGTTATCGGTTCCTTTACTAATTAGTTTAGCTTACCTTTTGCTCGCTTCTTGCCCTTCGATCTAGTTCTCTACGTAAATTAGTTTTTCCTAAACCCATCTTAAGGTTCTCTTATGCGTTGATAGTCCGTTTGCGTTGTTCTAGTTCGTTTCACCATAACTTATGCGTTAGCACGTGTATCACCTCGCTACTTGTTTTAATATTAAAGATGCATGTTAATCTTGACTAATTCTTATTCCAATGCTTTTATGAATAAAAAGTGAATAGGTTCTAATCCGGTTTTCTTTAATCATGATGTAATTGGTTAATTCCTATTTATAACTAGTTTTTCTAAATAAAAGATGTTAGAGTTAAACACCGGTGTTCATAATAAAGTTAATATGCCTAATGACTTCATAAATGCCTTTTCAATATAAATATGTTTAGTTGAACACGTGATATAAAGTTACTCGTTTAGATATCTTACACCCGCTTCATCTTTCTAAAGTAATTGTTAATTTGACATAACTTCTACTTGGAATGTTATAAATAAAACATGATTAGGTTTATCGTGATTTCTTTAATTAAATGTAACTAGTTTAATGGTAACATAGAGTATTTCTCTCGAAATATTCTTTCACGTGATTTCTTAATTAAAATATGCCAAGCGTAGTCTCTTGTTGTTTGATAATAACCTTTCGATAGCTTCGACCTTAGTTTTGTTTTTATCGTTCTTTCGTCGTTGCGTAACCATAGAATCGAGCTCTATCTCAATGTGATCTTTCCGGTTCTTGCTCAATCTTCCACAACCATCTCTTTAAAGCAAACAAAGCTTTTCCCTTCCAAGCACGGTTTGTGTTCTTTAGTGATCCATCTAATCAAGTCCGTCCTTTAGTGCGTCCTTTTAAAGTTTTCTTTTGATTGGTGCTTTGTTCTTAGTATGCTTGTTTGTTTGCTTTGTGTATGTTTGTGCCCGATGATTGATGCGCTTAGAGTGAACGCCGTTCGAGAAGTTTGGAAGAGCTTGAAGTTGAAGATATTCGAGCAACGACATTACTTTGGTTAAAGGCAAGTGTGTTCTTGATTTTGTCCTAAGAACTATATTTAAACACTCATTGCATATGCTTGCATTAATATGATGGGACCCATGTTTAAGGTTTGACTAGTGTTATTTATCCTGTGCCTTGATCAAACGGGTTTATCTTTATGTTGGGTAGCTATGCTTAGTTGCTATACCTGGGTTATGGTGGTTTTAATGAACATTAATGATGAACTTGTTTTACCTTTATGCTATATCTGTGGATGTTAATACAAGACCATATGATTAATCGGAACATGGAGCGACCACCCAGGACAACAGTGCAACCACAAGGACTATATGGCTCTGGTCTTGGCCGATTAATTAGGGAAGTCTTTGTGTGGTTATTACTCGCATAGTAGGTTGGGGACGGAGGAATGCTTTTATGGCTCTTCTATTCCGGAGCGGTGATGGAACGGAAGACTCTATGGCTTACCGTCCGTAATAGAAGTGTGGTACGAAAGATAGCCTCTATGACATACTACTATGGACTAATACGCACGGGAGGACTCTTTGTAAAGGCCTCGTAGCGTCCCTATGCAATCACACCTCGGAAGTGTGGTATGATGCTCGCGCAGCATCGCATGGTTGGGTTTAAAGTTCTTCGGGACTTTTACGTGACTTGTGGGTAAAGATGTACAACCTCTCGCAGTGTAAAACTAATCGATTAGCCGTGCTCACGGTCAAGAGCGGCCTGGACCCTCACATGATAATTGAACTTGAAGATGGACTTAAATCGTGTTCTCTGGTTATGCTTGCCATATGCTTATGGCGTATCTCTTGTCTTATGCTTAATGTGGGTTGGTATAAACTTATACTTTATTAGTAATCAGGTGCTAATAAAACTTGACCAACTAAAATTGCTTAAATGCTTATAGCCAGTCCACTATAAAGACTTTGCATTCATTCTTTTCTCCACACTTGCCGAGTACGACAAGTGCTCACCCTTGCTATAAATATTGTTGCTCGTAAAGAGGATGCTACTTTGAAGTCTTGTGAAGATGTTGCTGGGTGCTAGGCGTACGCAACCCCCGCCGATTGCCCGTGATGTTTGGAGCCTTCGTTTCCGGATTAAGCGTAAATCTCTCGATAATCTTTCTTTTTCTTACGTGATATCGTTTCGTATTCACTTTTATGTCACTATATGCATGAAACTTGATCCCGGCATGCATATAGGTATGCACTTGGTTTTCTTCGGAAAGTCGGGTGTGACATGAAGAAAGACCCACTGTTGGGCCAATCTCGTTCATGATTCCCACTGCATAAGGCAACAAAAACTATATAAAAATACTGAAGATTTCTGTAAGTTTCCAAGGGCACTAGATTGCAGAACAAGATTTACAAACCTTGCAATCATGTAAGGAACCCGTGAAGTAATCGCCTCAACTTGTTGTGTGAACTGATCCCATTGTGAAATGTATCCATTGGCGTAGCTAATATCACCAATGTGAAACATTATGTCTATGTTATTGAGGTCCTTGATTAGTGTATCGGTAGTGTTAAGTGATCCAGGCTGGTAGTTGCTGTACTCATTGCTACCATCCCTCTCAGCCTTTCCCATATCTCCAAAAATGACAACTCGCTGCAGTGACTTCTGACCAGGAGAAGGAGGTGCACGGAACGAAGAAAACTTGCCCCATGTGACATTTCCATCAGGCAGCATATGTCCAATTTTGTAGTAGTACCTAGTTGGAAAAAATATAATTATTACTCAGAATATCAGTATTTCAAACTGAAACAACTTCTGTAAGACTGATGAGGCAAGGATTTACTCTTTATTTGGCCACAAGTCTGTCAGGAAAGCTGTGTGTATGAAACCAGGATCTCTCCAACCAACAGAACGAGCAGGTTCCCCTTCACAATACGGTGAGAGTGTGAGACACTACAACCAAGAAATGAAACTAGTTTGAGTTTACAAAATTTCATCAAAGTTTACATTGTTTCCTGATACAAGCTTTATCTGAATCCTGCATTTATACTGTATTGTTATCAAGTACAAATAACCTTGGCAATAATAATTAGATAAATTAAAATTAAATGCACACAGACACTGAGACACAGCAAGTTAAGAAAGATAGGATTAGGCTCCAGCTTATTTTTAAGATTTGAAATTTGCATTTTCCTTTGTTAACAACGTTCCATCTGTGCCACTATGTAAAATGTTTTATAGTAGCCATACCACATATGCTTTCACGATCAAAAGTGACGGTGCCAGCTGCAGTGCGTACAGAGGGTCTCCCTTTCATGGCCCACTCAACAATGGGATATGCCTCACTGATGCCATAGCCACTTGTCCATGTAACAGTCATCTAACATAACACAAAGAATAAATTTTGAGTCTCTCTGTGGTTGGACCTTCCAACCTAATTTATGATGCATATCAAATTTAAAAAGAAATTAAGCTAGAATTACTGGTATAGGCCATAGTGGAGAGAACATAGAACAACCAACCTCATTCCAGGATTTCCCCTGTGCTAGGCGTGGATAAACTGGAGCTTTTGGGTTCGCAAAAGCAATTGCATTTGATATGGCAATAAGTTTTGACTGTAAAAGATAGAGATGAAGCCATTGTCATTGCTTTTCCAATATATGATCGTATGTGTATAGGATAACACCACAATGTCTTATTCAGTAACTGACATTTGAGGGTCCACCAGTGAACAGTGCAAATGAAAAGTCTTGCCGCTGGTTTATCAGCTGAAACTTCAGGGTTCCTTTCCCAGAAATGCCATAATCTGATGAGTAATTTGCAAACTGATACTGAAACCAGCATAAAATGATTTTAAGCCTGGTGTTCATCATAAGAATGTGAAGGTTAGTCATTGTTTCATCTAACCTTTATTGGTGCCGAGCATATGACAGGACCTGGGTCTGATACATGAGATCCAGGGCATGTCGATGCACTGCAGGAAAGTGCAGTTACATTTCACATCAGTTTCTCAGCATAAAACTCGCATAATAAAAATGATATCTTGTAATTCTAAATTTAGTGTTTGGATGGTGAGCAGCTGTACTTGAAGTTTGAAGGAGAGAATACGCCAATCCAATCATCCCCACTTGGATGGGGAGCAACAAAATCTAAAGTTACCCAAGCTGTATCTTCGCCCTGTATTGATAACAACAATGTCAGACTTCTTTCTTTCATTCTGTAAAGAACTAAATAGTAGTATTTCAGTTTACTGATAAGTTCCGCAAGTGTATTTTGGAATGTTGGCATGTTCCTATTGTTCTAATGTACTACAAAACATTTTTATACTTCTTGTCCCTAAAAAAAGAAAAGAATGTTATATGCATGTAAAGTTGTTCATTTTTCTACATAGATCAAGCAAACTTAAACAATCATGTGGATGTAAATCGTGGACAATAGTTTGAAACCTGGTAACCAAAGGCATATGTTCCTCCCAATGGACACTAAGATGTGGCTCCCATCATTTATGTATAGCCCATATAAAATTTGAAACCTTAACTCATGAAAAAGGCCACGCATGTTAAATCAGACAGCATTATAAAATATTTGTACGGGAACTATAAAAAAGGTTCATATTTGAAATACAATTATAACTATCATAAGCTAAACAATATGTAACGTCTCATTGACAGGTAGTGTGAAACCAGAATGATAGCAATGACGTTCTGAAAGCTGCATAGGTGAATCCAGATATGTTACTCCATTATTATTATCAGAATGTGTGGAACACACATCCATGTGACCACATTTGAATGAACGAGTCTGATCAAACAAGAAAAGGGCAGCTACTTAGCAGCACCCCGAGCTTGGCGTTCACAATATTAATAAAGATGTTGTCTACTAATGCTATCAATCTGTAAATCACAACAATCATATTTGTCGACTAATTATCTTTCTCATTTTTTAAGCAATAACTATTTATATTGTATATGTTGCGTAGTAAGCTATAAGTACTCAAAACGTGGTTGCAAATAGCCCACTATAGCTCCAATATAGCTTCACTATAGCTTTTTGAGATAGATGTTGCGACGGTATTGCAAATATTACCTCTACTGCTGCTAACTCTGCTATAGCATGAAATAGCTCCGCTAAATTCAATAGGCTAGCACCGCTAACACATCTATGGTTGAGCTACGAACTTATATACTTGTGATTTATGAACTATGAGTTATGATCTATAACTTATCTTGTTAATTGTGACTTATTTGCATATATTTTCACTAATGATTGCATGTACATCTGAAATATGAGGTGGTATTTATGTAATTAAAAATGTTTACGTCTTCATTTTGCTATTTTTTTGCATACCGCCAAAGGCTATAGCTCTTAGACCATCCACACTCGTCATCCCTCATATTCTCTTTCGAAAGGGAATATTCATGTGTGGTTAGTGAGATTCTTCCTTTATATTCACTTCTCTCGCATCCATCATCCTTTATATCTCTCCTTCATCCCAACTACCAAGCGCGGGACCCACTCGTCATTCTCTCCCCCCTCTTTTACCCTCCCCTCCCACCCATTCCCCTCCCCCTCTCTCTCTCTCCCACCATGTCACCCCCACCGAGCCACCCCTCCTATCCAAGGCATGTGGCGACCTCCCTCTCTCCCTCCAGATATCCATGCCGGTGGCCTCCCTCCCTTCCTCCTTGAGCTCCTCGCCACAGATCTCCTCCTCCAGTGTCGCGGCTGGCCTTCACCCTCTCCGGCAGGCCTCCTCGCCCTTGTCCTCTCCCACCGCGATTGCACGACGACAAGCTACTCCCTCCCATGGCGGAGCTCGCCGGCATCCGCGACTGCGGCCCCCGCAACTGCTCACCCCCGCCCTCGATCTCGCTTCGGCGTGGATCTCGGGGTGGAGCCTTGTGCGGCCTCGAGCTCCGCATCGAGCTCGAGGTGGAGATGTGTGCGCCCTCGCCATCTCTGGCGACCACTCCTCTAGCGCTCAACTCTGCTCGACAGCAGCGGCGCAGGGCTTAGGCAGCGGCAGCCCCGGCCGCCATGTGCTCCTCCTTCTGCATTGCCTCGCCTTCTCCATCAGCACAACCTTCCGCGGCGCGGCGCTGTCGATTCGGCGCTCGACGGAGGAGGCCATGGCTCTAGCGCCCCCAACCTCCCTCCGCGCGCCGGTAAATCAGAGCCCCTGGACAGCCAACCGTGGTGGAGATCCAGCACCCGCCTCGGCGCTGACGACCCCACCCAAGAGGTCCTGTCAGTGGAGCTCCCGGCGACCGTGGCATCTGTGGATGTCCCCTAGTCCCAACAGCGCGGTCGGTGGTTGCGCCGGATCCGGCGGGCAAGGAGGGACTCGGCGCCATCCTCTTCCTCTGGCACCGGCGCGAACTGCGAAGAAAGGCGGCAGCACATGCGCGAAGTAGAGGCGGACTCCTCCACCACTCCACTTCTCCCTCCCCTGCTCCCTCTCTGACGGCGAGGTCTTGGCCTGCTCGTGGAGGTGTGTTGGGGTCCATGGCGCCCCGTCTCCCTATTCCTCGCGGCGGTCCTCTGTCTCCCTCTCCTTCTTTCTCGGCCAGCCGTGGTGCCTCCAGGCAAGGCCGGGGTGGTTGTGATAGGTGCTTCCCGAGGCGGATCGCATCCGCGACTTCTCTGGAAATGGAGGAAACGGGAGACACGAAATTTTGTCGTGCTCCCTCAAGGATGCCGTTGCAGGCGTTTTGACGCCAAAATCTTCCTAGAGGAGGCGATCCCATTTTTTTTAGAATTACACAACACAACGCAGACGCTCACATGACGCACGCACACTCACCCCTATGAACACACGTACGCCTTATGAGCACCTCCGAAGGACTGAGCACCGACAGATCTAGAGATTCCTGAAGTCACCACTGGTGTCTTGTCATCGACGGGAACGTCACTTACCACTTAAAGCATACCACCGAAAAATCCCGGAAAAGGTGCGAGCACTAGATTTGAAACCTGGTCGGTAGCGTCCCACTGGACTGTCCTACCATTGGACTCCCATTCGTGGCGATCCTTTTTCTTTTGTAGGACCCAGTGCGGGTGATCATATAGCCTTTTCGGAAGGTCTCCGCTGGCACAATGTATGAATGATAAAGACATGAAAATGAATTAATAAAAGAAACAGCTATCTGAACCGAGCTTTTATCCGGAACTTAGGTATTAATTGGAAATTTCTGGGCTCGCACAACGTCTTGCTAACTAGTGGAATCTTTACCTAACTGCAGGTCCACAATATCACTACCTTACGATAAAACCTAAGCTTTACTGCATGCTTCATTTCTCTACTAGTACAATGTTGAAGCAGACAACCATTTAAGAATATCTAGGATTTTTGTTTAATTGCAGTTGTCCAAATCAATATGGAACAAGCTAGAGCAAAAAAACTCTATTTTTAATTTCTTATATTTTATTATAAACTCTTCTCCCTCCAACAATTAACCCAAAATACGTACACATTTTTGAAAAACCAAAGTATGAACACATGGAGAGGCGATATCTACATGATGCATGCGGCAGGAATATTCGCTGAGGCTGAGACTTTCTGATGGCACACCGGGCGAATGTGAGCATGTGACATGTCCCAAGGGACAGTTTGTTAGCCTGCAGATCCATTTTTATGCGGTCTGCATTTTGACTCCACATGATTGACTTGAGATGACGCGGATAAAAATCTTGCCGCTCGCTCTCAACTCAAACTGGAAACTAAAGCCGCTGCTCTGGCTTCAGATCAAGTGTACTCAAAGGTAGGCGGTAGGCCGCATTGCTTCGCGCTAACGAAATCCTCCCGGCAGCAGGGTGAATTTCATGTCCTCTAAGCTAAGGATCGAGCGTGTATGACCGTTTCCATACGATTTGCCAGATGGTGCCAAGAACTAGGTACATTTGCCAGATGGTTTCCATACGATTGCTCCTCTAACTATGATTGGCATGGACCCTTTCATCTTTTGATGCAGTGCGAAGAACCCATATGGATCGCAGGCGATGGGCGGCGGAACATGCAAGAACACACAGTCCAAGCATGCCGAGACAGCACATCATACGCAAAAAAACATCCAGATCAAGGACGTAGAGGCATACCTGCGGGCCGAGCAGCACCGGCGACGCCCGCACCGCAGCGGACGCGTCGAGCGTGACGCGCACGCGGTGGATGGCGATGCGCGACAGCGGCTGCACGCCGGCGTGCCCCGTGGCGGCGGCGGCGGCGAGGAGGAGCAGCCAGGCCAGCCGGGCCGTGCCTCCCGGCCCCATGATGCGATAGGAGTACTAGTAGACGGGAACGTGGAACGACAGCACCGGGCGGCTTGCCGGCCGTTTTATCAGGGGTCCTGTGCGCGTGGCGGCGCAGTGCGTGGTGGCCAGCGAGACGAGGAGTTGACTTGGATGGGGCTGCACGTCGCGCTAGGCCGGGTTTGTTAGGAAAAGGGTTCACAATGATTGCGGCTTAGAAATCAAGTTCTTAGCACTCAACAACACACAAACACAGAGTACAAGCACACGAGGGAATACTCCTCCGATTTGCAAAAAAAAAAAAAAATTGTTTAGGACAACGACATGGTCTCTAAAAACACAACTTTGACTTTTTTCTATAAAAATATTTATTAAAAAGTTATATATACATACTTTTATGAAAATAGTTTTCAAAACAAATCTATTGATATGATTTTCACATTTGTAAATTCAATAACTTAAAAGTTATTCGTCATTTATATTCCTAATATTTGACTCAAACCTTTTATCAAACCGGAGGAAGTAGAGAGGGAAGGGGCTTTCTTTCTTTTTCACTAGATTGAATCAACCATGTACAAAGGGGTAACCCTCTCTATATAGAGGGGTAGATAGGAAAAGTAAATATAACATTGATTGCTGCTCTACCTCTCCCCTAATATCTCAACATTAACTGCTCCTCTACCTCTCCCGTAATATTGATTCATGACACTCCCCTGGCCAATTATATATCATGTGTTTGTCTAGTTAAAAACTCCCAAAAACCCGGTAGGAAAAAAATAGGAGAAAAGAGAACATCACAAGCTTCTCTTATGTCGCACTTGTTGCCTCGTTTAAAATCTTGCATGAGAAAACCTAATGGGAAGAACTCATCAAGAGAAAACGAGTACAACAGTTGATGCTCAGGTTAGATCTTCATGACTGACTTGTGATCTTCAGCGTCACATTCATGGGCTATGGCTTTCAGGGTAGATGTCCCCCCTGAACCCTACAAATCTCTTAGCCGCCTCGTGCCAATTCCATAAATGCATTTATAGAAGCTAGAGGCCGGCAAAGATTTGTGAATAAATCTGCAAGATTGTCACATGATCATGCTTGCATGATCTTAATTTCTCTACTGCTTCTGGATCTCGTGGGGATAAAATTTTTTTGGAGCAATATGCTCGTCAGATTGCTCTTCACATAGCCCATATGCATCTATGCAACACAAGCAATATTATCTTCATAGATAATGGTGGGGTGTCGATAACGCCCTTACCACATGACTTTGGGATGTGGTTAATCATCCACCGTAGCCAACACAGTCTCATGGGGTTTCGTACAGGGCGATTATCTCTGAGTGGTTGGTCGATGTGGCAACCAATGTCTGCTTCAGAGACCGCCATGAGATGACTGCACCACCACAGAGAAACACAAAAGCAGTATGTGATCTGGCATTACGAGAGCAGACATATAGCCAGCATCCACATAACCCACCATATTCGACCCCCCTTTTCAGAAACCACAACCCAAGGTCCTGAATGCCTTTCAAATACCTCAGGATGGTTTTCACGTCAACCCAATGTCTTCAGGTGGGTGCGACGTGCCAACAGATTTACTGTAAATGCAATATCTTGTCGTGTGCAATTCGCAAGGTACATTAGTGCCCCAATGGTAATAAGGTATGTAACTTTAGGTCACAAACCTTGTTCATCCTCTTCCTTTGGTTAGAATGGATCCCTATCCGCTTCCAATGATCAGACGGTCATAGGGGGTTTTCAGAGGGTGGCACTCGTTCATATTGAACTTTTCAAGTACCCTCTTTGTATAAGTGGACTGGTGAACAAATACTCCTTCGGAGAGGTGTTCGAGTTGTACGCCCAAACAAAACTTGGTTTTACCCAAGTCTTTCATCTCAAACTCCGTCTTGAGGCAAGCTATTGCTTCCTTAATGTCCCCGGTCGTACCGATGATGTTCAAATTATCAAAATAGACGGAGATGATGCAAAATCCATTGCTGGATTTCTTTATGAAGACACAGGGTGTCAGGGGGTGAGACCTGGACAGATCTGCAAGGGGGCGACCCAAGCGGTTGTAGGTTTAATGGAGGGGATCGAGAACTAAGAGCATATAGGAGTTCACGTGTGGAACTCGGAACACAGCGAGAATGGCGATGGACACAAGGGTTTAGACTGGTTCATGCCTTCGGAGAGTGAAACCCTACATCTAGTATGAGGTGGAATTATGCGTGGAAGGGAAGTCCCCTCGAATGGAGCTTCGGGCTGCCTTATATAGTCAACGGGCTAGGCTTCAATTCGAGGTCGGTGGACCCTCATCGGGGGTCAGTTACAAGTTAGTAAGGTCATCTTACGTGATTACATGGTGAATCCCATGATGTGCGGACCTACCGGCGGGGCCGAGCCGCGGCCTAGCTGCATGCCTTGCGCCCCAAGCCCGGCGGATCATCCGAGATTTGGATAAGGTCTTCTGGAGTCTTCCAATGTCAGTGGGGTTGTGGATAAGGTCTCCGGGCCCACTTGCAGGTCGGCGGGGCTTCTGGCAGGTTGGGTCCACTTGGTAAAAACCTTTGGGACCCTGGTCAGTGGAGGCCCATGGGTACCCATGTCTCTCAAGACCCCGATCGACGTGTAGACGTAACGGCCGAGATGAAGTCACGTCGAGGCGAAGCAGAGGTGTGAGGTCGTCAATGTCGCGTAGGGTGCATAGTAATCCAAAGAAAGAAATCCTCCTCAGCGTGCACGAAGTCAAACATCGAGCTCCTGGAACATAGGTCCACAAGGTCAAAGTGAAGGCAAGGCGTTGTCTTGGAAGAACTGCCGACCTGACCGAATTCAGTCAATCAGGAAGAAGATATCACTGTGACCTCGAAGGAGGTCTCCCTGCCGACCGAAGAAAGGTCGAGCGATGAAGTGGTGGAAGCGGGCTTCCAGTAGGTCGTCGTGACGTAGAAAGAAGAGGGCGTCATAAGACACACTCGTGGAGTAGCCCCCGAGCAGTAAGGCAGCCAAAATGGTTGGGTTGATGCTCGAAGAATAAATGAATAGAGAACCTACGACATTCTGCCATCCTTGGGATGCTCTGTCCACTGAGCTACAGGCGCCATATGGGAAACCGACAAGAATCTTGTAAGGGAGTGCCAGGCGCCAGCGTCCTTGTCGCGTGGCGCACCATAGGTGCACTGTACAGTTACGGGACCTGCTTCCAAGTAAGGGTGCAGTCGTTGCCCGCAAAAGACAAGGGCTGTAAAGTTGTCGCCAAGCAGGTCACAGGCGCGCTAGTGCTCCCCACATATGAACAGGGACCTCGTGCTTCACATGGTAACAGTTACTGGATAAGGACACCCCGCCAGCTGAGGTGTAAACAGCATCCAAGGCCGAGCTCAGTCACTATAAATAGGTGACCACTGAGCTTGCTACTTGAACCATAAATGAGCATCATGGTGAAACAACTTAGTAATTTTGCAGCACACTGGGCTTATGTCCGTCCACCAGAGCGTAATGCTAGGTTATCATCGTTTGGAGCTAGAAGAATGCTTGCGAAGTTGGGAGAACTCCATCCACTACTTCACCCACACCCAGTGAGGAATCCAGGTGCAGCATGGGGCAGTACATGTCTTGGCAGACCTTGTGAGTAAAGACTTGAGGCCATGCTGGAGATCAGCATGCTGCACCGGGGAAGGCCCGAGGTGAAGCTGGTCCAATTTGGAACCTTGTGGGAGCACCCTTGCAAAAGATGGGGCACCACAGGAAACCTTCTGGGGCTACAATAGAGGTGGTTGTGTGGCAGTCGCGACCTCGGTGGCGGTGGAGGTCTCCAAGTAGGTACTGAAGCTAGAAGAAAGCTTGCGACACGCTTCATCAGTGTAGGTTGTACCGTAGGCACCATGTAAGGTGGGTCAGGACCTTTAATATGTTTGCATCTTCTAATTTGTCATGGGCCATAGCCATTTGTAGATTACGAAGCTTGTACACACATGTTTGCATGGCAAATGTTGTATCTTGATCATTGTGTGGAGGCGCCCGGGTAGCAATGGCATGGCTAAGGTCTCGGCGGGGCTGTGGAAGCACGCCGACCATCAGGGGGTCGTGGAAATCGACAAAAGAACTCGTGTCGACCTGGGTCAACACGGCCGTTGTGCAGTGGCACAACGCAGGGTGTCAATCCTGAAATCTGTAGGTCTTTATCGAACTATAAGGCAGTGGGGCCTCAGCAAGGAGCTGTGATTAAGACCAATAGGTCGCCAATAGGCAGTAGAGTCTTTAAGCGCGGAACCGTTGGTGGATTTGGCCGCTGTAGGTCGAAGCGACCCAAAAGGCATGTAGGCAACTGGGCCTAGGAGACGTGGTGTGAACCCGCAGTTGGGAGGCCTAGGCGACCTAGGAGGCTGTCAGTATCCTGACGACCTCTGGGAGGTGGTAGGACTGGCCCATAGGTCGTCCATGGGCCGCGTCGACCTTGAATGTGGTATCAAAAATATTATGCTTGGGGGGCTTGAATGTGGGGCAGAACAAGTCCATGTCCGTTGGGGCGCTGACTAAGGGCTGACGGACGTAGATTCCCGTACAAAACTAGTCGTTACTGCTTTTTCCATTGGGCTGAAAGAGCCGTTGAGCGGTAGATCCGCAGGAGGCGCAAATCCGTTGGGACGCCATGACTTCCGCTGGAGAGACGTTGGACGATGCGACCCGTTGCGCAGCTGGAGCCCAACTATATAAGGCCAGGCTGCGGGCTGGGACCTCCACTTGCTCTCATTTCCTCTCCGCGCTAGGGTTGTACCGCCGCTCCATTGATCCGATAGAACAGCAGCGCCTCCATGCTTAGGTCCACCGCACTTGCCCTCACATGCGAACCAAGACTCTTGTGGTGTTTAGATCCAAATCCATCGGAGTAGAGGAGGAGAAGATGGGGCCCGTGCAGGTCCCGGTGTCGGAAACCATCTGGGAGCCGTTTGTGGTGACAGAAGAGCAGATCCAGGCCTTGGTGACCCGTGGGTTGCTAAGGCCCAAGGTGGAGGTCGGCTGGAGGCCGGCGGCGGGCGAGGATTTCCCCACCGAGGGGATCGACGAGGCCGTCGTCTTCCTCGCGCACATCGAGCGCGGGTTCGAGGTCTCAGTCGGCGACTTCTTCTGCGGACTCCTGTACTTCTACAGGATTGAGGTGGTGCATCTTGTCCCCAACGCCATTACCATCATCTCGTGCTCCATTCATCTCTACGAGGCCTACCTCAAGATACTGCCGCACTTCCACTTGTGGCGGCACTTCTTCGAGATGAAGAATACAAGCAAATCTGACATCGTGGGGAGTGTCAAGTTCATGCTGCACCGATACATGAAGCCGGAGTACATCGACTTGGTGCTCCCCGACAACACCACCGGCTAGAAGCAGGGGTGGTTCTACCTCGACAACCTGGCGCCGGTGCTCCCTGCCAGGTCGGGGCGCGCTCCCATCCCATTTCTGGAGTGGACTATCTAGCTGACGTCGCGGGAGACTGAGGAGCTACGGCTGCTGCTGGAAGACCTGGAGAGGTTGAAGGTGGAGGGGCTGACCAGCGGCACGGTGGCGATCAGCTTTAGCCGCTGGCTGCTATAGCCAATCCAAGACCGGGTACACCTGGCTTATGAGTATTTGGGGCAATTCAACCCCACCCAGGTCGTCAGGCACAAGGTCTCCAAGGAGGAGATGGCGGCGTGGGTGAAGAACATCTTCTCCAGGCGCATCCACGACTGGGAGTGCCCCAAGGCACTCAGTGTGTACCGGCCTTCCGAGGCGGTAAGTCTCCGACCTTGTTTCTATGCCATTTGACAACTTGTGTAATTTTGATGTTGGTCTTCTCTTCTTTCTTCTTGTTTTCAGTTTCGTGAAGGCATCTACTGGTGCCCGGCGCCGTTGCGCAACGAGGAGGACCGAAGCTTCAAGGTTCGTGCCGCGGGGGACGTGCAGGTCCCACCACAGCAATGCATCGAGGAGTATATCTCCGACTCGTCGATGAGAAGTGATGTTGAAGGTCCCACCATGAGAAGAGTGCCACCAAAGGTCGCCACATTAGTGCCGCGATGCACACGGTAGACGGCAGGCAAGATGCCCGCGTCCCGGGCCGCGGCAAGAATCGCCGCCACCCAAACAACAAAGGCGAAGAAGAAGATAAGGAAGAGGGTTGATCCCGCTGCGTCGACGGATACAGCGGCTGTCAGCTCCAACGTGGAGACCATCAACGTCGATGATGAGGAGGATGACGCGAGGTCGCCTAGCGCGGCGATGGTGCCGGCTACGGAGATGCCTCACAATGCCGCCGCAGCAGAGGAGCGGGCGACGGAGATGCCCTACAAGGCCGCCACGATGGAGGAGCGCTCGAGGTGGGGCGCGAATGTTCTGGGAGACGCGGGGTCGTATAAGAGGGCGATAAGAGCCCCGCCTAAGCACATGAAACCTGGATTTAGGTCCGCGAGCAAGTAAGTCACGACTGCGCTCTAGTTTTGCCTGTTGCGTCTAATTTGCTGTTGTTCTTGCTGATGAAGGTTTTTTGTTTGGACGCAGGTCGACCCCGGCGACATCCGACAGCGACAAGAATGCCTCTAGTCAAGAGGCGATTGGGGGCAGGGGGAGGGAGGCGCCAGTGGAGCAGTCACCGGCAGTTTCAACCGCAGAGGTCTTGAGCCAGTCCCTTGGAGTTGTGGCGATGACGGCGTCAGAGTTGGAGAAGGGTGGCACCAGCACTGCTCCGCCCATTGGAGGTCACCAAGATGAATTATGTGCATCCGACCTGCCGCCAACACTGGGGCAGCAGGCTGCGGAGGTGGGCGGCACCAGCGTCGAGGGGGATGACAACAACAAGTTCTTGTACGTCAGGATCCCCTGGGAGGACGACATCATTGCCGATCGCCGTGACGTCGACGTCTTCAAGGAAGCGTTGCGGACAACTGCGCGGACGCTTTCGGTAAGGTCTCTGACCTGCCTCTCTGATTTATGTTGTTTAGTCTGACTACTTTCGAAATCTTGACACGAGGCATGTCTTCTTGTGTTGCAGTCTCTTGCAGAGCGGGTGCAAGCTCGGGTGGCCTTGGTGAGGGAGGCCGCCAATGCCCACACGGAGGTTGCTGCAGCTCGAGAGGCGTCACTGCAAGCCAAGGTCGAGGCTGCACAGGAAGTCAAGCGCGTGAAGGAAGAGCTAGCTCAACAGGCGGAGAAGGAGGTGGCCTTCTTGATGAAGAAACTGGAGGCGGCCGAGTAGAAGGCGAAGGATGCTGTGGACGACCTCCGGGCCGTGGCGGATGGTGAGTTTGTTTGGTCACTGGGTGTTGTTTCTATGCTTCTTTTGGGTCTATGCCTGATTTCGACCTTCAATGTGTCCAGGCGCCAGGGAGACAGAGGATGGCCTCAAAAAGGAGCTGGCGGAAACCAAGGACCGGGTGACGGTCCTCAAGGAAAGGACTGCGGAAGTCCAGCGAGGTGAGTGACCTTATCTCCCTTAGGTCTCTCTTGATCTGGAGAAGCGGCTCGCCGACCTCAAGGAGGTTGCCCAGTACCTAATGTACATGTACATTCTCAGGAGGAGCGTGTAGAGCCAAGGGAGCTGTTGGATCACCTGGACGAGGCTGATGACCAGATGAAGGCCTTACTGTTGGACAACAGCAAGCTCGCCACGGCCGCAATGTTGGCGGCGGTGAAGTACAACGAGTCGTCGTTCCACCTGCACAAGGTCACGGAGGACGTCGATCTGTCTGAGCTGGTGAACCGTGAGGACATCCAGGCCGCTGCAGAGGAGGTCGTCAAGAAGTTTGACCTCTGAAAGTTAAAATTCAAGTTGTATCAGACTGTAGATGTAGGTTCAGGCCTAGGGCCTAGTGATGTAAAGAATACTTTGACCATAATAAATACATGCATGCTTCATTAAAACGCGAATGCCACTTTAACAGCGAAAATGCCCATTATGTAAGCTCGAAATTAACGAAATTGAGAAGTGCACCCTCTTCTAACCAAACTAAGTGGAGGAACAACTTACCGACTGTACGGCTCAAGCGTGGAGACTTAGGTACAGCCGGCACGCAGAGGGGGGGGGGGGTCTTGGACTCTAGGTCACATAATCAAGTATCTTAAGAACAAACATAAAGAGATTATAAGCTGCGCAAAGGGGGGCGCGTAAAAACGTAAAGCATAAAGAACCCCTTTAGGTCGCGAGACTCTTAGGTTGGCAAAGCCAAGCCCCTGAGCGCTTCGGGCCTGACTTAGACCAAGCCCCTGAGCATTTCAAGTGGGAAGGGTGAACAAAACAAAAAGTAAAAGGGAGACCCAGCTGCAGGTCGACAGGATGACTGCCGAGGGGAATCTCATTCTTTATTAACTGGAAATTACAAGGAGATAGAGTACATATCTTTTATTTCAGTACAGATCTCATAAGGATAGAAGCGACACAGGTGCTCGATGTTTCAGACGTTCGGGACACCCTGACCGTCGGCCCACTGAAGGCGGTAGGTCGTTGGCCCAATGACTTCCATCATGATGAAGGGGCCTTCCCAAGGTGTAGATAGCTTGTGCATGCCCTTGGTGTCTTAGATGCACCGCAAGACTAGGTCGCCCACGTTGAAGGAACGTTCGCGAACGTTGCGGTCGTGGTAGCAATGTAGTTGCTGCTCGTGGCGGGTGTGCCACATCAGCGCGGCCACGTGGTGTTCCTCAATGCTATCGAGGTTGACCTTGTGTGTCTCTTCTGCTGCGCCTTCTTCGTAGTACTCGATATGGGGAGTGGAGAAGGCAAGCTCGGTTGGGAGGATAGCCTCCGACTCATAGACCAAGAAGAATGGTGAGTATCCTGTAGCCGAACTGACTGGGTCCAGAGACCCCAAATCACATGTGGGAGCTCCGTTAGCCACTTGGTAGCGTATTGGGATGTGACGTCAACGATTCAGTCTTTGATGCCCTGAAGGACCATGCATTGGCACACTCGACCTAGCCGTTACAACGCGGGTGTGCCACTAATGCGCAGTAGACGTTGATGAGGTTATCTTAGCAGAAATCCCAAAAATCAGCCCCTGTGAAGGCTGAGCCCAGGTCGGTGACGATCCTGTTAGGGACCCCGAAGCGGTGAGTGATATCCTCAAAGAATTTCGCCACTTCCTTTGACGTGACGCTAGCGACAGCTCGAACCTCGATCCATTTGGTGAACTTGTCTACCGCCATGAGGATGTGCTTATAGCTGCTAGGGGTAGTTCTGAAGGGTCCTACTGAATCCAAGCCCCATATAGCGGAATGCTAGGATGGGGGAATTGTCCTCAGGGCCTGAGCGGGGACATGCTGCTGCTTGGCGAAGAATTGGCATCCTTTGCATCGCTGAACTATGTCCTGTGCATCGGCCATGGCAATAGGCCAGTAGAATCCGGACCAGAATGCCTTTCCACCAGGCTAGCGGAGGCTGCATGGTAGTCGCGCTCGCCGTCGTGAATCTCTTGCAAGAGATTGAGGCCTTCAGACCTTAGGATGCATTTCATCAGCATGCCATTGGAAGCGGACCTCCGGTAAAGCTCTGTGCCGATAATGACGTAGTTGGCGCCGTGCCTTACGATCTTCTCCCGCTCAACCTTGTCCTCAGGGACTCAGTGTTCCTGGATATATGTGATGAAATCAAGGCGCTAATCGTCTTCGACCTCTGTCATGAGCACATCACGCTGCCTTGCGGGGTTTCGTCGCCAGGCAACGTCTCTGGGTCGCTGAGAAATTGTTGACGGTGTATTTTGGTACACCAAATATGTTCATTACACTATGGTTTGAATTTGGTTATGGAACTAACCCACCACTAGGCACACTAATCATATAACAAGTTCATCTTTGCGCATGCATTTGGAAGTGTTGTGTTTATGTAGGAAAACATGGACATAAAGGACGGATTCACAACAAGTTCAAAGGAGCAATTACGGAGTCTTGTTCGTGTTCATGAGCTTGATGAAATCACTTCCAATGGTGGCAAGGACCAAAGTGTTACAAAGGAACATCCCCGAGGATTGAAGTGTAAAAGACCGGACTTCATGCACGGATAACCTCCACCTTGGACGCGAGGATGACATCGTCAAAATGGTGCAAGTGGAGGGGGCAAGGTGCATAAATGCATGAGGACCCACGTGAGCGAAGGGGCGACCGAGCCGCGCCGGGATGGGCCTGGGCCGGTCGGCCCAAGCCGGCCGGCCTGGCCCAGTTCCGGGGTCGGTTCGACCCCCCTTTCCTTGCACCTGAAAGATCTTCAACCCTAAGTCCCTGGAGGCACCGCCATTCGCGAAACAGAGAGCCATTCGCACCGAGAGGCCATCCACAAGATAGAGAGAGAGGAGGGAGATCTCCGGAGGAGGATCACCCAACTTGAAGGAAGCACCCACAAGTGGAGAAGAAGGAAGACACCGTCGGAAGCGTCACCAAGATCAACGGTGCCATGTCTAGCACCTTGAGGGGGTAATCTTCTTATTCGTCCATGGGTTGTAACCGGTCTTGAGATGTAATCGCTACTTTATTGGAACATCTATCTATCATCTTGTGTTGAATGTGCTTAGATGCTTAAGGTTAGCTACCATGCCGTAAAGGAAGTAAGGGCCCCAATGCTCCCTTGGATCAGTTCAATACGTCGTGTCCATCGTAGGTCTAGTCACGAATACCTCCGCGTAGTGACAGTACCGGGGGGGAGGGGGGAGGCGAAACCGCGGTCACAACCCCCGATAGATTAGATTGGTTTTCATGCTTTAAGCGGTTGCATGTTCAAGTATCGTAGACCCATGGGCGAGTGTCTTCTATCTTGATATCTTAATCATTCTCTCTAGTGTAGTGTAGTCGTTTTCTAGTTTAACCATAGATAGGGTTTAGGTAGTTAGTGAGTAGGGGTAGATCAAACGCTTGTAATCCCCTTGCTCCGCGGATTGACAAGAACCTAGGGAATCCCGTGGTGAAAAAGGTGTAGGTCCGTACACTTGCGGATCGTAGGTGGATACGTCTTTTATCCGTCAACAAGCCCCTTTTTTTGGTGTCGTTGCCGGGGAGCAAGCTAGTTTACATTGTTTGGTTTGCATCTAACTTTGTTTTATCTTTTAGTTTATCTTTTGTTTACTAATATCTAACCCATATTACCTATAAAACCACTTTGTTTTGTTTTTGTTTTTGTTTTTATCTTGTTGTCTAGATGACGTTCGTCAACCACCCAGTGGAAGAACCGGAGAAATCGCTAAGGGATTACGCTAGTCCTCGATGTGAAGACATAAAAGTACAATAGTCAGATTCGAAGCTCTGAGCAACCAAGTATGATCAAATCCAAGATCATCGAGATAGTGGCGGCAACCCCGTTTGAAGGGATAACTATGGAGAACCCATATAGACACATAAGGCATTTCACGACGTGTTGCGGTGTGTGAAGAAGGAGTTCCCGATGAATGATTCAAATGGAATCTCTTTCCCTACTCACTTGCCAGTGAAGCAAAGACGTGATACTCGTTTGCATCCTTTGAATTTGAAGGCAACTGGAACAAGTTGACAAAGAAGTTTTGTGAGAAGTTCTTTCCAGTTAGCAAGGTTCAACATCTAAGGAGGCAAGTGATCACTTTCACGCAAGGAGAAGAGGAAGGGATAGACCAAGCTTGGAATAGGCTTAATGAGTTGATCGAACAAGGACCAAGACTGGGCTTCTCCGGTGACATACCCTTGCATACATTTTTCTTTTCCCTAACCCCTAGTTGCATGCAACACGTCCAAATGTGTGCAGGTGGGGATCTCATGGAGAAAACACTCACGGAAGCCGCTCAACTTTTACAAAAAATTAGTAAAGCGGCGGCCATGCGAAGAGATTGGGAAATTGCGGAAGAGCCGGAATACAATTCAAGGATGAAGAAGTGTGCTGAAATTTCTAAAGAGGCAACCCGGAAGTCACGAAAGAGGAGTCAATCCCGAAAAAGCTTGAAGAAGAGCACATCAAGTCAAGAACTACCTCGAGCGTTGACTTCGCTGAATCAAATGAAACAAACAAGAGAAATATGTCAAGCGCGAAGCCATTAACACTACGTGAAAAACTGGCTTTGGTAACGTGCGTAGATCGCCTTTGGTAACGTGCTATGCGCCCATTACCGATCAAGTGTTACAAATAAGCCAAGAAAGGTAACGGGCAGATGCCCATTACTGATAAGACATATTCGTAATGGGCATTAAACAACGACCGTTACCACAACTAGCCACCGGTCACGTGAAATGGCTGCTTTTCTGGGCCCATAGGGAACTTTCGTAACGGGCACCAAAGCAAAGCCCGTTACAGAAGCTCAATATTAGAGATGCCTGATGTGCACCTGCATCTCCACTATCTTGATGAAATGAGACGCGTCTATTTCACGCGCGTCTCAGCACAACTAATATTCGTAAAGGGCATCAAACAACGACCGTTACCACAACTAGTCACCGGTCACGTGAAATGGCTGTTTCTCTGGGCCCACATGGAACTTTGGTAACGGGCATGAAACAGAGCCCGTTACTGTTAAATTAACATCAGAGACGCATTCTGTGAACCAGCGTCTCCACTGTCTCTACGAAATGAGACGCATGTGTTTCTACGCGCGTCTGCTTTCTCTCTATTAAAGGAGACGCTTGTTTTTAACCTGCGTCTCCTATATCTCGATGAACGGCCAGGTCCTGGGGTCCACCGGTCAGGACTGGTAACGGGCTTTTACACTACCCGTTACATTGTGGGCATTTTTGTAATGGGCTTTCCGAATGAAGCCCGTTACTTACTGATAAGTGTTTGTAACAAGCTTTAATTAACACCCGTTACAGATACGGTGGCCACCCCTACAGTAACCTGCCCGGTTGCCGGCGGCATCCTGGAACCAGCCAGGATTTGGCAGCCACCAGGGGCTGCATCCTAGAACCAGCCAGGATATGGTAGCCACCACAGCAAGGAGACATCACAAACACATTCTCACATCATAGATATTTGCAAAGCAAGGTCACATTTATAGACAAGCTAGCTATGATCACATCACTTCAAGTTACTCTCATCAGGGCTTGTTTGGATGTAGTCATGAGAAAACAGACTGAACCAGGCAGTATCTGAACCCAACCAAGCAAGCCAAGCAGGTTTCTCAGGCAACAACACCTGACTAAAGAAGACTGAATGAGTTTCAAGTTTCTGGTCACAATAAACTCACGGTGCACCACTGTACAAGTTGCCCTTTCGGTCGATGGCCTCCTTAGGAATGTACTCGCACAGCATCTCCCGGACACGCTTTACATCTTCTATGGAAACATCTACAGGAGGTTTGAAATCTTGCAAAATACAATCATTTATGAGAATACAAGTAGAAATCATTTTCTAAAATCAGATGGATGATATGAGCAGAGACAAGGTTGAGCATTATTATCTACTTACAACATCGAGTAGTGTTAACATATGGAATGCCACATGGAATCCACACAAAGAGGACCCACGTGGCTGCTGAGCACACTGCATCAAGGTACCAAAATGACAAGTTAATGCAGTACCAAATAGGTAAGAAGGGACCATAAAAAAACCTCGGTCTTAAGCGAGATTTGTTTTGTGCTTGAGTGTGGCTTTTGGCTTTTTTTCTTTCCTTCGTCACTCTGTACTGTGCATCACCAAAGGCCCTGCATGATTAGCAATACCAATTAGAAACACTAAGAGATTGATTTTTGTGAACAAAAAATACTGTACCAAAGGCCCTGCATGGTCAGCAATACCAATTAGAAACACTAAGAGATTGAATTTTTGTGAACAAAACCTACAAGAACCAACCAGTTCAAAACATTTTGGAGGTCGGGAACCTTAGTGGGGGACGTTGTTTAGCGAATCTAGATACCAAACCTCCGTGAACTTCATACGGACATACACGGTTCATATTTTACTTAATTAGCATACGGGGATAGGTGCTAACCATTTTGACAGGGACACAACAATATGCTTTTATATCAAAGCGAGAGAATAAATTCCTTCAATCTGGTTCCTTGTCCAACTTGAGCAGCGTTGGATTGTGTGTTCCATATGTACATGCAACAGGAGGATAAAGTAATGGTCATGACATTATATATGACAGTAGTGAAACAACACTCACAACACATCATGACACCAACAATAACAATATATATGACAGTAGTGAAATAATTAACACTCACAACAAAGCATAAGATAGTCTAGTTATCACTACCTTATAAACCACTGTGATGCAATTCCCACTGACATTATGTGGCCATCAGAATTAAAGTATGCTAACAGGTCCAAAGTATAAGTGTCGATCTGGTACATTCAGAGCATAGCAGAATTAAAGTATGCTAACATCTTTTATGTTTTTCATTAATTTACAGTGCAAATTATAGCACCAGGAACATGAAAATGAATTTCAACATTTCATATAACTTCATCTGTTAGCAACAATGTATTCTAAACAGACTTGGAGCAACAAAATCCATCCATCAAATCCACAGTCAATCAATTGAAGATGAACTATTAAGGCATGTCTCCCTAATCCACCTTGACATGAATATATAGCAGATTGGGTGGACTACATTATAAACCACTGCGATGCAATTCCCAGTGACATTATGTGGCCATCGAAATTTAAATATGCCAACGAGTCCAAAGCATAACTGTCGATCCGAGCATAGCGAGAATTAAAGTATATGCTAACGGTCCAAAGCATAACATCGATACGGTACATTCGAGCATAGCAGAATTAAAGTATGCTAACAGGTCCAAAGCATAAGTGTCGATCTGGTACATTCAGAGCATAGCGGAGTTAAAGTATGCTAACATCCTTTATGTTTTTCATGAATTTACAGTGCAAAAATTATAGCATCAGGAACATGAAAATGAATTTCAACAATTCATACAACTTCATCTGTTAGCAACAATTTATTCAAAACAGACTTGGGGCAACAAAATCCATCAATCAAAACCATAGTCAATTAAAGATGAACTATCTAGGCATGTCTCCCTAATTAATTCACATTGACATGAATATATAGCAGATTGATTTTGGTGGCTGATGAGAGAAAGGGCGTTGGAGGTTCAAGCAGGACTAACCTCTGTCGCGAATGAAGTAGTTGTTCTCGTGATGGTCGGAGGGACTGGATCCACAGTGGCTCGTGGCCTGAGGCGGTCGATCGGCTCGTCGTCGTGGCCGGGGACGACGTCGACGGATCCGTGTCAACCGTCCTTAGGTTGGCCGGACGTTCGTCCGCACGCTAGTTACCGCGTCCTCGTCACCGTCGTCACGCAGGGAGCGGTGGGGGCCGGAGAAGAGCGGGGGGCGCGGCGGGGGAGAGAGCGGCGAAGGCGAGCGGGGCGACTGGCGGCGGCGGTGGGGAGAATGCGGGCGTTGTGGATCTATCTAGCGAGGAGCCGAATATGAACGGCGCGCGTAACTGTGTTTAATGAAACTACTGGCGTGCCTTGACGACTCTGTGCAGCAGTTGGAATTTCATGGGCACTATAGTAAATATAGTTGGGAAATTTTGAGCAGCCCGCGCACGGTTCGCCTGCTAACGCAGACGAGTGGGCCAGTGTCATGGGCGACGATGGTTAGTGAACCCGGATCGCCTTTGTTGGGAGTTGGGTCAGCGGTTATCTTTTTTATATTTGCTGCTGACACCGACGCATGGGCCTGTCACAATTTTTTTTGGAATGAAACTTGCTTCCCTAATTTATTAGAGCCCATAAAACAGCACTAAAAAATCATAAAAATACAAACAATTCGTATTTGGACATTTAGTATTTGAATAAAATATCAACAGTCACACTTGTGTGCCCAAAATTCTTAGAATCCGTTTTACATCCCATGTTGATGATGTAATAATTCTACTAACATCTAGTGTTCTCTAAAAAATCTACAAATTGACATGCCAACATAATTTGGGTACCTAGACTTGTCTTCAAAATTTCAAATGATTTCGATGAAGGAATTATATACTTGTTTACAAATGTCTACATCTCTCACATAGTTTCCTAGAATGTTTGCTTGAACATTGAAGTTTTCCACACTTTGCAACATGTTCGAACTCACATGCATTTGAAAACGTAACAAAATCCTGTGTTCACCTTAAGCTTACAAAATGTAAAGTTCCATCACTAATGGTTGTGTAAAAAAATATTATTTGTATGTTGTACTTACAAAGAACAAAATAAGGCATATAAACATCACTCAACAAACGGAATGTACACTAAACAATGAAAATAATGAATAGATGGTGATTTTAGAAAAATTTAGAAAAAATAGTATCAAATTTGGACTAATAACGATGAAGAAATAATTGTTACAACATTTGATTGCAGATTAAAAGGAGAAATGGAAACTATTCTTCATTTGAATAGAACTGGGCCCCACAGTCATTAGCGACGCGGGGCTGATAACCCGCGTCAGATTTGCTACTCTCCCAAAATTTTACACAGATAATTCGAGCATCATACAAAAACTAATCTACTACTGATTTTCTATTCTCTGTGCGAATTTCAGCATTTCACAGCGCAGCCTACAATCTTCGCTACAAAACAGAGAAATTCGAAGCCATCCTTTTTCCACACCGCAGCCGCCGCCGGTGCCTGCGCACGGCTGATCGCCGCGCACCTGTGCCGGAGGCGGTAGTGGTTTACCCAAAATGCCAAGTCGAGTAGTGGAGCGCACGCGCAACCTTCTCGCGCAAAGGCAGACACCCCTCGTTGCTCAGCCATCTCGACGACGTCGTACTGCCTCCGCCCGCGACCCGCCTCATGTACCCCTTCGCGGTGTCGTCGGCGGTGGCACCGCCATTGTCTCTGTAGAGAAAGATGGCGTATAGATAGGCCGCCGCATCGTGCCCACCCTCGGCGGCGCGCCGGAGATCATTGTATCCCCTGTGTTCGATGAAGAAGGCTTTGATTCCGGAGAGGAAACAAGCCTCCGGATTCCCGAGACCGCTCAACATAGCAAGGAATGCTTTGTAAGCGGTGGGGTTCCACACCCAAGAAATCTCATCTTGTATCCCCTCTATCGATGAACGCCGGCCGACGTCGCTGTGGCCGCACACGCGGCACATGGTCGAGCAAGTACCGCGTAGGCTGCGGAGGTCAACCAAGGGCCGCTCCGAGGTCGCACCGACACGCACCGCAATCTCAACGAGGAGTTCTTGAGGGAGGCCCAACAGCAGCGATGACGGCTGGTGACGCGTGCTTCTTCCGGCATGCTGTCCATCTCCGGCCGGGAATGGTGACGATGAGGAGTAGGCAGTTGCTGTTTTTCGCGGGTAGAGATGAAGGGGCAGGGGATCTAATTGTTTAGGAAGGAGAAGATATAGGAGATTTGTTTCCAAACACGGTTTAAGTATGCAATGGAGATGACGTTTGGCTAATCCGTGTTATCATTTAATTCTCCATTAGAAACGACGTTTGGCTAATCCGTGTAGAGACGATGTTTCGTTACCCCGCGTATCGTTTAATTCTACATTGGAATCACTACCTCTGCAGCTCTTCCCTCAGCCATTGACTAGCAACAGTTTCGCCATTGACCGTCTTGGGAACCTCTTCCCGTTTCCTGTGCTCTTGATCTTATCCCTTCCTCTCTTTTTTTTGGAGATGATGACTACATTGGATGTTTGGATGGAGGTGTTAGTGTTAGTTTGTAGCAAACTAACACCAAAACTAACACTTTTGGAGCCAAACACATGTGTAAATTTGGAGGTGTTAAAAACTACCACTAACAGTAACACTAACATCTACCATCCAAACACGGCCATTGGAGATGATGTTTGCTTACTTCACGTATCATTTAATTCTACATTGAAATTACTACCTCTGCAGCTCTGCTCTCAGCCATTGACTAGCAACAGTTTCCCGGCCGTCTTGACCGCCTTGGGAACCTTCCCGGCCATTCCTGTGCTCTTGATCTTATGCCTTCCTTGTTTTTCTATAAAAAGGCACCGACGCCTATCGGTCCTCCTCACTTCAAGTTGCTCCCTTCTTCTCTAGTAGATCTAGATCTAGCTATATGGTTCCTTCTTCTAATACAATAAAGCGAGTCACTTGCTTCCTTCTTCTCTAGATCTAGATCTAGCTATGGCGCAAAGAATAGATCTTGTAGGGTGCAAGCTTTTGCTTTTCTCTCTTCCTCCTCCTCCTCGATCTCTTAGTTGCTAGAAGAATTCTTGTGATATGGGGTGATTGGGTTGCTCATCTCTCGGACACAGCTGCCAGAAGAATCCTTGTGACATACCCCTTGCTCGCCGTGTCCGGGGAAGGTAGCCCAGAACCTCCTAGCATCAGGATGAACAAGCCGACGGAAAGCTTGCTGCAACTTTTCCGTCACACTTAGGCTTCCTTTTGCTTTCCCCTTCTCCTCCAAAAGGAGGGATTTTTAAGGTATATGTTTCCACCCTCTTTGTATCTTTCTCTTGTGTTCACTTGTAAGATGAGGAAGCAGCCAGAATCTGGATGGAGCATATCTCATTATTTTTCTTTGTAAGATGAGCATAATTATGGAAAGCTTCTGTCTTGTAAACCAAAATTAGGGTTGCTAGACAGAAGCTGTCCTTAATTAGTCATGCAAGGAATCAAGTATCTAAGCCGTCAGCAGAAATGGAGCTTGTCCGATGACCACGTGCAGCAAGATCGACGATCTGCGAGCAAGATCAATGTGTGTGTGTGATTTTGCATATCTGCATTCGGAGTGACTGACCTTTTCCCCATGGTCCCAACACCTAAAAGCCCACCTTCATGCCGTGAGTGAGGCACACCAATAGGGTTTTGTGGGTCCATATAACCCATGGCCCACTCCACTGCATCAATGGTCTCGTAGCCACGAACAATGGTTCCCTCCGGAAATAACCTGTTATGTACCAATGATTTCAGGAATCCATAGAACCACTCATATGGAAACATCTGATGAAGGTAAGATGGGCCAAGGAACCAGATTTCCCTCGCGAGGTGTGCTGTTAGATGCAGCATGAGATCAAAGAATGACGGTGGGAAGGTAGCTTTAAGCAGGCATAGGGTCTCGAAATGCCTCCTCTCCAAGTCCAATAGTTTTTCCTCATCAATCACCTTTTGTTCTATTGCATTGAAGAATAAACACAAGCTCGTGACCGCGTCGCGAACCAGTTCTGTCTTGATACCACTAAGTGCAACAGGAAGAAGAGTTGTCATCAACACATTGCAATCATGAGATTTCATCAAGTTGAAAATCATTTTCATGTCCTTCACTGACACTAGCCTCTTGAAGTTTGATGAGTAGCCTGAAGGTACTTTCAAATCATGCAAAAACTGATAGAATTCTTTTCTCTCTTCCTTTGACATGGTGGTTGCAGCAACGGGAAGGTTCGTCCCCATCTCTGTTTCCTCTTCATAGAGCTCCGACCTAATGCCCAGCTCTTTAAGATCTTCCCTTGCATTTTTATGATCTTTTCCTTTGGATTTCTGTTGTAACAATGTTCCACAAGTAGCTTCACACACATTCAACATCGGCCAATACTCTAGCTCCCATAGAATTGATTTCTTTTTCCACATTCCTTCTTATTCTTCACCACCTCATTTCTTTCTTTTGCCAAGGGTTTTTTCAGTCAGTTTGGGTAACTCCTTGATAGTTTTGATGTCCTTGACTTTCAAGTGGACCAGATCTCTAGTCACATGCAACGGTGCCTCTCGATTCTCCTTTTCCCCATTAAACTGACAATCCATTGCCCGGTATGGATGTTTCTTGCCGAGGAAACGACGGTGCCCCATAAATACATATTTCTTTGAATGTCTTAGCCATATTGCACAAGTATCTTGCAAGCAGTGTGGGCAAGCTGCACCTTTCCTTTTACTCTGGCCAGAGAGGTTGCGCTGAGCCGAGTTGTCGTTGATGGTGGTAAACAACATGCCATGCATTGTGAACTCCTCACGCTTTGTACTCATCCCAAACCTCCAGCACACCAGGCTTCCACAATATCTTCAAGTCATCAACTAGTGGCCAATACGGTCACCAGGTTGCTTTGGCCCGAAGACCAATATTGTCACCATCATATATTTCTGTTTCTTGCATAGCCAGGGTGGAAGGTTGTACAACGACAGCACGACAGGCCAGGTGCTATGTGTTGAGCTCTGGTTACCGAATGGGTTCACACCATCTGTGCTCATAGCAAACCGTATGCTCCTTGCGCCGTCAAACCATGGGAAGTGGGTATTAATGTTACCCCATTGCGCTGCATTTGCGGGGTGCCTAAACTTGTCATCTTTCTTATAATTAAGCTCCTTTCGTCCTTCGTCATGCCAATGCAAGAGTTTAGCCTCCTTTCGTGTTGCGAACCATCTTCTCAGCCGAGGAATGATGCAAAAATACCATGCCACCCTCACAGGAGCCCCTCTGTTAGCCTTCTTCTTCTTGCCTCTGATCTCGCCGGGCTCATTCTCGTCATCAGCATTATTATCATCTCCACCACACTTGGGGCACTTGTCAAAGTCTGCATAATTGCCACGGAACAATACACAACTGTTCTTCCATGCATGGATTTTTTCAACCTCTATTCCTAGAGGACAGATTATCTTCTTCACCTCATAGACAGACTGTGCTATTTGGTTTCCTTCAGGTAGCATGTCTCTAAGCACATCCAATAGATGCTTGAAACTTTTGTTGCTCCAACCATGATCTATCTTAAGCTGCAGAAGTTTTAGATCACCAGAAAGGCGAGAGTACTTCTGGCAATCAGGATAGAGAGGTTTCTTTAAATCTTCAATGAACTGCTTCAGCCTCGCTAATTCAGAAGGTGTGTACACTCGTTGAAACTCAATATCCCGCAACATTTGATCAACATTGTGCACACATTGCAACACCTCACCATCATCGAAGCCCCTAACTTCTTGATCAGTGATATCCTCAGGCCTCAACACATTTGGTGGGAATAATGGTTCATTTCCCTCAAAAAGTCCACTCGTCATTAAGGTCTTCTTCATGGTTAGCATGGTGTCGCACTTCACCTTCATTTAGGCAGCCTGCTTCGAGTTCATTAAGGCCTTCCTCACCATGTTTATTCCAACACGTGTAATGTTTTGTGAAACCACGTGTGACCAAATGATGAAAAATGATTTCCCATTGTGCGAATTTCTTTTGGTTGAGACAATCAATACAGGGGCAAAGCATTGCCTGAACACCACGGTTTCTCATATCCGCCTCTGCTTGATTTAGAAAACCATTGACCCCGCTTAAGAAATTATCCTAATCTTTTTGGGGCTATCTGTACATCCAAGCCTGCATCAGACGCCATCTGCATTTCATACACCAAATGAGCATAGTTCATCACACAAAAAGATAGCTGAAGAATTTCAATAAAACGGGCCAATTAATTTCCACCTTGACGAGCCGAGTGCAGCCGAGGAGGAGGATCGGAGGCGCGGAGGACGGTGCGGTCGACGTCTGCTTTGGCCCCTTTCGCCGTCGCGCAATCCTCAGAGCGCGCGCAGCTGGCGGCGGCGAATGGGACAGGCCAGCGGGGACATCTGAGCACAAAGATCGAGCGAGTGACCTTCTGAGGAGAGAGAGAGAGAGAGCGAGTGTTGTTGTTCGGAACAGGAGTGGCCTAGTGTCTGCGGAGAGAGAGCGAGTGGTGTCAAAAGGATAAGACACAAACAAACAGACGAAATAACAACATGCGTCTCCGATGTGAGAAAAAAGGCGACCCTGGGTGCCAATCAAAGGAGACGCATCCTACAAGCGTGCGTCTCCAGTACGAACTTATCGGTAACGCAATTTATAGCCTGTTACCAATACGACAGCGATCAATAACGGACTTAAGCAGCCCGTTACTGATAGGGTATTGATCGGTAACAAACTTTACAAGCCCGTGACCGATAGGTTTAACATTTGTAGCGGGCTCTTTTAACATCCGTTACAAGGAATTTATGTAACGGGCGTTTAAGAAGCCAGTTACTAGATGTCCACATTGGTAACGGACGTTGTGGAGGCGAACCCCGGGGTCGTCCTTGTCGGGCATACACCCCGGGTACTCATGCAAGGAAGGAAGAAGACGGACTCCTACTAGAATTCCCCTGTAATCCTATTAGGACTCGTTCCGTGTAATCCTACTAGGACTCCTGCCTTGTAACCGACTAGGAACCCGCCCCCTGGACTATATAAAGAGGGCCGAGTACCTAGCCGGGCACCTGATCTCAACCCAACACCAAGCACAGGGCGCCATACTTGATCCCCCAAACAGGACGTAGGGCTCACCACCTTGGCGGCCCGAACCTGTATAAATCTTGTGTCCCGTATCCTTGCGCATACCTTCGAGTTCTCAGTCTCCCGATCACGATCCTCACCGCACAATCTACTACCTCGGGTACCCCCTTGGTAGGTTTGCCGGTCTAAAACACCGACAGCTGGCGCGCCGGGTAGGGGTGATCATCACCACCGTGCGAATTCGAAGGACCCTCGTCAACAAGATCAATCTACTCATCGACTCGCCGAGATCCATTAAAGCAAGTTGCCTTGCTCCTGTCAAAGCGGAATCAATTTTCCTATGCCGCGTGTCCTTTTGCTTCGGCACGTCGCGTGGCTCGTCGTCGACTACTTCGACTACGCCGCGCGTCCAGGTGCCATGGCACGTCGCGCGGCTCATCATGCGGCTCGTCGCGCCGCTCGTCGTCGACTACTCTGCCTCACGCAGGCTCGTCGTGGACTACTTCGCCTATGCCGCGCGTCCGGGTGCCTCGGCACGTCGCACGGCTCGTCGCGCGGCTCGTCGTCGACTACTCCGCCTCGCGCGCGGAGCTTGTCGTCGACTATTCCGCCCCTCCGCGCGGGCTCGTCGTCGACTACTCCGCCTCGCGCAGGCTCGTCGTCGACTACTCCACCTCGTGCGGGCTCGTCGTCGACAACTCCGCCTCGCGCAAGCTTGTCGTCGACTACTCCGCCGCACGTCCGGGTGCCTCGGCACGTCGCGCGGCTCGTCATGCGGCTCGTCGCGCCGCTCGTCGTCGACTACACCTCGCGCAGGCTCGTCGTGGACTACTCCGCCTCGCGCAGGCTCATCGTCGACTACTTCGCCTCCACCGCGCGTCCGGGTGCCTCGGCACGTCGTGCGGCTCGTCACGCGGCTCGTCGAGTAGGCTCGTCATCGACAACTCCGCCTCGCGCAGGCTCGTCGTCGACTACTTCGCCTCCGCCGTGCGTCCGGGTGCCTCGACACGTCGCGCGGCTCGTCATGCGGCTCGTCGCGCCGCTCGTCGTCGACTACTCTGCCTCGCGCAGGCTCGTCGTCGACTACTTCGCCTACGCCGCGCGTCCCGGTGCCTCGGCACGTCGCGCGGCTCGTCGTCGACAACTCCGCCTCGCGTAGGCTCGTCGTCGACTACTTTTCATACACCACGCTTCAGGTTTCTTCGGCACGTCGCGCGGCTCGTCGCGTGGCTCGTCGTCGACTACTTCGACAATGCCGCGCGTCCGGGTGCCTCGGCACGTCGCGCGGCTCGTCACGCGGATTGTCGGGTGGGTCGTCGTCGACTACTCCGCCTCGCGCAGGCTCGTCGTCGACTACTTCGCCTCCGCCGCGCGTCTGGGTGCCTCGGCACGTCGCGCGGCTTGTCACGCGGCTCGTCGCATCGCTCGTCGTCGACTACTCCGCCTCGCGCAGGCTCGTCGTTGACTACTTCGCCTCCGCTGTGTCAATGGGCTTAAGATTGCATCATCTTGTAATCGCACCCATCAATCCAGAGCTACACAGCATACAGGACGTAGGGTATTACGCACCTTGCGGCCCGAACCTGTCTAAATTGTGTGCCACGTGTCTCTTCCTTCGAGTTACCGATCTCGGCGAGGCCACATTCATCTACTTCGGGTACTCCCCTTAGTAGGTTGCCGGTCTAAAACACCGACAGCTGGCGCGCCAGGTAGGGGCTCTCGCCCGAGATCACATGGCGAACTCGACGGCTCCCGTCTACATCAAGCCAACCGTCGCCTTCAACCGCGGCGACACCTTCGTCTTCGGCGCCTGGGTCTGCACTGCTGACGGCGCTGGATCTTTCCAACGCCGCCTCACCATGCCGCCCAACCCGGAGACCGGCCTCGTGACGCTTCCCGAAGTAGTCACGGGCGAACTCGCCGGCAAGTTCGGCGAAATTTCGCTTTTTGACCAACACGCCGACTTCGAGCTTGGATCCGCCTCCAACTCGAACTCGACGTCCCCGTGGGCTATCGTATGCGAGCCGGCTACTCAGCCATCGCATGTGGATTCCCCACCCCGCGAGTGCTTCATGCGTGGCGCTCGCGGCATCGCCGAGGGCCCGCACGGAGGCTCCCCCTACTCGCCGGGCCGGCAAGGAGCCTGTACCCGAGTACAACTCGGACTCCGACACCGCCCCTGGCCACGCCTCGGACTCCAACCCCCTCTTCGGCTTCTACTCGGACTCCACGTACGAGTTCGACTTCGGGTTGGACCCTGAGGATCCCGAGTCCGAGGACAACTCTACTGAGCAACCCTTATCAGGACCGGTTTCTGGGCTGGTTATAACGTCCACACCCGTCGGGAGATTCGTCTCACCGGTCGACCGCAAGCCTGCCGACCCGATGAGACGGGGACTCACGCTACGTTGCCTACCTCGACTCGCTTCCCTTCCGGAGGGAACACCACTTGCCCGAGCCGAGGAGTACACCCCAACGAGAGGTGGCAAGTTCGACTCCGGTCTTGGCAACCCCCGACCGCCAAGTCTTCATGGCTCGCCGGCGACACGCCGGGACCCTCGTAAATAGCGCACGACCGATACCTCGAAGACATCTCCGCGGATGAGCCGGTCTCCGCCGAGGCACTCGCGGATGAGACCGACGCCAACGGGGACGCTCGACGCGAGCGTAACAAAGCGCAGCCGAACGACGCCGGCGTCTTCGAGACTCCCTCTCCATCCGCAACCTCGCGGAAGCACTCGACCAAGTCGAGAGTCGGGTACACACTACCCCAGAGCAATGCCTCATGTCTATCACTACGATAGCACGTCAGGCCCAGGGGATGCGCGCGGGACAAGTCATCGCCAAGCTCGCGGAAGACGCTTACTTCATGCGAGTCGACAACAGGGTCGCTCAGCCGTCCCCCGCCAGGAACCGTGACAATGAAGCCACAAGTCGCAGCGCGGATCTCGACCGTAACCGTACTCGAACCGAGCTGCCGGCCTAGCCCAACCGTACTCGAGCAACAGCCGGCGGACCCTCTTAAGCTGGGCAACAAAGGCCTTGCGGCTCGCCGGCGGCGATCGCGAGATCATCCCCACCGCGACCACGGCGGCGGAGGCGCTGGACGGCGGAAGCTCCAACCATGGGGCCAACAGGAGGGCCGATGGCAGAGGCGATCGCGGCGACCGAGGCCACGCGAACAGCCACGCCTCCGGAGCCTCACAGGGCGGCTTCGACGCCCGCAAGAAGATTGAAGAACTCCGGCGGAAGAAGTCCGCCACCGTAGGCGACAACGACGGCTTCCCCGCCTTCTCTCCTCGGCTTCGCAACTTCCCCTGGACAAGTTCAAACCTCTGGGAATCACCAAGTACGACGCGAAGCAAGACCCCATCCAGTGGCTCAGGTGCTACGCCCTCTCCATCGAGAACGCTGGCGGCAACAACGACACCAAGTGCCTGTACTTCCCCTTCTGCCTGGACCAAGCCCCGCTCACATGGCTCGAGTCACTGGAAAAGCACTCGATCGACAAGTGGGACCACCGAAGGACCAATTCACCGAAGAACTTTGCATGCGCTATGGGCCGCTCGGGTACTCGCATGGACCTGGCTATGGTGAAGCAGGAACAAGGTGAGACCCTTCGCAAGTACATGCGGCGCTTCTTCGACAAGCGCGCCACCGTAGTCGATGTCACCGACAAGGAGGTCATCGACCTCTTCCAAGACGGTCTCTACCATCGTCACACCTTCGAGGACTTCGGTCGACGCCGCCCCAGGTCCATCACCCATCTCAAGGATGTGATCACGTCCTGGGCCGATGAAGAAGACAAAGCCAACGCCAAGTACGATGCCATCCGTGGCAAGAGCAAACAGAACACGGGCGGTGGCAGCAGCAACAACGGGAACCAAGGTGGTCGCAACAACAACTACTACTCGGGTCCCAACCGCAAGCGCAAGTCAGACAAATGAGTGGATGTAAGCCGTGAGATTCCTGGCGCGCTTATAGGTAATGGGCGCCAAACAACAACCGTTACAGATGTGGGTGGATGTAACGGGCATTAAGGGCCCATTACAAATGTTGCGTGACCTATTTGAGGTCTTCACGTAGTGTAAGGGAGTTCGAACCAATGGATTGGGTTCCAATCGATTATAGAGAAGTATTCGACAAGAGAAGACAGTTCCCTAACCAAAAGAGGATGGCAAGAGCGTTGGAAACGGATTTCCCACCGGAATAGAAAGCGGAAGATTCATACAACCTTGAAACCACCGGTGAGATCTTTCAAAAGCTCTTTGGTGATGAGGAAGTGGATTTGGAACACATTGCCAAGGTGAAAAGAATCATGGGGATCAAGCCCGAAGCATCACCATACGCTCGCCTCGCCGAAGTTTACATGATAGGATCCGAAGAAGAGGAGAAGACAACACCACACTTGAGTTGCGAGATCAATGGAGTTCAATGCAAAGCTTTGTGCAACATCGGAGCCCAAGTAAGTGTCCTATCTTCTAAAATTTATGATAAAGTTCAAGACCACAACCTAGACTTAGCTCTAACATCAACGAAATTAATCATGGGAGATGGTAGAACTATTAGACCTCTAGGTATTGCTTGCAACATGAATGTAATAGTATCTAGAAAATGTATACCAACCGATTTCTTTGTTATTGATGCTTACCATAGTAATCATGATCACATAATCCTAGGTAGGCCCTTACTTAAGTTGGTTGATGCCGTGTTGGATGCCGGAAAAGGCAAAGTAATAATGAACCTTAATGGAAAGAAGTACACATATAACTTTCTTCGCGTTTCTAAACACCCTTCATCTTTTCCTCCCGAAGACGAAGAAGTAGAGGAGGTAGATAGTCTTTGTTTTGTTGAAACCCTTAGAGACCTGCTGCAAAGGGTGATGATCAACAAGATGAAGAACTAGAAGAAACAACAAAAGGATTAGAACCACAAGATGGAAGCGTGGATGAAGAAAAGTTTGAGGACATAGGAGAAATTAAGCCCGAGGAGCCACAAGTGCTCGAGGTGGATCTTAAACTTTTGCCCAAGGGATTAAAGTACGAATTTTTGGGCCCAGACAAGACTTGTCCAGTCTTCGTGACCGACGAGTTGAGTCCCAAAGAAAATGAGAAGTTGCTGAATTTATTGAAAAAGCATAGAAAGGTGATTGGATATTCGATCAATGATCTCAAAGGACTTAGCCCAGCCTTTTGCACTCATCGTATACCTATGGGAGACCAGTGTAAGCCCTTAGTAGACAACCAAAGGAGGCTAACTCATGCCATGTGAGAGGTATTAAAGAAAGAGGTCATCAAGTTACTTGATGCTGGAATCATCTACCCGGTCCCGCATAGCGAATGGGTGAGCCCGGTACATTGTGTACCGAAGAACGGAGGTTTAAACGTGGTGAAGAATGAGAAGAATGAATTGATACCGCAAAGAACCGTGACCGGATGGCGGATGTGTATCGATTATCGAAAGCTAAACAGAGCAACGAAGAAAGATCACTTTCCCCACCGTTCATCGACGAGATGCTCGAGAGATTAGAAAACCACACTTATTTTTGCTTTCTCGATGGGTACTAGGGTTCATGCAAATTCCCATTCACCCAGATGATCAACACAAAACAACGTTCACATGCCCTTATTGAACGTTTGCATATAGAAGGATGCCCTTCGGTCTATGCAACGCTCCGGCCTCTTTTCAACGTTGCATGATGGCCGTATTCTCGGAATTCATCGAAGAAATTGTCGAGGTATTCATGGATGATTTTTCAGTTTATGGGAAGATATTGAGGACCATGTGTGGTTCGAGTGACCGGTGGATGGTCGCTTCCTTGTGTGATGAGTGATTGACAACGTTGTGTGGACTGATTCTTGGCTAAGTATTGCAGGTGCAGGTTGCGGCTTGACTGGTGTTGGTGCAGGTGAAGAACAAGCGCGAAAGGTCGTCGCCGGTGAGGCCTCCAGGTGTGGAGAAGACAAGTAGGATTCGTTCGAGGGACCCGGTGGCCAGCGGGGTCAAGTGCGGGCCGCATGGTGGCATGAACAAGAAGATCAAGTCATGGACGGTTTCTTGGTTGAGCCTCAAAACCAAGGTCCACATGGGACTACGTGGGAGCCAAGTCATGAGTGGAGATTGGCGGAGGCTACACCGAGTTCGCGGGGTTTTCGGTGGTTCACCGTAAAACCACCGGGTTCCTTGGTTGATCCACAAAGCCAAGACCGGAGAACCGAAGACGGAGCCGCAGCGCGCGCGGCACCGGTCCGACCGGTGGGTCGGACCGGTTTGACCGGTGGGGACCGGTCGGACCAGGTGAGGAGCACCGGTCGACCGGTGTGCGATGATGCGGTCCGGAATCTTCGAAGCGGAGGACACGCATCGGGATCGCATGGCTTGCGTCGAGGCTACGCAGGGTGCGGTCGCCGGGCATCCGTCCGATGGTGAAGACATCAAGAATTCCAAATCCGCCCTTGAGGGGCTTGTATCCCTAGTTAGTAGAGAAGGGCGTTTTAGACATTCGGTTGCCTCCATATAACCCAAGAGGTGAGAGGATGGCAGCCAACTCTTGGGACCCTAGCTCATTTGTTTTCCTATTTTCCTTCCTATTTTCCTTAGGTTTTCCATAGGACTAGCAAGAGAGCTTCATGGAGAGATCTTGTTGAGAGGGATGGATGATCGGGTGGCTTGCTAGACCTTGTATGAACCTTTGTTTCATGTATAGATGATTCGGCGTGGTTCCTCAAGGTTTGGATGTGTTTTCCCCGGTTGTTCTTGGTGGTGATTTTCGGAGCCCTCTCTTGGTGATTTTTTTTGGATTATTTTCGGGACCTTTCTCTTGGGGATTTGATGGGGGAAATTTGTGGGAACCCTTCGTGGTTCTTTGGGCTGTGATTCCCCTCCCAAATCCGTGAGTAAAGGTGCTCGATTTTGGGGTTTCTTGAGTTCTTTGGTTGGAAGTGCTCTTGGCGGGATTTCCTTGATTCCTCCTTTTTGGACGAGTTTTGGTGGGATTAAACTTGGCTATGGACTCCTCATGAGGTGTTCCTAATATCCCTAAAGTCTTGTTCAAGTCCGTGGAGCGATTCGGGAGATCGAGGTTTGGATTTGGGGGAGTTGACCGCGGGTGTTGTTCATCCCGAGCCGCCCGAGGCTACACCGGTCGACCGGTGCTCTTGACCGGTCGACCGGTGCAACCCTCGGTGGGATTTTGCTCGGGTGAATGTCTTGCTGTGTTCGTTGTTGTCCCGTGTTGCCGCTTGTTTCGAGTTTGGGTCGGTTTGGTGGTCGGTTGACCCGTTTGGTGCCTTGGGGGCTTTCGAGGCCGCGATCGGTCTCGATCGGTGTGTCTCACCGGCCTCGACCGGTGTAGAGCCACTTAGTGAAAGTTGCTCGGTTCCACCGGCCAGGGGACCGGTCCGACGGTGGTGCTCACCGGTCCGACCGGTGTGGGTCTCGTAGACTCGAGGTTTGGTTTTCCGCCGCGTTCTCGGTTCGGAAGGTTGTGTGTTGGTTTCTAGGTCCAGTGGCACTCCAGTGGCTACGTGGGCTTGACCAACTTGGCTAGTGAGTCGGAGACGTGTGTTGGAAGCCTTGTTCATCTTGTTGGAGTTTCAATCTCCTTCGAGAAGAATTTTTATTGGCTCCCATTCACTCCCCCCCTCTCTGGTTCGCCGTATCGGTCCTTCAGACATTCGTGGATTGCTTGGCAAACTTGGATAAGGTCCTTACGAGGTGTGCGGAGGTAGATTTAGTGCTAAATTGGGAAAAGTGCCACTTCATGGTAAAGCAAGGCATAGTGCTTGGACATGTTATATTCAATAGAGGAATCGAAGTGGACAAAGCGAAAGTGGAGGCAGTTGAGCAACTGCCACCTCCAACGGATGTTAAGTCCTTGAGGAGCTTTCTAGGCCATGCTGGATTCTATAGAAGATTTATTAAGTACTTCTCAAAGATCACTAAGCCTTTAACGCACCTCCTTCAAAAGGATGTGGCTTTTGACTTTGATGAGAAGTTGTTGACGGTGAAATTCCGTCAACCTAGCCATGAGTTTACCTTCAGTGTTGGCATGAGTTTTATACCTTATCCATTGGTACTAACCCCCTTGGTATAACAAGTTCATTCATGCATGGCAGTTTTGGAGTTTAGTGTTTATGCAGGGTTTTAGTGTTGAAAGCAAGACTTCCAGGATAAGTTCATCAAGCACCTTGTGACAAGACCTTGAAGCTCGATACAAGTCATGCAATGAAGCAAACTTGACTCCAAGAAACCCAGGGACCAAACCCGAGAAGATGACAAACTCCGTGGACCTAGCCACAAAAGTGCCGCATCTTGCGGGACAAGGAGCTTCGTCTAACTCGGAGAGAAACTAACGACAAGGGCCCACATGCAGAAGGGGGAAGGATCTAGAAGACTCGGGAACCAACGCCGGGCGAAGGAGGCAGCTGACTAGGCCGAAATGGGCCCAGGCCGGTCGGCCCAGGCCAGCCGGCCCAACCCATTCCGGGGCCCAGTCATCCCCCCTTTGACCTAGCCGCCATTCGGACTATTTATAGCCTCGAGGCCAAGAGCCATGCATCAATCCATTCGTCATTAGCCGCCGAGGAGTAGAGAAGAGAGGGACACCATCTCAGAGAGGGGAGGGTCGAGCTAGTTGACTAGGGTCTCCCTAGCCGACGTGGGAACCTTGCAAGGAAGACCACGTAGGAGTTCCCAAAGCTAGAAGCAAGATCGAGGTAGGATCCCGGTGGTGATCTTGATTCATGTATCATGTACCAAGTTGATTTATCAACTTGAATCCGATTTTTAGCGATCATGTGTTTCTCCGACGTCTTTGATTTCGATTGGCTTTTCTTATCTTAGATCTATTCTTGAGATAGATCAGATATGGTGTTCTTGTAGCCGTGGTGGCTAGAGGTGCATGCCTGACTTTCCGAAAGATTTCAACTTGTCCTTGGACTCGCCCTAGACTAACCCACACGAATAGGGGTGCGTTGTGACAGAATGGTGGCTCCAAAAGGCGGGCGTTTTCGGAGTCGGACGGGAAACCGTGGTTTAAAGTGGCTTCTAATGAGATTGAACTTGCTATTTCTTCTTTTGCTCGGAACTTCAACAAAAGGCTTGATCCGATCTCTCTAGATCGGTTTATCTATCCCCCTCTATCTCTTGCTACATCCGGTCTTTAGTAGATTAGATTCGTTTTGATGTTCTTTGAGATTAGATGCATATGTTTCACCTCTTGAAGATTTAAGTTTCTCCGCTTTACAAGATCAACTCTTTCATCACACATTTGTTCCACGGATTTGATACCTTGGGTTCACCACTCGAGGGAAAAAGGGTCCCTTGACTACGACGGGAGACTTGTCCGCTTGCAAGTATACTTGAAGTTTAATACGAACATATACCGTCAACAAGCCCCTTTTTCTGGCGCTGTTGCCGAGGAACAAGTGATCAAGATTCGATCTTTTATTGCTTTATGTGTAATTTTCAATTTTCTTTTAGTTTTTCTTTTTGCATCTACTAACTTTTGATCATCCACAAAATCAATCTAATCTAGTTTGTCTAACCCTAGTTTTCTTAGATTTGTTTTTACCTTTTGTTTTTGTATATTTTATTTATCGCTAACCCTAGCAGGAGATGGACGGCTACCTCTCCAACAAACCCGATACTTTTTGTGGATGATCTAGAAAAAATTTACAGCCTAAGGAGACGCGAAGCACAACAAGCTAAGAAGCTGGATTTTGTAGATTCGAAGTCAGAAGACAAAGGATCGTTGGAATCTCTGAAGAATTCACCACCTCAAAGTCCTCGGGAGAATCGACTTCCACCAATGGTAGATCAATCGCAAGAACGCAAGATCGGGGAGCTATGCACCCCAGACATCGTCGACCTACCAATCCTGAACCTCGTGGAGATCGGAAGGCTGTTCGAGATCAAGACCTCAACAATCCACATGGTGCAACATTCACCCTTCACCGGTAAAAAGGATCCGAATCTTCACCTCCAAGCGTTCATTCAACTATGTCAAACCTTCAACATGGACGGGGTGACTCAAGATCAAATGAGGGCAAGGCTCTTCCCGTTCTCGCTACTTGGGAAGGCTTTGCAATGGTTCCACTCTCAACCGGTGGAGACGGTGCAAAATTTGAATGCGTTGATGAGGGCCTTCATGAAGGAATACTACTCACTAGGTAAAACTCAAAGCTTGCGTAATAAGATTGCCACTTTTGTTCAATATCCTACAGAGACTATCTCGGAGGCATTCGAGCACTTGAATGAGCACACTCGGGCGGTTCCACATCACAAGTTTCTGAAGGAGGACCTCGTGCAAAAGTTTTACCAAGGACTCACCATGGCAACAAGGACGATCATCGATGCATCGGCGGGAGGATCCATCATCGAGCTTACACCGACCGAAGCTTTCACTCTATTCAAGAAGGTCATGGACAATGACACGTGGGCGTCATCCGAACGCTTACTTCCGGTTCAACCCACGAGGAACGTCAAAGGAGTCTTGCAACTGGAGAAGGAAAACATACTTGAAGACAGGATCGATTCACTCATGCGAAGGTTGGAGAAGATGGAGATAAAAAAGAAAGAGGCTCAAGACTTAAAGGCTATCGAAGCAAGATCCACATGTGAAGAGTGCAGAGAATATGTCCATGTCCACAAGGATTGTCCGGAGGAAGCCAAGGTGCTCGACTACATGAGGAAGGGAGATTTGCCGAATGTCGTATGGACCTCCCTAGGCCCACTACCTCGGTGGGTACCAGGACCGACTACTCAGTGGGCCCCTGGGACTACTCGGCTTGTGCCACACGACACCTGATGGCGTGGGGTGCAAGGACTGCGGTGGAGAAGTACTAAGATATGAAGTTATACATATCCTGTACTATGTAGAGAATTCCTAGACGTACCCGACTAGTACTCTCTCCTCAAACCGACTTGTAACCCTACCTCCCGGGCTATATAAGGCGAGGTAGGGACCCCTCTCTCTCGGATATACGCATCATCTTGTAAACACACCCAATCAATCCAGAGCTACGCAGCATACAAGACGTAGGGTATTACGCACCTCGCGGCCCGAACCTGTCTAAATTGTGTGCCACGTGTCACTTCCTTCGAGTTACCGATCTCGGTGAGGCCACATTCATCTACCTCGGGTACTCCCCTTGGTAGGTTGTCGGTCTAAAACACAAACAGCTGGCACGCCATGTAGGGGATCTCGCCGAAGATCTCATGGCGAACTCGACGGCTTCAATCTTTATCAAGCCAACTGTCGCTTTCAACCGCGGCGACACCTTCGTCTTCGGGTCTTGGGTTTGCACCGCTGACGGTGCTGGATTTTTCCTACGCTGCCTCACCATGACTCCCAACCCGAGCACTGGTCTCGTGATGCTTCTGTCGGTGTTTTAGACCGGCAACTTATTAAGGGGAGTACCCGAAGTATATGAATGTGGCCTCGCCGAGATCGGTAACTCGAAGGAAGAGACACGTGGCACACAATTTAGACAGGTTCAGGCCGCGAGGTGCGTAATACCCTACGTCCTGTATGCTGCGTAGCTCTGGATTGATTGGGTGCGATTACAAGATGATGCAATCTTAAGCCGTGAGATGAGATGATCGAGAGAGGGGTCCCTGCCTCGCCTTATATAGTCCGGGAGGCAAGGTTACAAGACGGTTCAGGGAGAGAGTACTAGTCGAGTACGTCTAGGAGTCCTCTATACAGTGCGGGACATGTACAGCTTCCTAACCGAGTACTCCTCCTCTGTAGTCCTTGTGCTTCACGCCATCATTTGCCGTGCAGCGCAAGTCGATTAGTCCCAGGGGCCCACCGAGCAGTCGGTCCTGGTACCCACCGAGGTAGTGGGCCCAGGGAGGTCCATACGACAAGCCCCCGAGTACTTTGTAGTCGAGAAGGATAGCTTCGAGTAGTCTTGACGGCCTTAACGAGTAGTCCTCAAGCGTCTCCGAGTGCTACAAGTGAAAAGTCCTCAAGAGTAGTCGAAGTATCCCGAGGCTGGAATGTACTCCAGCTGATGTTTGAGCAATCCTGAAGTCTTCTCGAGTAGTTCCAAGCGTCCTCGAGTGCTGCCCTTGAAGGTCTTCAACAATGCCCGTGTTGTCTCGAAGCTGAAACTGATATGGAAGTGCGATTGCAAAATCGCACTCCATATGTAGTAGCCCCTGAGCCTTAGGTTGAGTCGTAGACTCTGGCTGAGGGTCCATCTGATGATTTGGCAAGAATATCCCGAAAAATCCGGAGAAAAAACCGAAGGACACGTGGCACGGAGCCCCCGAGCCTTGAGTCGAGTACTTCCTCTCGAATTGAAGGGTCATCTTGTAGAATGTGTCCTGAGTTGCTCTTAAATCTTGTCGCTCCCCAGGAAGTTGAATAGAAGTAGCCGAGCCCCCGAGATGAGGCGCGTCGACTAGTAGAAGTCGAAGGGTCACGCGCCGGCGCTGAGTCAGCCGAGCGCAGACTTATCCATCCGGCCGTTGGAGGGGCCGCTGTTGACTTATAAATAGAAGCCAAAACTCTTAGGGTTTTTCACCTTACGCATTCGCAGCCATTCCTAGCGGATCTAGCCAGGAAACACCGCTAGTGCGCGCTGCCGCCGTTGAGAAGGTTGGAGATCCAAGCGTGCCGCCGTAGGAAGCCACCACCGTAGCCCCCGAGAGAATATGAGTGAAGACACCTTGCACTTGGAGAATGAAGCCCTCGCCATCGAAGGCCCTGAAGACCGCCGGCGGGAAGAAAAGGGCTCGTGAGGAGGCCGCCGGATCTGCTGCGGGGACATCGCTGCCGGTGTCTCCGCCGCGGCCAGATCCAAATCGAGAGTGGAAGAAGTCCAATGCCAAGACCGAAGATTTGCTGCTGCTGCTCAATAGCGGATTCTTGCGGGAGAAGGAGGTGGACATGTGGAGAGCTGCCGCAGGGGATCCATACCCCATGGAGAAGAACCTGGATGAGATTCCGATGTTCACCTGGTTCGCGGAACGCGGACTGTCCCTCCCCGCCAGCGACTTCTTCAAAGGGCTGCTGGGGTACTACGACATCGAGTACCTCAACCCCAACCCCAACGGTATCTTCCACACCTCTGTCTTTGTACATTTCTGCGAAGCCTTCTTGGGGATCAAGCCCCATTGGATCTTGTTCCGGAAGTTTTTCCGGGTTAAGCCCCAGCACAGCGCCAACAACCCCCGAGTAGTGGGGGGAGCCGGGATTCAGATGAGGGAGGACGCTGCGGAGTAGTACCTGTCCTACAAGCTCATCGATTCCAACCAGGATTGGAAAGCGAAGTGGTTCTACGTCACCAACCACCACCCGGAGCTGCCGAAGCCAAGCGAGAAGCAGCCCAAGTACCGACCGTGGTGGAACTCGGAGCCTACGATGCAGGAGGGTATCCAGCTACCAGAGCTGCTGGCGAAGATCAAGGCGCTGAGAGAAGCCGGGCTGAGGGCCGAACATGTGGCCTTCAGCTTCATCAAGCGTAAGGTGCAGCCGCTGATGGCCCGCGACACCCTAGGGTACGAGTACACCGGTGACGACGACACATCGCGAATGCCCGGTGATGAAGTGGACGACGAAGACATCGTCGACAGGCTAGGCAGGATTTTCAAAGACATGCCGGCGTACACGCCGTGCCCTGTGCCCGAGTACTCCGCCGCGTGCCCACCAAAAGAGGTCGGTAGCCACATCCAGTTGCGAGTACTCATTACGTAAGAGTAGTCGTACTGATGTGTTGTGCTTCTTGCAGGATGACTTGGCGAAGTTCGTCTCCGAGCCGGCGTCGCCTCCTCAGCTTGTCGAGGTCCCAGAGGAAGGGAAGGCCAAGGCCAAGGAGCGGCGCGAAGTTGGTGAAGGAGACGACACAGTTGTCGTTGAAGACACGTCCGAGGAGGACGACAATGAAGAAACGCTGCAGGAGCGCTTCCAGCTGCGGTCAAGGTTTAGCCGCCCGGGATTGCCTCATATTCCTCTCGTTCAGGATCCGCCGGCTAGCCTGAAGGCTAGTCTGCCCGCGCCACCAAGGAAGCCGCGCAATGTGGCCCGCAAGCGCGTGGCCAAGAAGTTGAAGGTCTCGGAGACCACGTCCCAGGAGGTAAGCCGTCTTGAATAGGGTAGTCGATTACTTATGTCTCGACGTTGTGTATTGACGACGAGATTCCCTTGCTTGCAGGAGATGCCGCCTTCCGACCCCGTTGAGCAGGGTGACGAAGGCGATTGGGACACAGTGGGGGAGCCAGTTGGGGGTAGTCGTAGCCCAGCCCCCACCGTAGAAGAGCTCTTGGCGCAGTTGGAGCGCCAGCCCCCTGTTGCTCAGGGGAGCACAGAACTGGCCGCTGCTGCCGCTGAAGAGGCAGTGGCTACTGAGGCGCAGGAGGAGGCGCCTGCCGAGGTAGGACTGGTCGACATTGCCAGTATCCTCGGTGCCCCAACCGTGATGGTGGTCCGATCAAGCTTGTAAGTGTTGATCCTTCCCGAGTAGTGTATTGGACGTGGTAGTCGTACTAGGTTGACAACCAGCTTGTACACTCTGCAGGAAATCGACGGACTTGTCCTGGGAAGGTGATGAACCCGCCATAGCGGTGGCAGAAGAGGAAGTCGCGCCGCCCGCTGAAGAGTCCGCTCCCGCCCCTCAGGCAGAGCCCGAGGCGCCGGCCGCTGAGGCTATGTTGCCTGAGGCCAGCGTCGTTGAAGGTGAGTACTCTGCTCAGGTGCGAGTAACCCCGAAGAGTAGTCGTAGCCGCTAGGTATGACTGATCCAGTTGTCATTTTGGTGACAGGTGTTGAAGCCGAGGGAAGCGATATCCCGTCGGCGGTGCCCGTCGAAGACGTGATGCCGGAGACTCAGGGAGCTGTCGGAGGAGCCCCCGAGCCGATGGGGGTGGCCGTCGGAGAAGCCGCCGCGACGACTGGAGGGGAGGGCGATGACGCGCTGCCAGAACCCGCTCTGGAGGTAGTCGTGCGCTCGCCGGAGATCCAGGACGCGGAGCCAATCCGCTCAGCACCAATGACCGTAGCCGCGACGAGTAGTCGTGGTGGGACAGAGTTGGTGGCAGATGATCTAGTCGACCCAGCGACGGTGGCTCATCACCTAGAGGCGGTGCGCCAGGCCAAGCAATGGATGAAGGTGAGTAGTCGACACCTTTGAGTAGTCAATCCTTTAGTGTTGAGTACCCAATTGATATGTGTTATCTATTGCAGGACGTCGCGGAGAGGTCCCGGCAGAAGTCTGAGATGCTTCATGGGTACGGCGACGCGGTGCTCCGGGCCGAAACCTTAGGGGAGCAACTCGTGAAGTCCCGGAAGCACGCCGCCGCCATGCAGTCGAAGCTGGACACCGCCTTCACCCAGTATCACAATGACATCTAAGAGATGCGGGCGAAGAGCGACGATCTAGTGCGGAAGAACAAGACTCTCCGCAACAAGAATAAAGGTACGTGACCGCCTTGTCGGGTACTTGTTGATGGTAGCTTGAGGTAGTCTGACCCACTTTGCCTTTGTTGATTGCAGAGCTTGAGACCCTTGTCGATCAGCTGAGAGCTTCAGAGACCGACATGAAGAACCTCTTCTACCGGGAGCAGGAGGCCCGCCAGGTACTAGAGTACGATTATAAGGAGCTTGCTTACGAGTGCGAGAAGCACATGGAGCTCTGTATTGCGTCAGATCGTGACCTCGTCAACTGCTACAAATCCTTGCAGAAGCTGAACGAGGACTGCGAGAAGTTGCGGGCTCAGCTCAAGGAACTCGAGGAAGCCACGCTCCCCATCGCGAGGCCGCCGGTGCCCCCACCCCGGCGGTCCGAAGATAGCTCCACTGGTGGACCGGCTGAAGGAAGCCCCCAGCCGCCTGGCGACCTACGTCAAGCACTTGGCGAAGTCGATCCCCAACCAGGTTCTGGCCTTCATGAAGTCGTACTTCCCGAAGGCTCCGGTTGACGTGGTCGCTGGCGGGCTAGCCGCCAACTGCACAGACGAGCAGTACGCGGAGCTACTGGAACAGATTGCGCCCATTGTCGAACAAGTCGCCGAGAAACTTAATCTCCAGTAGTCCTGTAAAGTTAGCTCGTAGCAGTAGTTGTACACAAACAATTGTAATGAACTTGTTTAAGTATGAATGAAGAGAACTTCCGTGAATGAGTACTCGTTATCGCGATCTGTGAGTGCAGAGTCCCATCGTGGAGTCGTCGCGAGTAGTCGTACTCGCCGGTAGCCCCGTTGAGGGAAGTAGACAATAAAATAGTTGATGGATAATCAAACTTTATTACTGAAGAAGTACACCTGGATGGCCAGGGCCGTTGTTACAGAGTAGTCGCCGGGACCGGAGGCCGCCTACGGCTAAGTAGTGCTAGGGCGTATAGCCGCTTACAGCAGTAGATCCGTTAGTAGCCATGTAGGCTGGATCTAGGAGTACATGGTCTCTCAGTAGACCGCTGCTGGAGTCCTTGGTCGCTCGTCGTAGCCCAGGATCCGTTAGTAGCCGCATGGGCAGGATCCTGGAGAGGAGTAGTCTGGAGACTAGTGCCTGCACCAGGAGGCCGCTCACAGCGAAGGGGTCTTGATGTAATCGTATAGACTTGAGCCCCCAGGGTAGTCGTGTAGACTAGGCGTAGAATCGACAGAGTTGGTCGATGTTCCATGAGTTGTTGACGTCTTCGCCTTCAAGCATCTGGAGGCGGTAGGAGCCCAGTCCGGTCACCTTTGCAACTGTGAAGGGACCATCCCAGAGCGAGCTGAGCTTGTGTAGTCCTTCCGTGTTCTGAATGCGACGGAGGACAAGATCACCAACGTTGAAGGAGTGTTCCTTGACGTTGCGATCATGATAGCATCATATACCCTCTAGGTACCTTGCTGATTGGACGAGGGCGGCACAGCGAGATTCTTCGAGTTCGTCGATGTCAACTCGTCTGCTGTCTTCGGAGACGCCTTCGTCGTATTGCTCCACTGCTGGTGAATCCCACATGATATCAGCAGGGAGGATTGCTTCGGAGCCGTAGACCAGGAAGTATGGAGATTGTCCCGCTGGCTTGGAGGGTTGAGTACGTAGCCCCCAGAGTGCATTGGGTAGTTCCTTGATCCACTTGCCTCCTTTGGAGTTGGCGGCATCGTGTAGCCGCTTTTTGAGAGCGTCGAGTACCATCCCATTGGCGCGCTCGACTTGTCCATTGGCCCGAGGATGGGCAACTGAGACATGTCGGACGTCGATCCCACTGTTCTCGCAGTACTCCCAGAACTGGTGGTTGTTGAAGTTGGAGCCCAGGTCTGTGATGATGCGATGGGGTAATCCGTAGCGATGTACGAGTTCATCCAGGAAGTCGAGTACTCTGTCAGCCTTGGGGCATGTAACCGGCTTGACCTCGATCCACTTGGTGAACTTGTCGATGGCCACCGCTACTGTTGAATCCACCGGCGCGGCTTGGTAGTGGCCCAATCATGTCGAGCCCCCGGCAAGCGAAAGGCCGGGTTGGCGGTATGGTGACTAGCTTGTAGGTTGGGACGTGTTGCCGCTTGGCGAAGTATTGGCACCCTTGGCACCTTCGATGAGTTCTTCGGCGTCGCCCGTAGCCGTGGGCCAATAGAAAGCTCGTCGAAGGCCTTGCCGACCGGCCGTGCGGGAGGACGCGTGGTTGCCGCGACGCCTTTGTGGATCTCCTCCAAGATGTCCTTGCCTTCTTGTCCGGGAACACACTTCATGAGTACTCCCGAAGATGCGCCCCGCCCGTAGAGCTTGTCTCCGACGAGGACGTAGGACTTGGCGCGGCGGATGAGTTGCTCGGCCAAGTTCTTGTCCGAGGGAACCTTCGCTCGCCGAGGTAGTCGATGAAGGGTCGCCTACGGTCCACATCGATCATCATGACCTCCCCGGCCGGCGGGGGATGCGCCGGGACAATGGTCGGTGGCGCCGGCTCGGGATTGATGGCGCGTGAAGCTCGTGGACGAAGACACCCACCGGTACTTGAGCGCGAGTAGAACCAAGCTTTGACAGGACGTCCGCTGCAACATTGTTGTCGCGGACGACGTGGTGGAACTCGAGACCGTAGAACTTGTTCTCAAGCTTGCGGACTTCTATGCAGTAGGCGTCCATGTTCTCCTTGTTGCGGTCCCAGGACTTGTTGACTTGGTTGATGACCACTGCGGAGTCGCCGTAGACTAGTAGTCGCTTGATGCCCAGTGAAGCCGCGAGGCGGAGCCCATGTAGCAGAGCTTCGTACTCGGCTTCGTTGTTTGAGACCTTCCAGAAGATCTGCAGGACATACTTGAGTTGTTCGCCTGTTGGAGAGATCGAGAGTACTCCCACACTTGCGCCCTCGAGGTTGAGTGAGCCGTCAAAGTACATCACCTAGTGCTCTGGGCGCTCGATTGGAGTAGGTAGCTGATTCTCCCTCCACTCCGCCATGAAGTCGACTCGTGCCTGCGACTTGATGGCTGTGCGTGGATTGAAGTCGATGTTGAGGGCGCCGAGTTCGACTGCCCACTTGGAGATTCTTTCGGTAGCATCTTGGTTCCGCAGGATGTCACCGAGCGGGTAGTCGGTGACAACGGAGATCGAGTACTCCTGGAAGTAGTGTCGTAACTTCCGCGAGGTGATGAGCACTGCGTACAGAAGCTTCTGTACTGGCTGGTATCGTGCCTTGGATTCTGACAGGACCTCGCTGACGAAGTAGACTGGGCGCTGGACTGGATAGGCGTGGCCGTCTCCCTACCGCTCGACGATGATGGCAGTACTGACCACGTGAGTAGTCGCAGCGAGGTAGAGCAGTAGCGGCTCGCCTTTGCGAGGAGCCGTGAGGACTGGTGGCTTCAATAGGAAGTCCGTGAGCTAGGCAAGGGCTTGGTCCGCCTCTGGAGTCCACACGAACTTCTCTTGGTGCTTGAGTAATTTAAAGAAGGGGAGCCCCCGTTCTCCAAGCTTCGAGATAAATATGTTCAAGGCTGCCATGCACCCGATCAGCTTCTGGACGTCTTTGATGCACGTGGGAGCTTTCATGCTGGTGATGGCGGAGATCTTCTTGGGATTGGCTTCCATGCCGCGATGGCTGATGATGAAGCCGAGTAGTTTGCCCGAGGGTACGCCGAAGACGCACTTGTTCGGGTTGAGCTTCGAGCGGTACTCGCGCAGGGATGCGAAAGTCTCTTCAAGATCGTCGATGAGCGTGCTGGAGTTTCTGGTCTTGACGACCACGTCATCCACGTAGGCTTCGACGTTCTTGTTGAGTTGCCTCTTGAAGCAGGCCTGGATAGCTCGTTGATATGTGGCGTCGGCATTCTTCAACCCGAAGGACATGGTCGTGTAGCAGTACGCGCCAAACGGGGTGATAAACGCGGTCTTCTCCTGGTCTTCTTCCTTGATTGCAATCTGGTGGTACTCGGAGTAGCAGTCGAGGAAGTAGAGCAGGTCGCAGCCCGCCGTGGAGTCGATGACTTGGTCAATCCGCGGCAACCCGAAGGGGTCCTTGGGGCAGTGCTTGTTGAGGTCGGTGTAGTCGACGCACATCCTCCACTCGTTCGAGTTTTTCTTGCGGACAAGGACGGGGTTGGCGAGCCACTCAGGATGGAAGACTTCATGAAGCCAGCCGCGAGTAGTTTGGCGAGTTCCTTCTTGATGGCGTCCCGTCTGTCGTCGGCGAAGCAAGGAGGTGTTGTCGCTTCGGGGTAGCTTTAGGATCGACGTTGAGGGAATGCTCGATCAACTCCCTGGGCACCCCTGGCATGTCCGCTGGCTTCCACGCGAAGATGTCACGGTTAGCCCGGAGGAAGTTGATGAGCGTGTCTTCCTATTTGGGGTCGAGACCCGCCCCGATGGTGGTGGTCTTGCTGCTGTCACCTGTCCCAAGGTCGATTGTCTTGACCAGAACCTCCTCAGCTGGCTGAGGCTTGTTAGCTTTGTCCGACTTCTCTGGGATGTCGAGTTCACTTGGGGCAAGCTTCTTCGACGCAGCGTAGATCTCCATCATTGCATTGGGTACTTGATTTGTGGAGGCGATCTCCACAGCTTCCGTGTCGCAGTCGTGCGAGATCTTCAAGTCCCCTTGCAGTGAGAGTACACCTGCTGGACTTGGCATCTTGAGTACCAAGTAGGTGTAGTGGGGTACCGCCATGAACTTGGCGATAGCCGGTCTGCCGAGGATGGCATGGTAGGATGTCTCGAAGTCCGCGACTTCGAACTTGATGTACTCGGTACGATAGTTGTCCTGAGGTTCCCCAAAGGTAACTGGCAGGACCACTGAGCCCAGTGGGATAGCCGCGTTCCCGGGGATGATGCCGTAGAAGGGCGAGGTGCTATTGGTGAGCATGTGGGTGATGTCGAGCTTCATCTTCTTCAAGGTCTTGGTGAAAAGGACGTTAAGACCACTTCCACCGTCGATGAGGACCTTGTTGAGCCTGGAGCCCGCGACCACCGGCTTCAGGACGAGAGGGAACCGCCCTGGTTCGGAGAAGCTAGTCCATTGATCCGCGCGGGAAAAGGTAATGGGTACCTCCGACCACCTAAGAGGGGTCGGAACCGCTGGTTCAATGCTCATGGCTTCTCGACGGGTAGCCTTTTGTTCCCGTTTGCTGGGTAATCCGCCGAAGAGGACGTTCACCGTCTTGTCGGGTTCCTGGAAATCGCCATTGCCTTCGTCGTTCTTCTTCTTGCCTTTCTTGTCATGAGGATGCGGTGGTTCTAGAGTGTCCTTGAGTGCTCGCCTGAGTTGGTAGCACTGCTCGGTGGTGTGGTTGCCGTCCAGATGCCACGGGCACTTCTCTTTCAGCAAGTCTCTGATGCCGCCGGAGGTCTTCTTAGGGTTCTCCTTCGCAGGGCGCTGGATAGCCGCGACGGTGTTGTCTGGCTTGCGCTTGCGGTTGGGACCCGAGTAGTTGTTGTTGTTGCGACCGCCTTGGTTCCCGTTGTTGCTGCTGCCACTGCCCGTGTTCTGTTTGCTCTTGCCACAGATGGCATCGTACTTGGCATTGGCTTTGTCTTCTTCATCGGCCCAGGACATGATCATATCCTTGAGATGGGTGATGGACCTGGGGTGGCGTCGACCAAAGTCTTCAAAGGTGAGATGATGGTAGAGATCGTCTTGTAAGAGGTCGATGACCTCCTTGTTGGTGACATCGACTACGGTGGCGCGCTTGTCGAAGAAGCGCCGCATGTACTTGCGAAGGGTCCCGCCTTGTTCCTGCTTCACCATAGCCAGGTCCATGCGAGTACCCGAGCGGCCCATAGTGCCTGCGAAGTTGCTGGTGAATTGGTCCTTCTGCTGGTCTCACTTGTCGATCGAGTGCTTTTCCAGTGACTCGAGCCATGTGAGCGGGGCTTGGTCCAGGCAGAAGGGGAAGTACAGGCACTTGGTGTCATTGTTGCCGCTAGCGTTCTCGATGGAGAGGGCGTAGCACCTGAGCCACTGGATGGGGTCTTGCTTCGCGTCGTACTTGGTGATTCCCAGAGGTTTGAACTTGTTCGGGAGAAATAAGTTGCAAAGCCGAGGAGAGAAGGCGGGGAAGCCGTCGTTGTCGCCTACGGTGGCGGACTTCTTCCGCCGCAGTTCTTCAATCTTCTGGCAGGCGTCGAAGCCGCCCTGTGAGGCTCCGGAGGTGTGGCTGTTCGCGTGGCCTCGGCCGCCGCGATCGCCTCCGCCACCGGCCCTCCTGTTGGCCCCATGGTTGGAGCTTCCGCTGTCGCTGCCTCCGCCGCCAGGGTCGCGGTGGGGGATGATCTCGCGATCACCGCCAGCAGCTGCAGCGCTGTTGCCAGCTTGAGAGGGTCCGCTGGCTGTTGCTCGAGTACGGTTGGGCTGGGCCGGCAGCTCGGCTCGAGTACGGTTACAGCCGAGATCCGTGCTGCGACTTGTGGCTTCATTGTCATGGTTCCTGGCGGGGGGGGGGGGGGGCTGAACGACCCTGTTGTCGACACGCAAGAAGTAAGCGTCCCGCGAGCTTGGCGATGACTTGTCCCACGCTCATCCCCTGGGCCTGACGTGCTATCATAGTGATAGACATGAGGCATTGCTCTGGGTAGTGTGTACCCAGCTCTCGACTTGGTCGAGTCCTTCCGCGAGGTTGCGGATGGGGAGGGAGTCTCGAAGACGTCGGCGTCGTTCGCTGCGCTTTCTGTTACGCTCGCGTCGAGCGTCCCTGCTGGTGTCAGTCTCATCCGTGGTGCTTCAACAGACAGCTCATCTGCGGAGATGTCTTCGAGGTATCGGTCCTCTGCTGTTCCAGAGGGTCCTGGCGTGTCGCCGGCAGCCATGAAGACTTGGCGGTCGGGGTTGCCAAGACTGGATTCGGAACTTGCCACCTCTGTTGGGGTGTACTCCTCAGCTCGGGCGAGTGGTGTTCCCTACTGGAAGGGAAGCGAGTCGAGGTAGGCGACGTAGCGTGAGTCCCCGTCTATCAGGTCAGCAGGCTTGCGGTCTGGCCAGTAGACGAATCTCCCGGCGGGTGTGGACGTTATAACCAGCCCAGAAGCCGGTCCTGATAAGGGTTGCTCAGTAGAGTTGTCCTCGGACTCGGGATCCTCAGGGTCCGACTCGAAGCCGAACTCGTACGTGGAGTCCGAGTAGAAGCCGAAGAGGGGGTCGGAGTCCGAGGTGTGGCCAGAGGCTGTGTCGGAGTCCGAGTTATACTAGGGTACAGGCTCCTTGCCGGCCCGGCGAGTAGGGGGAGCCTCCGTGCGGGCCCTGCTGATGCTGCGCGGGCCACACGTGAAGCGCTCGCGCGGTGGGGAATCCACATGCAATGGCTGAGTAGCCAGCTCGCATACGATAGCCCACGGGGACGTTGAGTTCGAGTTGGAGGCGGATCCAAGCTCGAAGTCGGCGTGTTGGTCAAAACGCGAAATTTCGCCGAACTTGCCGGCGAGTTCGCCCGTGACTACTTCGGGAAGCGTCACGAGGCCGGTCTCCGGGTTGGGCGGCATGGTGAGGCGGTGTTGGAAAGATCCAGCGCCGTCAGCAGTGCAGACCCAGGCGCCGAAGACGAAGGTGTCGCCGCGGTTGAAGGCAACAGTTGGCTTGATGTAGACTGGAGCCGTCGAGTTCGCCATGTGATCTCGGGTGAGAGCCCCTACCTGGCGCGCCAGCTGTCGGTGTTTTAGACCGGCAACCTACTAAGGGGAGTACCCGAACTAGATGAATGTGGCCTCGCCAAGATCGGTAACTCGAAGGAAGAGACACGTGGCACACAATTTAGACAGGTTCGGGCCGCGAGGTGCGTAATACCCTACGTCCTGTATGCTGCGTAGCTCTGGATTGATTGGGTGCAATTACAAGATGATGCAATCTTAAGCCGTGAGATGAGATGATCGAGAGAGGGGTCCCTGCCTCGCCTTATATAGTCCAGGAGGCAGTGTTACAAGATGGTTCAGGGAGAGAGTACTAGTCGAGTATGTCTAGGAGTCCTCTATACAGTGTGGGACATGTACAGCTTCCTAACCGAGTACTCCTCCTCTGTAGTCCTTGTGCTTCACGCCATCTGGTGCCGTGCAGCGCAAGTTGGGTAGTCCCAGGGGCCCACCGAGCAGTCGGTCCTGGTACCCACCGAGGTAGTGGGCCCAGGGAGGTCCATACGACAGCTTCCTGAAGTGATCACGGGAGAACTCACCGAAAAATTCGGCGAAATTTTGCTCTACAAGCAACACACCTACTTCGAGTTTGGATCCGCCTCCAACTTGAACTCGACGTCCCCGTGGGCCATCGCATGCGAGCCAGCTACTGAGCCATCGTGTGCGGACTTCCCACTCCATGAGCACTTCCCATACGGTCTCTGTAATGCTAGCAAGGCCCATGCAAAGGCTCTCACTGCGCGCTGGGCTGGCAAGGAGATCGTCTCTAACTACACCTCGGACTCCAACCCCGCCTCCGGCTACTACTCAGACTCCTATGAGTTTGACTTCGGATCGGACCCCGACGAGCCCGAGTCTGAGATCTCTACGACCGAGCAACCTGTTGACGGTGAAAATCCGTCAACCTAGCCATGAGTTTACCTTCGGTGTTGGCATGAGTTTTGTACCTTATCCATTGGTACTAACCCCCGTGGTATAACAAGTTCACGTGTGCATGTCAGTTTTGGAGTTTAGTGTTTATACAGGGTTTTAGCGTTGAAAGCAAGACTTTCGGGATAAGTTCATCAAGCACCTTATGACAAGACCTTGAAGCCCCGTACAAGTCATGCAATGAAGCAAACTTAACTCCAAGAAGCCAGGGACTTGATCCGAGAAGACGACAAACTCCGAGGACCCGACCGGAAAAGTGCGTCGAATCTTGCAAGACAAGGAGTTGTGTCCAATTCGGAGAGAACCGACGACATGGACCTACATGCGAAGGGGGAAACATCCGAGAAGCAAGGGAACCGACGTAGAGCAAAGGAGGCCTCGGGCCGGGCCTCCGGATGGGCCCGTGTAGGCCGGCCCGTGCCGGCCGGCCCGGCCCCGTCCAAGGCCCAGTGAGGCTCCCCTTTGCCCTAGCCGCCAATCAGGCTATTTATAGCCCCCTGACCGAGAGCCACGGAGGATACAATTCGTCATCGGCCGCCGAGGAGCAGAGAAGAGAGGGACACCATCTTGGATAGGAGAGGGTCGAGCTAGTTGACTAGGGTTTCCCTAGCCGACGTGGGAACCTTGCACGGAAGACCACGTCGGAGTTCCTGGAGCTAGAAGCAAGATCAAGGAAGGATCCCAGTGGTGATCTTGTGTATGTATCATTGTTATAGTTGAATTATCAAGTTGAATCTTTTCCTAGCGATCAAGTGTTTCCTCGAAGATTTCGTTTTTCGATCGGCTTTTCTTATTCCAATTCTATTCTCGAGATAGATTACATAGGGTGTTCTTGTAGCCGCGGTGGCTAGAGGTACACGCCGGATCTTCCGAAAGAATCTCGACTTGTCTTTTGACTCGCCCTAAGCTCCCCGCATGAGTAGGGATACGTTGTGACAGAACGGGGGTTCCGAAAGGCGTATGTTTTCGGATTTGGACAGGAAACCACGATTTAAAGAGGCTTCTTATAAGATTCGATTTGCTACTTCTTCTCTTGCTTGGAACTTCAACAAAAGGTTTACCCCGATCCCTCTAGATCGGTTTATCTACCCAATCTTACTTTGTTTTCTCCGGTCTTTAGTAGATTAGTTTAGTTTCGTGTCTTTTACCTAGATGCATTAGGGTTTCTTTTATCGAAGATTGAAGTTACTTGGCTTTACTAGATCAACTTTTGCGCCACACATTTGTTCCACGGATTCGATACCTTGGGTTCACCACTAGAGGGAAGAAGGGTCCCTTGACTACGACAGGAAACTTTTCCGCTTGCAACTCATAAACGAAATTTGATACAACTATTAACCGTCAACACAACCTCTGTAAGGACCAGCTACCGGCCTGGTTATAACATCTACACCCACCAGGAGATTCGTCTACGGGCCAGACCGCAAGCCTGCAGACCTGACAGACGGGAACTCATGCTGCGTCGCCTACCTCGACTCGCTTCCCTTCCAGGAGGGAACACCACTAGCTCCAGCAGAGGAGCACACTCCAACAGAGGTGGCGACTACTGACTCCAGTCTCGGATCTCCTGATCGCCAAGTCTTCATGGCTGCCAATGAGACGCCGGGACCCTCAGGGACCCGCCCTGACCACTACTTCAAAGATATCTCAGCAGACGAGCTGTCTGCCAATGCACCCGCGGACGAAACCAACGACGACAAGAACGCCCGACATGAGCGCAACAGGAAGCGGAACGAATGACGTAGACGTCTCCGTGAGACACTACCCATACGGAATCTCATAGCGGCCCTTGACCAAGTCGAAAGCCGGGTGCACACAACCCCAGAACAGTGCCTCATGTCTATCACCAAGACAGCACGTCCCGACCTACAAGCTAGTCACCATACCACCAACCTAGCCTTTCGCCTGCTGGGGACTCGACATGATTGGGCCTCTGCCGACTGCGCCAGGAGGATTCAATAGAGTTCTGGTGGCCATCGACAAGTTCACCAAGTGGATCGAAGTCAAGCCGGTCACCTGCCCCAAGGCTGACAGGGTACTCGACTTCTTGGATTAACTCGTGCACCGCTACGGACTACCCCATCGCATCATCACAGACCTGGGCTCCAACTTCAACAATCACCAGTTCTGGGAGTACTGCGAGAACAGCGGGATCAATGTCCGGTACGTCTCAGTCGCCCATCCACGGGCCAACGGATAAGTCGAGCGCGCCAATGGGATGGTACTCGACGCTCTCAAGAAGCGACTGCATGATGTTGCTAACACAAAAGGAGGAAAGTGGATCAAGGAACTGCCCAATGCACTCTGGGGGCTGCGTACTCAACCCACCAAGCCGACGGGACAATCACCCTATTTCCTTGTCTACGGCTCTGAAGCTATCCTACCCGCCAACGTCATGTGGGATTCACCGGCAGTAGAGCAATAATACAAGGGCATATCTGAAGACAGCAGGCGAGTTGACATCGACGGACTCGAAGAAGCTTGCTGTGCTGCCCTCGTCCAATCAGCACGGTACCTCGAGGGTATCCGACGCTATCACGATCACAACGTCAAGGAATGCTCCTTCAATGTTGGTGATCTAGTCCTCTACCGCATCCAGAACACGGAAGGACTACACAAGCTCAGCTCGCCATGGGAAGGTCCCTTCACAGTCGCAAGGGTGACCGGACCACGCTCATATCGCCTCCAAACACTTGAAGGTGACGACATCAGCAACTCGTGGAACATCGACCAGCTCTGTCGATTCTACGCATAGTCTCTCGACTACTCTGGGGGCTTAAGTCTACATGACTACTCCCGGTCCCTTCGCTGTAAGCGGCCTCTGGGTCCAGGCACTAGTCTCCGAACTACTCTACCCCAGATCCAGCGCTAACGGCTACTAACGGATCTCGAGCTGCTCAGGGCGTCAAGGACTCTAGCAGCGGTCTATTAAGAGACCATGTACTTCTAGATCCAGCCTATATGGCTACTAACGGATCTACAACTGTAAGCAGCCACGCACCCTAGCACTACTCTAGCCGTAGGCGGCCTCTGGGTCCTAGCGACTACACTTGTAAATGGCCCTGGTCATTCAGGTTTACTCTTTTAGTAAAAAAGTTTGATTCTCGATCAACTCATTTACTGTGTCTCCCTCAACGGGTCTACTGCCGAGTACTACTACTCGCAACAACTCCATGATGGGCACTCCGCACATACATACCACGACAACGAGTACTCATTTATGGAAGATCTTTTCATTTAAACAAGTTCTTTACAACTCTGTTTACATTACAACTATTGCCACAAGCTAACCCTATAGGATAACTACTGGAGGTTCAGCTTTTCCGCGACTTGTTTCGCGATCGGCGCCATCTGCTCCAGAAGCTCTTTATACTGCTCAACAATGCAATTGGCGGCCAGTCCTCCCGCGACTACATCGACTGGAGCCTTGGGGAAGTACGACTTCATGAACGCCAAGACCTGGTTCGGGATGGACTTCGCTAGATGCTTGACATAAGTCGCTAGACGTCCGGGGGCTTCCTTCAGCCGATCGACCAACGGAGCTATCTTCAGCTTGCCTGGGTGAGGCACCAATAGTCTCGCAATGGGCAGTGCGGCTTCTTCAAGCACCTTGAGTTGGCCCCGCAGCTTCTCGCAGTCTTCATTAAGCTTCGCAGAGATTTATATCGCTTGACAAGGTCACGGTCCGAGGCGATCCGAAGCTCCATGTGCGTACAACACTCGACCGCTTATAGTCATACTCAAGTACCTCGTGGGCATCCTTTTCTCGGTAATAGAGATTCTACATATCGGTCTCCGATGCCTTCACTGTTCCACTCGGGCCTCAAGATCCGCAAACAACTCGGGGGGAGATGTCGACTACTACGGGGTACTCCCAATAAGTACTCGACAGTCGACACCGGCATACCTTTGTTCTTTTGGCGCGCCGACTTGTTCTTGCGGACCAACTCATCGCTCTTCGCTCGCATGTCTTGTACCTCGTTGTGGTACCGGGCGAAGGCACCATCGAGCTTGGACCGCGCATGGAGGAGTGCTTCCCGGCCTTTTTTGAGTTCCTTCTCCAATGATTCCGCCCGAGCACCGTATCGCCATATCCCCGGAGCATATCGGATTTCCGTCGGGATCTCTCCACGACATCCCGCACAATGCAACAATTATTACTTGGGTACTCAATTCTAGCGGAATTCGACTACTCAAGGGTACCGTCACATACCTTCATCCATTGCTTAGCCCGACGCATCGACTCCAAGTTGCGGGCCACCGTCGCCAGGTTGATAAGGTCATCTCGCTAGAAGTTCGAGCCCACCACGACTAGCCACTACGGCCTCTCCGACATCGGTGCCGAACGGATCGGCTCCGCATCTTGGATCTCCCAGCAACCGACGACTATGTCCATGCTCGTCTTTGGCAAGTGCATCGTCATGCACTTCTTTTGTGATCTCGGGGGCGCCTGTCTCCGCCGGCCCGGATGCGATCCCGCGATCACCTCGGCTTTAGGCACGACGCCTTCCACCGACACGGCTTCGGGGATTGCGGTCCCCTCGACTTGTGCTCCTGTCAACACAAGCCACATGATATCGCACCGGGGGCTATGACTACTACACGGGGTAGACGGCACCATCGTGGTCTACTTACCTTCTACTGCAGTGGCCTCGGCGGCGTAGCTTCTGCGCCCGGCGCCACGGTTTTGGCCTGGGGGAAGGGAGTGGACTCCTCGCCAGCAAGCGTCGGATTTTCTTCAGCCGTCGCCTTGCCGGGTTCTTCTCCTTCCCTAGACAAATCGCCTGACCTTCTCGCATAGTGCAAAATTGGTGGTCAACCAAGTAAGGTTACCAAGCTACAAATACTACACGGGAAGGTTTTCACTTACAAGCTAGACCGGACAACGGTCACGGTCAGAGCGCCAAGTATGCTGGCAATGTCTACGAGCCCGGCTTCCGCAGGCACCTCTTCTGCAGCTTGTGCCAATACTGGCTCTTCGGCTCCAGTAGTCGTCCTTGGCTCTGGCCAGCTCTCCTCCGCCAGCACTTGCTGCTCGACAACTCTAGTCATCTGTCGTGTCATCTGTGACACAAGCTCTTCTACGGTGGGGGCTGGACTGCGGCTCCTTTCGGCCGGCTCGCCCACCGTGTCCCATTCATCTCCCTCCCCTTGGTCAATGGGGTTCGATGATGGAATCTCCCGCGACAACTCGAAATTCAAATTGTCGCATACAACACTCCAAGACAAGTACTCGACTACTTTACTTGAGGGACTCACCTCTTGGGATGTAGTCTCGGTCACCTTCAACTTCTTGGCGACTCGTTTGCATGCCACATTGCGCGGCCTCCTCGGCGGCGCAGGGAGACTAGCCTCCAGGTAGTCGGCAGATCTTCAATGAGGGGGATGTGGGGCAGCCCAGGTCGGCTGAACCTAGACCGCAGCTGAAACCACTCCTGCAGTGTTTCCCTATCCTCCTCATCGGTCGTATCTTCTATGGTGACGGTGTCGTCACCTTCGCTAACTTCATGGCGTTCTTTGGCCTTGGCCTTGCCCTCCTCTAGAATATCTACAAGTTGAGGAGGGGGAGCTAGGTCGAAGACAAACTTCGCATTGTCATCCCGCAAAGAAACGATTTGGGTTAGTGCAACCGGTTCAATCTAATCGCACTCGGAGACGAGAGGTCATCGGCTACTAACCTTGTTCGGCGAACGAGCCGCGGAGTACTCGGGACCGGCGGGGGTGTGTACGGCGGCATATCCTTGAATATCCCGCGCGGCCTCTCAACAATGTCTTCATCGTCGACTTCATTGCCGGCATCCTCGACGTGTCCTCGCCGTCGGTGTACCGGTACCCGAGGGTGTCGCGTGCCATCAATGGCCGCACTCTCCTCTTCATGAAGCTGAAGGCCACGTGTTCGGCCCTCAGCCCAGCTTCTCTCAAAGCCTTAGTCTTCTGCAACAGCTCAGGTAGTTGGATACCCTCCTCGCATCGTCGGCTCGTTGTTCCACCACACCCGATGCTTCGGCCGCTTCCCGCCGGGGCTTCGGCGGCTTCGGGTGGTGGTTCGTGACATAAAACGACTTGGCCTTCCAATCTTGGTTTGAGTCGATGAGCTTGTATGCCAAGTACTGGTCAGCGGCATCTTCACACATCTGGATTCTGGCTCCTTCGACTACTCGCGGGTTGTTGGTCCTCGACTGCGTTTCAGACGAAAAAACTTCTGGAACAAGATCTAGTAGGGTTTGATCCCCACGAAGGCTTCACAGAAGTGGACAAAGATGGAGACGTGAAAAATGCCATTAGGGTTCAAGTTCAAGTACTCGATACCGTAGTATTTGAGAAGACCCTTGACGAAGTCGCTCGTCGGGAGTGCAAGTCCGCGCTCCACGAATCCGGCGAACATGGGGACTTCATCGGATTCTTCTCCATGGGGTATTGGTCGCCCGCGGTGGTGCGCCACATATCCATCTCTTTCTCCCGAAGGAACCCTCTCGTTCACCGGGGCCGGCGGATCTTCGGTCTTCATCTTCGACTTCTTCCACTCTTTGTTTGGATTGGGGTGCGCGGGACATGTTGGTGGTGATGATCCTTAGGCGCATCCCTCCACCTCGCTACGGGATCTTTTCTTCCCGGCACCGGCACCAGCCTTTGCGCCCTTGGACAGAGAAGACTTCATCCTCCAAGTGCATGGGTTCTTCACTCGCATCCGCCCGGGGGCTTCACCGGCGGCAAGCGGGGCGCGCGCGTGGATCCGCAGATTACGGCGCGACAAGAAGCGGGGCACGAGTGGCCGGACTCTTGGCTAGATCTACTCAAATGGTCATGGATCGTAGGGAATGGAAAACCCTAAGGGTTTCGACCTCTATTTATAGCCTAACCGGCGGTGCCGCAACGGCCGGATGGATTGAAGGACCGATTAGGCGACCGAGAGGGGGGAGTGAATGGGAGCCGATAAAAATTCTTCTCGAAGGAGATTGAAACTCCGACAAGATGAACTCGCTCGATCGGACCCCAAAATCACACGCTCCGCAATTCTACCTTCCGTTTACCAAAACCACGTAGCCACCGGAGTGCTACGGGTCCTAGGAACAAACACTACCAGAACGAACTCCAAACAAGAACTCCTAGCAAACGGCACGAGAACGACCCGAAATTTCACCCGGACGCTCCTCCGATCAAGGCGAACAAACTCACGCAGGAAAATCCGGCGAAACAAAACTTTGACCTCGGAAAGTCTCGGGGCGGTTAGACCGCCCCCTCCGAGCGGTTAGACCGCCTCTCCCGTAAAAACAGCCCGCGGGTGAAACCCCAACTTCCTCGCGCCCGATCTCCCGAATCACTCCACGGATTGCAGCAAAACTTCGGGAATAGCCGGGTTACCTCCCGGGCAACCTCTACCTCAAAGGAATCGACCCGAATCGCTCATAATCAAGAGGAATCGAAGAAATCGCTTTTCTAGGTCAAGAACTCACCCAACTCGAAAAACCACCAAATCGAGTCCAATTCAAGAGAGATTTGGGGGCAAAGTCACCAGTCAAAGAGGCACAAGATCCTCATACGTGACACCCACCGGAGACCCCAAAAAATCGTCCTCAAAACACCGCCAACAAAGAGCTCCGAAAATCAACACAAAGAAGGACGGGAAAACCACCTTGAGGAACAACGCCGAACCATCTATACATACCATGAAGGTTCGTACAAGGTCTAGCTTGCCACCCAAACATCCATCCCTCTCTCTAGATCTCACATGAAGCTCTCAAGCTAGTCCTAGGAAAAAAGAAACTAGGGAAAATAGAGAACGAAAATGGAAAAACAAATGAGCTAGGGTTCCAAGAGTTGGCTGCTATCCATCCACTCAATGAGTATATATGGAGGCACCCAAAAGACTAAACTACCCTTACTTAACACTAGGGATACAATCCCCACAAGGGTGGATTTGGAAATCTTTGGATTTTCTTCATCGGACGGATGCCCGGAGATCGCAACCTCGCTTAGCCTCGACACAAGCCTTGCGATCCCGACGCGTGTCCTCCGCTTCGAAGCATCTCGGCGCCAGCGACCAGGGCGGTCAGACCGCCCCCCCTTGGGCGGTTAGACCGGCCCGGCGATCCGACCGGCCCCGCTCGTTCGATCGCCCCTCTCGGGCGGTTGAACCGTCCCGGGTGGCCGCACCTCCTCGTCGAGTCTTCGGCCTCGGTTTTGTGGCTCAACCGAGTAACCCGGTGGGTTTTCTCGGTGAACCACCGCAAACCCCGCGAACTTGGTGTAGCCTCCGCCAATCTCCACTCATGACTCGGCTCCCACTTAGTTCCGGCTCGACCTTGGTTTTGAGGCTCTACCAAGAAACCACCCACAACTTCATCTTGCTGTTCATGCCACCATGCGGCCCGCACTTGACCCCGCCGGCCACCGGGTCCCTCGAACGAAGCCTATTTGTCTTCTCCACACCCGGAGGCCTCACCAAGAACGACCTTTCGCGCTTGTTCTTCACCCGCACCAACACGAGTCAAGCCGCAACCAAGACTCGCAATACTTAGCCAAGAATCGGTCCACACAACGTTGTCAATCACTCATCACACAAGGAAGCGACCATCCACCGGTCCTCGAGCCACACATGGTCCTCAATCTCCCCCTTGATGAGTGCATTGACAACACCCACATGAAGTAACACAAGAGAAAAGAAAAGGAAAAAACAAATAAAAAAAGAAATCTCAATAAGCGATCGAAAGCCAAAGAAAGACGAAGAGCAAGATCACTTGAAGAAGACAAGTCTCGGACCCCTTAGGCAAGGGCAACGACTCGACACATCCGAGACAAAACCATGCTCAAACAAAGAGCGCAAACCACAAAACCAAAAGCTCGAACACCACAAAGAGCTCCCCCCCCGCACATATGCAAGCTCCCCCCGAGCCAAAGCACACTCCCCTTGAACAAATGCAAGAATGCAAAGACGGGAAAGCAACAAAGAGCAAAAACCCGCTCACTCGCCCAGGGCGGTTAGACCGCCTACACAGGCGGTTAGACCACCCGCTCCTCAACCGACCGCCGTGGGGCGGTTAGACCGCCCCAAGAGACCGCCCTAGACCAAACTCGCTCAAAAATTGCCCGAACCAATTGGAACACCTTCCAAACACTCCCCGTGTGCCCAAAGCAAGCACAAACTTCTCCCCCTTGTTGACAATGCATGAATCAAGGCAAAATGCGAAAAGTTTCAACACATAGCTTCTCAAATATACAAAATTCATCACAAGGAGCTACACAAGTCCAAAAGAGCAAGTTAGATACTCTACAGTTCGTAATGACCTTAACTACGTGATCACCAAGTTTCACAACCATTGGACAAGGCTAAAAAAGATTTGAGTAATTTTACAAAAAGTTACTCTCTCATAAGCAAAAGCCTAAACATGAGCGAACATATCGAAATGGCAAAGCCATACAAACTTCATGCTATGACAACCATTCTAATCATAAGACCATCACAAACACCCACAAGCACCTCATGTCATGTCAAAGCCACCGAGCCATGTGCCTACTTCTATGTATGAGACTTCTCATTGGTAGGCATCATGCAACGGTTTAGCACCCAAAGCAAATTAATTTCAAGACATATGACATGGGAGCACATTTTCAAGCATTTTACATTTCATCTTCGCATTTATAAATGGTACATGAAATGTCTTTGCGACAAAAAGGAACTTATGCCCCTCCACAAGATGAAGCAAGAGGGCTAAACATTCATGATGGCAAATGAGCCTTTGGCCCCATATGATCAATAAACTAGCTATCCAACCACAAATTAAGCATAACTAAACCACTAAACCATGTCAAGATCATATAAAGGCATTTACACATGAGAGAGCATATATGTGACATTTTTAAAACATAGCCATCAACCATGGGTTATTCATCAAGATCATCAAGAGCTAAGGCAAGCTAACCATAGCATACCAAACAAGCTCACAAAGACATATATAGCATCCCATGGTGAACAATGTATATAGGAGAAGCTTTTCCTATCCAATGCATATGATACAAAATGCATGCAATCTAAGATACAAGGATGCCTATACATCATGTTACATATGCCATGCCAAATGCAAGAAATGCACAAAGGAAACTATACATATGCTACAAAGGAGCTCCCACACACCCAACTCAAGAAATCAAACACACACCAAGTTCCCCCCGCAAACGAGTGAAAGTTGCTTGATCTAGGGGTTTGGTGAAAATATCGGCTAGTTGTTCATGTGTGGGTACATGGATCAAAGCTATCTTTCCCTTCTCTACGTTGTCTCTCGTAAAATGATACCTCACTTCTAAGTGCTTGGTTTTGGAATGGAGCACCGGGTTCTTTGCAACGCTTATGGCACCGGTGCTATCACATTGAAGTGGGACATGGGTATACTCCTCACCAAAGTCACTCATGGTATATGAAATCCAAAGGAGCCGAGAGAACCAACTAGCAGACGACAATATACTCTGCCTCGGTAGTGGATTGAGCAACACTCGACCGTTTGCGGGAAGACCAAGACACCAAAGAAGATCCCAAAAAGCTCGGGAAGTCCCGAAGTGGACTTCCTATCCAACCGACACCCGGCAAATCCGCATCCGAAAAACCATAAAGCGCCAAAGAAGAGGACGCAGTACCAAAGGCCGAAGTCGGGAGTATGACGCAAGTACCCGAAAATTCGCTTTACCGCTTGCCGATGCAAAGTCCTCGGAGACGCTTGAAAACGAGCGCACAGACATACCGAGAACTCGGATGTCCGTCCTCGTCGCCGCCAAGTAGAGGAGTGACCCGATCATGCTTCGGTACTCCTTCCGGTCCACATGTTCACCTTCCTCGTCCGCATCAAGAGCCGTAGTCGTACTAATCGGCGTCGTCATAGCTTTGGAATCCTCCATCTTGAACTTCCGCACAATGTCCTTGGTGTACTTGGCTTGGTGCACAAATGTTCCTTCCTTTGATTGTTTGATTTGTAGCCGAGAGGAAAAACGCAACTCGCCCATCATGCTCATCTCAAATTCCCTTCTCATATCCTCTCGCAAACCTTGCAACAAGAGAGTTAGATGAGCCACCAAAGACAATATCATCCACGTACACCCGCACAATCGGATATCTCCGTCCCGCGTCGGCGAAAACAAGGTCCGATCGACCTTCCCCATCTCAAAACCTCTCTCAAACAAGAACCCCCTCAACCTCGCCATACCAAGCTCTAGGCACCCGCTTCAACCCATACGGCCGCCTTCCTCAACTTGTACACCCGTGGGGGTACTTCTCACTCTCAAACCTCGGAGGTTGCCTCACATACACTTCTTCCTCCAACACACCATTCGTAAAAGCACTCTTCACATCCATTTGGTGCAACTTGAACCCTTTAGCCACGAAAAAGACTAGAAGGATCCTAATCACCTCCAAACGGGCTACGGGAGCAAAAGTCTCCTCGTAGTAGATCCCCTCCTTCTCGACCGAACCCCCGAGCAACAAGCCTCGACTTGTTTCTCACAACCTCACCTTTCTCTCCCTCTTTGTTCTTCCACACCCACTTTGTACCAATCGGCTTACACCCCGTGGGAGGGTCAACCAACTCCCAAACCTGATTCCTCTCAAAGCTCTCCAACTCCTCATGCATCGAATTAACCCAATTGTGATCAGATAGTGCGTGTCCAATGTCTTTGGGCTCAAAAGTAGCAACAAATGTAGCATGAGCGAAATGGGAGTTGTTTCGAACCCTTGACCGTGTAGTGCGTTCATTCACGTCGCTGATGATCCTCGAAGCTGGGTGATCCACTTGTACTCGCCGGGGAGGTTCTCGCCTCGATGCTACCTCCCCCTCAACATCAGCTTCTCCTCGTTCTTGATTTGTCGTCGTAGGTGTAGTAGAGGGTCCGTCCATCACCGTAGTCGAAGTAGTGGGTACATGTTCGGTCTGGGGGCACCACACCGCCATCTTCATCGTCTCCATGTTCATGCTCCTCCTCCTAAAAGATCTCCTCGCCAAGCTCATCATCACCTGCACACTCAAAGACAAGCTGACTACGTGGCTCTGTCTTGTCGAAGGTTACCTCGGAAGTCTCCACGATTTGGTTAGTTTCAAGATTGAGCACACAATATGCTCTAGAGTGAGATGCATAACCAAAGAAAATACCATCGACAGACCTAGCCTCAAACTTATCCAACTTCCCGCCTTTCTTCAGAATGAAACACTTGCAACCAAAGACATAGAAGTGACTCACCTTGGGTGTGCGACCACGCATCAACTCATAGCATGTTTTCTTCTTGTGCACTCGAGGTAGATCCTATTTGACACATAGCATGTGGTATTCACCGCCTCGGCCCAATACCTCCTCGCAGTCCTATGCTCATCAAGCATCGTCCGAGCCATCTCGCACAAGGTCCCGTTCTTCCTTTCCACAACACCATTCCGGGGAGGCGTATACGGACTCGAAAACCGGTGCTCAAGACCCAAGTCATGGCAAAAGGTTTCAAAACGAGAGTTTCGAATTCCGAACAATTATCACCGCGGATAGCTCGTATGGCATCTCCATGCCTCTCGTTCCTCAACCTCAAGACTAGTTCTCGAACAAAACCAAACGTCTCCCCCTTATCCCCGAGAAAGAACACCCACGCATACCGAGAATAGTCGTCCACCACAACAAGGACATACCACTTCCCACCCGCGAGATCGCACACGAGCCGGGCCAACAAGGTCCATATGGAGCAGACTCGCATGGACGCTCGGTCATCACATCGGTGAGAGGCGGGTGAGAAGAGGCTACCATCTTGGCATGCCTACACGGCGCACAAACCAACTCTTTCTCAAGCCTCAACCGTGGCAATCCTCGGACCAAATTGAGTTTACTCAAGCGAGACAAAAGGTCAAAGCTCAAGTGACCCAACTTCATATGCCACTTCCACAACTCACTCGAAGAACCACCAAGAAACAACGCTCCACACCCGAAGACCGAGAAAAATCAAGACGAAACACCCGACCCTTGGGAACGACCATACAAACAAGGTCCCCTCGAGAGTCCAAAATCCGAGAACCACCGGTCGAAACAACACCTCAAAACCCTCATCCAACAAACCGAGACACGTAAAGCATATTGTACCCCAAACGATTGAACAAGAGCAACACGCCTTAGAGTGATCTTGTCACTCACCTTAATCTCACCTTCGAAAGCACACGCCCACGCCCATTGTCCCCAAAAGTGACGTACCTCTTCGTCACCACCGGACGAGACTTGAGAACCACCCCCTCGTCTCGGTCATATGCCTTGAGCAACCGAGTCAATCAACCAAATGTTCTTCAAGTCTCCCACCCGAAATTCAAAAATGAGCACGTGAGCGAACAAACGACTCAAAGACCGGGGTTAGTACCAAAAGAGTAAAACCAGGCCGAGCCATTTGCTCGAAAGTGGGGTTAGCACACACAAAACCATCTTTCCTACCAAAACTACCACCACGAACACCACCTCGGTAGCCACTCCGAGCAAACCACCCCTCGCCGCCCGGAGGAGGACCAAAGCCACGAAAGACAACCCGTGGACCGTCCCTCCTCTCCTTCTCAAAGCTACGACTCCTCCCATCCCCGTAGTGAACTCGAGGGGCGAACGCCTAGCAACCGACCACCCGCCGACTCTCCCGTACCAACCACCAAAGCAACACCACCTCCAGAACCGAAACCTCTCGACTCACCACCTCAAAAACCACTCCGCCTGCACTCGGGGGGGGGGGGGTTGAACCGCCTAGCCAGCCGATCTAACCGCCCCCCGCGGGCACGGCCGGGCCCGACCGCCTAGCCGGGCCGGCCTCGACCGCCCTCTCCCGAATCGCTCCTCGGCCGCGGGAACTCGCATCTCCCCATGTCGGAACACTTCTCACCACGGCTTTTGTAACATCCCCGGAATTTTCTCCGAATGTTAGCAATGCGAAAATGTGGATTTCAAAATTCCGATTTGAAATTGAGTGCATAATTAAGATGTAAGGTCGTCTTCTTTGATCCTTCCCTATTTCCTAGATTTAATTTGCGCAAAAACATAAAATTTAGGAAATATAATTTGCTAGTGTGAGAACCTTGGATTTTATGGGATTTATTTTGCGTCTTAATTGTGTGGGATTCAATTTGAATTCTAATTCAAATTCGAATCATAAGTTTAAATAGGAGCTAAGGTGACAAGAAAATAGGAAAACCTTCCCCGCCACTTTGGGCCTTAACCACATCGCAGAAGTCCGCCGCACCCCCTCCATCTTGCACCGCAGCCCCGCACGAACGACCAGGCCGCCCGGCCTTTCGGCCCAACACGGCCCGGCCGCCCGTCTATCACCTACCACACCCCGCCGCCACTTACAGGTGGACCCCGCCGGCCCGCCCCCTTTCGCCGGTTCCTTTTCCCCTTCCTCGCCTTATCCCGTGCCGATGTCGTGGGGCGGGGAGGTGATGCGAGCGCCGACGCCGCCCATGGGCGCCGCCCCCCCGCAGCCGCCGGCGCCGCGGGATGGAGGCCATGTGCCCCCCGAGCCGCATCCCGGCCGCTCGCTCCCGTGCCCGAAAACCCTAGCGCCGCCTTACAAATACCGATTCCCGGCCTCATCTCCTAAAAATCCGCCGCCGCCCATGGGGATTCCTCCCCGTCCATCGCAAGAAGGAGAAGAAGAGGGGGAGAAGGAGAAGTCGGAGGAGAGGAGAACCGGAAGCCGCACCGGGGGAGCCCGACGCCGTCGCGCCGCCGGACCAACCGGTCGCCACCCCGTCCCGCGGGCGAGGCCGCCGGACGGGGTGCTCGGTGTTTTGGACCGCAACCTACTACGGGAGTACCCGAAGTAGATGAATATGACTCGCCGAGATCGGTAACTCGAAGGAAGAGGCACGTGGCACACAATTCTAGGCTAAAGTTCGGGCCGCGAGGTGCGTAATACCCTACGTCCCGTATGCCGCGTAGCTCGGGATTGATAGGGCACGATTACAGGATGGTGCAATGGTGCGCCGTGAGTTGAGATTGGATGAGGTGAGGTGATCCCGAGATCGGTCCCCGCCTCGCCTTATATAGTCCGGAGGTGGTTACAAGTCGGAGTAGGGAAGGAGTACTAGTCGAGTACGTCTAGGGAGACCTCTACACAATGCGGAACATGTACAGAGTCCTATCCGAGTACTACTCCCGTGTCGTCCTTGTGCTCCACGCCTTCGGTGCCGTGTAGCGCAAGCTCGGGTAGTCCCGTGGGCCCACCGAGTAGTCGGTCCCGGTACCCACCGAGGTAGTGGGCCCGGGGAGGTCCATACGACAAGCCCCCGAGTACTTTGTAGTCGAGAAGGATAGCTTCCGGTAGTCTTGACGGCCTTAACGAGTAGTTCTCAAGCGTCCCCGAGTGCTACAAGTCAAAAGTCCTCAAGAGTAGTCGAAGCATCCCGAGGCCGGAATGTACTCCACCGATGTTTGAGCAATCTTGAAGTCTTCTCGAGTAGTCCCAAGCGTCCTTGAAATCCGCCTTCGAAGGTCTTCAAAAATGCCCGTCTTGTCTTGAAGCCGGAGCCGTCAAGAAGATACGATTTGCGGAACCGCAATCCACGTAGGGTAGCCCCCGAGCCTCCAGGCCCAAGCACCAAGAGTGGTGGAACACGGAACCCACCATGCAAGAGGGGATCCAGCCTCCCGAGTTGCCGGGACGAATCAAGGCCCCGCGTGATGCGGGACCGAGGGCCGAGCATGTGGCCTTCGGTTTCATGAAGCGCCGGATCCGGCCGCCGTCGCGCGGGATACGATGGGCTTCGAGTACACCGGCGACGACGACACGTCGCGGATGCGGGGGCGAAATTGAAGACAACGACATCGTCGAGAGGTTGTCGAGGATCTTCAAGGACATGCGGAGTACACGGCGTGCCCCGTCGAGGAGTTCTCCGCCGCGCGCCCGCCCAACGAGGTAAGTAGCCGTACCCGCCTCGTCGAGTAGTAGGCACTTGTAGCGCAGTTGCTAACGCCTTTGTGTCTCTTTGATGCGGGACGATGTGAAGCGGTTTGTCTCCGAGCCGCGCCCACCACCGAGCGGAATTGAGATTCCGGCGGTGGAGAAGGTGAAGGAGCGCCGAGTAGTCGGAGACGACGACGATCCCGTCATCGTGGAGGATACCTCCGATGACGAAGAGGACGAGGAGACGCTCGCAGGATCGCTTCCGGTTGCGGTCGAGGTTTAGCCGTCCGGGCTTGCCTCATGTGCCTCTCATCCAAGACCCTCCGCTAGCTCCGGAGGCTAGCCTTGCCGCGCCGCCGAGGAAGCCGCGCAACCCCGCCAAGAAGCGGGTAGCCAAGAAGATGAAGGTCTCAGAGACCACGCCTCCTGAGGTAAGTCATCTTGAGCGAGAAGGCGTCGAGTACCCAATGATCGAGTACGGTGCTGACGAGTAGTTATCCCCATGTGCAGGAGAGACCGCCAGCGGAGCCCATGGAGGAGGGCGATGAGGGCACGTGGCCCACAGTGGGGGAACCGGCTGGAAGCCGAAGTCCGGCCCTCCTATCTGTCGAAGAGCTTCGGCGCGCCCCCGGAGCGCCGCCCCCCGCCCCGAGAAGGGAGCAGAGTACCGCGGCCGCCGCCGCCGAAGAGGTGGAAGCCGCGGGGGGTGCAGAGAACGTCCGCGCCGCCACCGCCGTCGTGGAAGAGGCGGTAGTCGGAGAGGCGGAGGAAGAAACGCCCGCCGAGGGTGGACCGGTCGATATCGCCGCATCCTCGGTGCTCCGCCGTGACTATCGTCCTGGCCGAGCTTGTAAGTACCACACTTCATGAGTAGTACTCATTGTAGTAGCCGATGTTGTCCGATGAACCTTTGTGGATACTTGTGCAGAAAATCCACCGACTTGAGCTGGGACGGAGAGGAGCCCACGGCGGCGGAGGCGGAAAAGGCCGCGCCGCCCGCCGAGGAACCCGCTCCGTAAGCCCAAGCCACGACCGAGCCACCACCGCCGAAGCGCCGCTGCCGGAGGCGGTCATAGTCGAAGGTGAGTACTCTTCCTGAAGCTGTAGAGCCCCGAAAGGAGTAGTCGTAGATACCGATGCGCGAGCTCCTTGGTGACAAAGGCCGAAGGGGGGGGACATCCCCGGCAGGGGTACCCATGCGGGAGTTGACACCGAAGCCCCGGAGGCCGCGTAGAAGCCCCCGAGCCCATGGGGGAAACCGTCGAGAAGTCCGCCGAGGAGGAGGCGGTCGCCACGTCGCCGGGGGTTGCCCCGGAGGTGGCGATCCGGTCCCCGGAGATCCAAGACGCGAGCCTATCCGCTCGGCGCCAATGACGGAGGCTACGACAAGTAGCCGTGGCGGGATCGAGTTGCTTGCCGACGATCTCGTCGAGCCGGCGGTGTTGGCACGCATCCGGAGGCGATGCGGCGAGCCGAACAAAGGATGAAGGTACGTAGCCGTTGCCTCCCGAGTAGTCAATCCTCTCGTTGAGTACTCTTTTTGACTTGAAATTGTCTTCTCAGACGTCGCGGGGAGCGATCCCGCGAGAAGTCCAATCTCGCCGCAAGGCTATGGCGACACGGTGCTGCGAGCTGAAGCCTTGGAGGAGCAGCTCATGAAGTCGAGGAAGCACGCGGCCGCCATGCAGTCGAAGCTTGACGCCGCCTTCGCCAAGTACCACAACGACGTGATGGACTTGCAGGCGAAGAGCGACGATCTGGTGCGGAAGAACAAAGGCCTCCGCAACAAGAATAAAGGTATGTCTCTTGACTTGTCGGGTACTTGTTGGGAGTCATCAAGCTCTGACCCGTTGTTGTGTTCCTGTGTTGTAGAACTCGAAGACCGGGGGAGCGTCCGAAGGGCTCGGAGATCGGCATGAAGAATCTCTTCTACCGGAGCAAGAAGCCCGCCGGTACTTGAACTCGACTACAAGGAGCCGGCCTTCGAGTGCGAGAAGCACATGGAGTTGAGAATTGCATCCGACGGGATCTCGTCAACCGCTACAAATCCTTGCGAAGTTGAACGAGGACCGTGAGGCGCTCCGGCCCACCGAAGGACCTTGAAGAGGTCGCCCTCCCGATCGCGAGGCTCCCGGTGCCGCACCCGGCGGCCCCAAGATTGCTCCGTTGGCGGATCGACTTCGTGAGGCGCCAAGCCGGCCGGCCGCCTACGTGAAGCACATGGCCAAGTCAATCCCGAAGCGAGGCCGGGCCTTCATGAAGTCGTACTTCCCGAAGGCCCCCGTGGAGGTAGTCGCCGGCGGAGTAGCCGCCAACCGGCCGGGACGAGCGCACGCAGCAGTTGTCGGAGCAGATGGCTCCCATCGCGGAGCAGTAGCCGATAAGTTGAATCTCCGGTAGCTCGCATAGATAGCTTAGTAGCCATGGTTGTATAGGAAACAGCTTGTAATGAACTATCTCATGTATCAATGAAATGTGAAGTTCCATCAATGAGTACTCGTAACCGCGATCTCGGAGTGCGGAGCGCCCATCGTGGAGTAGGTGCGAGTAGTAGTACTCGGCTTAGTAGTCCCGTCGCAGGAGTAGGCGGTAAAGAAGTTGATGAACAATCGAACTTTATTACCGAAGAAGTGCACCCGGGTGGCCGTGGCCGTAGTTACAAGGAGTCGCCCGGACCGTGAGGCCGCTTACGGTCGAGTAGCACCGGAGCGGGTAGCCGCTTACGGTGAGTGATCCGTAGGTAGCCGTGTAGGCCGGATCGCGCATCCGTAAGTAGCCGCGCAGTCGGGATCTTAGAGTGTGGTCTTCTTGGTAGACCGCCGCTAGAGTCCTTGACGCTCATTGCGCCCCGTGGTCCGTAGGTAGCCGCACCGGCCGGACTCCGGAGTAGAATAGTCCGGAGACTTGAAGCCGTGGACCGGAGGGTCGCTTGCGGCAAGGGGGTGTTGATGTAGTCGCGTGGACTTGAACCCCGAGTAGTCGAGTAGACTAGGCGTAGAATCGACGAGAGCCGGTCGACGTTCCACGAGTTGTTGACTTCTTCGCCTTCAAGTGTTTGGAGGCGGTAGGAGCCCGGCCCGGTCACCTTAGCCACGGTGAAGGGTCCTTCCCGTGGGGAGCCGAGCTTGTGAAGTCCTTCCGTGTTCGGATACGGCGGAGGACAAGATCTCCAACGTTGAAGGAGCGTTCCTTGACGTTGCGATCGTGGTAGCGTCGGACACCCTCCGTGTACCTTGCCGATTGGACGAGGGCGGCACGGCCGAGCTTCTTCGAGGCCGTCGATATCAACTCGTCTCGTCGTCTTCCGAGACGCCTTCGTCGTAGTGCTCCACCGCCGGCGAGTTCCATATGACATCGGCAGGGGAGGATGGCTTCGCAGCCGTAGACCAGAAGTAGGGGGGATTGCCCCGTTGGCTTGGATGGTTGAGTCCGCGCCCCCCCGCAGTGCGTTGGGTAGTTCCTTGATCCACTTGCCCCCTTTTGAGTTAGCGCGTCGTGTAGCCGCTTCTTGAGGGCGTCGAGCACCATCCCGTTGGCGCGCTCGACTTGTCCGTTGGCCCGTGGATGGGCGACGGAGACGTATCCGACGTCGATTCCGCCGTTCTCGCAAGTACTCCCCCGGAACCGGTGGTTGTTGAAGTTGGACCCCGTGTCCGTGATGATGCGGTGGGGTAGCCCGTAGCGGTGTACGAGTTCATCCGGGAAGTCGAGTACTCGTCGCCTTGGGGCATGTGACCGGCTTGACCTCGATCCACTTGGTGAACTTGTCGATAGCCACCAAGCATTCCGGTTGAATCCTCCCGGCGCGGTTGGCGGGGGCCCAATCATGTCGAGCCCCCGGCAGTGCAAAGGGCCGGGTTGGTGGTATGGTAACTAGCTTGTAGGCGGGACGTGTTGCCGCTGGCGAAGAACCGACATCCTTGGCGGTGTCGGACGAGTTCTTCGGCATCGCCCGTGGCCGTGGGCCGCAGAAGGCTCGCCGAAGGCCTTGCCGACCGCCGTGCGGGAGGACGCGTGGTTGCCGCGGACACCCTTGTGGATCTCCTCCAAGATGTCCTTGCCTTCTTCGCGAGGAACGCATTTCATGAGTACTCCGTAAGATGCGCCTCGCTTGTAAAGCTTGTCGCCGACGAGGACGTAAGACTTGGCGCGGCGGACGAGTTGTTCGGCCGCGTTCTTGTCGGAGGGGACCTTCTCGCTCGCCGAGGTAGTCGATGAAGGGTTGCCTCCGGTCCACGTCGATCATCATGACCTCCTCGCCCACCGATGGGTTAGCCGGGACAAGGGTCGGTGGCGCCGGCTCCGGGATGGATGGCGCGTGAAGCTCATGGACGAAGACGCCCGCGGTACTTGGGCGCGGGTGGATCCGAGCTTCGAGAGGACGTCCGCCGCAACGTTGTTGTCGCGAACGATGTGATGGAACTCGAGACCGTAAAATTTGTTCTCGAGCTTGCGGACTTCTAGGCGCAGGCGTCCATGTTCTCCTTGTTGCGGTCCCGGGACTTGTTGACTTGGTTGATGACCACCGCGGAGTCGCCGTAGACTAGTAGCCGCTTGATGCCAAGTGAAGCCGCGAGGCGGAGCCCGTGTAGGAGGGCTTCGTACTCGGCTTCGTTGTTTGAGACCTTCCGGAAGATCCGCGGGACGTACTTAAGTTGTTCGCCCGTTGGAGAGATCGGGGAGTACCCCCGCGCCGCGCCCTCGAGGTTGAGTGAGCCGTCGAAGTACATCACCCAATGCTCGGTCGCACGGTGGGAGTAGGTAGCCGGGTTCTCCCGCCACTCGCCATGAAGTCGACTAGAGCTTGCGACTTGATGGCCGTGCGTGGCTTGAAGTCGATGGTGAGGGCGCCGAGCTCGACGGCCCATTTGGAGATCCTTCCGGTGGCGTCGGGTTCCTCGTGATGTCGCCGAGTGGGTAGTCGGTGACGACGGAGACCGAGTACTCCCGGAAGTAGTGTCGTAGCTTCCGCGAGGTGATGAGTAGAGCGTACAGAGCTTCGCACGGCCGGGTAACGAGCCTTGGACTCGATAGAACCTCGCCGACGAAGTAGACCGGGCGCCGGACCGGGTAGGCGTGGCCGTCTTCCCCGCCGCTCGACGACGATGGCAAGATCGACCACGTGAGTAGTCGCGGCGAGGTAGAGCAAAGAATCGCTCGCCCTTGTAGGGAGCCGTGAGGACTGGGGGCTTTGACAGGAAGTCCTTGAGCTGGGCAAGGGCTTGGTCCGCCTCTGCCGGTCCACACGAACTTCTCGTGGTGCTTGAGTAGTTTGAAGAAGGGGAGACCCCGTTCTCCTAGCTTCGAGATGAATCTCGTTCAATGCCGCCATGCACCCCGTCGGCCTTCGGACGTCCTTGATGCTCGTGGGAGCTTTCATGCTGGTGATGGCGGAGATCTTCTCGGGGTTGGCTTCGATGCCGCGTTGGCTGATGATGAAGCCGAGTAGTTTGCCCGAAGGTACGCCGAAGACGCACTTGTTCGGGTTGAGCTTCCGCCGGTACTCGCGCGCCGATGCGAAGGTCTCTTCAAGGTCGTTGATGAGGGTACTGGAGTCCCTGGTTTTGACAACCACGTCATCCACGTAGGCCTCGACGTTCTTGTTGAGTTGCCGCTTGAAGCGTGCCCGGATGGCCCGTTGGTAGGTAGCGCGGCGTTCTTCAACCCGAAGGACATGGTCGTGTAGCAAGACGCGCCAAACGGGGTGATGAACGCGGTCTTCTCCTCGGTCTTCCTCCTTGATTGCGATCCGGTGGTACCCGGAGTAGCGCCGAGGAAGCGAGCAGGTCGCAGCCCCCGCCGTGGAGTCGATGACTTGATCAATCCGTGGCAACCCGAAGGGGTCCTTGGGCGGTGCTTGTTGAGGTCGGTGTAGTCGACGCACATCCTCCACTCGTTCGAGTTCTTCTTGCGGACGAGGACGGGGTTGGCGAGCCACTCGGGATGGAAGACTTCTCCGATGAAGCCGCAGCGAGTAGCTTGGCGAGCTCCTTCTTGATGGCGTCCCGTCCGTCGTCGGCGAAGCGTCGGAGATGTTGTCGCTTGGGGGTAGCCTTTGGGTCGACGTTGAGGCGGTGCTCGATCGGCTCCCCGGGCACTCCCGGCATGTCCGTCGGCTTCCACGCGAAGATGTCGCGGTTAGCCCGAAGGAAGCCGATGAGCGCGTCTTCCTATTTGGGGTCGAGGCCGGCCCCGATGGTGGTAGTCTTGGTGGGGTCGCCCGTTCCGAGGTCGACCGTCTTGGTGAGCACCTCCTCGGGTGGCCGAGGCTTGTTGGCGCCGTCGGACTTCTCTCGGGATGTCGAGTTCGCTTGTGGCAAGCTTCTTCGACGCGGCGTAGACCTCCATCATTGGGGTGGGTACTTGATTTGTCGAAGCAATCACCACGGCCTCTCGTATCGCGCCGTGAGAGATCTTCAAGTCCCCTTGGAGGGAGAGTACGCCCGCCGGACTTGGCATTTTGAGTACCAAGTATGTGTAATGGGGCACCGCCATGAACTTGGCGATGGCCGGTCCCGCCGAGGATGGCATGGTAGGAAGTCTCGATATCCGCGACCTCGAACTTGATGTACTCGGTGCGGTAGTTGTCGCGAGACGCCCGAAGGTAATCGGCGCACCACCGAGCCCGGGGGATAGCCGCGTTGCTCGGGACAATGCCGTAGAAAGGCATGCTGCTCTTGTCGAGCATGGGGGTGACGTCAAGGTTCATCTTCCCCGAGAGTCTTGGTGAAGAGGACGTTGAGCCCGCTTCCGCCGTCGATGAGCACCTTGTTGAGCTTAGAGCCCGCCACCGTTGGTTTCGGGACGAGAGGGAAGCGTCCCGGTTCGGAGAAGCCGGTCCATTGGTCCGCGCGGGAGAAGGTGATGGGCGTCTCCGACCACCCGAGAGGGGTCATAACCGCCGGTTCAATGGACATCACTTCACGGCGAGTAGCCTTCGCTCCCGCCCGCGGGGTAGTCCGCCGAAGAGGACGTTGACGGTCTTCTCGGGTTCTTGGAAGTCGTCGCCGTCCTTCTTCTTGTTCTTCCGATCGTGAGGGTGCGGTGGCTCCGCGTATCCTTGAGCGCATGCCCGAGCCGGTAGCACCGCTCGGTGGTATGGTTGCCGTTTGGATGCCACGGGCACTTCTCCTTCGGCGAGGTCTTTGAACCCGCCGGAGTTCTTCTTCGAGTTCCCTTTCTGAGGGCGCTGGATAGCCGCGACAGTGTTGTCTGGCTTGCGCTTGCGGTTGGGACCCGAGAAGTTGTTGTTGTTGTTGTTGTTGTTGCGGCCGCCTTGGTTTGGGTTGCGCCGCCGCCGCCGCCTTGGTTCTCGCTTGGACTTGCCACGGATGGCGTCGTACTTGGCGTTGGCCTTGTCCTCTTCATCCGCCCAGGACGTGATCATGTCCTTGAGGTGGGGAATGGACTCCGGGACGGCGCCGGCCGAAGTCCTCGAAGGTGCGGCGATGGTAGAGCCCGTCCCGGAAGAGGTCGATGACCTCCTTGTCGGTGACGTCCACGACGGTAGCGCGCTTGTCGAAGAAGCGGCGCATGTACTTGCGGAGGGTCTCGCCTTGTTCTCGCTTGATCATGGCAAGGTCCATGCGAGTACCCGAACGGCCCATGGCGCCCGCGAAGTTGCTTGTGAATTGCTCCTTCGGACTGGTCCCACTTGTCGATTGAGTGCTTGTCCGGGCCGACTCGAGCCACGTGAGTGGGGCTTGGTCCCGTGCGGGAAGGGGAAGTAGAGGCACTTGGTGTCGCCGTTGCCGCCGCCGTTCTCGATGGAGAGAGCATAGCATCGGAGCCACCGAATGGGATCCTCGCTTCGCGTCGTATTTGGTGATCCCCAAAGGCTTGAACTTGTCGGGGAGAAGCGGATTACGAAGCCGGGGTGAGAAGGCAGGGAAGCCGTCGCCTTCGGCCACGGCCGTCGACTTCTTCTCGCCGCAACTCTTCGATTCTCCTCGGCGAGCATCGTACCCGCCGTGGAGAGGCGCCGGAGGCGTGGCTATGCGCGTGGCCGCGGCCGCCGCGGCGCCGCCGCCGCCTCCGGCCTTTCTTGTTGGCTCCGTGGTTGGAGCTGCCGCCGCGCGCCGCCGCCGTCGTCGGGGTCGTTGCCGCCACCACCGGCCGGAGCACGGTGGGGGACGACTTCTCGGTTGACGTTGTCTTGTCGTGAGGGTCCGCCAGCGGTGGAGCGTCGACGGTTTGGTTCAGCTGGGATGTCGCCCCGAGTACGGTTAGGACCGGGGTCAACACTGCGACTAGTAGCCTCGTTGTCGCGAGGCTTGGCTGGGAGAGGTTGGCTGACTCTCTTGTCGACCCGCATGAAGTAAGCTTCCTCAGCGAGCTTGGCGATGACTTCTCCAGCCCGTATGCCCTGAGCCTGCCGTGCGATCGCTGTGATCGACATGAGGCACTGCTCGGGAGTGGTGTGAACTCTGCTCTCGACTGCTTCGAGAGCTTCCGCAAGGTTGCGGATGGGGGAGGTTGTCTCCGAGCCGCCGGCGTCGTTCGTTGCGCTTCCCCGTTACGTTCGCGCCGGCGTCCTCGCCGGCGTCGGTCTCGTTCGCGGGGGGCATCGGCGGACGGCTCGTCCGCGGAGATGTCCTCCAAGTACTTGTCCGCGGCCGTGCCTCGAGGTTCCCGGGTGTCGCCGGCAGCCATGAAGACTTGACGATCGGGGGTACCCAAGCTTGGCTCGAAGGTGCCACCTCGCTTGGTGTGGTTGAGTCGGCTTGGGCTAGTGGTGTTCCCTCCTGGAACGGTAGCGAGTCGATGTAGGCGACGTAGCGTGAGTCCTCTCGTTGTCGGCTCGGCGGGCTTGAGGTTTGGCCGCAGACGTATCTCCCGGCCGGCGTTGATCTTATAACCGGCCCCGCAGGCCGGCCCCGACAAGGGAAGCTCGGAGGAGTTGTCTTCGGACTCGGGCTCCTCGTGGTCCGACCCGAAGTCGAACTCGTAGTCCGGGTTCGAGTAGAACTCGGAGAGAGGGTCGGAGTCCGAGACGCGGTTGGAGACGGCGTCGGAGTCCGAGTTGTACTCGGTTACGGGCTCCTTGCCGGCCCGGCGTGGCGTAGAAGCCTCCGTGCGGGCCCGCCGGGAACGCGAGGGCCACGCGCGGAGCGCCGGCGTGGAGAGGGGACCGCCGCGATGGCCGAGGAGCCGGCTCGCATGCGACGGCCCATGGCGACGTCGGGTTCGAGTTGGAGACGCGACTCGAGCTCGAAGTCGGCCGTGGAGGTTGGAGAGCGAAATTTCGCCGAACTTGCCGGCGAGCTCGCCCCGTGACAACTTCGGGGAAGCGTCACAAGGCCCGTCTTCGAATCGGGTTGCATGATCAAGCGGCGGCCGGAAGGAGCCCGCGCCATCGCCAGCGGCACCCGGGCGCCGAAGACGAAGGTGTCGCCGCGGTTGAAAGCGACGGTTGGCTTGATGAGAACGGAAGCCGTCGAGTTCGCCATGTGATCTCGAGCGAGAGCCCCTACCTGGCGCGCCAGCTGTCGGTGTTTTGGACCGGCAACCTACTACGGGGAGTACCCGAAGTAGATGAATATGACTCGCCGAGATCGGTAACTCGAAGGAAGAGGCACGTGGCACACAATTTAGACAGGTTCGGGCCGCGAGGTGCGTAATACCCTACGTCCTGTATGCTGCGTAGCTCTGGATTGATAGGGCACGATTACAGGATGGTGCAATGGTGCGCCGTGAGTTGAGATTGGATGAGGTGAGGTGATCCCGAGATCGGTCCCCTCGCCTCGCCTTATATAGTCCGGGAGGCAGGGTTACAAGTCGGAGTAGGGAAGGAGTACTAGTCGAGTACGTCTAGGAGACCTCTACACAGTGCGGAACATGTACAGAGTCCTATCCGAGTACTACTCCTGTGCTGTCCTTGTGCTCCACGCCTTCGTGTGCCGTGTAGCGCAAGTCGGGTAGTCCCGTGGGCCCACCGAGTAGTCGGTCCCGGTACCCACCGAGGTAGTGGGCCCGGGGGAGGTCCATACGACACGGGGGACGCCCGTGCGTGGACCGCGAAGGAGCCGGAGCTGTTCAAGCCGCCGACGACCGCCCCTTCACCGAGCCGAACTCCCTGCTTCCTCTTCACCGTGCTGTTCGCCTGCCTCAGCCCGAACCGCGCCGAGCCCGGTTCTGCATCCATCTTCCCCGAGCGCTTCAACACCGCCTTATCACCGCATCCTTGGACCCGAGGTGAGCACCACGTTTCCCTCCTTCTGTGGAGTTTGGCCTTCGTGCCGAGCGAGAAAAGAGGGCCAAGACCATGGTTTCATCCGTGCCGATCTTGGATCGGCTGTTCCGCACCGCGCCGCCATGCGGACCCGCCGTCGCTTGAGAGCCGGCCATCGAGCCGAGCCGGTCGCTTTGCAGGTGCCGCTGCCGTCGTCGCCTCGCGCGCTCCCTTGCCTTGCAGTGGTGTCGTTCCTTTGTTACGATGAGTGTCGCTGAGCTCCGGTTTGCCGCCGGCACCCACACGCTGAGCACGCCACCGTCGAGCGAAGGCCCTGCCTTTCTTTGGCCTGGAGTCGTGTGAGCACAAACCCTTGTCGTGCGCATGTTGTCGGCATTGTGCCATCGCCACGGCTGTGCCGCCGACGTTTTGCCCGCGCACACCACCACCGGGCCGAGGCCCTGTTCTTCCTGGCCGAACCTGTGCACACGCACTCACACACACGCGAGCTCGTTCGCCGGCGTATGTGCCTAATCAACGCCGCCGGCCGTTCCTCGCCGTCCCCTTTCTTTGTACCCTTGCCTAGTGCACGCCATCAGTTCCGTGTCGCCGCCATGGCCGCGCCGTCGGTGTTCGGCACGCACACGAACGCACACAACCGAGGTGCCGAGCCCCTCGCTTCACCTATCTGTGACCGTGCTCGACATTCCGCCGTGCCGTCGCCGCGAACCCCAACGCACCGGTGCACGTGTGTCCGTCGAGCCATCGACCCCAAGTTCGAACCTTTTGGCCACCTTGACCCCGAACACCGCCTCGCCTAAACCTCGCTCGTCGTGCTCTTGTCTCCGTGTCGTCGCCGTGCACGTGCCGTCGGTTTCGTGTCGCCCCCGTGGCCGGCCGCCGACGTTTGCACAAATGCGAACGCATACACCCGAGGGGTCGAACCCCCTCTCGCTTTCCCCGTCCAACCGCACACACACCTACCCGTGCGCACACTCACGCTCGGTTTCCACATGTATTCGTGTGATCCTCACCGCGCCGCACAAGAGTTTGCGTGCGGTGAGCCCCATCTCGCCCCCGCTCCGCCGCCGCCGTGAGCCCCAACGCGTCGGCACACGTTTGTTCCCCCGAAGCCGTCGGACACGAGGTCGAACCATCTTGGCCGCCTTGATTCTCATCACCTCCCGGCCTTAGCCTGGTCGCCACTCTCATTTCTTTGCACCGTCAACGTGGCACGCCACCGATGTCGTGTTGTCGCCATGGCCACGCCGCCGCCGTTCTGGCCCACCGCCGTGGCCTAGATGCCGGCGCGCGCACGCATGTGCCCGTACCCACACGTGCAACCACGCACGCGCCTACCAGGAGAGGTCAAGGCCAAGCCTTTGACTCCCTTTTGTGCCTAACCTCGCTGGCACTCCGTCCCGCCACGGGACGCGGCTTTGCCGCTGAGGGAAACCCTTCCTCCTCGGAAGCGCGAGCGCCAACTCGATCCCGTTCTTGCACACTCGCTCTGGCGCATGAGCGCGCCAATCCGGTCATCGCCTTGCACACCTCGAGCGAAACTGAAGCACCCAGTTCGCGACCGCCCCGTCGCTCTACTTCACCTCGCTGCCGAGGACGTCCTTCCGCCTAGGCGCACGAGCGTCAGGCCAAGTCAGTGCACGTGTTCGTCCACACACATGCACTTAGGTGAACAGCCCCGACATGCCGCCGCGGAGCTCGCCGGCCAAGCCACCGACATGCCTGCACGCCCAAGTGAGGACATGGACGCGGCCTTTGGCCGACCAATGCTCACTCACGCACGCGAGGGCCCAGGCCTCGCCTTTCTGTGGCCAGACCTCGTGTGAACTCAAACCCTCGCTGCCGACCTTCTCATCGTCGCCAGGCAAGCCCCGTTCTTGACCGTGATCTTCTGTTCGCAAGACGGCGTCCTCAACGCGTAGTGCGTCGTCTCTGTCAACCTTCGCCGAGCCGGCTGCTCTCTTTTTTCCGCCGGCGTTCGCTCACGCACACCCACACTCGAGGGAGTCGAGCCCTCGCTCTCCCCGTCCAAACGGTGCACGCGCATGTTCACGTGCACGCACGCCGTCCCAAGCGAGCCGCCACGCCGCCGCGGACACCCCGGGGCCGCGACGCCGCGGAGCTCGAGCCGCACCGAGCCGTTTACCATCACGCCGTCGTGCTCGTGCGGGAGCTTCATCTCATGGCCGCACGCTCGCGCATGCGCTCGACCAAGCCGTCGCCTTTGCTCTCCTTGCTCGAGTCCGGTGAACACGATCGCGCGTGTGAGCCGAACCCGATTGCCGCTCGGCCTATCACGGCCGGAACCCCGTCATCAAGAGCAACCTTTCCACCGAGGCACGCGAGCGCCGGGCCAACCCATGTACGCGTTCGCTCTCAGGCACGCGAGCGCATACAACCTCACCGGCGCCGGCCACCCTAGCCTCGTCGCCGAAACCTTCTGCTTTGCTCCGCGCGCCAAGCTGCTCTCCGTCACCGTCGTGCCGAGTTTCCGACCAAGGCAACCCTTTTCTTTGCCTAGATGGATCCCTAGGTGTACCAGAGCTGCGTCGAGTCGCGTGAGGTCGAGTCACCGACCAACCTCGCCGCCGACGAGCCCCCTTTCCGACCGCCGTTCCTTTAGAGCTTTCCATCGGCCACCTTTGGCGCAACCCCAAAACTAGTGGGGATTAACTCCACACGGCCGCCTACACACCGTCCCGGCCGTAGTGGATCCCGTGGGATCCCGTGCACCGAGCCAACCACACCTCGGCCCACACCCGTACCCGCACCTCATCGAGCCGTGGCGCATCCTTTGGATCTTGTGAGGCCGTCCAACCACTCGCAAGCCACGCGTTTGCTCGCACCTCGCCGGGACCACTTCGCATCCGGCCAGATCATTTGTGGCCGCCACCCGGCCAACCATGTGGACAACCACTTGTGCATGGGTCGGCTTATAGCTACCTAGGTGGCGGCCATGTGAGCTCGAAGAGCTAGCTTGCGGCCGGCTTGTAGGTAGCTTAGAGCCCTTTAGAGCCGGCCCCGATAGTTAGCTTATAGTTAATATTATCGTGTATGCGTATTTTAGTTTTCGAAAAAGTATTTTGCCTTTGGAAAATCCTAGAAAACTCCTTTCAACTCCGAAAATTGTGAAACCTTTTCCAAAGCTCTTCTAAAATTATAAACTCCATGTTAGGCTAGTGTTCGCTCTCTTTTGGCTCTTAATTGTTGTTCATTTCGAGTTAATTGCAATAGGACCCGCCTTTATTTTAATTACGCGTTAATGGGAGCACAGTGGAGCCGGGGAGCCGAGCTCGGAGGTTGACTACAACGACGACCACGCCGACGACTACTCGCACGCAGTGTTCACGCCCGACCGATTCGAATACCTATTAGGCATTGCTATGCAAGTATGCTAGCGCTTTACTTTAAATGCATGATGATGAACCTTGCACCGCCTTCTTTATTTATCCTGTCCTTGATTGTCCTACTACTATATAAGTTTATATAAGCGTCTATATGCGCTGAGCTTCACGATGCATGTGTTTGGGATGGGAATAGTGGTTCTTGGCGTGAGTGGGGTAAAACTGGCAGGAGAAGGCTTTTTGGGTACTTTGGCGGGGGTGTGCTTGAAGCAACCGATCTGGGATCGGGGATAGGGGTGCACTCCTCAGTGTATCCCTACTTTGACGGTTTTCGGAGCCTAGGTGTTGGGATTTTTCTTGCGGATGGAGGACATGAGCTTGCCCCGGTCTGAAAGCGAGTGGATCAACTTGTCGATAGGACTTTCGTACACACCACCTCGCCGAGAGTGGGGTTAGGGCCGAGTTGAGCTCGGCAAGTGCGGAACCATACCTGCTTAGGATGGATAGCGGGGTATCAGTGGGGGAGCGGTGGAGGTGAGACCACCCTCTCAGAGCGACTCCCGTGTGGCCACACGGGGGCATTTCACAGTTCTGGTGCGATTCCTTCTGAGGGGGATTCGTTTTGAGGGCCGGATGCAGGATGGGACCGTAACTACCGAGAGTTCGCACGGTAGGGTGGGCTCGGTTGGCTGATCACCGCCGGGTGCCATCCCGAGTTGGGTACAGGTGTACACACTCTGCAGAGTTTCGATCTATACGTATAGCCGCGTCCTCGGTCATGGACAAACCTTGAAGACATGTTTGTTCCTCATATTTTTGGGATTTCTACCTCCCCCTGTAGTTGAGAGTGTGGTGAGCCGTGGTTGCAGTCGGTTAGAGGAGAGTGGTCGCCTCCTCACGCGCGCCCCCGCGCCCCTGCCACCGCCGCCCGCGTAGAAGAAGGGGCGGACCGCGGTGGCGCCCGGGTCGATCCACCGAGACGGGGGACTTCGCCGCCGGATACGAACAAGAGGGAGGGAGAGAAGGCGGGTCCGGCGACCGGATCGAGAGCTCCCACCGGTAATTGAGCGCGCCGTCGCCCGAATCGGAGTGGACCGCCGCCGTCGGTATCGTAGCGGAGAGAGGGAGAGAAAGAGATGTGGTGGCGGGTGGATCGTGTACGTACGGGAGGAGCTGCTGGATTGAAGTAGTATAGATCGGTAGGTTGGGTCGGGGCGGGAACTAGGAGGCCGGTGGCCCAAATTTCCTAAACTCCTTTATTTCTTTCCCTTTTATATTCTTTTCTATTAAATCAATGCATATCTATGTGATATTTAATATATTTATTAATTATCTAGCCGTATCCTCGTGTCCGTGTTTTTCGAGAAAGGGTGTATCCACGTATCGGGTACGTATTGTATCCGATACCCGTACCGGTATCCGTGTAACATAGGTCCTAGGAACAAACACTACCAAGAACGAACTCCAAACAAGAACTCCTTGCAAATGACACGAGAACGACCCGAAATTTCACCCGGACGCTCCTCCGATCAAGGTGAACAAACTCACGGAGAGGAAAATCCGGCGAAACAAAACTTTGACCTAGAAAGTCCTAGGGCGGTCGGTTAGACCGCATTTCCCGTAAAAAACGGACCCGCGGGTCAAACCCCAACTTCCTCGCGCCCGATCTCCCGAATCACTCCACGGATTGCAACAAAACTTCGGGAATAGTCCGGGTTACCTCCGGGCAACCTCTACCTCAAAGGAATCGACTCGAATCGCTCACAATCAAGAGGAATCGAAGAAATCGCTTCTCTAAGTCAAGAACTCGCCCAACTCGAAAAACCACCAAATTGAGTCCGATTCAAGAGAGATTTGGGGGCAAAGTCACCGATAAAAGAGGCACAAGATCCTCATACGTGACACCCACCAAAGACCCCAAGAAATCGTCCTCAAAATACCGCCAACAAAGAGCTCCGAAAATCAACACAAAGAAGGACGGGAAAACCACCTTGAGGAACAACGCCGAACCATCTATACATACCATGAAGGTTCGTACAAGGTCTAGCTTGCCACCCATACATCCATCCCTCTCTCTAGATCTCACATGAAGCTCTCAAGCTTGTCCTAGAAAAAACTAGGGAAAATAGAGAACGAAAATGGAAAAACAAATGAGCTAGGGTTCCAAGAGTTGGCTGCCATCCATCCACTCAATGAGTATATATGGAGGCACCCAAAAGACTAAACTACCCTTACTTAACACTAGGGATACAAGCCCCTCTTGGGAGGATTTGGAAGTCTTCAGATTTTCTTCATCGGACGGATGCCCGGCGACCGCAACCTGCTTAGCCTCGACGCAACCCTTGCGATCCCGACACGTGTCCTCCGCTTCGAAGCATCTTGGCGCCAGCGACCAGGGCGGTCGGGCCCGGCCCCCCTTGGGCGGTTAGGCCGGCCGGGCGATCCGACCGCCCCTCCGGGCGGTCGAACCGGCCTCGGGTGGCCGCATCTCCTCGTCGAGTCTTCGGCTTCGGTTTTGTGGCTCAACCGAGTAACCCGGTGGTTTTCCGCGGTGAACCACCGCAAACCCCGCGAACTTGGTGTAGCCTCCGCCAATCTCCACTCATGACTCGGCTCCCACGTAGTCCCGGCTCGACCTTGGTTTTGAGGCTCTACCAAGAAACCGTCCACGACTTCATCTTGCTTGTTCATGCCACCATGCGGCTCGCACTTGACCCCCGCCGGCCACCGGTCCCTCGAACGAAGCCTACTTGTCTTCTCCACACTCGGAGGCCTCACCGTCAACGACCTTTCGCGCTTGTTCTTCACCCGCACCAACACGAGTCAAGCCGCAACCCTGCACCTACAATACTTAGCCAAGAATCGGTCCACACAACGTTGTCAATCACTCATCACACAAGGAAGCGACCATCCACCGGTCCTCGATCCACACATGGTCCTCATGGATAAGTATCGGCAGTGACTCGGCGGCGGCCGCCCGACTCTTCATCTTCCGGTACTCGATGCACTCCATCTCGGGGGCTCGACTACATCCGCTAGACTTCCCGGGTGGCGACGAGATTCAAGAGCAACCCATAACACATTCTACAATCAAGATGACCCTTCAATTCGAGAGGAAGTACTCGACTCAAGGCTCGGGGCTCCGTGCCACGTGTCCTTCGGTTTTTTTCTCCGGATTTTACGGGATAAGCTTGGCGAGAATTCGAGATTGACCCTCGGCTTGAATGCGTGATTCGACCTAAGGCTCGGGGGCTACATTCCATATGGAATGCGATTATTCGAATCGCATTTTCCATATGGTTTCTTCTTCAAGACAATGCGAGTACTATTGATGACCTTCAAGAGAAGAACTCGGGGACGCTTGGGAACTACTCGAGAAGACTTCAAGACTACTCGGGGTTCGAGTGGAGTACCTTCCGGCCTTGGGATGCATCAAGTACTCTTGAGGACTTTTGGCTTGTAGTACTCGGGGGCGCCCGATGACTACTCGTCAAGGCCATCAAGACTACTCGAAACTATCTCGCTCGACTACAAAGCACTCGGGGCTTGTCGTATGGACCTCCCCGGGCCCACTACCTCGGTGGGTACTAGGACCGACTACTCGGTGGGCCCACGGGACTACTCGGCTTGTGCCACACGGCACCGATGGCGTGGGGGCGCAAGGACTGCGGTGGAGAAGTACTCGGATAGGAAGCTATACATGTCTCGTACTTTGTAGAGAATTCCTAGACGTACCCGACTAGTACTCTCTCCTCAAACCGACTTGTAACCACCGCTCTCCCGGCTATATAAGGCGAGGGCGGGGACCCCTCTCTCTCGGATATATGCATCATCTTGTAAACACATCCAATCAATCCCGTAGCTACGCAAAGATACGGGACGTAGGGTATTACGCACCTCATGGCCCGAACTCTGTCTAAATTGTGTGCCACATGTCTCTTCCTTCGAGTTACCGATCTCGGCGAGGCCACATTCGTCTACCTCGGGTACTCCCCTTAGTAGGTTGCCGGTCTAAAACACCGACACCGAACTTCCGCTACGGGCAAGGTAGACCTCAATTTAATGCAAGCTGATCCATTTCGAATTCGGTTCCACTTTGTATACAATTGAAGGACTTCATGGACGAGAAAGCTAAGATCTACAAGGACACCGTCACCAAGTTCAAATCCATAGACAAGGTGTTGGAGAACATCGATAGAAAAGTGACGGTGGTCGGAAGCTCCAACCATCAAGTGCTCAACATGATGAAGATGCTCGAGATGCAAGTCGGACAACTTGCCGGGCGCCTATCCGCTAATGAAGGGAAGCTTCCGAGACAACCTAATGGTCCCGAAACGGGGAAGGCTATTCAAACATGTTCGAGGAAGGAGACCGAATATCCGAAACGCTCCGCGGGAGCAAGGAAGCCTAAACCATATGTTGAGGCAGAGGAATTTTCTAAGGAGGAAGTTACGAAGATCGTCACCGAAGAGCCCGAGTTTGAGATGCCGTGAGAAGACACGAAGATACCGCAACTCAAGCCACGCTACTTCCGAGGTAAACTTGATAATCACTTTAAGAAGTTTGTGGAGGTTTGTTGATGGTTAATAGTTGTATCGAATTTCGTTTAGACTTGCAAGTGGACAAGTCTCCCGTCGTAGTCAAGGGACCCTTCTTCCCTCGAGTGGTGAACCCAAGGTATCGAATCCGTGGAACAAATTAATGTGTGACGCAAAAGTTGATCTAGTAAAGCCAAGTAACTCCAATCTTCGGTAAAAGAAACCATAATGCATCTAGATGGAAGACACGATACTAATCTAATCTACTAAAGACTGGAGATAACAAAGTAAGATTGGGTAGATAAACCGATCTAGAGAGATCGGGGCAAGCCTTTTGTTGAAGTTCCAAGCAAGAGAAGAAGTAGCAAATCTAATCTTAAGAAGCCTCTTTAAATCGTGGTTTCCCGTCCAAATCCGAAAACATCCGCCTTTCGGAACCCACGTTCTGTCACAACGTATCCCTACTCATGCGGGGAGTCTAGGGCAAGTCAAAAGACAAGTCGAGATTCTTTCGGAAGATCCGCGTGTACCTCTAGCCACCGCGGCTACAAGAACACCCTATGTAATCTATCTCGAGAATATAATTGGAATAAGCAAAGCCAATCGAAAAACAAAATCTTCGAGGAAACACTTGATCGCTAGGAAAAGATTCAACTTGATAATTCAACTATAACAATGATACATACACAAGATCACCACCGGATCCTTCCTTGATCTTGCTTCTAGCTCGGGAACTCCGACGTGGTCTTCCGTGCAAGGTTCCCACGTCGGCTAGGGAAACCCTAGTCAACTAGCTCGACCCTCTCCTCTCCGAGATGGTGTCCCTCTCTTCTCTCGCTCCTTGGCGGCCGATGACGAATTGGATGATGCGTGGCTCTCGGTCAGGGGGCTATAAATAGCCCGAATGGCGGCTAGGGCAAAGGAGGGGGCAAACGGGCCTTGGGCTCGGGTTGGGCCGACCGCCCGGGCCGGCCGGCCCGGGCCCATCCGTGGCCCGGCCCGAGGCCTCCTTTGCTCGCGTCGGTTCCCTTGCTTCTCGGATGTTTCCCCCTTCGCATGTAGATCCATGTCATCGGTTTCTCTCCGAATCGGGCATAACTCCTTGTCTTGCAAGATTCGGAACTTTTTAGGTTAGGTCCTCCGAGTTTGTTGTCTTCTCGGATCAAGTCCCCGGCTTCTTGGAGTTAAGTTTGCTTCATTGCATGACTTGTACGAGGCTTCAAGGTCTTGTCATAAGGTGCTTGATGAACTTATCCCGAAAGTCTTGCGTTCAACGCTAAAATCCTGCATAAACACTAAACTCCAAAACCGACATGCACATGTGAACTTGTTATACCACGGGGGTTAGTACCAATGGATAAGGTATAAAACTTATGCCAACATCGAAGGTAAACTCATGGATAGGTTGACCGATTTTCACCGTAAACATCTCCCCCATGCTTAAACCTTGCTCGTCCTCGAGTAAGCCTTCGATGGATATCATCGTTCCCAAACAATGTTTAAATCTTGCACTTGATCATACATAAGAAAACATAATGCTCTCAAAATTTTAATTCGTTAAACTTCAATAATTTACTAGCCTTCATCTCTACGGAGGGTAGATTCTTAATTAAGCTTATCCCACAAGTATTCATATGCTCACAAAGTTTAAATAGATCTCGAATTTTTGAAATAAAGAATGAGATAAAGAAAAGCTAAACCAAGTTCACAAATTTAAATCATCTTGTATATTGCTCATGAACTCTCAACTCGCTTGTCTCTCAAGCCTATATATTCTACTCCTTTCCCTCTCATAACATATATGTGTGGTAGGCTTTATATGGAGCTTTTTGGGAAAGTTTAGTCCTAACAAGATTTTATAAATGAGGTGTTGTCAAAACAAGACAAGCTTCTCATGGTCTTACCGAGACTCGTCAAAAAGGTCATTGGAAAATAATGTTAAATCAAGGAGGGGAAAGAGAAAAATACACACACTTGAGATGAGTGGACATGTGCAAAGGGCAAAGGGTGATCCCGAGGCACAAAGGAAGTCCTCGTTATCGGATTGCACATGGTTGGAAAATGAGAATGGATCTTTTAATCTTGAAGCTTTGAATTTCCTCATGCACTTTAGAGAACCGGGGAGTTCACTTTACGCATACTCATATTTTTTTTCTTTCTTCTCTTCTTTCTTTCTTTCTTTCATTCTTTTTCTCATTCATTCGGTCACGAGACTTTCACATCGGAGTTTTGATTTTTTTAATTTACACCCTTTTGATTTTTTTTAATTGCTCCCCTTTGAAGTCTAAAATTGCACCGTACCTACCTCCTCCCCCATGCTTAGACGTTGCTCGTCCTCGAGCAAAGAGACAATAAATAAGGTAGGTACCGGAAATATTTTTCCTTGGAGAGATACTTGAATTCTTCAATGTTGGCACCGTCTTGCGATCTTCCTTGAGTTGATGATCCATTCTCAACAATAGGTTGTGGTCAAGGAGGTAAACACAAAATATGATATTTGGTTTTAAGGGTGGATATCCGGCAAGGTTTGTGAGATCTCCGATGCGGGGATACACAATGCACGGATAAAAGGCTAGCAAAAAGATAGATACACAAAAACGGAATGACCAGCTTCTTAGTCTCGGGCCAGAGAAATCATGGCCTGCAATAACACACTCAAAAAAAATCTTGTACACTAAGGTTTATGAACTCAAATATATATTAGGCTCGGATAGATTGAGCAACACACAAGCGATATTTGTGACAAGGTTAGCAATATTTTTGAGCATAAAAACCATCTTTAATCTATAACTTGAGAGCACATAAAACACTATGGGTCTTTATTTTAATCATAACCTCTCGCTAAAGATTAAGCTAGCATTTAAATAAATTCAGATTCATATTTTAAGAGAGCACTAGCTTTAACATCCATAAATCAATTACAAAGATAAAGAAAGCGGCAATTATAATCATATATCATCATGGCACAAATTTTTGTAACTTTTCCAATGATATAATCAAGGTGGTGTCTTTATTAATGATGAAATCAAGTTGAAATACAAACTGAAAATAAACAAACACACTTGCTGAAATTTAAATAAAAACAGAAAATATTACGCAAACACACATAAACAAAAGCTGAAAATTACAGAGAAAGAGAAAAGAAAAGAAAACTAAAGTTCCTTAATCTTCCTAGTCCTCCGCCGTGGTTGGTGTTGATGATCTTGATAGTAATATCCTTGCTCGTAGTACGGTTGGACATTCCCTCCGACGAATTGATTCGGCTCCACTAGGTGAAGGCGTCCAAGCTCATAGGCAATATTTGCATTGCTCTCACCAAGTTGAGCCGCGTTGGCTTGGATGGCTGCGACGTTTTGGGCGTTTCTTGCAACATACCCTCCAATTATGGCCATGCTTTGTTGTGGTTGGGGATATTGTGTGTAGGGCTCCGCGAAGTTAGCGTTGGGCACCACATAATTTGGTGGGGGTACCGGTGCACCACCCCCCATGCTTGCTCTTGTCGCCCTCCGTAATAACTTGGCGGAGGAGGGATCCCACCGAATGATGGCACATTGGGCTGTGCACCACTCGCTTGTGCGGAGGACGTTCCCTCCTCTACGATTCTTCCTCTTTTGTTTTTCCTTGCCGGGACAAGGAGTCCCTCTTCCAACCAATCTCCCCTCCCTTCGATGAAAAGCCTAAGCCTTGCATCCGGAAGGGGTAGGTTCACCATGTACAAACGAAAACCTCCTCTCTCATCTCCACTAATGTATTTTGCCTTGTCGGAAATATTCAATGCCGAGAGAGGTACCACACAAAAGATAGTCGGGGTTTCTTGTGATCCCCGGCTGTAGGGAGAAGGCCAACATAGAGAGGTAGCACCCCGAACCAATATGTCCCGCTCCCGATGTTGCCTCGCAACACCAACGGTTGATCATAAGGTAGGAGGGGTCTATTGGCTGCTTGGCAATTAAAGCCGAGTATAGCCAATTCAACTCCGTGTCGGTCACCTTCGTCTCCCTCATCCTCCCCAATACCCTCTTGCACATCCAAGAGTGGAATATTCGGATAATGGGGTTGCGGATGCAATTATGTTGTTGGTGGGCTTCTCCGGAGATTAAATTCCAAAATCCATCTAACATGCCGGGAGGCACGTCAACTTTCTCTCGAAGCTCCCTTATGGAATCCAAGTAGTTCCCTAACATGCTCGTAGGGAACCACTTGTTGGACTCCCTCCAAACGGAATGATAAGCTTTGCACCCCATCATCAAGGATAGGTGCAATGGTCATCAAGATTTCCAAAGCGAACTCCTTGTGGGTGTCCGCCGATACTCCGTTGGAGAATTGCACCCATTCAAGGTGCCCAACATGTAGTATATGTCGGTGCCGAAACCCAAGGTGAAGAGTGCTTGGTCGTCGAACTCGACGTTGGGCACAAGCCTCTTCTCAAGACGAGAGAGCCTCTCCTCCTCCGACGACGACAAAATGATGAAGCCGTACGAGGAATATATCGGAGTGTATGGAGGTGGTGCGGTCGAACGGGTTGATCTTCATGGTGGCAAGGGGGGCTCCTCCGTGCGCCCTTGAGGTTCGGTAAACCTCATGGACGTGCTCCTTGCAGCCCTCATACCACCAAGCAGGAGAGCATCGTTCCTCCTTGGTGGTGCCATATCCGTCTCCATGCTCCGGGGAGACTCGGAAACCGAGTGCCTCCTCGAAGACGTCGTCGACGACGGCTTGGATGACGATGAACCCTTCTTCTTGGAGAAGAGACTTGTGGTTTTCTTCCACATGGTTGCTGCACTCTATTCTCTACTGAAACTCCGGGTTGCAACCGGTAACTACACACTTAAACTCTTACTTCGGGATGTGGACTTTGAGTGGATTAAGGTGGTGGATTTTTTTGAGCTATCATGCTTGGGAAGGTTGGCTATGTCTACGGAGGTTTTGGGCACACAAACATGAACACACAAACAAAGGAAGGAGAGGGAAGCTTGCCTGCAGAAAACGGGAGCCGGGGGGCTCCTTAAGTAGGGGGAGGCCGGCCGGCCCGGGCCGACGGGCCCGGGGTGCCCGGTGCTCCTCCCCGCCTCGGCTTTCTTCTAACACGATCATTTCTCCTCTCGCAACTTTTCCGTCCGCGTGCTCCACGAGTTGCACCGCCCAAACACTCTCGTCCACTCCTTTTCTTGCATTATTGGTCCTTCCACTTGATGCTTCATGCTTTGGGTCATGTCCATGCTCCCTAGCTCCACTTGCTTCACATGCCACCATGAAATTCCTGCAAAGTTGATGCTTGCTGCCCACCATGCTTGTTCTTTACATGTGGTCTTGATGAAAGTTGATGAAAGGGTATCCAATGGTGCATGCATGATTAATTCAAACTAGATTGCCTCCCTTTAGGTGTGTTTAAGGTTAAGCACTCCTCTAATTCGAAATTTAAAAATATTTTTCAGAGCCATGCAAGAGCTCAAGCATAAATTTAGAGAAGTTTTTAAACCATTAAAAACAAATGTAAGTCGAAAATATTTTCCGACTACGTTGATATCGGTCTCACCGGTATAGTTTGCCTTCATCGGTTGAGAGCAAACCTTTCCCGGCTTGATCATGGGGGCATAGATTTAGTTCTAATTTTCGCTAAATGAGAGAGATTTTTAATAAAACAAAATTAGATGAGGCTTAGAAAAATTCTAATCTTAGAGAAACCAAGGATATAGATTTTTATATCTACCAAAAGTTTTGATTTCTAGGTTCACGCGAGTCCTACCACGCGCTGAATTTTTATTAACACCTAGATATAAGTCGTGGCTCTACTCATGTGTTTTTAGCATGAAAAATAAGTCAACCACAGCACCATAATGAGGGTGAAAGGTTGAGTTAGGTTCTGAAATTATTTGGTTGTGGTTTCTCGAAAAGAATCAAACAAGCACATAGGAGGGTTCATGCAAAGGGTTTATGATAAAGCAAAATATTCAATCAAGAATTATCTCTCTAATATTGTTCAACCACTTTTAAGTCTAATGTCTTTGCGTAATAAAATTCAAAACTAACTTATTAAAAAGACTCAAAAACCCGGAATCGGGTTGTCCTCCCGTAGCTTATTCTTGACTCGACGAAAGGGGTTGCCTCCCGCCTAGCGCTTCGTTTATAGTCTATAGCTATACTTCTTCACTTGATTACTTTGGATCAACGCTCTTTTCGGGCGTTGCAATCTTGGGTACCCACTTCCGCACCATCTTGGGCACGGGCTTGTCTTCCGGCTTAGTCATTTTTTTGGTCTTCACGGGCGGTTTCTCTTCCTTTGTCTTGACGGATGCAACACCTTCTTTGATTTTCTTTACGTTCATTTTTCGACCCCTTCTTCTTTTTCAGCCCCTCCTTTTGCTTTGGTTCTCCCTTCACTCCAATCATGTTGCATGCCTCGATTCTTGGACGGAACTTGAAGGAACTCCTTTCTCCGTTGATATAGAACATGATCTCCCCCTTGCCAACATCAATAGTAGCTCCCACGGTCTTGAGGAAAGGCCTCCCAAGGATGAGCGGCGGCTTCTCCCTCTCTCCCATCTCGAGCACAACAAAGTCGACGGGGATGAAGTGGTGTCCGACCTTCACGGGTACGTCTTCAGCAATGCCCAAGGGATAGCGAATGGAGTTATCTCCCAACTCCAAACATATACCCGTAGGCTCCATTGGTAGGCGTAGCTTCTCGAACACATCCCTCGGCATGACGCTTACACTTGCTCCAAGGTCGCATAACGCCTTCTCGAAGTTGAAAGAACCAACAGAACATGGAATAGTAGGGCACGCGGGGTCCTTTTGCTTCTCTAGCCCATTAGCAATAGCGGCACTACACTCCTCGGACATCTTAACATGATCTACCCCGAGTGTTGCTATCTCATATTTATTTGCAAGTATGTCTTTAAAGTAACGAGAATATGTAGGTACTTGTAGGGCATCTAGTAATGGCATGTTGATGCTAAGTCTACGCACAACTTCCACAAACTTCTCAAAGTGGTTGTCAAGCTTACCTCGGAAGTAGCGTGGCTTGAGTTGCGGTATCCTCATGTCTTCCTCCGGCATCTCAAATTCGGGCTCTTCGGTGACGATCCCCGTAACCTTCTCTTTAGCAACTCCTTCCACCTCGGTGGATGGTTTAAGCTTCCTTGCTCCCGCAGAACGTTCCGGGTCTTCGGTCTCCTTCCCCGAACGTGTTTGAATGGCCTTCCCGAATTCGGGACTTTTGGGTTGTCCCGGAAGCTTTCCTTCATCATTAGTGAGGCACCCCGCAAGTTGTCCAACTTGCGTCTCGAGCATCTTCATCATGTTGATCACTTGATGATTGGAACTTCCGACCTCCATCACCTTGCTATCGATGTTCTCCAACACCATGTCTATGGTCTTGAACTTGGTGACGGTGTCCTTGTTGATCTTAGCTTGCTCATCCATGAACTCCTTCAATTGTATACGAAGTGGAACCGCGTTAGGAATAGATGAGCTTGCATTAAATTGAGGTCTACCTTGCCGTAGCGGAAGTTCGGCAATTCTCCCTTCCTCATGTAGTCGAGCGTTTTGGCTTCCTCCGGACAATCTTTGCGGACATGGCCATACTCTCCACATTCTTTGCATGTGGACCTTGCTTCGGCGGCCTTCATGTCTTGAGCCTCTTTCTTTTCCATCTCCATCTTCTCCAACCTCCTCATGAGCGAGTCGATCTTGCCTTCAAGTACGTCCTCCTTCTCCACTTGCAAGACTCCTTTGACGTTCCCCCCGTGGGTTGAACCGGATGTAGGCGCCTGGATGACGCCCATGTGTCATTATCCGCGACCTTCTTGAATAGAGTGAAGGCTTCCGTCGGTGTAAGTTCGATGATGGATCCTCCCGCCGATGCATCGATGATCGTCCTTGACGCCATGGTGAGTCCTTGATAGAACTTTTGCACGAGGTCTTCCTTCGGGAACTTGTGATGTGGAACCACCCGAGTGTACTCGTTGAAGCGCTCGAATGCCTCCGAGACAGTCTCCATAGGATATTGAACAAAGGTGGCAATCTTATTATGCATGCTTTGAGTTTTACCCGGCGAGTAGTATTCCTTCATGAAAGCCTTCATCAACGTGTTCCAATTTTGCACCGTCTCCGCCGGTTGAGAGTGGAACCATTGCAAAGCCTTCCCGAGTAGCGAGAACGGAAAAAGCCTTGCCCTCATTTGATCTTGAGTCACCCCATCCATGTTGAAAGTCCGACATAGTTGAATGAATGCTTGGAGGTGAAGGTTCGGATCCTCTTTACCGGTGAAGGGTGAATGTTGCACCATGCGGATTGTTGAGGTCTTGATCTCGAACGGTCTTCGATCTCCTCAAGGTTCAAGGTTGGTAGGTCGATGATGTCCGGGGTGCATAGCTCCCCAATCTTGCATTCTTGCGGTGGTTGGTCACCCATCGGTGGAAGTCGATTCTCCCAAGGACTTTGAGGTGGTGAATTCTTTGGAGATTCCTCGCGATCCTTTGTCTTCCGACTCCGAATCTACAAAATCCGGCTTTTTAGCTTGATGTGCTTCGCGTCTCCTTAGCTCGTAAAGTTTTTCCGGATCATCCACAAAATTATCGGGTTTGTTGGAGAGGTAGCCACCCATCTCCCCGTTAGGGTTAGCAATAAACAAAATATGCAAAAACTAGAAAGTAAAAACAAATCTATAAAAACTAGGGTTAGACAAACTAGATTAGATGTATTTTGAGGATGATCAAAGTTTAGTAGATGCAAAAAGAAAAACTAAAAGAAAACTGAAAATTACAAGAAAAGGCAATAAAAAATCAAATCTTGATCACTTGTTCCCCGGCAACGGCGCCAGAAAAAGGGGCTTGTTGACGGTTAATAGTTGTATCGAATTTCGTTTAGACTTGCAAGCGGACAAGTCTCCCGTCGTAGTCAAGGGACCCTTCTTCCCTCGAGTGGTGAACCCAAGGTATCGAATCCGTGGAACAAATGTGTGACACAAAAGTTGATCTAGTAAAGCCAAGTAACTCCAATCTTCGGTAAAAGAAACCCTAATGCATCTAGATGAAAGACACGAAACTAATCTAATCTACTAAAGACTCGGAGATAACAAAGTAAGATTGGGTAGATAAACCGATCTAGAGAGATCGGGATAAGCCTTTTGTTGAAGTTCCAAGCAAGAGAAGAAGTAGCAAATCGAATCTTATAAGAAGCCTCTTTAAATCGTGGTTTCCCGTCCAAATCCGAAAACATCCGCCTTTCGGAACCCCCGTTCTGTCACAACGTATCCCTACTCATGCGGGGAGTCTAGGGCAAGTCAAAAGACAAGTCGAGATTCTTTCGGAAGATCCGGCGTGTACCTCTAGCCACCGCGGCTACAAGAACACCCTATGTAATCTATCTCGAGAATAGAATTGGAATAAGCAAAGCCGATCGAAAAACGAAATCTTCGAGGAAACACTTGATCGCTAGAAAAAGATTCAACTTGATAATTCAACTATAACAATGATACATACACAAGATCACCACCGGGATCCTTCCTTGATCTTGCTTCTAGCTCGGGAACTCCGACGAGGTCTTCCGTGCAAGGTTCCCACGTCGGCTAGGGAAACCCTAGTCAACTAGCTCGACCCTCTCCTCTCCGAGATGGTGTCCCTCTCTTCTCTCCTCCTTGGCGGCCGATGACGAATTGGATGATGCGTGGCTCTCGGTCGGGGGGCTATAAATAACTCTGAATGGAGGCTAGGGCAAAGGAGGGGGCAAACGGGCCCCCGGACCGGGCCGGGCCGACCGGCACAGGCCGGCCGGCCCGGGCCCATCCGGGCCCGGCCCGAGGCCTCCTTTGCTCTACGTCGGTTCCCTTGCTTCCTGGATGTTTCCCCCTTCTGCATGTAGGTCCATGTCATCAGTTTCACTCTGAATTGGGCATAACTCCTTGTCTTGCAAGATTTAGCACTTTTCAGGTTAAGTCCTCGGAGTTTGTTGTCTTCTCGGATCAAGTCGCTGACTTCTTTGAGTTTAGTTTGCTTCATTGCATGACTTGTACGGGGCTTCAAGGTCTTGTCACAAGGTGCTTGATGAACTTATCCCGAAAGTCTTGCATTCAACGCTAAAATCCTGCATAAACACTAAACTCCAAAACCGACATGCACACGTGAACTTGTTATACCACGGGGGTTAGTACCAATGGATAAGGTATAAAACTTATGCCAACACCGAAGGTAAACTCATGGCTAGGTTGACGGATTTTCACCGTCAACAAGGTTGTGCATAGACTTAGCATCAACATGTCGTTCTTGGATGCCCTTCAAGTTCCTACATATTCTCGTTACTTCAAAGATATCCTTGCAAATAAGTATGAGATAGCAACACTCGGGGTAGATCATGTCAAGAGGTCCGAGCAATGTAGCGCCGCTATTGCTAATGGACTAGAGAAGCAAAAAGACCCGGATGCCCGACAATTCCATGTTCCATTGGTTCATTCAAGTTCGAGAAGACATTATGCGACCTTGGAGCTAGTGTGAGCGTCATGCCGAGGGATGTGTTCGAGAAGCTACGCCTACCATTGGAGCCTAGGGGTATGTGCTTGGAGTTGGGTGATAACTCCATTCGCTATCCCTTGGGCATCACCGAAGATGTGCCCGTGAAGGTTGGACATCACTTCATCCTCGTCGACTTCGTGGTACTCGAGATGCGAGAGAGGGAGAAGCCACCACTCTTCCTTGGGAGGCCTTTCCTCAAGACTTGTGGGAGCTACTATTGATGTTGGCAAGTGGGAGATCAACTTCGACATTAATGGCGAGAAGAGTTCTTTCATGTTTCGACCATGCCTCAAGGTATGCAATATGATTGAAGTTAAATATGTTCCACCTCATCGTCACATTGTTAAGTTAGAACCAAGGAAGAAGGAAGAGCTGAAGAAGAAGGAAGAGGCGAAGAAGAAGGACGTGAAGAAGATCAAAGAAGTTGTTGCATCCGTTAAGACAAAGGAACAAAAGCCGCTGTGAAGACTAAAAAGATGACTCGGCCAGAAAATAAGCCCGTGCCCAAGATGGTGCGGAAGTGGGTACCCAAGATTACAACGACCGTAAAGAGCGTTGATCCGAAGTAATCAAGTGAAGAAGTATAGCCATGGACTATAAACGAAGCGCTAGGCGGGAGGCAACCCGTTTTGTCGAGTCAAGAATAAGCTACGGGAGGACAACCCAATTCCGGGGTTTTCGAGTCTTTTCAATCAATTTAGTTTCGGATTTTTACTACGCAAAGACATTAGACTTAGAAGTGGTTGAACAACATTAGAGACATAATTCTTGGTTGAATATTTTGTCCTTGGACTCACCCTAGACTAACTTGCACAAATAGGGGTGCGTTGTGACGAACGGTGGCTCCAAAAGGCGGGTGTTTTCGAGTCGGACGGCAAACTGTGGTTTAAAGAGGCTTCTAATGAGATTGAACTTGCTATTTATTTTTTTGCTCGAACTTCAACAAAAGGCTTGATCCGATCTCTCTAGATCGGTGTACATATCCCCCTCTATCTCTTGCTACCTCCGGTCTTTAGTAGATTAGATTTGTTTTGATGTTCTTTGAGATTAGATGCATAGGTTTCACCTCTTGAAGATTTAAGTTTCTCGGCTTTACTAGATCAACTCTTGCATCACACATTTGTTCCACGGATTGCTTGTCCGCTTGCAAGTCTACTTGAAGTTTAATACGAATATATACCGTCAACGAAGTGCTTAGCGAGATTTCGAACCTTGAAAAGTGCTTTGGTGAGTGCTCCCATTATTCAACCTTCGGATTGGAGCCAACCTTTTGAGATCATGTGTGATGCAAGTGACTACACCGTAGGAGCGGTTTTGGGTCAAATAAAGGAAGGCCGAGTTCACACCGTTTAATACTCTAGTAAAACTCTTAATGAGGCACCTAAATTATGCCTTTGAAAAATTTAGATCTTACATCGTGATCTCGAAGGTCATTGACGATCACACGGCCATCAAGTATCTCTTGGCTAAGAAGGATGTTAAACCACGATTGATCCGTTGGATCCTTCTTCTCCAAGAGTTCGATGTTGAAATTCGTGATAAGAAGGGTGTGGTGAATGTTGTGGCCGATCATTTGTCTAGGATGAACCATGGACAAGATGATAAAGAGCCCATAGAAGACAAGATGAGAGATGACCACCTCTATCGGGTACTTGATAAAGACACTTGGATGATTGATATCATTCGAGCAATTCGAAAGATGCCTCTTGAACATTTAGATAAAAACTCCCAAAGGAGGATAATCTCGAAAGTTGAAAATACTTTTGGGATGCACCATACGTCTTCAAACTTGGCAACGATGGAGTCATGAGAAGATATGTGCCAAGAGAAGAGAGGCTAGAAATTTTGAGAAAGTGTCGCTCGGCGGAGTACGGTGTACACTATAGCCACTTCCGGACCCAAGCAAAAGTATGGTCCTGGCGGATTCTATTGGCCGGAAATGCATGAAGATACTAAAAGATATGTTGCATCATGCCTCGAATGCCAAAGAACTGGGAATATTTCTCAAAGAAATTCTATGCCCTTGAAATATAATGTACAAATAGACTTATTCGATGTGTGGGGAATAGACTTCATGGGGCCTTTCAAAAACTAACATGGATATGAGCATATCCTAGTCATGGTTGATTATGTATCCAAATGGGTAGAGGCCATGCCATGTCGTAAAGCTTCCATGGAGGAGTCCATTGCCATGATCAAGAGCATGATTTTCCTCGTTTCGGTACACCGAGAATCTTGATAAGCGATGAAGGAACTCACTTCACCGGGAAGAATTTCAAAAAGTGCTTGTCCAAGTTGGGAATTGAACATAGGGTCTCTACGGCATATCACCCACAACCAACGGATAAGCGGAAACATCGAACGAGCAATTAAAGAGCATCCTCAACAAAACCATAGAGAAGGGAGGCAAAGATTGGTCAAAGAAATTAGACGGAGCTTTGTGGGCGTATCGAACGACGTTCAAGACACCGATAGGTATGACCCCTTATCAATTCGTCTATGGAAAAGCTTGCCACCTTCTGGTTGAGTTGGAACATAAAGCCTATTGGGCGATCGGAGAGATGAACCTTGATCTCGACGCGGTGGTGGTGAAGTGAAGAATTCAAATAAGCGAGCTAGAGGAGATAAGGTTGAAAGCATACGAGAATGCAAGCATATACAAAGAAAGGATTAAAAGGTGGTATGACAAAAGGTTGAAGAAAAAGGAATTCAAAGAAGGAGATAAGGTCCTCCTCTACAATTTGAGGTTAAAAACCTTCGGAAAGGGGAAATTACAAAGCAAGTGGGATGGACCTTACATTGTTCATTCGGTGCTCTCCAACGGAGCGGTAACCATCATGGATGTGAAAGGTGATCAATTCATGGTGAATGGTCGACGGCTTAAGGTTTATTATGAACCCGACGTTGTGCCTCTTCACCATATTGATGTCTTCACCATGGAAGAAGAGCCCAAACGTCTAGCCTAGGACGTAAAACAAGGTGTGGATTTTGTAAACAGTTTTTTCTTTTATTTTTCTAGAGTTTCTCGCGAAGTTTTACCGGGTCAACTTTGAGGACCATGTGTGGTTCCGGGACCGGTGGATGGTCGCTTCCATGTGTGATGAGTGATTGACAACGTTGTGTGGACCGATTCTTGGCTAAGTATTGTAGGTGTAGGTTGCGGCTTGACGGGTGTAGGTGCGGGTGAAGAATAGGCGTGAAAGGTCGTCGCCCGTGAGGCCTCCGGGTGTGGAGAAGACAACTAGGCTTCGTTCGAGGGACCCGGTGGCCGGCGGGGTCAAGTGCGGGCCGCATGGTGGCATGAATAGCAAGATGAAGTCATGGATCGTTTCTTGGTTGAGCCTCAAAACCAAGGTCGAGCCGGGACTACGTGGGAGCCGATTCATGAGTGGTGATTGGCGGAGGCTACACCGAGTTTGTGGGGTTTCCGGTGGTTCATCGAAAAACACCGGGTTCCTTGGTTGGTTCACAAAGCCAAGACTAGAGAACCGAAGACGGTCTTTGCGGCACGGTCGAGCCGGTCCCGACCGGTGTGCGACGACGTCGTCCGGAATCTTCGAAGCGGAGGACATGCGTCGGGATCGCATGGCTTGCGTTGAGGCTAAGCGAGGGTGTGGTCGCCGGGCATCCGTCCGATGGAGAAAACCGAGAAGACTTCCAAAACGGCCCTTGAGGGGCTTGTATCCCTAGTTATTAAGTAAGGGTATTTAGACTTTCGGTTGCCTCCATATAACCTATGAGGTGAGAGGATGGCAGCCATCTCTTAGAACCCTAGTTCATTTGCTTTCCTATTTCCCTTCCTATTTTCTTAGGATTTCCATAGGACTAGCTTGAGAGCTTCATGGTGAGATTTTGTGAGAGGGTTGGATGATCGGGCGGCAAGCTAGACCTTGTATGAACCTCCTTGGTATGTATAGACGATTCGACGTGGTTCCTCAAAGCTTTGTTGTGTTGTTCTCGGTTGTTCTTGGGGATGATTTTTGGAGCCCTCTCTTAGTGGTTTTCTTGGTGTGTTTTCGGGACCTTGCTCTTAAAATGATGGGGGAAATATGTGGGAACCCTTCGTGGTTTTTTTTGCCTTTGATTCCCCTTCCAAATCCGTGAGTTAAGGGGCTCGATTTTGGGGTTTTCGGTGTTCTAGGGTTAGAGGAGTTCTTGGCGGGATTTCTTCAATTCCTCTTGATTTGACAAGTTTTGATGGGATTAAACATGGCTATGGACTCCCCATAAGGTGTTTCTACTATTCCCAAAGTCTTTTTCAAGTCCGTGGAGCGATTCGGGAGATCGAAGTTTGGATTTGGGGGAGTTGACCCGCGGGTGCTGTTCATTTCGAGCTGCCCAGGTTACACCGGTCTGACCGGTGCTCTTAACCGGTCAGACCGGTGCAAGCCACTTGTGGGATTTGCCTCGGGTGAATTGCTTGACTCGTGTGTCTTTGGGTCTTGGTGCTTGTTGGTCGGTTCTCGGTCTGTTTGGTGTTGTTTTGGTAGGCTTTGTGTAGGGTTCTCCTTCCGTGCGGGGTTGTGTTTTAGGGTGTCTTTGTTCCGGGGCCTAGAGAAGTCGCCGAGGCTCTCTAGAACACTTGTTGTGCGGCAGTTGTAGCCACCGGCCCGACCGGCTCGTCCACCCTATGGCCGGCGCAGGCCATCGGTCTGACCGGTGCGGCACAGGTAGCAAGCCGTGCAAGTTTTCGCCTGTGCGTGTTGGTGTGTTTTGGCTTGGAATGTTATTTGTTGGTTCCTAGGTCCGGTGGCACTCCGGTGGCTACGTGGGCTTGGCCAACTTGGGTAGTGAGTCGGAGACATGTGTTGGAAGTCGTGTTCGTCTTGTTGGAGTCTCCATCTCCTTTGAGAAGAATTTTTATTGGCTCCCATTCACTCCCCTCTCTGCGGTTCGCCGTATCGGTCCTTCAAGTGGTATCGAGTTGGTTCTTGGACTTGATTGACTCTAACCAGTCTAAGATCCAAGGATGGCGTACCAGGAACGGGGTTCTGGTCCTCCACACTTCGATGGCAAGAACTACCAAATGTGGAGTAAGCGGATGGCAGCGTTCCTCCGCGGGAAAGGTCAGATCGTTTGGGATGTCACGGTGGACAACAACTATGTCCAGCTGATGAACTTCCTTGCTCCAGGATTGAGGGACATGTTCGACGCCAACAATAAGGCAGTCGACTACTTGTTTCATGCTTTGTGTCAGCCTGAGTTCGATCGGGTGCACATCGAGCACTTGGCTTGTAGAATCGGTTGATGTTGAAGGAAGCTCATGTTGGGAATGCCCAAGTTCGGGCTCGGATGTATGCGACCTACGGAGAGAGTACGAGAACTTCACTCATGTCCCCGGTGAGTCCATCGATGCCTTGTTTCACGGAGTTCACGGTGGTTGTGAACAACATGAGGGCCAATGTGGACGTGCTCCCGTACGATGATCATGATAGAGCCGTCAAGCTCTTACACTCTTTGGATCGTATGATTTGGGGCGGAAAGGTCGAGGCCATTGTGGAGTCAAAGAAGTATGACACTCGACGGTGAACGAGTCGTTCTCGAAGCTCAAGTCGGTCGAGGTGGATAGAAGCATGACAACCAAGCTCGAGGGCCCGACCGACTCTCATAGTCTTGCCCTCGTTGGTGGTTCAAAAGGAAAGGTAACACTAACCCATCCACCGGGATGTTCCCTTTGTCCTCTTTGATGTCTATGCCGGATGAGGAGTTCGATGTGCTTGGAGAGGACGAGCCGGCATTGTCGACGAGGAGGTTCGAGAGGTTGCACGAGAACCGGTGAACATGAGGAGGAACACGAGGACATGCTTCTGTGCGGCAAGCCGGGACACTTCATCGCCGACCGCTCGGAGAAGGTCGAGAACAAGGATGGCTACAAGCACAAGTCAAGGAAGGATGGAAAGTACCGGTCGAGGCGTGACCACAAGAGCAAGCACAAGAACAAGTACAAGGACGAGCGACGATCGAGGAAGGAGAGCCGAGGCAAGGCCCGAGTGATGGTTGGAGCGAGCGACGTCGACTCCAGTTCCGCGTACTCCACCTCGAGCTCAAGCGGCGGTGAAGATGAAGGTGATCGTCGCAAGAGCCGAAAGTCGTCCAAGAACCTGAGCGGGCTGAGCTGCTTCGCTAGAGACGGCTTCTGCACCATGGCGCTGAGCTCCGACGCTAAGAAGAGCACACGGAGCGACTCGGACTCCGACTCCGACGACGAGGTGCGTGATGAACTCCCCTTCTTGCGTCGGGAGAATGAACGGCTTGCCTTGTTGCTTTATAATCGTGATGATGCTTAGAGAGGCTAAGAAAATGAGGAAAGAGCTTAGGGCTTCACTCGAGGATGCTAGGACTAGAGTGGCCGAGCTAGAAACTCGAATTTGGATGCTAAGCTTGAAATTGACTCTCTCGAAAGCTTCACTGTTGTTTCGAGATGAAGTTGAATGTGTTGATTGTTCTATTTTCCTTGCTGATCTTGCCTTGTTTAAGGAAAAGCATGCCTCCAAGTGTGAGAAACTAGATGTGCTTAGAGTTGAAGTGGCCGAGCTTAAGTCCGGACTCGCTTTGCTAGGTGCTTGCACTTCTTGCCCTCTCTTGCATGGTAAAATTGATGAGATGCATGCTTACACCGGCTTCTCTTGAGGCTAAGTTGAAAGAACCAATTCCTACATCTTGCTCTACCCGTGAAATGCATGCTTCGAAGAATTTGAAACTTGCACATTATGTTGATCGTTTGCGGGATGAGAATGATGAGCTGAAAAAGTTGATGGGTTGGTTGTCTTGTCATGAGCCTCGCTTGAGGATAATGATCGAGACATTCAAGAGGCGAGAATGGTGAGGGACTTGGGGCAAACAAAGTTGGTGAGGTAAGTTAAGAAAACATTCCAGAGCCACCAAAAACCCACCACAAAAATGATTTTCCTCCTAAACCTAACCATCTCAGGAACCAACTAGACACAACCCCAGCTCCACCTGTGTTTCCTCCACAAACAAATGATTTCCAAAAGCCTATCAAGTTTGTGAGCACTTTGGGAAAGTGTTCTTTGGGAAAGAGAGTGAGAAGGCTAGTGAGGAGAACTGGTGGAGAAGCCGAGTGGAGAGAAACCAAATGAGCAGCCCAAACCTAAGCCTAACCTTGTGAGGTTCCATTGTGGCTATTGTGGGAAAGAATGTCACAAGGATGAGTTTTGCTTAAAGAGGAAGCGAGAGGAGAGAATGGCGAAGGAGTGGGCTAACAAGGACAAGTACCACCCTTCCAATGGTGTACTTGAGCCTTGTGTGCAGATGCCCAGGGCCAAGGCTAGTGTGAGGACAGTTCCGGCTTGGGGAGAGCGAAAGGCTGTTGGAGGCGCTGCTGGCCGGGCTACACCGGTCAGACCGGTGAGGGGCACCGGTCAGACCGGTGCAGGCCTGGACAGGCAGCAGTTCGGGTTTCGTGCTCGTACAGGTGCGAGGTTTGTTTCTGGAGGTCGTGGTTCTGGTGGTTGGGCTGGAGAGTTTGCAGGAGGTCAGTTTGCTAGGCGTTCTCCCCCTCGTGCTCAATACGGGGATGGGAGGGGTCGTAGCTTTGAGTTGGAGAGGAGGGACGGTCCACGGTTTTCCTTTCGTGGTTTTGGTCCTCCTCCAGTTAGAGAGGGATGGTTCCCTCATGGTGGTTACCGTGGTGGTGTTCGTGGAGGTAGCTTTGGTAGGAAGATGGGTTGGAGTGTGCTAACCCCACTTTTGAGCAAATGACTCGGCAAGCCGGTTTTTTTCTTGTTTTGGTACTAACCCCGATCTTTGAGTCGTTTGTTCGCTCACGTGCTCGTTTTTGAATTTCGGGTGGGAGACTTGAAGAACATTTGGTTGGTTGACTCCGGTTGCTCGAGGCATATGACCGGAGACAAGTGGTGGTTCTAAAGTCTCGTCCGGTGGTGACAAGGAGGTACATCACTTTTGGGGACAATGGGCGAGGGTGTGTGCTTTCGAAGGTGAGATTAAGGTGAGTGACAAGATCACTCTCGGGCGTGTTGCTCTTGTTCAATCGCTTGGGTACAATTTTGTTTCGTGTCCCGGCTCGTTGGGTGAGGGTTTTGAGGTGTTGTTTACGCATCTTTGGTTCTCGGATTTTGGACTCTCGAGGGGACCTTGTCGTATGGTTGTTCTCGAGGGTCGGGTGTTTCAAGCTGATTTTTCTCATCTTCTCGGTGTGGAGTGTTGTTTCTTGGTTGGTTCTTCGAGTGAGTTGTGGAAGTGGCATAGGAAGTTGGGTCACTTGAGCTTTGACCTTTTGTCTCGCTTGAGTAAACTCAATTTGGTCCGAGGATTGCCACGGTTGAGGCATGAGAAAGAGTCGGTTTGTGCGCCGTGTAGGCATGCCAAGATGGTAGCCTCTTCTCACCCGCCTCTCACCGATGTGATGACTGAGCGTCCATGTGAGCTGCTCCATATGGATCTTGTTGGCCCAGCTCGTGTGCGATCTGCGGGTGGGAAGTGGTACGTCCTTGTTGTGGTGGACGACTACTCTTGGTATGCATGGGTGTTCTTTGTCGAGGATAAAGGGGAGACGTTTGGTTTTGTTCGGGATCTTGTCTTGAGGTTGAGGAACGAGAGGCACGGAGATGCCATACAAGCAACTGCGGTGACAATGGCTCGAAATTTAGAGACTCTCGTTTTGAAACCTTTTGCCATGACTTGGGTCTTGAACACCGCGTTTTCGAGTCCGTATACGCCTCCCCGGAATGCTGTTGTGGAAAGGAAGAACGGGACCTTGCGTGAGATGGCTTGAATGATGCTTGATGAGCATAGGACTCCGAGAAGGTTACGGGGCGAGGCGGTGAACACCGCGTGCTATGTGTCAAACAGGGATTTATCTCGCAGTGCATAAGAAGAAAACCCGCTACGAGTTGATGCACGGTCGCACACCAAAGGTGAGTCACTTCCATGTCTTTGGATGCAAGTGTTTTATTCTTAAGAAAGGGAAGAAGTTGGATAAGTTTGAGGCTAGGTCGGTCGATGGTATTTTCTTTGGTTATGCGTCACATTCTCGAGCATATCGTGTGCTCAATCTTGAAACTAACCAAATCGTGGAGACTTGCGAGGTAACCTTCGACGAGACACAACCACGTAGTCGGCTTGTCTTTGAGTGTGCGGGTGATTATGAGCTTGGCGAGGAGATCTTTCGGGAGGAGGTGCGTGAACATGGAGATGATGAGGATGGTGGTGTGGTGCCCCCGGCTGAACATGTACCTACTACTTCAACTACGATGGTGGACGGACCCTCTCCCACACCTACGACGACAAACCGGGATCAAGGAGAAGGCTGTTGTTGAGGGGGAGGTAGTATCAAGGCGAGAACCTCCCCGGTGAGTACAAGTGGATCACCCAGCTTCAAGGATCATCGGCGACATGAATGAACGCACTACAAGGTCGAGGGTTCGGAACTATTCTCATTTCGCTCATGCTGCATTTGTTGCTACTTTTGAGCCCAAAGACATTGGACACGCACTATTTGATCATAATTGGGTTAATTCGATGCATGAGGAGTTGGAGAACTTTGAGAGAAATCGAGGTTCGGGATTTGGTTGACCCTCACCCGGGGGTGTAAGCCGATTGGTACAAAGTGGGTGTGGAAGAACAAAGAGGGAGAGAAAGGTGAAGTGGTGAGAAACAAGTCAAGACTTGTTGCTTAAGGGTTCGATCGGAAGAAGGGGATCAACTACGAGGAGACTTTTGCTCCTGTAGCCCATTTGGACGCGATTAGGATCCTTCTAGCCTTTTCCGTGGCTAAAGGGTTCAAGTTGCACCAAATGGATGTGAAGAGTGCTTTTCCGAATGGTGTGTTGTAGGAAGAAGTGTATGTGAGGCAACCACCCGGGTTTGAGAGTGAGAAGTACCCCCACCGGGTGTTCAAGTTGAGGAAGGCGCTATATGGGTTGAAGCGGCGCCTAGAGCTTGGTATGGTAGGTTGAGGGGGTTCTTGTTTGAGAGAGGTTTTAAGATGGGGAAGGTTGATCGAGACCTTGTTTCTACTTAGGCGGGGCGAGAGATATCCCGATTGTGTAGGTGTACATGGATGATATTGTCTTTGGTGGCTCGTCAAACTCTCTTATTGCAAGGTTTGCGAGAGGATATGAGCGAGAGAATTTGAGATGAGCATGATGGGCGAGTTGCGGTTCTTCCTCGGGCTACAAATCAAGCAATCAAAGGAAGGAACATTTGTGCACCAAGCTAAGTACACCAAGGACATTATGCGGAAGTTAAAGATGGAGGATTCCAAAGCTATGACGACGCCAATGAGTACGACTACAGCTCTTGATGCGGACGAGGAAGGTGAACATATGGACCGGAAGGAGTACCGGAGCATGATCGGGTCACTCCTCTACTTGACGGCGACGAGGCCGACATTCGGTTTTCGGTATGTCCGTGCGCTCATTTTCAAGCGTCTCCGAGGACTTCGCATTGGCAAGCGGTGAAGCGAATTTTCGGGTACTTGCGTCACACTCCCGACTTCGGCCTTTTGTACTCCGCGTCCTCTTCTTTGGCGCTTCATGGTTTTCGGATGCGGATTTAACTCTCGGTCGGTTCGATAGGAAGTCCACTTCGGGACTTGCCGGTTTTGGGTTCTTCTTTGGTGTCTTGGTCTTCCCGCAAACGGTCGAGTGTTGCTCAATCCACTACCGAGGAAGAGTACGTTGCTGCTGCTAGTTGTTGCTCTCGGCTCTTGGATCACGTAGACCATGTGGTGAGGAGTATACCCATGTCCCGCTCAATGTGATAGCACCGGTGCCATAAGCGTTGCAAAGAACTCGGTGCTCCATTCCAAAACCAAACACATAGAAGTGAGATATCATTTTCTGGGTGACAATGTAGAGAAAGGGAAGATAGCTTTGATCCATGTACCCACACATGACCAACTAGCCGATATTTTCACCAAACCCCTAGATCAAGCAACTTTCACTCGTTTGCGGGGGGAGCTTGGTGTGTGTTTGATTTCTTGTGTTGGCTGTGTGGGAGCTCCTTTGTAGCATATGTGTAGCTTTTCTTTGTGCATTTCTTGCATTTGGCATGGCATATGTAACATGATGTATAGGCATCCTTGTATCTTAGATTGCATGCATTTTGTATCATATGCATTGGTTAGGAAAAGCTTCTCTCATATACATTGTTCACCATGGAATGAGATATATGTCTTTGTGAGCTTGTTTGGTAAGCTATGGTTAGTTTGGCTTAGCTCTTGATAATCTTGATTTATATCCATGGTTGATGGCTATGTTTTTGAAAAATGTCACATATATGCTCTCTCATGTGTAAATGCCTTTATATGATCTTGACATGTTTTAGTGGCTTGGTTATGCTTAATTTGTGGTTGGATAGCTAGTTTATTGATCATATGGGGTCAAAGGCTCATTTGACATCATGAATGTTTAGCCCTCTTGCTTTATCTTGTGGAGGGGCATAAGTTCCTTTTTGTCGCAAAGATATTTCATGTACCAAGTATGAATCTGAAAATGAAATGTAAAATGCTTAGAAAATGTGCTCTCATGTCATATGTGCTATATTTAATTTGCTTTGGGTGCTAAACCGTTGCATGATGCCTACCAATGAGAAGTCTCATACATAGAAGTAGGCACATGGCTCGGTGGCTTTGACATGACATGAGGTGCTTGTGGGTGTTTGTGATGGTCTTATGATTAGAATGGCTGTCCTAGCATGAAGTTTGTGTGGCTTTACCGTTTTGACATGTTTTGCTCATGTTTAGGTCTTTGCTCATGAGAGGGTAAATTTTCGAAAAATTGCTCATTTTCATCTTAGCTTAGTCCAATGGTTGTGAAACTTGGTGATCATGTAGTTGAGATTGATACGAAGCTATAGAGAATCTAACTTGCTCATTTGGACATGTGTAGCATGCTATGGTGAATTTTGTCTATTTGAGAAGCTCTAGGTTGAAAGTTTTGCATTTTTGGCTTGATTCATGCATTGTCAACAAGGGGGATGATGAGGACATCACCGTGTCGGATATGACCACAATAGCATGCTTTTATTATAAGGTGAACCGATTCCTTATCGTCATTGTATCCAATACATTTGATGAATTATTGCTGCACTATGATGTTTGTTGGTTGTCATTTTTCGAAATACTTACGTGGACCAAAAAGGGTGCTCAACACACATGGAAGGCATGGAGGACCAAAGAAGTTGATTGGGGGCCAAGTCCAAGTGTTCCACACGTCCTCCACCAGGCCACCACGTCACTTTTGGCCCAAAGATGGAAAGAGATCAAAGCCAACACGTTTTGGGCGCCGGATTCGGACTGCACGACTAGGCAAAGTTGCAACGGATGCCACGACCTCATACGGAGTCCGTTTGGGACGTTCTTTATATGGTTGGAAAGATAATTTGATAGATCTTCCAATGGCACCGGTCTCATGCCAAAATAATATCTGAGTCGACGGGAATCGTCGAAAGAAGTGGACGTCCGAATCTGTCAAGGTGTTGCGTCGCCCGGTTTTGGCCTCGTTGGCCCATGTATCATGTTGGAGCCCATAGGGGCGCGTCCTAGGGTTGTAGGAGGACCCCCACCACGTCCAGGTCGTCCTCCACCCTCTCATATAACTCCATAGCCGCCACAAACTGATTGGGTTTTGTTTAGATCAAGTTTAGCCATTGCTACTTGCTTGTGAGAGCGCCGGTCGCCTCCTTTTCTACGGAACCCCACCGTTGTTGGATATTGAGTTTGAGAATCGAATCTTTCATTCCCATCTAGTAATTTCAGTACTTGCTTCATACTTGTTCTTGCTAGTTCTTCGATTGCTTGCGGGAATAGGTGCCCTAGTGGCCGGGTGACGCGCTCCACAAGATCGCGGCGGCCATAGGAGGTGGTGTATCGGTTGCTAAGGCGCATCCTTGGACAGGTTGTAGACGGGCCGTGAACGTCGTCTCCTTCAATCGAGTTATCCCCACACCTCTCATCGAAAGATCGGGAACAAACCCTAGTGGGTCCATATCGGGGGAGAAGTTTGATCTTGAAATGGCTTGCTCGAGGCTTTTAGAAGGTTTTCGGGTGGTTTCGAGCCATTTACGGGCTCGGTGTGCCCGGTCGACCGGTCGAGGTCACCGGTCCGACCGGTCCGAGTGCTGGTCCCGTTCACATGTTGCACACCGGTCCCGACCGGTGGTGTTGACTGGTCCGACCGGTTAGGGGCCGAGCTGTTGCGGCTACCTGTTTCAAGTGGTGTTTTGCATGCATTCATCCGGGGGAGTTGCATTGGTTCGGGAGGAGCTTGCATGTGTGCGGGGGAGCACTTTGTGGTTTTCGAGCTTTGGTTTGGTGGTTTGCGCTCTTTGTTTGAGCATAATTTTCTCTTGTATGTGTCGAGCCATTGCCCTTGCCTAAGGGGTCCGAGACTTGTCTTCTTCAAGTGATCTTGCTCTTTGCCTGTGTTTGGCTTTCGTCGCTTGTTGGAGTTTCTTTTTATTCGTTTCTTTTCTTTTTATTTTCTCGTCTTGTTACTTTACGTGGGTGTTGTCAATGCACTCATCAAGGGGGAGATTGAGGACCATGTGTGGTTCGAGGACCGGTGGATGGTCGCTTCCTTGTGTGATGAGTGATTGACAACGTTGTGTGGACCGATTCTTGGCTAAGTATTGCGGGTGCGAGGTTGCGGCTTGACCGGTGTAGGTGCGGGTGAAGAACAAGCACGAAAGGTCGTCGCTCGTGAGGCCTCCGGGTGTGGAGAATACAAGTAGGCTTCGTTCGAGGGACCCGGTGGCCGGCGGGGTCAAGTGTGGGCCGCATGGTGGCATGAACGAGCAAGATGAAGTCATGGACGGTTTCATGGTTGAGCCTCAAAGCCAAGGTCGAGCCGGGACTACATGGGAGCCAAGTCATGAGTGGTGATTGGCGGAGGCCGCACCGAGTTCGCGGGGTTTCTAGTGGTTCACATGAAAACCACCGGGTTCCTTGGTTGATCCACAAAGCCAAGACTCGGAGAACCGAAGACGGTGCTTGTAGTAGCTCCGAGACGGTCCGGCGGGTGGGTACCGGTCGGCCGGTGTGCGACAACGCAATCGGAATCTTCAAAGCGAAGGACACGCGTCCGGATCGCATGGCTTGCGTCGAGGCTAAGCATGGTGCGGTCGTTGGGCATCCGTCCGATGGCGAAAATCTAAAGACTTCCAAAACCTCCCTTGAGGGGCTTGTATCCCTAGTTATTAAGTAAGGGTATTTTATACTTTCGATTGCCTCCATATAACCCATGAGGTGAGAGGATGGCAGCCATCTAGGACTAGCTTGAGAGCTTCATGGTGAGATTTTGTGAGAGGGTTGGATGATCGGGCGGCAAGCTAGACCTTGTATGAACCTCCTTGGTATGTATAGATGATTCGGCGTGGTTCCTCAAGACTTTGTTGTGTTGTTCCTGGTTGTTCTTGGTGGTGATTTTCGCAGCCCTCTCTTGATGGTTTTTTTGGTGTGTTTTCGGGACCTTGCTCTTGGGGATTTTATGGGGGAAATTCGTGTGAACCCTTTGTGGTTCTTTTGTCTTTGATTCCCTCCCAAATCCGTGAGTTAAGGGGCTCGATTTTGGGGTTTTCGGTGTTCTAGGGTTAGAGGAGTTCTTGGCGGGATTTCTTCAATTCCTCTTGATTTGACAAGTTTTGGCGGGATTAAACTTGGCTATGGAGTCCTCATGAGGTGTTCCTACTATCCCCAAAGTCTTGTTCAAGTCCGTGGAGCGATTTGGGAGATTGAAGTTTGGATTTGGGGGAGTTGACCCGCGGGTGCTGTTCATCCCGAGCTGCCCAGGTTACACCGGTCTGACCGGTGCTCTTTACCGGTCGACCGGTGTAAGCCACTTGTGGGATTTGCCTTGGGTGAACTGATTGACTCGTGTGTCTTTGGGTCTTGGTGCTTGTTGGTCGGTTCTCAATCTGTTTGGTGTTGTTTTGGTAGGCTTTGTGTAGGGTTCTCGTTCCGTGCGGGTTGTGTTTTAGGGGTGTTTTTGTTCCGGGGCCTAGAGAGTTCGGCCGAGGCTCTTTGGAACACTTGCCGTGCGGCTACGCGTAGCCACCGGCCGACCGGCTCGTCCGGCGGTCGACCGGTGTCATCGGTCGACCGGCGCGGAGCCATCGGTCCGACCGGTGCGGCACGGGCGAGCAAGCCGTTCAAGTTTATGATGTGCGTGTTGGTGTGTTTTGGCTCGGAAGGTTGTTTGTTGCTTCCTAGGTCCGGTGGCACTCCGGTGGCTACGTGGGCTTGGCCAACTTGGGTAGTGAGCCGTGTTTGTCTTGTTGGATTCTCCATCTCCTTCGAGAAGAATTTTTATCGGCTCCCATTCACTCCCCCCCTCTCTGGTTCGCCTTATCGGTCCTTCAAACTTTTCTCATGGGCTGAAAATGCGAAATAAAAGGGGTACACCGAAAACGAGACCGGACCGGCCCGCGGAGCGGGGGGGGCCGGCCGGCCGTCCGACCGGCCTAGGGGGCCCGGTGGTCGTTCGCCCTAGTTTTTCCCCGGGATGTGCCTTTTTGACTTCCTTCTTTGGTCGAAACATTTAAGGGAAGTTTGAAAAAGGAAAATGTGGTTTCTAAAGCATTCCTTTTCGGACTATTTAATTGGCCGAATTGGGAGCGCGGGAATCCATTCCATCTCGCATTTTCTTGCACCCACGCAATAGCCATGATGTCCCCAAAGAGCGTAGAGTTGAAGCAAGGCACCGTGGAGCCATCGATGGAGGAGGCGAAGCGATGTGAGCTCAAGCTACCCGTGGAGATCAAGAGGACCGCCCGCATCTATTGCGGAAGGGCGTGTCCCGACCGGAGCTATCGCATCTCGCAACCCCGACAAGGAGGAGAAGGTCCCTACTCCCGTTCGAAGGTCGACGCGCATCCGAGGCATGAAGAGGAAGGATTACAAGGAGGTGTCACCCGAACCTAAAGACAATGGGGGGCGACTATTCCGATGATCGTAGCCCGAGCTCGTGGGCGGCGGCCGAAGGGAAGAGAATGACTTGTACTATTGGGAAGAGGTGCCCAAGGAGAAGACTCCCGAAGGTCCCAATGGTGGCGGCAACGACGACGGTGGAGACCCCGGTGATGACGACCCTTTCGGGATGCATCCGATGTGTTGTGTGGCTTGCCGTCACTCCATCTTCGAGCTCTACGCATCGGTCGAAAAATGTTTCCAGGCCATGGATGCGATGAGGCAACGTATGGAGGATTTGGAACACGTGGTCGAAGACGACTACAAGTTCCTTAATCACAACATGCGCAAGTTATTCAGCATGGTGGGGAACATGAAGGGCAAGTGGTGCAATAGTTGCGGGAAGTACCATTAGGTTTAGTTTCCCCCCTCAAGATTTTTGTAAGATACGATGAGGATGTCGTATGATTTTAGCGTGGGGGAGAGCTAGCTAGCTAGCCTTTAGCTTCAAGTTTAGATTGGTTCGGTTTAGTCTTCAAGAGAGTATTGTAGTTTAAGAGTCTTAAAGTTTGAGTTTGAGCGTGCTTTTAAAATTTTGCAAGTTTGAAGTGTCTTAATTTAGTGTTTGCGTCAAAGAAAATCAAATAAAAAGAGTCTTTTAAATTTGTGTCTCTTGTGATGCTTTTTCTTCCTTTACTAGTTTGTTCATCTTTAATTTTTGATATATGAACATAAGTCTTTGGTTTGAAACGTTTACCATGGTGCTTAGTGGAATTGCTACCTCTAAAAGTACCCGTACCATGCTTCGATCTAGAGCTTTATATTTTGGTTGTGCTATGTTCAATGCTAAAAATTGGAGGAATTCAATTCTGAAAATTATCGAAAAACCATTGTGATAAAGATTAGCAAATCCTCTTTTTCCAAGTTGAGAATAAGAAAAAAATCCTATACAAAGCCTAATTAAATTTTGCTCCACCATAAGTGTGATTAGCACAATGAGTTGGGCTAGGATCCTTCTCTCGTTGGAAGTTTTAATTTCAAGCAATGATTATGTCCTTGTGCTTATCTTTTATTGCTAGCCTCGTCATGCATTCGGTAACGTGGCTTTCACATCGGAAGTCCCGTACATCGCTGAATTCCATACCCAAACCTTTATATCTCTTTTGTACATCGTATTCCTTGAACACAACCTATTTTCGAAGTTTCGCCTCGTCTCTAGCATGGTTTTATTTTAAAATTCAGATTGTGTTTATGCAAGAAAGAGAGGAGTCGAGAGCTTTGAAAAGAGAGAAAAAGATGTCGAGAGAGGGAAAAGTAAAGATAAAAATATGTGTGTGGAAAAGAAAGAAAGAAAAATAGAAAAGTAAAGAAAATAATTGTCGGGGTTCTCTACCGCCGGCGGTAAATTTATGTCGATCGTGCGTCGGGCTCGGTGGTTAGCTCGGGAGACAACGGGGTTTATACTGGTTCGGGCCTCCGAGGAGTAACACCCTACGTCTAGTGCGTGGTTACCATGTTCCCGAGCCAAGTGTGCTCGCGTAGGGTTTACAAGCCGGTTGGGAGAGGGAGATCGTTCCCGGGTCTCGGGAGGTGGTGTATGATCGTGTGAAAATCTAACCCTTGTGACCGTTGCCCTCCTCTTCCTTATATAATCTCAAGGGGAGGGGCACAAGGGGAAATACAAAAGAGTTACGGTGATTGGCGGTGGTACGTCCCGTCGCGTATTGGCGCCGAGTTGCGATACCTTGTCGGGGAAGCCGCCGCGTGGGCTGGGCCGAACCGTTCCTTTCGCGATGCTTTGCCTTCTCCCCGCGTAGTTTGGGTTTGCCTTAGTTTGCCCGAGTACTCGCTTGTCTTGCCACGCGTGATCCTAAGTCTAGGCCCGCGCGCGTCGTAGTGGGTGCTCGAGTGCCTCGGGCCGAGTTTTGCGTGTGGCGAGAGAGGAGGTTGATGGCGATGTGATGGCTGCGCGGCTAGTCAGGTTCGCATTTAAGGCTCCTCCGCCGGGGCGGGTCGTCGGAATGCCCGCCGGTGTCGTCCCCCGTATGACGTGGAGATTCGCTTCCCCGCATGCGGCGGTGGCCTCACCCGAGCCGTGTGCACGGGCCCACGCACTAGTCGGAGGCGGGACTTGTCGTGCGAGGCGGAGACTTGTCGGAGATGCGGCCATTCGGTCGAGGACCGGTTGTCTTGCCGGTGAGAGTCTTGACAAAGATCCGCATGCCTTCCCCGAGACACAACGCCATGTGGAGAGTGCTCTCCTTCCGGATGTTGTAATCAACAAGGGTACGGCCATCCTCAAGCCGCTTGCCGGTGACAAGAGTCTTCACCTAGTGGATGATGGTTTTGAGATCTTCAAGTTGGATAATCTTGCCGTAAAAGGGGGCCCCTAATCCGGGCCCTCGTCGGTAGCCCCCGAGCCCGAGTGGGAGTCGGGGAGTCGCGCTCGGGCTCGGTTGGTGGATCTTAGTGTTGGAGGTGTTCATCGGGTCCTCGGTGGGTGCGCGTGAGGGCATCCGTCGGATGTAGCCCCCGAGCTCGCGAGTGAGTTGGAGACTCACTCGCGAGCTTTTTTTTGTATTTGTAACTATTGCGGTCTTGGAGGTTTCGTCGGGGCGGTTTCGGTCGTAGTGGTGACGTGGACGTGGTCGTGGGCGAGGGCATCTCGGCCGATGTGACCGATATGACCGCTCAATCAAGACCGCGCTCGGTCTCGCAAGTCCGTACGTCGCGGGAATCGAGGTGTCGCGGTTGCGTGCCGCCGTTTCGCCGAGACGCGCACGTGAGTGGGCGAAAGTCTTGTTGACACGGCGGGCCCGACGCCGAAGATGAAGAGTCAGGCCTGTCCCCTTTAAAACCACGCGTCAAGCGCTGGTTTGGGACTTCGCTTTTCGTTCGCTTTTCTTCTCCCTCGTGCTTGCCCCTTGAGCTCCGAGTTCTTTCGCCTTCATACCGCCGCCGCTCACGTTCCCGCCCTCGCTCGAAACTTCACCCGCCGCGATGTCGAGTTGGGCGCGCTCCACCGTCTCTCCGCGAGCGCCTTCTTCATCTCATTGAGGAAGGCCGACTGTCTCCCCTCACCGAGGCGCGTTGAGTGGATCGTCCCTGTCGACGAATCCGTGCCACGCCCTCCTAGGGGTACGTGGTGTCGTTCGTGGCCTTCCACGAGCGCGGCTTCTCCGTCCCCGCCGGCCGGTTCATCCGAGGAGTGTTGTTCGCGTACGGGCTACAGCTCCAGCACCTCAACCTGAATAGTATCCAACAGATGGCTGCCTTTGAGGCAATGTGCGAGGGGTTCCTCGGCATTGGTGCGCACTGGCATCTATTCCAGTACTTCTTCAGGTTCACCTGCTTGAGGGAGGGATCCCGCGCGGTGACGATTGGGCCGCGCCAACCTTCGGATGAAGCAAGGCCGCGGTGACGACTACATCTCGGCACCGCCGACCGGCTCGAATAGCGGGCGGCACGGGGGGTGGTTCTATTTGCGGAACGACCCGCAGCACGGGCTTCCGTCGTATACCGGCCGCTCCATCGCGAAGTCGCAAAGGAATTGGGAGGACGGCCCCGCCAAGGCGAGCAAGAGAAGATGCTCAAGTGCCACCGGGCCGTGCTTGGGTGTCTTCGGAACGCCGGGATGTCGAGCGCACCATTCCCGAGGTGTTGTGCCGCTCCGGTGGCGGTCACTCGGCTCGCGACATGATCGCCGACGGGGCCCCATGGGCCGGGACGGTGACCGCGCCGGAGCCTCCGACGCCGCTCGAGGTTCAGCGTCGCGTGGCACAAGCGTTCGGGAGAGTGACTACTCGTGGCTGCCGTCGCGAATGCTCCCGATGCTCCCCAATGCGAGAACGGAGAAATATGTAAGTTGTCCGTCTTTTCGGCAAGTTCGATTTGCCTTTTGTCGTGTGGAAAATCTTCTCGGATTTGACCTCGGTGCGTTCTTGTTGCTGCCGTTGAAATGCGCCCACCTTGTTCCGGCCAAGGCGCCTCTCCCGGAGGTGGCGATCTTCAACCAGAATCAGGCGGCGGCGGAGAAGAGGCGCGCTGCGCGTAAGGTGCAGCATAAGAAATGCCAGATCGCCAAGCGCGACCGCAACGACAACCACAACAAGAGGCGCAAGGTGGGGGAGCAGGGCGTTTCCGCCGACGAGGATCCGTCGCCCGAGCCATCGTGGAGCGGCTATGTCGCAAACGCCGTGGTTGACCGGAGCAACATGTTGGGGTCATTCTCATCTTCGCCGCTCCGTGGTGCCGAGGTGTCGTCGTCGCGCCGGCCACGGGAGGCGGGGGCGCGACAAGGTTGTGGGGTTGAGCTCGCGTCCGGCGGCTCCCCCCCGTTTGAGTGGGACTTCGGTCGACCCACTCCCGTACGGCGCCCGGCGGGACGGGCACTCCCGAGCCGCCAAGATTTGTGCCCCGTCATATCGATCCCCCTAGGAGGTCGGAGGAGCGTTCGGTGTCCGTCCGCCGGCTCTACGACGGTTCGGATCTCCTCGGACTCGACTTCGGCGCAGGCGCCGGTCGCGGGGGAGGTCGTCGGATTCGATGTCGACGCCAAGCACACTTGCCGATGGCGGAGCCGAGCATGGCCCCGCGGCGCTTGCGGTTGTTGCTTATCCGGGGTGGCGGGGCCCCGGATGTTCATGTGCCCCTTATCGCGGGCGGGGGCCACGGTTCATCCCCGGCCATAGCGGAGCCGGAGGGACGCCCCCGAGCGGATGGGGGGAGAATGTTGTCGTCGTAGAGGTGGCCGACCGAAGCGCGAGAAGCGCCCGAGACAGGCGGACTCAAGTTGCGCCGTACCCGAGCGGGGGTTCAAAGCGCGCCGCCCCCCGAGCAGGGCATGTTGGATCGCCCGGTGAATAAGGTCCGGTGCGCTCCAAGATGTAAGTCTCTAGCTTCGACTTTTACCCGGTCATGACTCTTCCGATTTGTTTGTCCATGTTGACACTCGTCTTCTCGTAGCCATGCTAATGCGGTGTGCTTAGCACCGGGGCCCCGAAGCGACCGGCGCTAAGGGCGCGGTGATCTCCCTCGAGCCTTAGCCCCGGCCTCCCGAGTACCGGAGCCGCGTGCCGTTGCGGGCCAAAGAGGCGCCGCCGTGGTCGCCGAGATGAGGACGCCAACCACGCCATCTCTACCGGCCCCCGCCGCCACCGTCGAGGGGGGCGAGGCGACCACGGAGGCGACGCGGTCATTCGGGCGTCCCTAGAAGCGCCGTCCGGGGCCGGCCCGAGTGTCGACGGGGTGGTGATGGTCTTGGATGACGACTTGGCGCCTCCCCCCGCGTCGGAGAGGCATGGTGCCGCGGTGGTCCCGGCATTGGAGTCGGCACGGTGCCGGTGACGACGAGCCATCTCCCGGCTGTGGAGGTGCTGGTGCCCCCTCTCACGATGGAAGTTCAAGGTCCTCCCCCCGACCACGAGAGGTGGCGGAGTCCTCCTCGGCCCGAGTTTCCCTCATGGTCGAGGAGAAGATGGATCCGGAGACGTGCCGGTACATCGACCTCCCCGGTGTCGGGGTAATCGATCTCGAAGCGCCCTAGCTCCCCGAGAAAAAATACGACACGGTGGCGGAGCCGAGGTCCATCGAGCCGACGATCATGGAGACGATCGCATCGGTCTTGAAAGCGCCGGGAGAGTATGAGCGGGCCGGCGGCTTTACCCCGGCCCGCTGCGGAATACACGGAGGATGTGGCCCTCGCGGCGCCGCGGCTCGCGTGGAGCCGACAAAAGATGCGTCCGTATCGCCGCATGCCGATGGAGGTCGGGAGGCGTCGCCTCCCGGCCGGTGGAAGCCGCCGAAACTCCAGCCCCTGTCGCGAAGCCTGTCTCGGCGGAGGCTCGTTGCTAGGGAAAAGGTGACATCACCTCGCGGTCTAATCACCGTTGAAGCCGAGGATGTCGAAACTCGTGCGCTTGACGAGCCGGCCGCCGTTGTGCAAGCGTTGGCCATCCCGGAGACAAGTGGCCGGGGCCATCGCCCCCGGAGATCCAGTGGCCGAGGAGACGGGGGCATCCCTTTCTCAAGGCGCGGCGGGCGGCGAGGCCCGGACGCTTGAGCTCGCGTGCTCTTCATGGGCGGCTACCATCGGGCTTGACGCTGACTCTGACGACGACGAGGAGGTCGTAGCGCGCCACACCTTGGAGCGTGGGATGACCTCGGTGCGCCGGGCCTTTGACGAGCTCATCCTCCCCGCGACCTCGGTGAGTTTTCTTGTCAAGGGTTCTTTTTTTATTCTATGATCTTCTCGAGCTTCACCGGTTTTCCGGTTCGTCGGTGGTAGACGCTCGAGTCATTAGGCTCGGAAGCATGCTCGCGAGGTGCGCCAACTCCGCGTGGAGCGTACCCGGTGGAGATGCGGCTTGTCGTAGCTCGGGTTGCGGCGGCAGCTCGGTGCCGTGGTGAGCGAGACATCCGCTCGGCGTCCCTTGAGACCGCCCGTCGGTCCACGGAAGACCGAGCCATCTCCGCCAATACCGCCGCCACGGCCGCCGTCACCGAGAGGGACTCACTTGTGTCGAGGCTCATGCGGGCCGAGGCCGAGATCGAGAAACTTCGAGTGGCCACGGCGTCCGCGGAGGAGGTGGGCCGAGAGAGCCAAGACCGCCGCGGCCGAACGCATTCCTCTTCTCGAGAAGCCTCCCCGGACCACCGCTCGCGAGCGACCCTCGAGGCAAAGGTGTCGGAGCCGGAGAGTGACTTGAGGACGGCTACGACGGACTTGGCGACGACGAGCCGCCAGTTTTCCCAAACCATGAACCGGCTTCGGGTGGTGACCGAGGAAGCGTCGCGGCTTCGCAGCTCCAATGCCAAGTTGTCGCAAGATCTCGAGGGTAAGTCGGACGGTTCCTCGGTCCTCGCCCATCTTAGCACTTGCTTCTTGTCGAGGCATGACTTGATGACCATGGTTGCAGGATCGCGCGTGATCCGCGTGGGGATGGTGGTGCAGCTGGCGATGGTCAAGCAGGAAAGAAACACCGCCATCCTCAAAGTCATGGAGAAGGACGGTGTCCTCAAGTGCTTGTCGAAGCAGCTCCGGAATGTCCGGACCGAGCCGGGAGCGAGGTTCGTGCATCTCGGGAATAGGACGCGGCCGCCCTTAACCGAGGCTCGCGAGGCCGGCGCAAGTCCGAAGCCTTTGCCGAGAAGGCGATTCGGGAAGTCACCAAACTCGGGAGGTCATTGAGCTCGGTGATGGTCGCGCTCGGTGCGTCGTTTGGGCCACGAACGCCCGAGATGTTGATCGAAGAGGTTGGACGCCTTCCTGGTGTGGTGCGAGAGCTCGAGTTGTCGATGACTCGCCGCTCGGTACACCGGATTCTCGCCATGATCGAGTCGCACTACCAAGGGCTGGACCGCACGACGTTGAGCGGCGGCTGGGCCCCTGGCATCTCCGATGACCAATGCAACAAGCCGGAGATGGATCGCGCCGCCTTCGCCCGTGAGATGGCCGACGCCGCGTTGAAGGATCCGAAACCGCTGCCACAAGACGAGTCGGGGGCACCGGGAGTGTAAAACCCCGAATTTTCTTGGAAAATCCGATTCCTCGTACCATCGCGATAGTCCCCGGATCGGTGGCTATCGCGTATAGAACGTCTCACGTATAAATACAAAAAGTCATACATCACATCACATAAGGATAAAAGTACACAATTTATTACATGTCCATTATGGAGTACATCAATACAAGCCTCTTGGCCGAATTAGAGTGAAACTTCTACGCAACGGCGAGATATCTTCTCGGAAGGGTCTCCATCTTTTATTCTTCCCGCCATAGGCATCCTTGAGCGAAGCGACGCATCCCTCGCCGTACCATCCGTCGGCGTTGATGTCGAACTCGGTCTATCCCCAAGGACCGGGATAGGTCCACATCACCAACCGTATGCGGCTTTAAGTGGCCGGTCATCTAAAGGGCGGAAAAGAGACAAGGAAGCGGCTAGGTTTTCTGTGCGGCGACAACGAGCGTATAAACGGGGTATCTCCAACAATTTCCCTAAATCCCAAGTCTCTCAACAAAGCTCGGAACCTCCTCGGTCACCCGGGGGACCCGTCTCCACAACCTACTCCTCGTCTAGGGTCGGTGCGAGAGCTTCCTCTCCTCACACCTCAATGATTGCAATCGGATCGACGAGGTAGATGGAGCCTCTCTCCTCTAGCCGGCTACAACCACGGCTCACCACACACTCTCCTATAGGGGGAGGTAGAAATCCCAAAACATGAGGAACGAACATGTCGTCTAGGCCGTGTCCATGACCGAGGACGCGGCTATAGCTATAGATCGAACAACTCGCGAGTGTGTACACCCGTACCCATCCCCGAATGGCGCTCGACCGGTGCACGGCCGATCGAGCCCATCCTACCGGCGAACTCTCGGTAGTTACGGTCCCGTCCCCGCATCCGGCCCTCAAAACGGTCTCCCCGCAGCGGGGACGCACCGAAGCGTGAAATGCTCCCGTGTCACACGGGAGTTGCTCGAGAGGGTAGTCTCACCTCCACCGCTCCCCCACCGATACCCCACTATCCTTCCTAAGCGGTAAGGTTCCACACTTGCCGAGCTCAACTCGTCCCTAACCCCACGCTCGGCGGGGGTGGTGTGTACGAAAGTCCTATAGACAAGTTGATCCATTCGGTTTCGGACCGGGGCGAGCTCATATCCTCCACGCGCAAGTAAAACCCCAACACCTAGGCTTCGAAAACCGTAACGGTAGGGGTACACCGAGGAGTGCACCCCCGTCCCCGATCCCGGATCGGTTGTTTCGAGCTCACCCCCGCCGACATACCCAAAACGCCTTCTCCCGCCGGTTTTACCCCACACACGCCAAAAACCACTATTCCCAACCCAACACATGCATCGCGAAGCTCGGCGTATATACACGCTCATATAAACATATATATGATAGTAGGGCAATCGAGGACAGGATAATTAAAGAGGCGGTGCAAGGATCGTTAACATGCATTTAAAGTAAAGCGCTAGCAATTCTATTTAGCATTGCCTAATAGGAATTTTAGAATCGGTCGGGCGTGAACCTCGGGGTCGGGTAGTCCTCCGCGGTGAAGTCGTCGGCGTAGTCGTACTCCGAGATCGGCTCCCCGGCTCCAAATGCTCCTAATAGCTCGAAAAGGAAAATAAATAATGGTCCTATAGCAATTAACTCCAAAGGAACACAAATAAGAGCCAAAAGAGAGCAAACACCACACAAATAAGAGTCTACGATTTTAGAAAATTTACGGAAAAGGTTTTACAATTTTTGGAGTTAAAACAGATTTACTAGGGTTTTTAAAAGATTAAATAAGATTTCGTAAATAAAAATATGTTTAACACCCTTATACGGATCCGGCCACACCGGATCCCCGGATCGGGTGCGGCCGGCCACCGGCGCCCCCGCGTGTGGCCCGGCCACCATTGGCCGCCGCAGGGGATCCAGGCCGGAGGCCGTGCGGCTCGGCGCGGTGTAGGCCGGCGTGGGGACACGATGGGAATGGTCTAGCCGCAGCGGATCCTAGCGGATTGGCTGCGGCCACGCCGGCATGTGGCCCCCCGTGCACAAAACAAACCCCGTATTTCAACAAGGTGACCCTATGTGCTTGACGAAATGCCCGGAGAGGAACGGCGGCACGGGGATGACCTCGCCGGCGGCGAGCTCCACGGCGCCCGGGCGACCGGCCAAAACGGGATAACCTCAAGGAACCCCCTTGGGTTGCTGGGCTCGAAGGGACGCAAAACCAAGGGTGGAGGCCGTCGCGGCGAGGTCGTCGCCGGTGTGTGCGTGGCGACGTCGGCGCGGCGGCGGTGCTGGTGCCCCTCCCCAGTGCAGAGGCGCGTGAACGCGTGTGCGATGGTGTGCGCGAGGAAGCGCGCGTGTAGGGTAATAGACACGGCTAGGCTAGTTGTCGGCCGCAATAGGGGCGTCGCGGCGGGAGACGCGGTGGAGCCCGGCCGGCGCCATAGGTGGCGGCGGGCATTGCGTCCACGGTCGGCACAAGAGTGTGCGTGCGAGGTCCGGCCGGTGGCAAGGCGTGTACTAGGTGACCAAGGGAGCGGCGTTCCCCCTTGCGACCGCGTGCGCGAAGTACCCGACCACGGCGAGGCCGTGGCGGCGCGGTCGACCGATGTGCGGCGGCGAGGCTCGGCACAAGAGAAAGGGACCAAAGGTCCGGCCTCACCCTCGGGTGGGTGTGCACTCGTGCCGGGGTGCACGTTGGCGCGAGAGCGTTGGGCCCGCGTGGTGACGCGCGCGAACGCGAACGCGAACGTGAACAGCACGGCGCGGCGTCGTGAACGCGAGCGGCACGGCGTGGCGCACGACGGTGAGAAGGACCGGACAGGCCGGAATGCGTGCGAGCATTGACGAAGGCAGCGACACCTGCAAGCGATTTAACCCAGCCTGGCACGATGGCCGGCATCACCACAGGCGGCGCGGCGGCGCGGTGCGGCGACACGTTCCCCCTTGGCTCGAAGTCCGGGGCGTCCACAAGGGCAGGGGAGTGTGCATCCTCACCTTGGTGGCCACGGGCCGTAGTGCAGGCGTTGGTGATGTGCGGTGGCGCGGCTCATCGGCAGGGAGGAAGACGAAGGCGACGGCGGCGCGACGTCGAGGAAGTAGAGGAAGTAGAGGAAGTAGGTGTGCTCGGTGACGGCGGGTCCGGCTCCTCCCACGGGCGGCTCCAGTCTTCGCGGCGGACGGCGCTCCCATGGACGGCTCCAACTCCTCCTTCTTCCCCCCTTCACTTCTCCTTCTCCTCCGGTGGGTTGGTGGGCGGACAGGAAAGTGATTTCCCCCCGAGGCGGCTAGGGTTGGGAGCTCCGTGACAACCCCATCCGGGATAATTCCGTACTATCGCCTAAACCACTCCTTTTGGTCATCAAGCGATAATAAAGAAGCATCCCGTTGAGTGTTGTCGGGTTTATACCCGGTAAATCAATTGGAAACACAGAGAGGATCGAACCAATGCATTAAAACTCCCACGAAGAGGAGTCCGAGTGCCTTACAAATTAACCATCACATCCCCGTAGGGGTCATTATTACAATCATAGTTCCTTGACATGAAAGTAAATGGTTCAAAGTTTATTGCAAACGGCGGAAGATAATTAAACGATCCGATCACATCATAGGAGGCCCGTCCATGATGCAATCATTCTTCTTCATCCATCCATTCCGGCTCCCGGCCGGTGCAAGTTCTCCGGGCCACACATCGGATGCATTACCCGGAACAACAATTATAAAGCAAGGCCGAGTATACTAATACTCGGCAAGACTTACCCGTCTAAAAGAAAAGACTTTACCTCTAGTATGCAAGGCTTTTGGCTTGCGGGTCTATTTGCCAAAAAGCTACCGAGATGTGAATCCTTACTTTCCACATTTTAGCTCATGTTCTAGTAGAGTAATTATTACTAGGTAAGCAACTATTGCAACCAAGTTGTACAAACAATTAATCAAAGTAATAATCTTCACAAAGTTCCATCATAAGGGATATCATAGCCGATCGGGTAAGTAGTCTCGGATAACGGTGAGAGGCCGACAATCGATTGATTCATAACCTTGCAAGGTGGGCCTAAACACACGGGAGGTGTCCTCACCAAGAAAGAGTTCACCAACCGGGCGGTTCCCGTCATTCTTCGGTTGGGGATAATAGTTCACGGTCTTAAGTACGGGGTTTATCCGGGCTACGCCACCCAGCCTCACGCATGCACTCGGATGGCGAGCCCGGGCCGCAACCCTAAGAGTAGTGATAGTAAAACCCCGTACCGCCTCATTTAGGTATTAGGCTTACCGTACCCATTTCCGACAAGTGTTTAGTACTTTCAAACACTTAGCCAACGAAGCCATTGGACCGGAGCCGAAATCCCATGCTCTTACCACATGAGCAATCCATTTAATCAATATGGTGATGCCCTAAAGAAGATCCTATTCTCGCAAGTGACGAACATCACTCGACTTGTACCGGATCCTTAAGCATAGCATCTAGCGACCTAACATGCTAGTAAAAGATCATAGGTACTTATGGATCATGCAACTAGGGCTTCATTTCAACTCCCGAACGTAAATGCACATACAATAACGGAAGTAAATTTAGAAGTTTTAAAGAAACACAGGGGTTAATGAATAAACTGGGGCTTGCCTTCATCAGCACAAGCAGACACACAAACTTCCGGACTTTGGCCCGGGTCTTGCTCTACGGTCACGTAGTGCACGTCTCCTCCAGCTCCCTCGTCCTCGTCAGCCGGCACAAGCGTATAGCTACCATCGGGGACTTCTACACGGGGAATGCCATGCAGGGGTTAGGAGTGTAATTAATTTAGATTAATTCACAAACAGTAGCAACAGCCACTAGGAGGGTATGGTTGGCCATATTCACCTTAACAAAAGTGTTTACACATTCCTCCTTTTACAAGAATTAAACCAAGCTTATCTAGCTTACCCTTTTAAGGTGATTGTGTGCACATCTATTAAAGAATTAATTAATTCAGCAACAAACAGCAAGACCATATTTCCTAGCACCAAGTTACTTTTCCTAACACTTATTCTTAAAGCATGCACTAGAGATAGTGATTTTCCTTATTTTTCCTTCTCTAGATTATTCTAGTTTTGAGTTTCTCCTGCATAAACAAACATACAACTGATCCAGCAACCCCCCCCCCCCATGGTCCTACTAACCAGGAGGCATACAAGGACAGCAACAAAGGGTTTTAGCACCATTGAAAATAATCCACCAAAATAGGAGCATTCCTAGCTAGCATAAAAGGAATAATGCATATGAAAATAAATAGCGCAGAAATGAACCCCATCTTTCTCCTACATATACTCTGGTCCACAACAAGCTTAAAGAACTAACAAACAAACATATAGCCTTCATAAAACATGCTATACATATGTATGATTAAAAACAAGCATAAATGAGGAAATAATATTTCTAACAGATATAAAATCGTGGTAAATTCACCAAAGGTGCCTTTTATCATAACAAGACTATAGCCAGAAGTTCGGCTCAAAAATAAGTATATTTGGAGCTACAAAAATCCTTAAACCAGATTTGCCAAAATCACAAAATAATTTATTCAGGAAGATCCCTTCAGTAACTTTGTGCAAATTTTGGCACAAAGGCTAGGCACACTAGTGATCACAACATATCCAAAATCCAGCTCAAAATCTTGGGTAGATTTTGCAGAAACACCAATCTAAGCATTTCACATTCCTATTTTTCAAGCAAAAACTAAATCTCAAAAGTATATACATATTTGGACAAAGTTGTAGTTCTTGTCACACTGAGCACAGAAAAATAGGGTTTGCTATTTTTGGATTTTTCTACGATTTTTAATCGATTTTACAAGGTGCTGGACTCAAACACAAAACTAAGAACAATCTTTTTATACTAGGGACCTTAGAACTTTTGAAAGCTTCACAAATACACCCTTGGCTCACCCCCCTTCGGGCCCGACGGCGGAGATGAGCTCGCCAGCGGCGAGGTAGGGCTCGGGCTAGCAAGGCGGATCTTCGATTAGGCCTACCAGCTATCGATTGGCGGGGGTGGATTGGCCGGTGGGGTCTCCGGCGAGCGGCGGCGGTGGAGCAGCGGCGGCGCGCCCACGGGAAACTTGACGGCGGTGAGAGGATGGCCTCGGGCTCAACCACGTGCTGCCCGGGGAAGCTTCCATGCAACCCAAGGAAGGTACCAGGCACGTCACGGAGCTTGGAGAAGCGGCGGAGGAGCGAGCTCGATGGCGGCGGTCTGGCGGCAGCCGCGGAGGCTCGGACTCCGGCGAAGGGGTGGCTCAGCGTGATCAACACATGGCTCGAAGGAGGTGTTGTAGTGAACAGGGAAGGGCTGAGGCTCACTGGTGCGTGAGGAAATCGAGCGGAGCACAATGCTCACCGAGCGGTGGCAATGGCGGACGGCGGCGGCTTGGGCAGGCAGGCATGCGCGAGGGACGGCGAGGACCGGCTTATATGCGCGCGGGAAGGTCGGTTGGGGTAGGTAGGAACGTGCCGAGCCGCTAGACCACGTAGGGGAGGTGAGGGCATGGCCGGCGACGTGCGCCGCGTCGGCGGCCAATGGCACGCCGCGGACGGTGCGCCGGCCGGCGGATTCGCGCCACCCGGCCCTCCCCCCCTTGCCACGGACGGCACGCACGGGTGCTCACCGGCGGCTGCGCGGTGACCGGCGGTCACACCGACGCCTCGGCGTGCGCGCCCGAAGCGGGTACGGCGCGTACGGCGGTGGCCGACGTGGCCGCGCGCGACGTCGCGCTCCGGATGCGTTCGGCGCTCGGGGTGCAAATGTATTTCCTGATTCGATTTTCAAATTTGTTTTTCTCCAGTTTCATAAACTAAACTACACTTTAGTATCTGAAGCAAAGTTGGAGATTAGGGATTCCTCTACAACTTTCACAAAGGCTTGCAGGGATTTGGTCCAAGGGATGAAGCAGGAACGCCATGCCAACATGGCTGAAATCTCGGCGCCAGTGAACAGGAGCACAACAGCTTCCAAGGCCTGTTTCACCACAAATTCTTCCGAATTTCAAATGCCACTCAACAGCAAAGTTGTGTCCCCCAACATTCAGCACATTTTTCACTTTGGGTGGTTTTGGAGTGTTTAAGGAAATTTTTGGGGAACGCGCCAAAGTTCTAGAATGGCATAGGAGGTTAAGGGAATAAGAGGGGTTTTGAGCTAGGGTTTTGACCAAGGTTGACCTATGGTCATCAAGGTGATTTGTAGACATGATTAAGTGGGTTATAAGCTCAAAATGACAATGAGCAAAAACACGGGGTGTTACGGCCCTACCCCCCCTTAACGGGAATCTCGTCCCGAGATTCGAATCAAAGCGCGCGAGGAGAGTTCACTTACGAGCTTGACTCGGAAGAAAGTCGGGGTACTTGGCGTTGAGAAACTGCTTCGGTCTCCCATATAGCTTCTTCTTCTGTGTGGTGACTCCATTGTATCTTGTACATTTTCACCTTTTGTCTTCTCGTCTGCCTTTCTTTATGGTCCAATATCCTCATTGGATACTCTGCTAGCGATAGGTCTGGTTCTATTTCTGCATTGGTCTCTTCGATTATTTGTGCTTCGGGAACTTGCTCACACTTCTTCAATTGCGAGACGTGAAACACATCGTGCACTACCGATAATTGGTCGGGAAGTCGAATACGATAAGCCGTCGTACCAAACTTCTCGGTGACTTCATAAGGACCAATATAGCGTGGAGCTAATTTCCCTTTTACTCCAAAGCGTTGCACGCCCTTGGTTGGAGACACCTTTAGGTATACATAATTACCAACTTCGAACTCTCGGGGAGCTACGGCTTTATCCTCGGTAGCTCTTTTGCCTCATCCGAGCCGCCCTCGCATTCTCTCTAATAACACTCACTTTTTTCAGCTTCTTGCACTAGCTTAGGGCCAAACAAGGTTCGTTCACCCACTTGTGACCAATTCAAAGGGGTACGACACCTTCTTCCATACAAGGCTTCAAACGGGGCCATCTTCGGACTAACTCGATAGCTATTGTTGTAAGCAAACTCTGTTAGAGCAAGGCATTTGTCCCAAGATTTGTCGAAATGAATGACACAAGCCCTCAACATATCTTCTACTACTTGGTTTACTCTTTCCATCCGACCATCGATCCGGGGATGATAACTAGAGCTATGGATTAACTTGGTTCCCAAAGATTCGTGCACTTGTGCCCGAAACGAGCGACGAACCGAGTACCACGATTGGACAAGATAGTCTTGGGAACACCGTGTAGTCGCACTATGAGATCAATATAGATTTCCGCGTATCGCTCAGCTGAATAAGTGGTGTGAACGGGGATAAAGTGAGCGGTCTTGGTAAGTCGGTCCACTATGACCCAAATGGAATCATGTTTCCGAGGCGTGAGAGGTAAACCGACAATGAAATCCATACTGATATCGTCCCACTTCCATGCAGGGATGGTTAATGGTTGCATTTGACCCGCGTTCTTTAGATGACTAGCCTTGATTCTTTGGCACGTGTCACAACTGGACACATACTCGGCTATTTCACTCTTCATTTTTGATCACCAAAAATTTTCCCTAAGATCTCAGTACATTTTGGTACTCCCGGGGTGAATGGTGAATTTAGAGAGGTGAGCCTCATCTAAAATCTCCTTCTTTAACTCTTGATTCCGTGGTACCACTAACCCGTGTCCGAACCAAACAACTCCCTTGTCATCCTTTCGGAAGCAATCATACTTAGGGTCTCCCTCTTCTAATTTTTGGTTGATTTTGTGGATCTCTTCATCGCCGAGTTGAGCTATAGCAATTCTCTCATGGAGAGGGGATTCGATCGAAACAAAGCATGAAGCTTGCCATTTTCGACCACTTCCAAGCTAAGCTTCCTCAATTCTTCACACAAGGCTTCGTTCTTCGGCTCTAACGTCACATAGTTGCAATGCTTGCGGCTAAGCGCATCCGCAATCACGTTAGCCTTGCCGGGATGATAATGGACTTCCAAATCATAATCCTTGATTAGTTTCAACCATCTTCATTGCCTCATATTCAAGTCGATTGAGTGAAAATGTACTTGAGACTCTTGTGGTCGGTGTAGATATTGCAGTGATTACCCATCAGGTAGTGCCGCCAAATCTTCAAGGCATGCACAACTGCTGCTAACTCCAGATCATGGGTCGGATAAATCTTCTCATGAGGTCGAAGTGCTCGCGAGGCATAGGCAATGACTCGGTTTTCTTGCATAAGCACGCAACCAAGACCAGTGCCCGAAGCGTCACAAAACACCTCAAATAGTTTGGTCATATCCGGTTGAGTCAATACAGGAGCTGAGGTTAAGTGTTTCCTCAAGGTGTGAAAAGCTTGGTCACATTCCTCGCTCCACACGAACTTGACACCCTTCTTCGAAGTTCGGTCATGGGTTTGGCTATTCGGTGAAATCGGGAATAAACCGACGATAATAGCCTCCTAGACCCAAAAAGCTACGGATTTGGTGTACCGATTTGGGTGGCTTCCAATCCATGACCTCCCGCACTTTGCTAGGATCCACGGAGATACCATCTTTGGAAATAGTATGACCCAAAAACTTCACACTATCCAACCAAAATTCACATTTGGAGAATTTGGCATAGAGTTTGTGATCTCTCAATCGCTGCAAAACAATACGAAGATGCTTCGCATGCTCGGCTTCGCTCTTGGAATAAATGAGAATATCATCGATGACGACCACTACGAACTTGTCCAGTTCGTTCATGAAAACTGAGTTCATGAGGTACATGAAATAGGCAGGTGCATTGGTGAGACCAAAAGACATCACTAGGAATTCATAGAGACCGTATCTGGTGGAGAAGGTCGTCTTTGGTACGTCACTCGCTTGAATTTTGATTTGATGATAGCCCGATCGAAGATCAATCTTGGAAAAGACCTTGGCACCGGCTAATTGATCAAAAAGAACATCAATGCGGGGCAACGGGTATTTATTCTTAATTGTTACCACATTGAGTGGACGATAGTCAACACACATCCGCAAACTACCATCTTTCTTTTTCACAGACAGAGTGGGACTTCCCCGGGGGAGAAGAACTTGGGCGGATATATCCCTTATCAAGCAATTCTTGCAACCGAACCTTCAACTCGCCCGTTCTTTGGGGGGCATTCGGTAGGGTCTTTTAGATATTGGTGCGGTACCGGGTTGAAGTTCTATGATAAATTCGACGTCTCCGTCCGGTGGCATACCGTGCAAGTCGTCCGGAAAGACATCGGGATACTCGCACACCACCGGAATATCTTCTAGTTGGGTGGCTACGGTAGCATAGGAGCACGGAAGGGTGTTTTCCACTTGAGGTAGGTACAAGATAGTATGACCACCGGTAGGGGAGTGGATTTCTACCATTCTAGTGGCAATGTCCAAAACAACCCGATGTTGGGTCAACCAATTCATTCCTAAAATCACATCCGTACCTCCTAATCCCGGATGAATTAGGTTAGTTAAGAAAGTTTTACTACCGAGTTGCAAGGGAACGGCTTTGGTTATAGTGTTGGAGAGGATTCTTCCTCCCGCCGTGGCTACGACAAAAGAGTCCTTGGTATGACAAGAATGTAAGCCTAACTTGCTCACTAGACTTTCACCGATGAAACTAGGAGTTGCTCCGAATCAAACAATATTCTAATGGGGTGATCACGGATAGAGAAAGTACCCGTCGCCGCCGCGCCCTCCGGAACGTCGGCGCGCGGGGTGGTGAAGTTGAGTTTACCCTGCTTGACTTGTACCACAGGCTTCTTGACTTGATTTCCCTGACGGAAGCCTGAGTTTTCACCCTGCTTGTTCTGCTTGGGCTTGGGGCACTCATTAGCATAGTGTCCGGGTTGCCCACAATTATAGCAGCGATGATCCTTGATAACACTGTTGTTGTTGTTAGTCGGGGGTGAATTAGGCTTGAATGGTTGCTGCTGTGCCTTACGGAACTGATAGTTCTCAGGCGGCTTGTTCTAAGACGGGGTCACCCTCCAGTGTCCGCCTTGAAGATGACCGAGGAGGACCCCGAGTACCTTTCTTGATGAAACGGAATTTCTTGCCCGACCCACCGCCGGTGGTGAATCCGGCCCGCCTCTTTCTATCCCTCCGGGCTTTGGACATGGCATCCTCTTGAGAAATGGCCTTGTTCACAAGGTTCGATGGTCGTTAGACTCATAAAGGTTAAGCCTTTCATAGAGATCCCCGTGTAGCCCATCACGGAAACGCTCTATCTTCTTGGCATCATTGTCCACATGATGCCCGCCATACTGACACAAGGCATTGAATTTCTTTGCATACTCATACACCGTGTCAGCTCCTTGCTTTAAAGCAAGCAACTCCTTCATCTTCCTATCCATGAGACCCTTAGGAATGTGATGTTCCTTGAAGGCCTGCTTGAATTCAGCCCATGTGATCTGGTGTCCGGCAGGAATCATGGTCCTGAAGTTCTCCCACCATATCAAGGCTGCACCACGAAGCTGGAGAGCAGCAAAGTTGGCCTTTCGCTCCTCGGAGCAGGGCAAGGTGAACACAGAGAACTTGGCTTCAATAGCCTTGATCCATGCATCGGCAGCCAGTGGCTCCTTGGCCTCTTCAAAAGTCGGGGGCTTCATGGCATAGAAATGCTCATATTTTGTGACTCGAGGCTGGCCGTCGATGTTTCCCCACGAGGGTTATTTTGCAGCTGCTGAGCAAGCTGCTGCTGCGTCAGCAAGAGCCGCCTCATCACCTCGGTTTGGGTGACCATAAACTGCTCCTGGATGGTCATGTTAGGAGGTGGAGGCGGAGCGTCACTCCCGCTTGCACCAAAGCCATTAGGGGAAGCACGAGTTTGTCCCACCATCTGAAATCCATGAGATTTTCATTAGTCCCATATTCACAAGCTTGTTCACGTTATCCACAAGAAGAATATGCAGAACGAAACTCATAGCATCAATTTGGTGGAAAACCGGACAGCACAACAGAGTTACTAGAAAATTCATAACTCTCTGCCCGCAATAGCAAGAATCCCCCCTTTTTTTTTGTTTAGCAAGTGCAAAATTTCCTGAGCTTCAACATTGGTATTCAACCCGATGTCTAATTCCAACGTTAACATGCCCGAAAAATTCCGATACCGGGGTTCTGCCTAGCTGTTTTTGCTGTAGGCCGAACTGCACTATTTTCGTCATAGTTCTCGGTACGCTTATGCGATGGTGGTGAGTTTCGATGAGCATGATCTCCACAACACATCACACAAGATTGGCATTCAACACAAACAAGCTTTTGATCACAACAACCATGAATTATTCATTAAACATGACTACACCGAGATGTCCATCTACGCATTACATGACGCGGGGTTTTGGAACCGCTTACACACTTATGTACAACAAAAGGTCATCCAATATACTCTCTGAGCAGCCTCTACCCTGACACAAAAGCTAGGCGAGGAGACTAAACTAAGAGTACATGATCATCCTCTAAAGACACCCTGCTAACCTACTAGTAACTCCGGCGGAACCGCGTACTAGTGTCCGGAGAGTCGGGTGGTGGACCACCGCATCTGCCCTCGCTCAAGCCTCGAGTCTCCCCGTATCTCGTCCGGAGCGGCGGTGCGGCCGGTGGGGGCGATCGGCGGCCGCCGACCTTGTCGAGCCATCGCCCGCCACACCTCTACCTCAATCTCCATCTCTCGCTACCCGGTTCTCGCATCTCCATCACGTTCGCACCAAGGCAAAACGCTGAGCCTCAGTGTGAGCGAGCTGCACCTGAGTCATCTCAAGCGCGTGCTCGCGGGCAAACAACTGCTCCGTGAGCTCGGCATGCTCCTGGTGCCACTGAATACGCTCGTCCTGAAGCGTAACGATCGCCTGCTGGAGGTGAGCAACTGTCTGGCGCTCGTACTGAAGGTCAAGGGTAAGGATATCCCTCATCGCTGTGGAGTCCATCAACACAACGGAGAGCATACCCTGCGTGGAGAGACGGAACACCTGCATGTTGTACACCGCCTCCAAAAACCTCAGAAGCTGACGCACAACAACCGCTGGAGGGTCTGTCGTGAGTAACACGTCAGTGAGCGAAAGACGCTCACGCCAAGCCGGGTCGAGTGGGTCCATGGCCGGGAACAAACCCAGCGCATTAAGCATCACCTCGTCCGGGTGCTGCTCACAAAAAGTGTGAAGAATCCGCATGGCCGCGGACTCAACCGACTCAACACCGCGGTGAGCAAAGAACACCATGCTCAAGTCCGCCCACTCCGGTGCTCGGGGTGAGGAAGCACCGTAGCGGTCGTGCGGGCGTAGGGAACTCCTTGGTCCCAAAAAGAAACCACCTCGTACGGCGGCGGCGTAACGTAGCCCACCTCACCGAGAGTCTCCCACAAGATACGGGGAAAACCCTCCCGGTGCGGGGCATCGGTACGGATCGTACCATCCACGTCGATCTCGTAGATCGGTGGCTGCGCCATCCGTACAAAAATTTAGGAACTACACGTCGATATCAATCGACATCAACGAGCAATAGGGAAAAATCCGGTAGGTATGCACAAAAATCACACGTAAAAACCAGGGCCCAAAAAATTCCCTATTTCTCACAGCAACTTAAAGATATGATTTTGCACAATTTTGATATTCAAGAGTGGATCTAGATTAGATGGGAACATACTCGAAAAATCTCGTTTGCAGAGGGGTACTGCTCTGAAAAACAGCAGAACAGGGATTCACTAAACTGAGCATAACTCTCTACAGAAAATTCCTAAAATCCCAAAAAATCACAGTGGATGCTTAACTTCACAAGACACAACTTTCCTAAAGGATGCCTGTTCAGATTTCTTACAGATTTGGCTACAAAAATTGAGAAACGACAGAGACAGAAGCTGCCAACATTTTCCTAAACGCAAAAGAGCGGAAAACCTTATTTAGACCAAGCAATTAACTCAAGACAATTCATTCAAGCAAAAGAGAACCAATTTCGGGGTTATCCCGATTTTAATTATGCATGCACATGCCTAGGACGACCTCACACAAATGGATCAAAAGACGTAGTTAGTGCCGGTGGCAAGCTTATAATCGGCTCTCCTTATAATAACTAGTCGGAGCTACTCGATTCGCACTTCACGACTTACGAGTGTGATTAGTGTACCTGCAGAAAACGAACCTTTCGTGCCAGCACGTCACGAAAGCGTCCACATACATTACCGTTCACTTATAGAAACGGTATCCATGCGTAAAGCCGCCGCATGGACGGCGTCCAACCTCGGAAACCGTCCGTTTGAATGGAGTGTATCCTTGCCTCACATGATCGACATGCGGAATGCACACGTATGAAACACGTGGCGACACCACAACTCATATCTAGACGCGAAGATGGGATCCGTGGAATGGATCACTCCATCAACCCTCGCAATTCTCGTGATGCGGAACGGCGCACGTATGAAACACGTGGCTCATCTAGTTTGGTTGTGCAATAAAGTAAGTCCGACATAAAGTAAGGTCTTTGGAAGTTAGCAAAATAAACCATAGATTCTTATGCCACCTTAAAGAACCCAAAAATCCCTCTAGGGCCTCTCGATCTAGATCATTCCTTAACGATCCAACGGATTTTCGAAATCCAATCAATCTTGGCAAGTTTTATTATAAAACATGTGATTAGTATTAAGCTAATCACTCCGATGCATTCAATCGCTTCGATACTAGCCGTGACAACCCCATCCGGATAATTCCGAACTATCGCCTAAACCACTCCTTTTGGTCATTAAGCGATAATAAAGAAGCATCTCGTTGAGTGTTGCCGGGTTTATACCCGGTAAATCACTTGGAAACACAAAGAGGATCGAACGAATGCATTAAAACTCCCACGAAGAGGAGTCCGAGTGCGTTACAAATTAACCATCACATCCCCGTAGGGGTCATTATTACAAACATAGTTCCTTGACATTATAGTAAATGGTTCAAAGTTTATTGCAAACGACGGAAGATAACTAAACGATCCGATCACATCATACGAGGCATGTCCATGATGCAATCATTCTTCGTCATCCACCCATTCCAGCTCCCGGCCGGTGGAAGTTCTCCGGGCCACACATCAGATGCATTACCTGGAACAACAATTATAAAGCAAGGCTGAGTATACTAATACTCAGCAAGACTTACCCGTCTAAAAGAAAAGACTTTACCTCTAGTATGCACGGCTTTTGGCTTGTGGGTTTATTTGCCAAAAAGCTACTGAGAAGTGAATCCTTAGTTTCCACATTTTAGCTCATGTTCTAGTAGAGTAATTATTACTAGGTAAGCAACTATTGCAACCAAGTTGTACAAACAATTAATCAAAGTAATAATCTTCACAAAGTTCCATCATAAGGGATATCATGGCCGGTCGGGTAAGTAGTCTCGGATAACGGTGAGAGGCCGACAATCGATTGATTCATAACCTTGCAAGGTGGGCCTAAACACACGAGAGGTGTCCTCACCAAGAGTTCACCAACCAGGCGCTTCCCGTCATTCTTCGGTTTGGGGATAATAGCTCACGATCTTAAGTACAAGGTTTATCCGGGCTATGCCACTAAGGTCACCCGGCCTCACGCATGCACTCGGATGGCGAGCCCGGGGCCGCAACCCTAAGAGTAGTGATAGTAAAACCCCGTACCGCCTCATTTAGGTACTAGGCTTACCGTACCCATTTCCGACAAGTGTTTAGTACTTTCAAACACTTAGCCAACGAAGCCATTGGACCGGAGCCCAAATCCCATGATCTTACCACATGAGCAATCCATTTAATCAATATGGTGATGCCCTAAAGAAGATCCTATTCTCGCAAGTGACGAGCATCACTCGACTTGTACCGGATCCTTAAGCATAGCATCTAGCGACCTAACATGCTAGTAAAAGATCATAGGTACTTATGGATCATGCAACTAGGGTTTCATTTGAACTCCCGAACGTAAATGCACATACAATAACGAGAAGTAAATTCGAAGTTTTAAAGAAACGCAGGGGTTAATGAATAAACCGGGGCTTGCCTTCGTCAGCACAAGCAGACACACAAACTTCCGGACTTTGGCCCAGGTCTTGCTCTACGGTCACGTAGTGCACGTCTCCTTCTGCTCCCTCGTCCTCGTCAGCCGGCACCAGCGTATAGGTACCGTCGGGGACTTCTACACGGGGAATGCCATGCGGGGGTTAGGAGTGTAATTAATTTAAATTAATTCACAAATAGTAGCAACAGCCACTAGGAGGGTATGGTTGGCCATATTCACCTTAACAAAAGTGTTTACACATTCCTCCTTTTACAAGAATTAAACCAAGGCTTATCTAGCTTACCCTTTTAAGGTGATTGTGTGCACATCTATTAAAGAATTAATTAATTCAGCAACAAACAACAAGACCATATATTACTAGCACCAAGTTACTTTTCCTAACACTTATTCTTAAAGCATGCACTAGAGATAATGATTTTCCTTATTTTTTTCCTTCTCTAGATTATTCTAGCTTTGAGTTTCTCATGCATAAACAAACATACAACTGATCCAAAGAACCCCCCCCCCCCCATGGTCTTACTAACCAGGAGGCATACATGGACAGCAAGGAAAGGGTTTTAGCACCATTGAAAATAATCCACCAAAATAGGAGCATTCCTAGCTAGCATAAAAGGAATAATGCATATGAAAATAAATAGCGCAGAAATGAACCCCATCTTTCTCCTACATATACTCTGGTCCACAACAAGCTTAAAGAACTAACAAACAAACATATAGCCTTCATAAAACATGTTATACATATTTATGATTAAAAACAAGCATAAATGAGGAAATAATATTTCTAACAGATATAAAATCGTGGTAAATTCACCAAAGGTGCCTTTTATCATAAAAAGACTATAGCCAGAAGTTGGGCTCAGAAATAATTATATTTGGAGCTACAAAAATCATTAAAGCAGATTTCCAAAATCACAAAATAATTTATCCAGGAAGATCCCTTCAGTAACTTTGTGCAAATTTTGGCACAGAGGCTAGGCATACTAGTGATCACAACATATCCAAAATCCAGCTCAAAAGCTTGGGTGGATTTTGCAGAAACACCAATCTAAGCATTGCACATTCCTATTTTTCAAGCAAAAACTAAATCTCAAAAGTATATACATATTTGGACAAAGTTGTAGTTCTTGTCACACTGAGCACAGCAAAATAGGGTTTGCTATTTTTGGATTTTTCTACGATTTTTAATCGATTTTACAAGGTGCTGGACTCAAACACAAAACTAAGAACAATCTTTTTATACTAGGGACCTTAGAACTTTTGAAAGCTTCACAAATATACCCTTGGCTCACCCCCCCTCGGGCCTCGACGGCGGAGATGAGCTCGCCGGCGGCGAGGTAGGGCTCGGGCACGCAAACAAACAAGGGGGATCTTCGATTAGGCCTACCAGCTATCGATTGGCGGCGGTGGATTGGCCGGTGGGGACTCCGGCGAGCGGCGGCGGCGGAGCAGCGGCGGCGCGCCCGCGGGAAACTTGACGGCGGTGAGGGGATGGCCTGGGCTCAACCACGTGCTGCCCAGGAAGCTTCCATGCAACCCAAGGAAGGTACCAGGCACGTCACGGAGCTTGGAGAAGTGGCGGAGGAGCGAGCTCGACGGCGGCGGCCGCGGAGGCTCGGACTCCGGCGAAGGTGTGGCTCAGCGTGATCAACACATGGCTCGGGGAAGTGTTGTAGTGAACAGGGAAGGGCTGAGGCTCACTGGTGCGCGAGGAAATCGAGCGGAGCACAATGCTCACCGAGCGGTGGCAATGGCGGACGGCGGCGGCTTGGGCAGGCAGGCATGCGCGAGAGACGGCGAGGACCGGCTTATATGCGTGCGGGAAGGTCGGTTGGGGTAGGTAGGAACGTGCCGAGCCGCTAGACCGCATAGGGGAAGCGAGGGCATGGCCGGCGACGTGCGCCGCGCCGGCGGCCAATGGCACGCCGCGGACGGTGCGGCCGGCCGGCGGATTCGCGCCACCCGGCCCTCCCCCTTGCCACGGACGGCACGCACGGGTGCTCACCGGCGCGCGCGGTGGACCGGCGGTCACACCGACGCCTCGGCGTGCGCGCCCGAAGCGGGTACGGCGCGTACGGCGGTGGCCGACGTGGCCGCGCGCGACGTCGCACTCAGGACGTGTTCTGGGGCTCGGGGTGAAATTTTTTTTCCTGATTCGATTTTCAAATTTGTTTTTCTCCAGTTTCCTAAACTAAACTGCACTTTAGTATCTGAAGCAAAGTTGGAGATTAGGGATTCCTCTACAACTTTCACAAAGGCTTGCAGGGGTTTGGTCCAAGGGATGAAGCAGGAACGCCATGCCAACATGGCTGAAATCTCGGCGCTAGTGAACAGGAGCACAACAGCTTCCAAGGCCTGTTTCACCACAAATTCTTCCAAATTTCAAATGCCACTCAACAGCAAAGTTGTGTCCCCCAACATTCAGCACATTTTTCACTTTGGGTGGTTTTGGAGTGTTTAAGGAAATTTTTGGGGAACGCGCCAAAGTTCTAGAATGGCATAGGAGGTTAAGGGAATAAGAGGGGTTTTGAGCTAGGGTTTTGACCAAGGTTGACCTATGGTCATCAAGGTGATTTATAGACATGATTAAGTGGGTTATAAGCTCAAAATGACAATGAGAAAAACACGGGGTGTTACGGCTCCCGGGGGTCTCGGCGGCGGCCGTTATAGCCGTGAGCGGCGCGGGGCACGTGGACGGCCGGGATGCGCCGGGGGCGCGGGGCACGCCGCGACGGCGAGGCCGCGGCCGCGCGCCCGCTTTTGCTTTGGTCGTCGACCAAAGAGGCAAAGGTAGGGGATGACCGCGGTGACGTCATCGCGGCCCCCGGTGAAGCGGTGCGGGTCCCGCTTGCCGGGCCGACCGAGCGGCCGCGCGGCGGTAGGTGGAGGCCGGCGGGGTTGGCCGCCGGGCCGCGGCCGGGCCGGGAAGGGATGTTGGGTTAGAATGGAGGTTGGCGAGCCCGCTAAGAATTGAAGTGATTCCCCTTTTAACTTTAGTTTGATTCAAATTTGAATTCCCAATTCAAATTTGAATCCACTCAAAGAAAATCCAAATAAAATTCCAAATAAAGATCCAACTTTTCACACTAGCAAGTTATAAGCCTTATAATTATTGAAGGTGCTGAATTAAACCTAGGAATCGGGGAAAGGAACAGAAGTCATCCTTAATTGTTGCATGAGCACTCAAATACAAATCAAGTTTTTTTGAGATTCTACATTTTGCAATCAAAACCATTTCTAAGGATGTTACGAACTCCCCCCTCACAAGAATCTCGTCCCCGAGATTAAGAAGTTACCTCTGTTTCGAAGAGATGAGGGTATTTCTCCCTCAAGGCGGACTCCTTCTCCCACGTTGCTTCGTGCTCGGAGTGATTACTCCAGAGCACCTTGCGAAGCGCGTGGTGGTGTTCCCGGTTGACTTCTCCGCCCGATCCGGATTTGAACCGGGTACTCCAAGTATTCCGGGGTCTCTCCCGAACGTCGAGCGCCCGAGCGGGCACTCTCTTCTCGACGACCACACACTTCCGAAGCTAAGACACGTGGAACACCGTATGCACTCCGGTAAGCTCCAGAGGTAGTTCGAGCTTGTAAGCCACCTTCCCGATCCTTTTTACAATCGGATATGGGTCAACATACCTAGGGGACAGCTTCCCATTGACGTGGAACCTCTTTGTGCCCCGGAGGGGTGACACCTTCAAGTAGACGTGTTCTCCCACTTCAAACGAGACGTCTCTCCATTTTGGGTCCGCGTAGCTCTTCCGCTCGCTCCGAGCTATCTTCGCATTCTCTCGACCTTGGCGACATTTTCCTCGGCCTCAACAATGGCGGAGGGAACGAAAAAGGTTCGCTCCCCCACCTCGGACCACATCAACGGTGTCCGACACTTTCTCGCCGTAAAGGGCTTCAAAGGGAGCCATCTTTAAGCTAGCCTCGGTAGCCGTTGTTGTACGAGAACTCGACATAGGACAGACTCTTTTCCCAATCGGACCCGTAGGTCAACACACAAGCCCTCAGTAGGTCTTCTAGGACTTGATTCACTCTCTCTGTCTGGCCATCCGTCTGAGGGTGGAAAGCTGTGCTATAGTTCAGCTCGGTGCCCATGGAAGCATGTAGACTTTTCCAGAACTGGGCGGTGAACTGAGTCCCTCTGTCTGACACAATACTCCTCGGAGCTCCATGAAGGTTTAGAATATTGTCCACATAAAGTTCCGTAAGCTGGCTCACGCTGTAGTTTGCCTTTACGGGCAAGAAGTGTGCTACCTTGGTCAACCGATCGACAATCACCCAAATGGAGTCGTTTCCTTTCGCGTACGTGGCAAACCCACAATGAAGTCCATACCGATATCATCCCACTTCCACGTGGGTATCTCAAGCGGTTGAAGCAGACCGGCGGGTCTCCGATGTTCTTCCTTCAACCTCGACATGTGTCGCATCGAGCGACGTACTCAGCAATGTTTTCCCTCATCTTTTCCCACCAGAACCGTACCTTCAGATCCTTGTACATCTTGGTGCAACCAGGGTGGATCGAGTAGCGAGAGTCGTGGGCCTCCCTAAGAATCGAGTCCCGAATCTCCCTGTTCTGGGGCAAGCATATGCAGTCCTTCAACCATAGCATGCCCTGGTCATTGAGGCGATAATCGACTGCTTTGCCTCTCTCCATCTGGCTTTTACTTCCCCGAATCTCCGGCACCCTTTCCGAGCTCGACGGATCTGGTCTTCGAGTGTGTATTTCACCCTCAACTCATTCAACCGCCCTCCGCTACTATCTCCAAACTCGGCCTCTCCACCTACTCATACAATGCCGATCGCCCTTCATGCACCATCAAGTTGTTGCGGTAATGCTTTCGACTCGGTGCGTCGGCTACGACGTTTGCCTTGCCGGGTGGTAGTGGATGCTTAGGTCGTAGTCCTTGATCGGCTCCGCCATCTCCTTTGCCTCGGGTTCAATTTAGACCGGGTGAAGATATACTTCGAGGCTCTTGTGATCGGTATAAATGTCGCACTTGTTACCCATCGATAGTGCCTCTAAATCTTCAAGGCGTGAATGACGGCGGCTAGCTCGAGGTCATGTGTAGGGTAGTTCTCATGCTTTCTAAGATGCCGCGAGGCGTAGGCTACCACCTTGCCTCCCCGCATCAACACGCGGCCCGAGTCCCCGCCCTGACGCGTCACGGTACACCACGAAGTCTTTGCTCGCATCGGGCAAGGTCAAGACCGGCGTAGTGGTGAGGCAAGTCTTGAGCTCCCGAAAGCTTCCTTCGTACTTGTCCGACCACACAAATGGCGTGTTGCTCTTCAACGGCTCTCCGCATGGGCTTTGCGATCTTGGAGAAGTTCTCGATGAACCGGTGGTAGTATCCGGCTAAACTGAGAAAACTGTGGATCTCTGTCACAGACTTTGGTGACTGCCACTTGGACACTGCTTCTATCTTGCTCGGATCTACGGCCACTCCTTTAGCTGACAACACGTGACCAAGAAAGGTGACTTCCTCCATCCAGAACTCACACTTGCTGAACTTGGCGTACAACTGATGATGTCTGAGCTTTCCCAACATGATCCTCAGGTGCTTCTCGTGCTCTTCTCACGCGGTGCGGGAGAAGACCAGTATATCGTCAATGAAGACGATGACACACTTGTCCAACTCATCCATGAAGACCTTGTTCATCATGTTCATGAAGTATGACGGGGCATTTGTCAGGCCAAACGACATGACTGTGTACTCGCATTGCCCATACAGGGTTACAAACGCAGTCTTGTGGATGTCTTCCGGGCGAATCTTCATCTGGTGATAACCCGATCGGAGATCAATCTTGCTAAAGTATTTGGCTTGCCTTAGCTGATCCATAAGGTCATCGATCCTGGGTAGTGGGTACTTGTTCTTGATGGTCACCGCATTTAGGGCGCGGTAGTCGACACACAGACATTGGGTCCCATCTTTCTTCAGAACGAACAGTGCCGGTGAGCCCCAAGGTGAGGTACTTGGTCGGATGAACCCCTTCTCAAGCAGTGAGTCTAGCTCTGCCTTCAACAATTTCAGCTCAACCTCTGCCATACGGTACAGGCTCTGGGCTATCGGCGCCGTTCCCGGCACCAAGTTAATCACAAACTCCACATCACGATCGGGAGGTAGCCCCGGCAGGTCCTCCGGAACACATCCTCATACCGCCGAGTTCGACCGCCCACTTGGAGATTCTTCCGGTAGCATCTTGGTTGCGCGAGGATGTCGCCGAGCGGATAGTCGGTGACGACGGAGATCGAGTACTCCCCGGAAGTAGTGTCATAGCTTCCGCGAGGTGATGAGTACTGCGTACGAAGCTTCGCACAGCCGGTAGCGTGCCTTGGACTCTGACAACACCTCGCTGACGAAGTAGACTGGGCGCTGGACTGGATAGGCGTGGCCGTCTTCCTGCCGCTCGACGATGATGGCAGTACTGACCACATGAGTAGTCGCAGCGAGGTAGAGCAGTAGCTGCTCGCCTTTGCGAGGAGCCATGAGGACTGGTGGCTTCGATAGGAAGTCCTTGAGCTGAGCAAGGGCTTGGTCCGCCTCTGGAGTCCACACGAACTTCTCTTGGTGCTTGAGTAGTTTGAAGAAGGGGAGCCCCCGTTCTCCAAGCTTCGAGATGAATCTGTTCAAGGCCGCCATGCACCCGGTCAGCTTCTGGACGTCTTTGATGCACGTGGGAGCTTTCATGCTGGTGATGGCGGAGATCTTCTCGGGGTTGGCTTCGATGCTGCGTTGGCTGATGATGAAGCCGAGTAGTTTGCCCGAAGGTACGCCGAAGACGCACTTGTTCGGGTTGAGCTTCCAGCGGTACTCGCGCAGGGATGCGAAAGTCTCTTCAAGGTCGTCGATGAGGGTACTGGAGTTTCTGGTCTTGACGACCACGTCATCCACGTAGGCTTCGACGTTCTTGTTGAGTTGCCTCTTGAAGCGAGTGCCCGGATAGCTCGTTGATAGGTGGCGCCGGTGTTCTTCAACCCGAAGGGCATGGTCATGTAGCAATACGCGCCAAACGGGGTGATGAACGCGGTCTTCTCCTCGGTCTTCTTCCTTGATCACGATTTGGTGGTACCCGGAGTAGCATTCGAGGAAGCGAGAGCGGTCGCGGCCGCCGTGGAGTCGATGACTTGATCAATCCGTGGCAACCCGAAGGGGTCCTTGGGGGCGTTGTTTGTTGAGATCGGTGTAGTCGACACACATCCTCCACTCGTTCGAGTTCTTCTTGCGTACGAGGACGGGGTTGGCGAGCCACTCGGGATGGAAGACTTCTCCGATGAAGCCGGTCGCGAGTAGTTTGGCGAGTTCCTTCTTGATGGCATCCCGTCCGTCATCGGCGAAACGTCGGAGGTGTTGTTGCTTGGGGATGGCCTTAGGATCGACGTTGAGGCGGTGCTCAATCAACTCCCCGGGCACTCCCGGCATTTCCGCCGGCTTCCACACGAAGATGTCGCGGTTAGCGCGGAGGAAGTTGATGAGCGCGTCTTCCAATTTGGGGTCGAGGCCGGCCCCGATGGTGGTGGTCTTGCTGGAGTCACCTTGTCTCGAGGTCGATCGTCATGACCGGGACCTCCTCGGTGGGCCGAGGCTTGTTGGCTTTGTCGACTTCTCGGGGGATATCGAGTTCACTTGTAGCAAGCTTCTTCGACGCAGCGTAGACCTCCACCATAGCATTGGGTACTTGATTCGTAGAGGCGATCTCCACGGCTTCCGTATCGCAGTCGTGCGAGATCTTCAAGTCCCCTTGGAGAGAGAGTACACTCGCCGGGCTTGGCATCTTGAGTACCAAGTAGGTGTAGTGAGGCACCGCCATGAACTTGGCGATTGCCGGTCCGTCGAGGATGACATGGTAGGATGTCTCGAAGTCCGCGACCTCGAACTTGATGTACTCGGTATGATAGTTGTCCCGAGATTCCCGAAGGTAACGGGGGACCACCGAGCCCGGTGGGATAGCCGCGTTACACGGGGACGATGCCGTAGAAAGGCGTGTTGCTCTTGGTGAGCATGTGGGTGATGTCGAGCTTCATCTTCTTCAAGGTCTTGGTGAAAAGGACGTTGAGCCCGCTTCCACCGTCGATGAGGACCTTGTTGAGCTTGGAGCTCGTGACCAACGGCTTCGGGACGAGAGGGAACCGCCCTGGTTCGGAGAAGCTGGTCCATTGATCCGCGCGGGAGAAGGTAATGGGTACCTCCGACCACCTGAGAGGGGTCGGGACCGCTGGTTCAATGCTCATGACTTCTCGACGAGTAGTCTTTTGCTCCCGTCCGCCGGGTAGTCCGCCGAAGAGGACGTTGACGATCTTGTCGGGCTCCCCGGAAGTCGTTGTTGTCTCCGTCGTTCTTCTTCTTGCCTTTCTTGTCGTGAGGGTGCGGTGGCTGCGGAGTACTCTTGTGTGCTCGCCTGAGTTGGTAGCACTGCTCGGTGGTGTGATTGCCGTCCAGATGCCACGGGCACTTCTCCTTCAGCAAGTCTTTGAAGCCGCCGGAGTTCTTCTTCGAGTTCTCCTTCGCAGGGCGCTGGATAGCCGCGACAGTGTTGTCTGGTTTGCGCTTGCGGTTGGGACCCGAGTAGTTGTTGTTGTTGCGACCGCCTTGGTTCCCGTTGTTGCCACTGCCGCCGCCCGTGTTCTGCTTGTTCTTGCCACGGATGGCGTCGTACTTGGCGTTGGCCTTGTCTTCTTCATCCGCCCAGGACGTGATCATGTCCTTGAGGTGGGGGATGGACTTGGGGGTGGCGACGACCGAAGTCTTCAAAGGTGCGGCGGTGGTAGAGGCCGTCTTGGAAGAGGTCGATGACCTCCTTGTCGGTGACGTCGACTACGGTGGCACGCTTGTCGAAGAAGCGGCGCATGTACTTGCGGAGGGTCTCGCCTTGTTCCTGCTTGACCATGGCCAGGTCCATGCGAGTACCCGAGCGGCCCATGGCGCCCGCGAAGTTGCTGGTGAACTACTCCTTCAGCTAGTCCCACTTGTCGATCGAGTGCTTGTCCAGCGACTCGAGCCATGTGAGTGGGGGCTTGGTCCGGCGCGGAAGGGGAAGTAGAGGCACTTGGTGTCGTTGTTGCCGCCGCCGTTCTCGATGGAGAGGGCGTAGCACCCGAGCCACTGGATGGGGTCTGCTTCGCGTCGTACTTGGTGATCCCCAAAGGCTTGAACTTGTCGGGGAGGAGCAAGTTGCGATGTCGAGGTGAGAAAGCGGGGAAGCCGTCGTTGTCGCCTCGCGAGTGGGCGACTTCTTCCGCCGCAACTCTTCAATCTTCTAGCGGGCGTCGTAGCCGCCCTGTGAGGCTCCGGAGGCATGGCTGTTCGCGTGGTCTCGACCGCCGCGGCCGCCGCCGCCGCCGGCCCTCCCCGTTGGCTCCGTGGTTGGAGCTTCCGTCGTCGCCGCCGCCACCGTCGGTCACGGCCGCCGCCGCCATGGGCGCGGTGAGGGATGACCTCACGGTTGCTATTGCCACCCCGTGAGGGTCCGCCGCCGTTTGCTCGAGTACGGTTGGGGCCGAGGTCGGCGTTGCGACTTGTAGCTTCGTTGTCGCGGTTCCCGGCGGGAGGAGGCCGGGTTGACCCTATTGTCGACCCGCATGAAGTAAGCGTCCTCGGCCGAGCTTGGCGATGACTTCTCCGGCGCGTATTCCCCGAGCCTCGGCGTGCGATCGCCGTGATCGACATGAGGCATTGCTCGGGGGTAGTGTGAACTCTCGCTCTCGACCGCCTCGAGGGCTTCCGCGAGGTTGCGGATGGGGGAGGTTGTCTCGGAGATGCCGACGCCGTTCGTTGCGCTTCCCGTTACGCTCACGTCGAGCGTCCCCCGTTGGCGGTGGTCTCATTTGTAGGTGCATCGGCGGACAATTCGTACGCGGAGATGTCTTCAAGGTACTTGTCTTGAGCCGTCCCCGAAAATCCCGGCGTGTCGCCGGCGGCCATGAAGACTTGGTGATCGTGGGTGCCAAGGCCGGACTTAGAGCTCGCCACCTCGGTTGGGGTGTGCGAGTCGGCTCGGCAAGTGGTGTTCCCTCCTAGAACGGGAGTGAGTCGATGTAGGCGACGTAGCGTGAGTCTCCACTTATCGGTCGGCGGGCTTGCGGTCTTGCCGGTAGACAAATCTCCCGGCGAGGTGGGGACGTTATAACCAGCCCAGAAGCCGGCCCTGACAAGGGTTGCTCAGTAGTGTTGTCTTCGGACTCGGGATCCCCAGGGTCCAACCCGAAGTCGAACTCGTACGCGGAGTCCGAGTAGAAGCCAGAGAGGGGATTGGAGTCCAAAGTGCGGCCGGGGGCGGCGTCGGAGTCCGAGTTGTACTCGGGTACGGGCTCCTTGCCGGGCTGGCGCGCGGAGGGAGCCTCCGTGCGGGCCCTGCAGAGGTTGCGGGGGCCACGTGTGGAGTGGTCACGGGGTGGTGGGACCACATGCGATGGCTGAGCAGCCGGCTCGCATGCGATAGCCCACGGAGATGTCGAGTTCGAGTTGGAAGCGGATCCGAGCTCGAAGTCGGCGTGATGGTCGAAGAGCGAAATTTCGCCGAACTTGCCGGCGAGTTCGCCTGTGACAACTTCAGGAAGCGTCACGAAGCCGGTCTCCGGGTTGGGCGGCATGGTGAGGCGGCGCTGGAAAGATCCCGCGCCGTCAGCAGTGCAGACCCAAGCGCCGAAAACGAAGGTGTCGCCGCGGTTGAAGGCGACGTTCGGCTTGAAGTAGGCGAGGAGACGTCGAGTTTGCCATGTGATCTCGGGCGAGATCCCCCTACCCGCGCGCCGGTGTCGGTGTTTTGGACGGCAACCTACTAAGGGGAGTACCCGAAGTAGATGAATGTGGCCTCGCCGAGATCGATAACTCGAAGGAAGAGACACGTGGCACACAATTTAGACAAGTTCGAGCCGCGTGGTGCGTAATACCCTACGTCTTGTATGCTTTGCGTAGCTCGGATTGATTGGGTACGATTACAAGATGATGCAATTATACGCCCCGAGATGAGATGTTGAGAGAGGGGGTCCCCGCCTCGCCTTATATAGTCCGGGAGCGGGGTTACAAGTCGTAATAGGGAGAGAGTACTAGTCGAGTACGTCTAGGAGTCTTCCATACGATGCGGAACATGTACCGCTTCCTAACCGAGTACTTCTCCTCTCGTAGTCCTTGTGCTTCACGCCATCGAGTACCGTGGAGCGCAAGTCGGGTAGTCCCGGGGGCCCACCGAGTAGTCGGTCCCGGTACCCACCGAGGTAGTGGGCCCGGGGAGGTCCATACAACACGGACTACCGACACATCCGATATGGCCTTCGTGTGAAGGCTGTACACAACCGGTATGTCTCGAGACTTCATCGGCTCGAAGGTGACTCTCATCCCGTCGGGGTGCACTAAAGTCACAAGTCTCGGTGAAGTGGAGATGACACCTTTGTGGGCAGTGATCCAATCCATCCCCAATATCACATCAATGCCATGGGAAGGCAATACAGTTAGATCCCCAAAGAACTTGTGGCCTTGGATGTCTATATCCACTCTCTTGCACAGCAAGGTGCATCAGATATCCCCGAGCGTAGAGCTCATGATAATGGGAATTGATCGGGTGGTTGTAGGGAGGGAGAGTTTGTTCACGAGCCGTGAGGTAACCTACGACCGGTTGCACGGTGTCGAAGAGAACCAACGCGAAGTACCACAAACTAAAAACTTACCGATCACGACGTCGGGGGCGTTGGCGGCCTCCTCCTCGGCAAGGTGGTTCGGCCTCCCACGGCGGCGGCCGGCGGTGGCGCGGCTTGAGGAGGTTGGCCTCTGGAGCAGGTGCCCGCGCGAGGGTGGCGGCGGCCTTCTTGTCGGGGCACTCGTAGGACTTGTGGCCGGGCTTGCCACACGCAAAGCGGTGTCGGCGAAGCCTCCCGCGGCGGGTCTCGCGGTGCTCGGTGGAGCACGAGGGTAGCCTACGGTCTGCCGGGGATAGCGGGGTTCCTCCCTCCGGAAACGGGCTACGTCCACCTCCTCCGAAGCCACGCCCGGGCCGGTTGTGCCCCGGCGGTAGCTCCCTCTCGGCATGTTGCTGCTGTCCGCTCCTCCGCTTATGGAAGGATCGATCGGGCCGGTCCCGATCCCCCATCCTCTTTTTGCCCCTCATGCGCTCCTCGTGGCCCCTCCTCTCGTCCTTGACCGCGATGGCGCGGTTGACGAGGTGGCGAAGGGACTTGTGCTCGCTCGCCTTCAGCACCTGGCGAAGGCCATGGTGAAGGCCTCGCGGGGAACCGGAAGCGCTTCTTCGGTCGGTGTTGGTGTCGTCGGGGGCGTACCACATCATCTTCATGAAGTGACGCTCGTACTCCTCGACCCTCATCGCACCCCGGGTCATGGTGCGGAACTCCTGCGCCTTCCGGACCGGCCGGCTCACGGGAAGGTGCGCTCGCGAGAATGCCTCGCGAACTCCATCCAAGTGATGAATGCTCGGGTTCGGGTAGGTGGCGGTGTAGTTGTCCCACCATGCCTTGGCGAGGACTCTCCACCGGTGCGCGGCGATGGCGACACACCTCCTTGTCGGAGCGCGAGACGGTGAGGTCGAGCTTGGTCTCGATCACCCTCGCCCGGTCGTCGGCCTCGAGCGGGTCATCCGAGTAGGCGAAGGTGAGGGCCTTCAAACGAATGAACCTCTCGATCTTCCTTGTGAGGTCCTCATCTGCGGAGCGACGCGGTTCCCACCGTTGCCATGGTGCTCCATGGCTTCCACCATCCTCTCGCATCGGTCGAGTCCGGATCGCCATCACTTCCACCAAGTTAGGTGGGGGTGGTGGGGGGGCCGGTCCGGCTCAGGCCGGCCTCGCTCGGCTCCTCCTTGCCCGGCTTCGGCCCTTAGGACCCTCGGGCGGTGTTGGCGGCGATCCGTCACCCCGGGCCCTAGCTCCCAAAGCTCCTCCACGCGGGGGTGGGCGTCCACGGCCATGTCCGCGTCCATGGGCTGCGCGGGCTTCTTCCTCGCATGGCCGCCTCCTCGAGGAGAGGATATGGTTTACACAACGTCACTCACCAACACACATATGAGTCTAAGGCAAACATGAAAATAATTCTAATTATAACCTACACACAAGGGGAAAAAGCATTAAGACACGAATAACCCCATTAAGATCCAAGCATACATCAAGCATGAATAATACACTTGCTTCCCCGAGGCTGACTCAGACCTTAGGGGTAGCAGCAACAAGTCAACGCTATAATACATCAGTACAATCTCAAAAGGGTAGTGTCTACAAGGTGTGGCATGACTCTCTTCATGCACCAGAACATGCTCGCGGCTGCATGGAACAACTCATGGAAACTACTAGCACACTACACTCCTCTAGGTCATGCCCTCGCTCAGCTCTCTACTCAGTGCGAGCCTTCTTGTACGAGACGGGGTAGCGGTCCTCAGTGGGGTAGCCGGCGGAAAGATCCGGACACCAAGGCGTGAGCCTCTCGAACCTCCTTGGTCTTGACGGGGGTCGGCAGTCGGGCCATCGGGCACAGGGTGAAGCTTGAGGCGGGACTAGTGTAGCTCGAAGGTCTCGGTGCGGATCTCACGGCGAGACTCGGGGGGTAGCTCTCCATTGAGCTCGAAGAGCTCGTCCACGCGAAGTGAGTCCGTGTCCCCCCAAGTCCTCCTTAGTCTCTCGGCCTTGTCCCTCGGGTAGACGGCCGTACATGTGAGCCACGTGAGGTTGGCGACGTTGTCCGCCCGGCTCTTCTCCGGCTTCGCCACCTTGAGGCGCTCACAACCGAGCGGTGAGCGAGTACCGTGAGAAGGTCGTCCTTGCGCTCGAGTTTGTCCTGCAGCCTTGTTCGACTCGCCGTCATCCCGCGGAGGTCCTCCTTGATGTGCAGCATCTCCTCACGGGTGTCCACCCTCTCCCTCTCGGACTGCGATGGGGACGGTGGTCGCACGGTCGAGGCTCTGCTCGAGCTGGCGAACACGGTAGCGTAGGGCGCTGTTCTCTCTCTCCAGCTGGACACAACGTGGCTGGTACTGGCGGGCGTCGACGGTGGCGTCTCTGATCTGGCCGAAGAGGGTACGTGACTCGTCCTCCAGGCGGCGTGCGTACTTGTCGAGGTCGACCAAGTAGGCGCTCTGTCTCCACCAAGGTCTCGTCGGACTCGTGGAAGGGGGCGGCGTCGACGTCGTCGGGATCCCCTCGTACGAAGGAACTTCGTCCACAAGCGGCGCGAGGCGCCGCATGGTCCCGGGGTAGCGGCCGAAGCGTCTCGGACTTGAAGGAAGCGCGGTCGCGCGAGAAGGCGGCCCGGCGCCCGACGGCGGGGCGACATCCGGCCGCGGCCGCGACGGTGAGCGCGGCGCGCGTAGCGGACCTCTCCCTTGAACCCCGGGAGACTCGGGTGAGGGAGCACGGCGACCGTGCGAGCACCATCCGCCCCCGTCACGGCGGGTACGTACTCGGCGCGGTACGTGACGTAGGTCGGAGGGACTCCAAGCCCGAGAAGGGCCCTCTCCATCCGGTGGCGGATCGCCCCGCACGTCTCGGGGGTGATCTCGGCGACTCGGCGCTCCATCTCTGTGAAACGCAAGAAATTTACGTTAGCGCGGGTGAGTAAGAAGCTTTCAAAAAGGGAACGAGTTTTTTATAACATAGCTCAAGGGTATAACTATAGAAGTAGAGCGTATAGAGTCCTAACTCTATCGACCTTTTCTAGGGATACGTGCTACGGTCAAGCATGGCTGCGGTACCACCCGTAAAACCTCCGATTCCTGTACCATCGCGATAGCCCCTAGATCAGTGCCTATCGCGTATAGAACGTCTCACAGATAAATACACAAAGTCATACATCGCATCACATAAGGATAAAAGTACATAATTTATTACATGTCCATTATGGAGTACATCAATACAAGCCTCTTGGCTGAATCAGAGTGAAAATTCTATGCAACGCCAGCTATCTTCTCAGAAGGGTCTCCATCTTTTATTCTTCCCGTCACAGGCATCCTTGAGCGAAGCGACGCATCCCTAAGCCGTACCATCCGTCAGCGTTGATGTCAAACTCGGTCTCGTACCCTGCACACCCAAAGTCTATCCCCAAGAAGTGGGATAGGTCCACGTCACCAACTGTATGCAGCTTTAAGTGGCCTATCATCCAAAGGGGAGGAAAAGAGACAAGGAAGCGACTAGGTTTTCTGTGCGGCGGCGACAGCGTATAAACGGGGTATCTCCAACAATTTCCCCAAATCCCAAGTCTCTCAACACGGCTCTCCGAACCTCCCGGTCACCCGGGGGACCCGTCTCCACAACCTACTCCTGTCTAGGGTCGGTGCGAGAACTTCCTCTCGTCGCACCTCAATCATTGCAATCGGATCGACGAGGTAGATGGAGCGTCTCTCCTCTAGCCGGCCGCAACCACGGCTCACCACACACTCTCCTATAGGGGGAGGTAGAAATCCCAAAACATGAGGAACGAACATGTCGTCTAGGCCTGTGTCCATGACCGAGGACGCGGCTATAGCTATAGATCGAACAACTCGCGAGTGTGTACACCCTGTACCCATCCCGAATGGCGCTCGACCGAGTGTACGGCCGACCGAGCCCATCCTACGGCGAACTCTCGATAGTTACGGTCCCATCCCGCATCCGAGCCCTCAAAACGGTCCCCCCCCACGAGCGGGGACAAAACCGGAGCGTGAAATGCTCTCGTGTAGCCACACGGGAGTCGCTACGAGAGGGTGGTCTCACCCCCACCGCTCCCCCACTGATACCCCGCTATCCTTCCTAAGCAGGTATGGTTCCGCACTTGCCGAGCTCAACTCGGCCCTAACCCCACGCTCGGCGGGGTGGTGTGTACGGAAGTCCTATAGACAAGTTGATCCACTCAGTTTCAGACCGGGGCGAGCTCATATCCTCCACGTGCAAGTAAAACCCCAAAAACTGGGCTCCGAAAACCATAACAGTAGGGGTACACTGAGGAGTGCACACATGTCCCCGATCCCAGATCGGTTGTTTCGAGCTCACCCCTGCCAAGGTACCCAAAACGCCTTCTCCTGCCGGTTTTACCCCACACACGCCAGGATCCACTATTCCCAACCCAACACATGCATCGTGAAGCTCGGCGTATATACACGCTCATATAAACATATATATAATAGTAGGGCAATCAAGGACGGGATAATTAAAGAGGCGATGCAAGGTTCGTTAACATGCATTTAAAGTAAAGCGCTAGCAATTCTACTTAGCAATGCCTAATAGGAATTTCGAGAATCGGTCGGGCGTGAACCTGGGGTCGGGTAGTCCTTCGCGGTGAAGTCGTCGACGTAGTCGTACTCGGGGATCGGCTCCCGGCTCCAGTGCTCCTAATAGCGCGAAAAGAAAAATGAATAACGGTCCTATAGCAATTAACTCCAATGGAACACAAATAAGAGCCAAAAGAGAGCAAACACCACCCTAGCTCGGAGTCAACGATTTCGAGAAAATTTACGGAAAAGGCTTTACAATTTTCGAGTTAAAAACGGATTTACTAGGGTTTTTCAAAGATTAAATAGGATTTCGTGAATAAAAATACGTTTAACCCCCTTATACGGATCCGGCCACACGGATCCCGGACGGGTGCGGCACGGCCACCGAGCGGCCACCGCACGTGGCACGGCCACCATTGGCCGCCACGGGGGATCCGGCCGGGAGGCCGTGCGGCTCGGTGCGGTGCGGGCGGCGTGTGGCCGCGACGGGAATCGTCTAGCCGCGGCGGATCTCGGCGGATTGGTTGCGGCCACGCCGGCATGTGGCCCCTTGTGCACAAAACAAACCCCGTGTTTCAACGGTGACCCTAGGTGCTTGACGAAATGCCCGGGGAGAGAAACGGCGGCGCGGGATGACCTCACCGGCGGCGAGCTCCACGGCGCACAGGCGGCCGGGCCGAAACGGGATAACCTCAAGGAACCCGCTTGGGTTGCTTTGGGCTCGAAGGGACGCAAAACCGAGGGTGGAGGCCGTCGCGGTGAGGTCGTCGCCGGTGTGTGCGCGGCGACGTCGGCGCGGCGGCGGTGCCGGTGCCCCTCCCCGGTGCGAGAGACGCATGAACGCGCGTGCGATGGTGTGCGCGAGGAAGCTCGCGCGTAGGGTAATAGACACGACTAGGCTAGTTGTCGGCCGCAATAGGGGCGTCGCGGCGGGAGACGCGGCGGAGCCGGCCGGCGCCATAGGTGGCGGCGGGCATGGCGTCCGTGGTCGGCACAAGTGCGTGCGTGCGAGGTCGGCCGGTGGCAAGGCGTGTACTAGGTGACCAAGGGAGCGGCGTTCCCCCCTTGCGACCGCATGCGCGAAGTACCCGACGACGGCGAGGCCGTGGCGGCGCGGTCGGCCGTGCGCGGCGGCGAGGCCCGGCGCAAGAGAAATGTACCAAAGATCCGGCCCTCGCCCTCGGGTGGGCGTGCGCGCGTGCCGGGGTGCACATTGGCACGAGAGCGTCGGGCCCGCGTGGTCACGCGCGCGAACGCGAACGCGAACACCACGGTGCGGCGTCGCGAACGCGAGCGGCACGGCGCGGCGCACGACGGCGAGAAGGACCGGCTAAGACGGAGTGTGTGTGCGCGTTGACGAAAGCGGCGACACCCCAAACGATTTAACCCGGCCCGGGCACGATGGCCGGCATCACCGGCGGCGGCGCGGCGGCGGGGTGCGGCGGCACGTTCCCCCCCTCGGCTCGAAGGCGGGGCGTCCACAAGGGCGGGGAAGTGTTCATCCTCACCTTGGTGGCCACGGGCCGTAGTGCAAGCTTTGGTGAAGTGCGGTGGTGCGGCTCGTCGGCGGGGAGGAAGACGAAGGCGACGACGTTACGACGTCGAGGAAGTAGAGGAAGTAGGGGAGGTAGGTGTGCTCGGCGACGGCGGGTCGGCTCCTCCCACGGGCGAACTCCGGTCTTCGCGGCGGACGACGCTCCCATGGACGGCTCCAATTCCTCCTTCTCCCCCCTTCACTTCCCTTCTCCTCCGGTGGGTCGGTGGGCCAACGGGGGAGCGATTTCCCCCGAGGCGTCTAGGGTTGGGAGCTCCCCGGGGGTCTCGGCGGCGGCTCTTATAGCCGTGAGCGGCGCGGGGCACGTGGACGGCGGGATGCGCGGGGGGGGGGGGGGGGGGCGCGGGGCACGCCGCGACGGCGAGGCCGCGGCGGCGTGCCGCTTTTGCTTTGGTCATCGGCCAAAGCGGCAAAGTAGGGGATGACCGCGGCGACGTCATTGCGACCCCGGTGACGCGGTGCTGGTCCCGCTTACCGGCGGCCGGCGGCCGCGCGGCGGTAGGTGGAGGCGGCGTGGTTGGGCTGTGGGGGTGGAAGGGATGTTGGGTTAGAATGGAGGTTGGCGGCCCGCTAAGAATTGAAGTGATTCCCCTTTAAACTTTAGTTTGATTCAAATTTGAATTCCCAATTCAAAATTGAATCCACTCAAAGAAAATCCAAATAAAATTCCAAATAAATATCCGGCTTTTCTCACTAGCAAGTTATAAGCCCTAAAATTATTGATGGTGCCAAATTAAACCTAGGAATCGGGGAAAGGAACGGAAGACATCCTTAATTGTTGCATGAGCACTCAAATACAAATCAAATTTTTTTGAGATTCTACATTTTGCAATCAAACCATTTCTAAGGATGTTACAAGGAGTTCCGGGCCCCCAAGTTAAACATTCCACAAATTATCATGCCTGTAATAATCGAAACAAGTTGCATGGCTATCATGTAGCTAGATGTTTATTTTGAGTTATCTCTTGATCGCTTCCGAGCGTCCGAGGACGACTACGACAACGCGCGGCCAAACTTAGGGGACGAGAAATAGTCAAGCCGGTGCTCCGACGCCGCGGGGGCGTGAGAGCGTAAGGCCCGGCCCCTTCGATCCACTAAGTACAACCGTCCGTTCGCGGCCCACGGGAACACGAAAGGTTCGGGAGATAGCTTAGCCAGGGTTTTGCTTGTGAATACATTTTCTCGGACCAGAGTCCTGGCGGTTACTCGAAGGCTCTTGAAAGGAGGTCAGATGAAAACCGGAGACAAGAGAAGTACCCGAAGTCTTCGTGCCATAGCCGCGGAGGCATTAGCACTAGGAACTTTGAACGAACAGCGACTCGTTATCCCATGCAAGATGTCATCTTTACCTTTCGCGAGTTCGAGTTTCCGTTAAAAAACTTTTCACTTGTGCGATCGGTGTCGACAAAGTTGTCGGATTTTTTTTGAAAAAAACTTCGAAAAAACAAGGATGCACGAGGGCATCGTGCCCTTGGTAGCCCACGAGCGAGGAGCGTGTTTGCCTTGGTGCAAAGATGCTAGCTGCTCAAATTGAGAGTTGCCGTAATGAAAAGAACACGGTCGGGCACAAGTTCGGCACTCGGAGATATGTGAACATAGACAAACGACATTTATTTATTTACACATAAACAAGAAACATTTACTCAAGGGTAAAACGGTCGTAGATGTTCGATGTTCCATGCGTTGGTGACAACCCGCCCGTCCACGTAACGGATCTCGTACATTCCTGGTTGAAGGCACAACTCATTCCCGAGTCCGGGGATCTCCTCCATCACCGGCCCCCATCGCGTTCACCCCATCGACCACGTCGCCAACGCCGACCATGAAGCACTCATGTGTGGGATCGTAGTCTTCGATGCTGGAGGTGTCGGAGTAGCCAAACCCGATGGTACGTGGCGTCGAAGAATTGCCGAACATCACCGAATCGGCACGCCGGAGAAATCCCATTCCACGTACCCGTGCGAAGTCGCGGGCGGTAGCTCGGCTGTCGGGCCATGGTACGATTCGTCGTCCGTGGCGATGAGCCTTCGGCCGCCGGGGAGGTGGTAGCCGGGGAAGATCGTCGTATGCCGCAATGTCGGTGCACTGCGGACTAGGTGTAGGTGGTTGCGGCGTTACGGATCTGTGGGGGAAATCCTTCGCCGGCGTTGTTGCGCCGAGGGGGTGCGTCGCGTCGTGCGCGGCGCGCGCCGCTGTCGCATTTCCGCCGCGCTCGGTGCGAACACCGGCCGGAACGGTGGCGGCGTCGAGGTGCGGAAGGGACCGCGAGCGCCGGCGGCGCGGGTGCGGGGGGTGCCGACGGCGGGTGTACCGGGGATCGGTCCGGCCCGGTCGATCTCTACGGGTGGAGCTCGGCGCGGTTGGTGATGCGCATCGGGTAGTCGTTCCCCCTAGCATGGAAGTTTAGAGTCCCAAACCGGATCTCGAATCCGGCCCGAGAGGGGGTCCGAGCTGCCCATGGAGTATCTCTACCCTCGGTACTCGGTGCGGATCATCATCATGGTGGTCGTTGGGAGACGGATCTTGAGCGCGAGGCCCCCTACCGGCGTGCCAGCTGCCGGGGTCTCTACCATCGGCGGTAAATTTATGTCGATCGTGCGTCGGGCTCGGATGGTTAGCTCGGAAGACAACGGGGTTTATAATGGTTCGGGCCTCCGAGGAGTAACACCCTACGTCCGGTGTGTGGTTACCGTGTTCTGAGACAAGTGTGCTCGCGGTAGGGTTTACAAGGCTGGTTGGGAGAGAGGGAGATCGTTCGCGAGGTCCCGAGTGGTGGTGTATGATCGTGTGAAAATCTAACCCTTTTGTTGTTGCCCTCCTCTCCCTTTTATAGTCTCAAGGGAAGGGGCACAAGGGGAAATGCAAAAGAGTTACGGTGATTGGCGGTGGTACGTCCCGTCGTACGTCGTTGTTCGTACGGGGCGTATCGGCGCCGAGTTGCAATACCTTGTCGGGGGGAAGCCGCCGCGTGGGCGGGCCGAATTGTTCCTTTCGGGACGCTTGATCTTCTCCCCGAGTAGTTTGGGTTTGCCTTAGTACGCCCAAGTACTCGCTTGTCTTGCCACGCGTGAGCCTAAGTCTAGGCCCGTGCGCGTCGTAGTGGGTGCTCGAGTGCCTCGGGTTGAGTTTTGCATGTGGCGGAGCGGAGATTGATAGCGGGGCGATGGCTACGCGGCTAGTCGGGTTCGCATTTAAGGCTCCTACCGAGGCGGGTCGTCTACATGGCCGCCGGTGTCGTTCCGGTATGACGTGGATATTTGGTTCCCCGCATGCGGCGGTGGCCTCGCACCGAGCCGTGTGTACGGGCCCACACGCTAGTCGGAGGCGGAGACTTGTCATGCGAGGCGAGAGACTTGTCGTGGGAGGCGGAGACTTGTCGTGCGAGGCGGAGACTTGTCGGAGATGCGGCCGTTCGGCCGAGGAGCGGCCGTCTTTCCGGTGAGAGTCTTGACGAAGATCCGCATGCCTTCCCCGAGACACAATGCCGGGTGGAGAGTGCTCTCCTTCCGGATGTTGTAATCGGCAAGGGTACGACCATCCTCAAGGCGCTCACCGGTGACGGGAGTCTTCACCTAGTGGATGATGGTGTTGTCGTCTTCAAGTTGGATAATCTTGCCGTCAAGGGGGCCCCTAATCCGGGCCCTCGTCAATAATATATATGTGTATGAGAGAATGAAAGAGAGTGATTGAAAAAGAAAAAAAAAAGAAAAAGAGAGAAGAGGAGTGGCAAGAAAGATATGAGATGGATGAATCAAGTGAAAGAAATTAAAGTGCAAGGAAGGATGTCACGTTGTTGAGAGACGAAACTTTCACTCTTTTCCCAACCATGTGCAATGCGACAACGAGGACGTCATCGATGCCTCGTAGTCATATTTTTCTTGTGCCCTTGCACATGTCCACCATTCTATATCTTCTCATTCTTGATATCCCCATATATGGTTTATTCTCATGGTCATTGGCTTTGAAAGGTAAACAACCATTAGAGGAAGTTCTTAGTTTGACAATACTTGTGTTGATTGTGCTAGACCTATAGCTCCACTCTACACGTTATATGAGAGACTTATGGGAGGTGAGAGTTTTATAAAAAAATTTGTGTAGGATATCCACCTTATATGAGTGACATGAGAGGGCTTGGAGAAAGGTTTTTGTCTAACACTTGTTGCGGGAATTTTGTTTCGAAAATTATAAAAACCCTCGATGGAAGCAAAGAAGTAAGCATGACCGAGATTGAAGGCCTCGAATGAAGAGTTTGATTTGTAGGGTAAATCTTGACGTGGTAAAGATTATAAACGCCCATGTTTATGTATGATGATCATTACTTTACGTTTATGTATTAAAGATAAAAGATGACTAACTTGTGAAGAAAGAACTAGCGGAGCAAGATTACAACGCCTTGGACAAAGTTCTTTTACGAGTACTTGCTTGAGGACGAGCAAGATCTAAGCGTGGGGGAGATGTTGACGGTGTATTTTGGTACACCAAACATGTTCATTACACCAAACATGGAACTAACCCACCACTAGGCACACTAATCATATAACAAGTTCATCTTTGTGCATGCATTTGGAAGTGTTGTGTTTATGTAGGAAAATATGTACATAAAGGACGGATTCACAACAACTTCAAAGGAGCAATTACGGAGTCTTGTTCATGTTCATGAGCTTGATGAAATCACTTCCAATGGTGGCAAGGACCAAAGTGTTACAAAGGAACATCCTCGAGGATTGAAGCGTGAAAGACTGGACTTCATGCACGGAGAACCTCCACCTCAGACGCGAGGATGACATCGTCAAAATGGTGCAAATGGAGGGGGCAAAGTGCATGAGGACCCACGGGAGCGAAGGGGCGGCCGAGGCGGCCAAGATGGGCACCGGGCCGGTCGGCCCAAGCCGGCCGGGCCGGCCCCGGTTCCGGGGTCGGTTCGGCCCCCCCTTTCCTTGCACCCGAAGGATCTTCAACCCTAAGTCCCGGAGGCGCCGCCATTCACGAAACAGAGAGCCATTAACACTGAGAGGCCATCCACAAGCTAGAGAGAGAGGAGGGAGATCTCCGGAGGAAGATCGCTCAGCTCGAAGGAAGCGCCCACAAGTGGACAAGAAGGAAGACACCGTCGGAAGCATCACCATGATCAACGGTGCCATGTCTAGCACCTTGATGGGGTAATCATCTTATTAGTCCATGGGTTGTAATCGGTCTTGAGGTGTAATCATTACTTTGTTGGAACATCTATCTATCATCTTATGTTGAATGTGCTTAGATGCTTAAGGTTAGCTACCATGTCGTAAAGGAAGTAAGGGCCCCAATGCTCCCTTGGATCAATTCAATACACCGTGTCCATCATAGGTCTAGTCACGAATACCTCCGCGTAGTGACAATACGGGGGGGGAGGGCGAAACCGTGGTCACAACCCCGGATAGATTAGATTGGTTTTCACGCTTTAAGCAGTTGCATGTTCAAGTATCATAGACCCATGGGCGAGTGTCTCCTATCTTGATAGCTTAATCGTTCTCTCTAGTGTAGTGTAGTGATTTTCTAGTTTAATCATAGATAGAGTTTAGGTAGTTAGTGAGTAGAGGTAGATCAAACGCTTGTAATCCCCTTGCTCCGCGGATTGACAAGAGCCCGGGGAATCCCGTGGTGAAAAAGGTGTAGGTCCGTATGCTTGCGGATCGTAGGTGGGTACATCTTTTATCTGTCAACATAAACTTGATCGACGACTTGTGTAGGTCTTGGACGAACACACCGAGTGGGACCGGCGCGCGCTTGGAACCCGGCTTGGAGAGAACGTCCGCCACGACGTTGTTGTCACGACGGGCGTGGTGGAACTCCGAGCCTTCGAAGTGGGCCTCGAGCTTCGGACCTCCGCGTAGTAGGCATCCATCGTGTCTTTCTTGATGTCGCATGGCTTGTTGACTTGGTCGATGACGACCTTGGAGTCACCGTAGGTAATAAGCCGGTTGATCCCTAAGGAAAAAGCGATGTGCAACTAGTGAATCGGGGCCTCATACTCGGTGCCGTTGTTGGACGCCTTGTAGTGGATCCGCAAGACGTATTTCGGGTGATCGCCTTGGGGGGAGATGAAGAGGACGCCTGGACCCGCTCCTTTGAGGTTCAGGGAACCATCAAAATACATCTTCTAGTGTTCCGGCTTCTCCACCGATGGGGGTTGCTTGGTCTCTGTCCATTCAAAGATGAAGTCCGCAAGAATGCGGGACTTCATGGCTCGTTGTAGACGGAACTTGAGTTCGAACTCACCTAGCTCGACCGACCACTTGACGGTGCGCCCTATGGTGTCGTGGCTACGTAGGATCTCTCCCAAGGGAAAGCTTGAGACGACCTTGATCTTGTGGGCCCGGAAGTAGTGCCGAGCTTGCGCGAGGTGACGAGGAGGGCACACAACATATTCCGGGGTTGCGAGTATCCGAGCTTTCCTTCGGAGAGGATCTCACTAACGCGGTAGATAGGTTCTTCGGACGGGGTAGGGTTGGCCTTCCTCGGTCATTCTGCCACCAAGACCGCGCTAACCACTTGGCGGATGCGAGAGATGTAAAGCAACAAGGTCTCTTTCGACGCGGGGGCACCATGATCGGAGCCGTCATGAGGAAGGTCTTCGGCTCTTATAGTGCCCGGTCCGCCTTGTCCATCCACATGAACTTGTCGACTTTTTTAGTAGTTTTAATAATGACGGGCCTTTCTCCCCGAGCTTACGATGAAGCGACCTAGAGTGGCCATCATACCGGTGAGCTTAATGATGTCTTTCTTCCCGTAGGTCTGTTCATCTTGCGGATGGCGTCGAACTTGGTGGGATTTGCCTCGATGCCCGGTGGGCGACCATGAAGCCTCGGAGCTTGCCGGATGGAACACCGAAGACGGACTTCTCGGATTAAGCTTCCAACGGTAGCGTCGGAGGTTGGTGAAGGTCCGGGCGAGGTCGGCGATGAGGTTGTCTTCCACCGTGATCTTGACAACTACGTCATTGACGTAGGCTTCGACGTTGTTGCCGATCCGGGACTCTAAGTACTTCGGATGGCCTTCCGGTAGGTCACTCCGGCGTTCTTGAGACCGAACGTCATGGCCGTGTAGCGGTAGATTCCACACGGCATTATGAACGTCGTTTTGTCTTGGTCGGAGACCTTCGGGGCTATCCGGTGATACCCGAGTAGGAGTCAAGGAAGCATAGCGGGACGCTTCCGGCCGTGGAGTCGACGACCTGGTCGATGCGCATAAGAGGAAAGGGGTCCTGAGGGTAGTGCCTGTTGAGATTGGTGTAGTTGATAGACATTATCCATTGACCCATTTTCTTGGGTACAAGCATCGGGTTGGCGAGCCAATCCGGCGGCTAGGAGCTTTATTATTTCTACCCTAATGACCTTTTCACGATCCTTCGCAAAGCGTTGCGGCTTCTACTTGACGAGGCTTGGTCGTCTTGCTTACATCCATGGAGTACTCGGCCCGGCTCCCTCGGGAACACCCGACATATCCGATGGGGTCCTTGCAAATATGTCTACGTTATCTCGGAGGAAACTCATGAGTGCGAGTTCTTATTTCTCCCCGAGGATGTCACCGATGACCTTCGTCTTCTCCGGGTCGGCAAGGCCGAGGTAGACCTTTTTTGTTTATGGCGTGGTGGCCGGGCGGTGTCGGTGCGCTTCTACTGCGGGATGGTGAGGTCGCTCGGAGCAACCTTTGTAGGCTCGGCGACCATGATGGTCGAGGCGTCGACGCGGTGTTTGTCGCGATGATGTCGAGGGCCTCATTGTCGCACTTGAACGAGATTATAAGGTCCCCATAGATGGAGAGGACTCCGTTTGGAGTGACATCTTCAACACCAAGTAGGTGTAATGCGGGATAGCCATAAACCTTGCCGGCATGGGGGAGACCTATGATGGTGTGGTAGGAGGACTTGTAGTCGGCGATCTCGAAGCTCAAGCACTCCGTGCGGAAGTTATCCTCCATGCCAAAGGTCACGGGGAGGGTGACCCGACCCGGGGGGTAGGCGGCCTTGCATGGGACGATGCCAAAAAAATGTTCATCGCACGCCGTCAAACTCTTGAAGTCGAAGTCCATCTTATTCAAGGTCTCGAGGAAGATGATGTCGAGCCCGCTCCCTCCATCAATCGGGGTGCGGGAGAGCGGGGCTCCCTCCACCGTAGGCTCGACGATGAGAGGGTAGGACCGGGGTCTAGGATGTGGACCCGGTGATCGGCTACGGAGAACGTGATCGGTCGCTCCAACCAACGCGAGGGCTGCGACGGCTTGGTGTGGATGAGGTGGATCTCGCTCTTGTCCTTGCGGTAGCGCCTTACGCTCACGTTGGCTTTGAGACTTCGACGATCATGTTGATCGACCTCTTAGCCCGCTAGAAGCGAGCCGTTGGGGTTGCTCGTCGCCGGTGGGGAGGGCGGTCGCGCTTGTCGCGGTGATCCTCCGATCGCGGCTCGTAGCGACATCGCTCATTGCAACGGTTGTCACCGCCACGGCCGCGCCGGTCATCCCGGCGGTTGTTATTGTATCGACGTGAAGAGAATCGATCACCATCACCCTTGGGTCGCTTCGGGTCCTCGGGGGTACGGAATGCCCTCTTGAATAGCGAGCACTCGCGAATGGTGTGGGTGGCTCCCTAGTGGAATGCATAGGGGCTATCAAGCACTTCATTGAACTCGTCGGCGTTGAACGTCGAAGGTCGACGTGCCTCTGCCGCAAGCACCTGCGAGGGTTGCTTGCGCGGCTTGGAGCTCGAGTCTCTAGCGATGCCGAAAGTGCCGGCGTCGCGCTTGGCGTTAGAGTCAAACGGTTGACCAGCACCTCGTCGGTGTCGATGAGCTTGTTCATGACCTCCATGAGGGTCGCGACGGTAGTGGCCCCTAACTCGTGGATCTTCTCAAAGATTTTACGATCTTTGACGCCCTTCTTGTAGCTCTCGTGTTGCGGTTCTCGAAGAACCGGTTGGTGTAATCATGGAGCCGCTAGTTGGTCTTCATGGTGACCCTCCCGAGGTTGAAGGCATTCCCGGGGCGATTGTAGGTCGCTTGGAAGTTGGACGTAAAAGCCTAGGACGAGGTCGGGCCAAGACGTGATGCTACCAGGCGGGAGGTTGTTGGGCCGGAGTGACAATGACGTAACCCATCACCGGCGGCAAGTACGCCACCATGTGGTCGAAGTTGCCGCCGGCCGCGTTGACAACAATGTAGTAGGTCGACAACTAGATGTTAGGGTTGGAGCGGCCGTCGTACTTCGGATGTTGGGCCGGAAGTTGTCCGGGTAGGCCACCGACCCGAGTCGAGGAGCCGGTGCACGGAAGGCGGTGATGGCCATGTCGTCACCGCCATCTCCGGCTTGAGCACCACCTCGGCTTTGTGTAGGAGTGACGATGCGGGATCAAGGTTGGTGATCTTGATTCCGAGAACCCTCCTCCGGATGACCGTAGTCTACTTCATATTGGGCGCGGCGCTTGTTCTCGACGTCGTGACGGTCGTGCTCCTCACATTCCATGATGCGGTGCAAGACTCTAGAGGGGTCGTACTCGCGGTCGTACTCCGTGCGACGTCGCAACTCTCGCTCTTCACACTCGCGATGGCACTAGTCGATGTAGCCGCAAGCGTCGCGGGCGCATCCGTTCTTATCGAGGTTGGCGTGGAGGTCACCGTCCCTTGCGTCGTTCTTGTGAGGCCGGTCGGGGTTGTTCGATAGAGCCCCTCCTAGATTGGGGGAGGTTGCTTGCGTGCGGTGCCGATTAGATCGGTTGCGTGAGTGATGGCTTGATGTCGACGCGACGGACTTGGCTGCCGCTCTCTTCTCCTCCACCGGGGGCGTGGCGACCGGAGGTAAGCCATGGCTGCTTTGGCCTCGGTGTGGGCTTGGCTTGCTGGAGGCACGCCATAGCGAACCCGAGGTTGGCCTGGGGGCCGTTGTTGAATGTAGGCAACCTTTCCTCTTCGAACTCGAGGCAAAGGTCTCGAGTGCAAGGATGTACGGCGCGACTCGTTCTTCCGCACGTCGCGCGGGCGTGGTTGGCGTTGCCCTGGATCCGACGTGCCTCCTTGGAGCCCATTGCACCGTGACGTGGCGATTCGTTCTCGAAACCACCAAGACCCGGTGAGGGATGGGATCCGAGTCGTTGGGGACGTGGACCGGACCTTCGGAACTTGCCTCCATCCGGAGACGTCGGAGTTCGTGTGCTACGGGGAAGCCGCTCTTGGTTCATCTTCTTCCTCGGGCGGCATCCGCGGAGGGGTGTGCCGTGCGCCCTTATGGTAGGTGCACGCGTACGCCGAGCGGATCGCGGGGGTGCGCGGGTCTCGGCGGCGAGGTCTCTAGATGACCGTCACCACCCGCATTGGATCCGGGAGGTCTTGGTCCCCCCGGCAAGCATAGATGTCGCCGGGTGGTGCAAACGAGAAGGGGAAAGTCTCGTGGCGCGATGCCATTTGTGTTGAGCGCCGGGCTCTTTCACGGATCTAGAGGGTGTCCTCCATCATGCTGATGACACACTCCATTCTTTGAGTGATGTCATAGGGTTTGGGTGGGTGGGTCTCCGACACTAGTTCGAAACGGGGATGGAAATGGGTGTCGTCACGAACTGCGCAACGGTCGCGGGGAAAGGTCGCGGCCACCGGAACGGTCGAGGTCACCGTGAAGGAACCAAAGCGGATCTCCACGGGATTGGTGAGGATGTCCGCCATCCTAGTTAGAAAATGACACAAGATCGGGCCACCATGCACCACAATGAGTTCCCGATCACCCCTACTTGGCGCGCCAACCGTCAAGTGGTGACACTTGGACGGATCCGCAAGGGGGCGACCCAAGCGGTTATAGGTTTAATGGAGGGGATCGAGAACTAAGAGCGTAGGTTGTAGTTCACGTGTGGAACTCGGAACACGGTGAGAATGGAGATGGACACAAGGGTTTCGACCGGTTTAGGCCTCGGAGAGTGAAACCCAACGTCTAGTATGAGGTGGAATTATGCATGGAAGGGAAGTCCCCTCGAATGGAGCTACGGACGCCTTATATAGTCAACGGGCTAGGGCTTCCATTCGCGGTCGGTGGACCCTCATCGGGGTCGGTTACAAGTTAGGAAGGTCATCTTCTATGATTACGGAGCGAATCCCACGATATGCGGACCTACCGACGGCGCCGAGCCGCGACCTAGCCGCATGCTTTGCGCCCCAAGCCCGACGGATTCTTCGGGATCTGGATAAGGTCTTCTGGAGTTTTCCAAGGCCGGTGGGGTTGTGGATAAGGTCTTCGGGCCCACTTGCAGGTCGGCGGGGCTTCGGTAGGTCGGGTCCACTTGGCGAGACCTCCGGGACCCCGGTCGGTGGGGACCCATGGGTACCCATGTCTCTCACAGGGACAATCATCATTGTTGATGTAACCTCTCTACGGAGAAAGTTACTCGGCTTTGTTGAACCACATCCTTGCAGATTGATTCAACACATACAACGACCATTGCAGGCAGACATTGAACATGTTTTTGTTCTGATTCGGTCCAGGGATCTTGAGTCCTTCAGGGACTCTCATATGAATCTCCGAATCAAGTGACTCATACAAGTATGCGGTCACAACATCCATCAACTGCATTTTCAGATTCAAGTTAGCTGCTGTCGGGCATACTCCTCGGGTACTCATGCAAGGAAGGAGGAAGAGTAGAAGACAGACTCCTACTAGAATTCCCCTGTACTCCTACTAGGACTCGCTCCATGTAATCCTACTAGGACTCCTGCCTTGTAACCGACTAGGAACCCGCCCCCTGGACTATATAAGGGAGGGCCGGGTACCTAGCCAAACATCCACAATCCCTCCGGGAACAACACCAAGCGCAGGGCGCAATACTACTCCAAACAGGACGTAGGGTAGCTACTCTGGCTACCCGAACCTATATAAATCTTGTGTCTTGTGTCCTCGCGCGTACCTTCGGGTTCCAGATCATGGCGATCCTCACCTTCTACCTTGCTGCGGGTACCTCCCATAGAGGTCGAGAGGTTTAAACACCGACAGCTGGCGCCCACCGTGGGGCCGATCGTCACGATCATCAGGCGAATTCGAAGGACCAATCATCAAAAGAGCATACTTCGTGCTTACATGAAGACCAAGTATGCATTAAGTCCAAAGATGGAATCTGCGCAGCTCGACGTGTTTACTCCGAGCTCGAGATCGACGAATTCGAGTTCGGAGTCGAGAAAAATTCGAGGCAACCTCCTTTTTCCCTTCGGACTCGAAGTCACGAGAGAACCAGCTGGCCGGACGGCCCCGCTCGGCGTTCCAATTTCAACTTGAGTTCCCGTACAGAGAAGCCACACAAGGATCAAGGTGGAACAGAGCACTGCCGCTCCCAAGTTGTGCCGTTCCCAAGCTTGTGCGTCCCAAGAAATCAACTTGGTACAAATCAGCTACGCGCACACGGAGGTGTACCCTGGAGAATCCAAGACCAACGCTTGCTGCACACAAAAACGTACGCAAGTAGAACTACGCCGTGCGCCGCGAATACTCGTCTCCGGCCACACGCGCTCTACATCAACCTCGCCGTGCGCCGCGACTACTCGTCTCTGGCCGCACGCGCTCTACGTCAACCTCGCCATGCGTCGCGAGTACTCGTCTCCCGGCCGCACCGACTCTACATCGACTACGCTGCAACGACATTGTGTACGACTACTTCGACTACTCATCTCGACTAGAAAACTAGTCGGGAACGGCCTTCGTGGCATCAACAACTAGTCGGATCCACCTCCAACTAGCCGACTTCAGCTCCAACCGTCGCAGCTCCATCACCGACCGCCACGGCTTCGTCGACACTCGTCCGCGAATTAAGCTAAGTCACTTATTTCAATAATTATTCTTTCTGTGGCTTGCTCTCCACATACAGGAACCAACGCCAAAGACTACTTCGTGTACGCCTCTCAACGGCTACCCGCGGCGAGCTACACCGTGCCGCCTATTCCTTGGGGATGTTGATCGCCGCCACGGGCTTGGTGCACCAAATTAGGAGGCTCTTGCCACGACGTTTTGTGTACTGAGTGCTGGAGGCGCACAACTACACCCTGAGGAGGCACTGCGCAATCCTGCTCTCCGCCATGCGGAACAACGAGCAATCGCGCTCTTTCTTGTCGCCTCGCCGACTACCTTCGTCTACCTCTTAATGGTCTCGCTACAGTAGCACACGCCTTGATCCGCGCAAAGCCTCGGCTCTCCTGTCATGCCTCCACGCCCCCAGCGGCTATGGGTAAACAGGCTCCTCAGAGACCGGGCGCTTAAACCAGCTCTCCTGTCATGCCTCCACGCGCCCCAGCGGCTATGGCTAAACAGCGATCACAGAGACTGGACGCTAAACCGCATCAGGCTACCTACTCGACGCCTTACGACCAAAACAAGAGCATGACACCTGACATTTACATCTATATTCATATTTGTATTTGTCATTTGTAGATTCAATTTCTACAAAAATGCTACATAATGTACGCATCTCTACTTTCGAGGTCAAGCTTCGGCGACGACTTCCGAGACGCTCCGCGTACCTCTACCGCGCGGCTAGTTCCCAACTCGGGGGCTACGCACCAAATCACTACTCGACAACAACTCGAGTAGTCTCTGCTAGCTCTCTAGCTCGGGGGCTCAGCACCAACAACTACTCGACGTGGCTCCTACGGCTCTCTTGGCGACGAGCTCGGGGGCTGAACGCTACAAGAGTATTCGGATGATGGCTTCGCGAACACTGAAGACCCTTGGATTGATTACCTAATCATTTCAAGGCTCGGGGGCTGCTATGCTACACCCATCATTCAAATTTTTCAAGACGGAAGATTTGGAATCAAGATTGACCCTCAGCTAGAGTCTGCAACTCAACCTAAGGCTCGAGGGCTACTCCATATGGAGTGCGATTTTGCAACCGCACTTCCATATAATCCGGACTTCAAGACCGATGAGTCGGACCACCTTCCGGCCTCGCGGCGGTTCAAGTACTATTGAAGGGTTCTCCAAGCGATACTCGAGGACGCTCAAGAACTACTCGAAGAGGCTTCAAGACTACTCGAACTACTACTCTCGACTACAATGTGCTCGGGGGCTTGTCGGGCATACTCCCCGGGTACTCATGCAAGGAAGGAGGAAGAGTAGAAGACGGACTCCTACTAGAATTCCCCCCGTACTCCTACTAGGACTCGCTCCATGTAATCCTACTAGGACTCTGCCTTGTAACCGACTAGGAACCCACCCCCCGGACTATATAAAGGAGGGCGGGTACCTAGCCAAACATCCACAATCCCTCCGGGGAATAACACCAAGCGCAGGGCGCAATACTACTCCAAACAGGACGTAGGGTAGCTACTCTGGCTACCCGAACCTGTATAAATCTTGTGTCTTGTGTCCTCGCGCGTACCTTCGGGTTCCAGATCATGGCGATCCTCACCTTCTACCTTGCTGCGGGTACCTCCCATGGAGGTCGAGAGGTTTAAACACCGACAGCTGCCATAGAAATGAGATATTGGAACGTTATGCCACTCATAAGAGGAGAGTATGTCTGATCATCATCGATATTGTGTCTCTGCATGAACCCTTGTGCCACTAGCCTCGATTTGTATCTTACCACCTAGCCATGTTCGTTCCTCTTTCGGAGGAAGACCCATTTGCATCCTACAAGGATGACTTTAGGATGTGTTGGGACTTTAGGCCCAAAATCCTCTCTTTTACAAAGTGTGCGCAATTCTGCCTCAATTGTTGCTCTCAATTTGTCCCAACCTAAGTGCTTCTAGCACTCAATCATGGACTTTGGTTTTGGATCCAGATCCAATGAGTCAGCAATCTTTGAGGAAAAATATATGTCGACAATGGTGGTCTTTCTATGACATGACTGTCCTGATTCCACATAATTAGTGGTAATCTCCTCATGATCGTTCACCCACATATCGTGATTTCCCATAACGACGAAGCGGGGGTGTTCCTATCTCCAGATGCGATATTGTACGCACGACGCAATGGGGTTTTCATCTTCAGGATGGAGTCCTTCAAGGATTTCCTCAACTTCAGGTTGAGTTGCCACTTCAGGGGCATTTTCAAGTTCAGGTTGAACTTCTTCAACTGATTCCTTAAGTGATGCAAGAGGCTCAGGTCCTCGCCACTGCGGACGTCTTTGCGGGACCCTGTCTTGAGCACCCAGTGGTCTCCCCCACTTCCTAGGATTAGGGGAGAAAATAGAGTTGGTAGACTTCTGGGGTACCTGAACTCTCTCCAGCGCATTTACTGTAGGTATATGCGACCTTGTCACTCTTTTGTGATCCGTGAAGGCATCCGGCAACTCATTGCAAGACTTTGCCAAAGTATTATCACTACAAGAAAATCGTTGACTAGTGTCGCAACCACATTTTAGCATCATTGATTTATGTCACTCCTGACTGATCTCGTTATAATATTTCACTTCCGAGCAAATTTAGTGACAAAAAAACTTTTGTCAGAACGGTTGGTACTATAGCCGAGCATTCCTTGTTTCATACTTGTTTTGTGACGCCATAAGCTCCGCAATAGTGTCATAAACCAACTTTGGCCCTACATGTAAGCATTACTTTAAAAATAGAGTGTTCCAAGTCGTCATAAAATTGAGTTGGGTCCCACATGTAATCATTTTCGCCAAGTCAGCGGCGTCATAAACTAACTTTCGTCCCCACATGTAAGCATTATTTTAAAAATAGTGTTCCAAGTCGTCATAAAATTCAATGGGTCCCACATGTAAGCATTTTTTCGAATCTTTAATATAAATCAGTATTTCGCAGGTGAAACGATTCACTACCTTCGCAAAGACTCTCGACTTTTGCTACTTGTTGATCTGCAAAGGCTCGTGGTAGGAATGGCGGATTCTGGTGGTGATGAGAGAGTGGTTTATGCACCACCTCCCGACTGTGAGTTCATGAAACAAGACGACAAGGTCAGTCCTCTGGTTTGAGCCACTATATTTTTTCCCTATCGACCTAGGGATGGGGATTTCTAGATTTGGGGATCTAGAGGATGGATGACCATATACAATAGATTTAGATTTCATCGTAAACTCAAATTTGAATTGCAATTGGTGCTAGAAGTTGATTCAGTTAGTTTTTATTTTGCATCGTTTGATGAATTGATAGGTTCTTGTATTTTTCTAGCTTCTAGAGGTGGTTGAATCTACTGAAGCTGAGCTGATTTCATCATACACTCAGATTTGAATTTCAATTAGTGTTAGAAGTTGATTCAGTCAGTTTTCAATTTGCATCATTTGATGGATTGATAGGTTCTTGTATTTTTCTAACTTCTGGGGGTGCTTGAATCCACTAAAGCTGAACTACAGAAGGTGAAGAGAGGCCTACAAGAACAACAAGTCAGCGAGCTCAAGTCACTGCATAAGGCTCTAAATTACAAGCACATGTATGAGCAATTGTTACATTAGCATAATGACCAGCTAAAAGAGATTCTTACAATCTTATCAATTGCTGCAACACTCTATGGCAATACATCGATGAAGATTAAAATGCTGCCAATGAAAGTGACGAGGACTATAATGTGAAATCAGTTAATGTTTAGTTGATCTGATCTAAAATCATATAGACTTTATGATTTATATGTAGTTGAAGTTGCACTTTCCTGAATATTAAACCTGCCATAGGTGCCTACTATCCAGTTCACTGTATTATGTAGCATTGGAACTTCATGTAGCGACTTATACAAAATATACGATCGCACATGGGGATGACGGATTATCCGGTACATTGTATTATGAAACAACGGAATGTCTTGTATGAAGAGGAACTAGAAAAGCCTAACAAGAACGTAGAAACACTATAAGAAAATCGTTGACTTGTGACGTAACCACATTTTAGCGTCATTGATTTATGACGTTCTTGGCTGATCTCGTCATAATATTTCACTTCCGAGCAAATTTAGTGACACAAAAAGTTTGGTCATTATGTATTGGTACTGTACCTGGGCCTTCCCTGTTCCATGCTGTTTTGTGACGCCATAAGCTATGAAAAATTGTCATAAACCAACATTTGTCCCACATGTAAGCATTATTTTAAAAACAGAGTGTTCCAAGTCATCATAAAATTCAGTAGGATCCCACATGTAAGCATTCTTTTGAAAATAGAGTGTTCCAAGTCATCATAAAATTTTCCAGGGTCCCACAACTTGCGCATTTTCACCAGGTCACCGGAGGCCAGGTCACGAAATGTTGCAAAAACAATTTGCCATTGCTATGGTTCGAACTGGAGACCTATAGGAACAAGACTACGCTATTTACCACTACACCACTTCTTTGTTGTGTCAATTTTATGGGAAAATTTTCCTTATGCTTAATTTTTTTGATAATTCTTTACAGTGAACAGGTCCCACAAGTAAGTTTCAGGTGATTCTTTAATATAATTGCCTATCGAATGGTTGGCGAGACGCTTCACTCAGAAGGTCAGACTTTGAAAAGACTTTCGACTTCCGCTACGCAGATCTGCAACAATGGCTTGTGGTAGGAATGAAGAATTGTAGCAGCAATGAGAGGGTGAGTTATGAGGTACCTCCCGGCTACCACTACCTGAGTCAGCACGATAAGGTCAGTCTTCTTGTTTAAGCCACTACATTTTCTCCTACATCATAGGGATGGAGATTTCTAGATTTGGGGATCTAGCAGATTGATGAGCATATACAAATACATTTGATTCAGGTTTCTTTGTACCCTCAGATTTGCACTTCGATTGGTGTTAGAAATTTATAGTATATTGACAATTCATAGGTGTTAGATTCAGTTAGCTTTCAATTTGCATCAGATTGATAGGTTGTTGTATTTTACTAGCTTCTAGAGGTGGCTCGGTCCACTGATTTCTTAACATCAGGCCCTCCTAATGCTGATCTTATCCTCGTGGATCGCTATATGTAACACCCGAAAATTCCATCACAATAAAATATTGTTAGCAACATGGTTTAGTTTTATTTTCTAAGGATTTAATAAATTTGAATAAATAAATTTGCCTTTAATTAAATTAAACATCATTTAATAATTAGAATCACCCAAGTGTTTGTGCATCATGTTGAAATGCATGAGTTTTATTGTTGTGGTTTTAAAAGTCTTAAAATATTTGTGAAAAAGTCCTTAAAAATAATTGTGAAAAATTGTGAAAATTTGTGTTAAAATTTGAATTTGAAAACATGTAAAAGATTTCAATTTAAAAAGGTTTGAAATTGGTTTAAAAATGGATTTGAAAAAGAAAAAAAAGAAAAAAAAGATCAAACCCTCTCTCCTTTCCCTTTCTCCCGCGGCCCAGCTCCTTTCCACTCTTCTTCTTCATTTTTTTCGCCCCCGCATCCGCGACGGTCGCCGCCGCCCATCTCCCTTCCCGGCCCAATTAAACCCGCCGGCCCACCAGCGCCCGCCTTTCCCGCTCCTCTCTCTCCTCTCACCGACGGGGGGGCCCACCCGTCGGGAGCCTCTTCTACCTCCGGCCGCGCCCCACCCCTTCCTTCCCCCGCGCGGCCGCCGGCTTCCCCGCGCCGTCCCGCCTCCCCGGCCTCCCCCCCCCGCGCCGCTCCGCCTCCCCACCGGGCGCGCATTAAGGCGCCACCACGCACTCCCCCGCCGCCCCGGCCCTTTCTCTTCCCCTCCCTCCACCACCGAGCGCCGCCGCCATTAATGGCCGGCCGCCCACCGACCCCGCGCCACCGCCTTGGCCGCGTCCTCTCCCCTTCCCCATCCGCCCTATAAAAGGCGAGCCCGAGCCCCACCTTCTCTCCCACCATCTTCCCGTCGTCCCCTTGCACACACGCAGGCCGCCGGAGTGCCGCCCGCCGCCGGAAAGCCACCGCCTCGATCTCCTCCTACGGCGCGGCTCCCCTCTCGTTCAAGTTCCCCGGTGAGTTCCCCTTCTTCTCCTCTTCACGTTGAGCCTAACCGTTCTCAAAATCGTGCCGGGACCTCCGGTTCACCCTTCGCCGGCGAGCTCACCGCCCGGCGTCGCCGCGCGCCGTCCGTCCGCCGCCGCCCGCGGCTCACACGCGACCCGGGCCGTCCGACCGCCGCGGACGGCCCGGATTAAAAGAGGGGTGCGTACCCCTTCGCCGGTCCACGGGCGCCGGTCCACGTGCCTTGCATCGGCCTTGCGTCACGCTTGCGTCGGCATGGCGTCGGCTTGCGTCGGCCCAGCCATTCAGCGTTCGCCACGTGGCGCCACCACAGTTCACCCGCAGGCCGCCCAGGCATTTTTGCAAAAAGAACCCTACATTTTCCATAATTACAAATATACCCTTCCACCTATATAAAGCCTTTCAAGCAGGTCCGTGTTTTATGTTTTGAACCCTGAACTTCATAGTTTTCATGATCAGCAGTCCATCCTTAACCTTTTACATATTAGACCTCCTAGTTTCACACATAATTATGTTTAGGTCCCTGAAATCTTGCAGAAAACTCCACAACCTTTCAGATATTCACAAATTAGTCCCTGAATCTTGTTTCAGCCATATCTTTTCCATCCTAGCTCCGTTTTACGCGTTCTTGGTGTCCACGCGATCGTCTCTCCGAGCCCGTCATTTCTAAAAGCTTGTTTTAGCCTTTTGGTAATGTTTGATGTATTGTTTTATTTATTGTATGTTTTCTTGCATGATCGTAGCCAACACGCCGTTCGAGGAAGAACAAGTGCAGAGCTTTGCAGATAAGGAAAGTAGCTTATCGTTGGAGAAAGGCAAGTGACCCTAACCACCCTTCTACCTATGCTTTAATCAAGAATACTATAAATTAGTTGGAACATGGAGAACCACCCAGGAAAACAGTGCAACCACAGTCCATATGGCTCTGGCTTAGCCAATTAATTAGGTGTGTGATTGTATTGACGACCCTATCCGGAAGGAACACAGGGGGCTCCGGGTTGCAAGGATATAGCCCGGTTCTTTTGGGGTAGTAGCCTTTGCTAAGGTGCTTACCACTAGGGAGGGTTATGGTCCGCCCTGAGCTGTAACTGTCGTGGGTTGTTGGTGCTTTTGCATATCTTTGTAAAGGCTTCGTAGCGTCCCTATGCAATCACACCTCGGAAGTGTGGTATTGTGCCTGATCAGCACATGCGTGGTTGGGTTCAAAGTTCTTCGGGACTTTTACGTGAACTGTGGGAAAAGTGTGCAACCTCTGCAGAGTGTAGAACGATCGATCGGCCGTGCTCACGGTCAAGAGCAGACTGGACCCTCACATGATTAATTGAACTTAAAGATGGATTAATATTGCTTTCCGGTTATTCCCCGTGGCCTTGCCGAGTACCAACCATAAGTGTACTCATCCTTGCTTACGCTGTTCGCAGAAGAACCCGGAGTGGAGTACTTCACCAACTACGAGGAGTTCGAGGATGCGATCAACCGATCGAAGCTTGTGGAAGATGAAGATGGAGTCGCGTCTTCATAGTTATCGATGTTTGTGTAAAGACCTTCGTGTCTACCATCGTGAGTGTAATAAAAGTTAATAAACCTTTTCTGTACGTTTTGAGCAATGTCTTTTGATATTACACTCATGAGTCTATCATATGTGTGAAATTGTGATCCTGGCACACATATGAGATGCATTCGGTTTTCTACGGAAAATCGGGTGTGACACTATAACAACTGCGAGCATATGTTGTCCTTGTCAAGGAACCCTTGCGCAGCCTTGGGCGCTGGTATGGAATCTGCGGCCAGGTAGATTTACAGTAATTGTACTTTTGATGTCAGTGTTGCAAATGGATAATTGTATGGACATGTATGTATTTGGTGTCTACAGCCTGAAGAACAACGATGTGGGATGTTTATTTGAATTGATCCTCAATGGGATGCTAGGACTAATGTTGTTCTGGATAGGTTGGCAAAGGTTGTTGAAAATGGTCGAGAGGAAGCAAGTGATTTGAAGGAAGATTGTGAAATTGCTAACTAGCAACTTGAAGCTACTGCCGCTGAGTTGAAAAAGGTGAAGGCAAAGCTGGAACGGGTTGAGAAGGAGAAGGAATCGATCTTTGCGATTTAAATAAAAATAGGTAGTTACGATTATTATGAAACTTGTTGCTTGTTGATGTTTAACTACTAGTTGTTGCTCACTTCATAGTAATGAACAACTCTGAATGACATGTAGTGTTATGATACTTGTTGTTGTTGATGTTTACTTCAAATCATGCAAACGACAAAGGGAACAACAATGATAAGGATCACAAGAGGCTATAGGATGGAGCTATGGAAGGAGAATCACAGCCTACAAATGTAATTGATGTTTAGTTCTTGAGTGTTGAGAATGGTCATGAGTTGATGGAACTTGTTGCTACTTGGTGTTGTGAACTTTGTGGTTGTGAGTTGAGAAACTTGATACTACTTGATCATAATTATGTTTGGTACTTGGTGTCGTGAACTTTGTGGTCATGAGTTGAGAAACTTGTTGCTACTTGGTGTTGTCAACTTTGTGGTCATGAGTAGATGTTTTTTTGGAAGGACCTTCCTAAGTAACTATCGCGAAACTGCTTATTTTCTACTGTCGTTCCAAGTCATCATAGAATGAAGGTCCCACATGTAAGCATTTTCGCTAGGTCACGAAATGTTGCAAAAACAACTTACCATTGCAAGGGTTCGAACTAAAGACCTGTAGGAACAAGACTGCATTGCTTACCACTGCACCACTTCTTGGTTTTGTCATTTTAGCAGGAAACACTTTCCTTATGGTTGTGTAAGGTGAATCTTTAATATAAATCAGTAATTCGCAAGCGAAAGGATTCACTGCCTTCACAAAGACTCTCGACTTATGCTACGCGCAGATCTGCTATGGCTCATGACAGGAATGGCGGATCCTAAAGGTGGTGGGAAGATGGTTCCGCCGCCACCTTCCAGCTAGAAGAAGCTGAAACGGCTCGACATGGTCAGTTCTCTGGTTTGATCCTAGGGATTGCTAGATTTGGGGATCTAATGGATTGATGAGCATATACACTAGAATCAGATTTCATCATACCCTCATATTTGCACTTTGTTTGGTGTTACAAGTTCATAGGCTATAGACAATTCATAGGTGTTAGATTCAGTTAGTTTTTAGTTTACATCGTTTGATGGATTGATAGGTTCATGTATTTTACTAGCTTGTAGAGGTGCTTGAAGCCACTAAAGCTGGGCTGCAGGAGGTGAAGAGAGATCTGCAAGAACAAGAAGGTAGAGAACTCATTATGCAACAAGAGGCTGTAAAATACAAGGAGTTGTGTCAGGAAATTTTTAATACAACTATGCAAGAGATGAGGAAATTCAAAGAGATGGCTAACCAATTATTACATGAACAATTGCAATAGACTAACAACTACAAGGAGTTTTGTGCCCATATGTTACGCCGGGACAATGCCTTATTGAAACAAATAGGTGAGATTCTTCACCAATAGTCGAAAAACCTGGTACTAGATAGGAAGGCAAAACCTGAAGAGGAGGCAAGGTCATGTAAGAAAGAATGCGCAAAGGCTAACATCAAGCTTAAAGCAACTACCACTAAGCTGAAAAACATGAAGGGAAACCTGAAACATGCCATCGATGCGATGGAAGTGTATAAGCATTCGATTGAGCAGCTAGTTATCGAGATCGAGAAGGAGAAGAAATCGATACAAAACAGTGTTATCCAGATGGAGAAGGAGAAGCAATGGATACTGCACAAGAAAGATAAAAATAGGTAGTGCTTGATTATTACGAAACTTGTTCTTTGTTGATGTTTAATTACTGGTTGTTCCTCCTGATCATAATACATAGTGTTATGAAACTTGTGGGTGCTTATGTTTTCTTTAGGTTAGCCAAGCGAAAAGGGAATCAATAATGGGAAGGATCCTCAGAAGCTACTACCGCTGAGCTGCAGAAGGTGAAGGGACATCTGCAGGATGGAGCTATGGGAAGAGAATCAACATCTACATATGTAAATTGATGATCAGTTCTTATCTTATGATTACAAATGGGTGGTTATGATTATTTTGAAAATTATAATGATGACCATCCTATGATGTTTGCTACTTGGTGTTGTGAACTTTGTGGTCATGAGTTAAGAAACTTGTTGCTACTTCATATGATGTCATCCTATGATGTTTGCTACTTGCTGTTGTAACTAGTTGCTATTTGGTGTTGTGAAATTTGTGGTCATGAGTTGAGAAACTTGTTGCTACCTGATCATAATATGATGTTTGCTGCTTGGTGGACGACAAAGTTTTGGTCTGTTGATGTTTTGTTGGAAGGACCTTCCTGAGGAATGATCGCGAAACTACTTGTTTCCTAATGTGGTTCCAACTCATTATAAAATTTAATAAGGTCCCACAAAATTAGTCTGATAAAAAACAGAGGAAAGTTAAAATGATACTATGTCAATAGCAGGGGTCGAACCCGCGGCCAACGGTTATATCAACCGCGTACCCTGCAAGGGGATTGCAAGCACACTCCTGTGGGTCGTTGTGGTAAATATCTAGCCTAGAGGCATTGGTGCACAGATCTACAGCCCACAGCGGGAATGGCGGATCCTCACATCGAAGCGAGGAGAGTGAGCTACGGTCAGGTCAGTACCCTGTTTTGTGCCTCTGCTTTCCCCTTTCATCAGAGGGAAGTGATATTTGGAATTGAGGATTTCAGTTGAAGCACGATTGTTGTTACAAGTTGATTGCTAGGCTTTAGTTTAGAAAGTGCAAAACTAAGCATTGATTTCATGTTGCAATGAATTTTTTGAAACATCTGTGTACTTTAGCATCTTCTTCCATTGGTAGTTACTGCTCGGAGACATCTTCCTGCAATATTAGCCATTGGCATCCTAAAGACAAGTGCAAACACGGATTGAGAGCTGTGGTGAAGTATGCTTGGACCTTTCTCAACCCTGGCCGCCGGTTTGCTGGCTGCCAAAAGGTAATGGCTAGTTGGCTACCTACTTATGTGGTGCTTGTGGTCAACGGCTATTACTAATGGGTCGTTTATTTTGCAGGAAGAAAATGACCAATGCGATTACTTCTGCTGGATTGATCCTGAATGGGATGAAAGGTCGTATGCAGTTATGCTGAAGCTCATGAAGAAGAAAGCGAAAGCTGTAGAGGATGCAAAGCATTGGGAGAGGGAATTGGGAAAAGCTAACTGTGAGCTTAGAGAGATTGAGAATGAGCTCAAAATAGCGTGACAAAACTTCAAAAGGCTACCGCCGAGCTGAAGTCAATTTGGAATTATAGACACAATGTCAAACTCGCGCATGTGTTGCATCCTTTATTTGTTGTTTTTGCAGGAATGGCGGGATTAATGCTCGGTGGTAAGGTTAATTAGATGTATCGATCATGTATTCTACAAGTGTCACTTTGGTATTGTGAACAATGTGTTGATCATGTATTCTGAACATTGTGCCCTATGCTTCTGTGCATTGTATTGATGATGTATTACCAAAAACGACCAAGAAATGCGTGGCAGTTTGTACTGACCATTAAGTCCGACATGTTCACATTTCCAAGAACATAATTTCCGTTAGGTTCCCCAACAGTCATAATGAATTATTATTATTATCCCGAAATTAATAGAGGAGCAGCGAAGGTTGTTTTGAGTGGCGAAGGAGCGGTGAATTTACTGTAAATGCGGAGAAAGGAACAATGGATTTGTTGTAAATTGGGCATTGATCAACTTCTTCCGCTTGGGGTACAAAAAACATTTTTACAATTGCATCTCCTCTCGGAAGGAAGGTCCGTGAGAGTACAATGTTCTCTTCGAAGTCTCTGTATCAATTTGAATGTGCATTTGACCTAGCACTCTGATGTTTGATCAAACTAATTTCAGGACGCCGGTAGGTCAGTAGTCATGTCGCCGAGGCAGTTGCCATTATTGCTGGTGGTGCTTCCTACAGAGGTGAACATTGACATCTTGGCCACGTCGCTGCGACCTCGAAGCAAGCCATGGACGACCTCTGTAGCCTATGGGCGACCTACCGGGAGATGCGTCGTGTGTGCAAGAACGCGGCCGTTGGTCAGCGTGTGGCGCTGGAGTGATTTGCTGTCGAGCTGCAGTGGAACAACCGCAAGGGCTACAACACCCTCCTCGATTGCTTGACCCACATAAAAAACTCGGAGGCATGTTTCTCTCCGGGATGGACATCCTTTTCGGGGAAAACTACAGCTCCCGCTCATCCATCACCAAGCTCGAGGAGGCCACCCAGCCCGGGCACAATGTGGCAGCCTACGTAGCCACCATGGTCGTCTACAGGGCCAATGGCCACGTTGGTGATAATGACACTGCGAGGTGGTACATCAGACAGGTCGAGGGCGAGGAAGAATCAACGGCCGCGACATCAATGATGATGCAGATGAAAAAGGGTTGCCTGCGGTGCTGTGAGGCAGCCTCAGAGGTGATCCGGCGAGTGACATGGCGCCGACATGCAACACTGGCACCGCCAGTGGCGCGTGGAAATCATCAGTGCGCAGGCCGCCTGTGCTTCAAGATGAGCTGGGAAGAATGGTCACATTTTTGCAACGAGGAATGTAGAATTCATGCTGAATGTGATATGTTCTTTAGCAAAATTATTGGATATCTGCATCCAAACGAATTACCCTGACATGTGAGAGTGATTTTGGATATATTTATTTCTAGATGAATCCAATAATATATGTTTCTATCTCTCTTCCTTGATTCTCGTGTAGCAATACTCGCACACGCATTGACGTGATGGAAACCAACTTCTCGTCTTCCCCCATTTATTTACCATGGCCGGTAGTTGGAATAGTTCATTACAATTTAGAGAGGTGGTAATCAATATTGGACAATTAAAGAACAAATAATGTGATCTCACTATCTCAGAAACTGCGAAATCCGTAATCAGATTTGCCCAATTCAAAACAAGCAACTTTTGCTAGGAAAGGAATGAAAATTTTTGTCCGCTCTGTTGATGTTTTGTAAACCCAAACATCCGGTTCTGCCAGGTTATATTGCCTATCTCATTGCATGCTTTCATTTTGTTGTTACCAAGCATGACTCGTCAACAAGGAAGAATGAAGCCGTGGTTCAAACTCTAAGTCAGCTTGCTTGTCTTCACGATTCTTTCCTACTAACCAAGTCTTTAAAAAACAAATCTTTGCTAGATAGGGTAGTGTACACTAGATAGAGTAGACACCATCTTACTGAAGTCCAATTTGTTGCCCATCGCTTCAATTTGCTATACCTAAACCACGGCTCCATGTTCGAATTGCGCATGTTTTTGGCTCTCCCTAACAAGGATGATATCATATCTCACTTTGTCCATATTTAAAACAAGCATGTTTTTGCCATCAAATGATTAAAATTATTTCTCCGGTCTACTCATTGTTCGTGAACATAAACATCCAACCTCATATACTAGAATAACCGGTCTCGTGGGAACTTTGGATCTCATCATGTTCAAGTGAATTAAGTTTGCTCCAAGTCCAACGAGATTGCAAGTTACGTGCCTAGGCCATTTGCCTGACACGATCCCCCATGAGACCCAACACCTTTCCCTTGGCAAATGAGATCTATTAATACACTGGAAAACACTTTTGCATCTCCTCAATGAAAGAAAACCCCATCCACATCTCGTCCTCTCAACACTAGAAGACCTCATCGACATCTCCTCCAATCGTGTAAGTACTGTCGTCCTCTCTCCCAATTCAATCGATATCTTTGTTCTTTTGACCCTTTCCACCTCTTTGAGCAAACTAATTTCTATGTGCATTTCAAAGCATCTCCCCAAATAGCTGGCGACAATCATCGCATGCCTCTTGTGGAGCTCGCTCTCCTATCATCCGCGCCGGCTAAAGCTCTGGCGGGACAAAGATGTGGCGACTGTTGAAGCACAAAAACGCCGCAATGGATGGCCGGGCCGATGGGGCCCGGCACGCTTTGTGCCGACTGCGGCCTTCATCGCTGGCATGTAGCGTAGTAGTGGGACAAGCGTTTACTCCGCATGTATCAAACCACGATTACCGTCTCACTGTCACCACCATAAGCTAGCGTGCAGTGGGTGGAGTGCCCGAGAGGCTGGTTGGCACGTGGCAGCCGTGGCCCTCCACTCTGCCTTTGATGTCAAGTGCGCCCGCTGCTTGGACTGTCCTGGAGACCTTAGGCGCACAGTCGTTCCTGTTCCTGCTTCACAGGCTGGGGGCGTTACCAGTCGCTCGACCATTGATGTCAAGTGCGCCCGCCGCTTGGACTGTCCCGGAGAGCTCAGGCGCACGGCCGTACCCGTCACCACCAGTAGCTGGCATGCAGTGGGTGGAGTGCCCGAGAGGCCGGGCTGGTCGCACGTGGCAGCCATGGCCCTCCACTCCGCCATTGATGTCAAGTGCGTCCGCCGTCCCGGAGAGCATCCCTGCTCGACAGGCTGGTGTCGTTCCCGGCCGCTCGGCCATTGATGTCAAGTGCGCCCGCCGTGCTGACTGTCCCGGAGAGCTCAGGGGCACATAGGGATGCAAGCGGCGCGGGCCACACCACCAACCCACAGGGGTAACATGTGCTGCTAGTTCCCACAAACCCACAAACCAGTCCACATAACACAAGCGGGCCAACACAGGTTAACCCAACCAGCCCGCATAGTCCTGCATACCCGCCTGCGTCACAACTCCCAAGTTTCCCTCGACCTTCGATGTCCTACGTCGCACATCCACCCTGTTCGCTTGGCTTATCAGCCACCAGCCAACAGTACTTTTCTCTTAGAACAAACCAGCCACCAGCAACCAGCCAGCAGAACTTTTCTCAAAACAAACCAGCACCAGCCATCAGCCACCAACGAACAGGCCAATCAGTCCCAGCTCTTCTCGACCTCCTACCGTCCCGCGTCACACATCTGAGTAGCACTCCGCAGCTATGCCGGCGGCTACCAGAAGCAGAGCCGCTCTTCGTCCCTCGACGGCGGCGCGGAGAGAGTGCGGCATAGGCGACCTGGACGATCTTGAAGGCGCCGTCGACCGCTGCAGAGCCACAAAGGGATTCTTGTCGGCCATAGCCTCCGCTGCTGCTGCTTAACGCGTTGCCGGTGACACTAGAGAAGAACTGAGCAGGACCAGCACGGTGCACCAGTCAGTCCGTGATCCAAGCTAGGCCGGCCGCCGCTCATGGATCACCTCTGAGGTCGCCGGAGAAGAGAGATGGTAGGAGCGCCCCACCATATAGCTGCAACCACTGCATGTTATTGCTCGTCGTTGTTGGTCAGTCACTGACCTCCATTCTTGCAGGCGACTTGGGCAGGTCTGAGGTCGCCACCAACAGCATCCCCCATGGCATTGTCCTTCATGGGGGCTCCTCCTCCAGGTCTTCTCCCTTCCAATACCGGCAGATCCAAGCAACTGAATTACTAGGAAACAAGAATCCAAGAGAAGATTACTCAACTTTGTTTGGAGGAGAGAGATCGAGATGGGGATTTGCTGGTGCTTTAGCCTTGTGGGAAGGAAGGAACCATATGGAAAAGAAAGGGTTGTATTATTTTATCCGATGCGGGACCCACGATTTTAGATAGCTGCAGTGCCAAATATTTGATGCACGGCAATACAGTAAAGCGATGCTCGTTTTCTTCTAATGGGTCTTGGTAATTTTTGTGGCTTCACTCCACACTATGGAAGGCCTAATTCAATAATTCCTGCAACCATCGAGGGACCAGGGCCAAGGCAAACGAGAAGCTCCAATGCGCCATGCTGTCATGCGGGCTGCCGCGGAAACCCGCAAAAAGTAGGCGGTCTCTCAAAGGCAGCCGCATTAGCCCGCAATAAGCTTGTGGCTTATGCGGACGGGAAGTGAATACCCGCGCACCGCCCCACTTACATCGCTAGGGGCACGACCATTCCTGTCCCTGCTCGACAGGCCGGTGGCCTTGCCAGCCACTCAGCCCCCGATGTTGGACCCATTCCTTCTCGACGGCGAGGCGACGCCTTTGATCCTCAATGACCCAGGTTGGATGAAAAGATAATTGCCAACAATAACAAGTGTCACTTTGTTGCAATGCTTATTAGCATATGATCAGAGAACTCTGTTTCCTCCTATGGAGTACTTTGGATGGATGTTCGTTCAAAAATGTGAACCTATTTTGCCAACAAATTAACAAATAATTTAGTCCGGTTTTCTCAGTTTTTCTTAACAGTAACATCCGCTCGTTTCCATCCTCGTGGCACAACTTCCCGTGGAAGGTGATGGCCATGATAAATAGATCACAGACGTGTTGGTCATACAGCACAGGGACCCGCACATCAGCCCCTCAAGGGTGAGATGAATGCAAGCCACTCAAGAGTCAAGACTCAAGAGGCACCTGTTGCTTACCGTCTCACCGAAGCGGCATACCTTCCCAGGCAAGGTGAGTAACTCCACATAAATCGTCATTCCAAGCCCCCACCATTGGCGTCCTCGCCAGTTTCGAACCATGCTACCACTTCCCAAACACTCGCGCCTCACTCCTACTACCCGGCCGACGCAATGTAGTGATCAGGCTCCCGGTCGCGTCGGCTATCCCCCAACAGATCCCCATCGCTCCAGCTATCCCCCACCGGCTCGCCATTGCACCGGCTCTCAGCCTCGCCCTTCAGTCGATCCTCCAGACGCCACATCCTCTTTGCACGCTCGTGACTTGGTGCCGCCGAGCGACGACCAGCACTACGCCTGCATGTTCTCGGAGGCGTTGTGGGGCCACATCCACGGCACGTTGCCACCACGCTACGATGCTACCAATGTCGACCCACCGCCGCCGAGCTCCGATGCTGCCAACGTCCGCCCGCCGTCGCTCGTCAGCGGTTTCCCAAGAGCCGGTGGTGTCTCGTCGGCGGATATCCAACCTCCTCCACCTTCGCCGCCTCGGAAGCTGAAGTTTACAGTTACCCTTCCTGCTGGTGAGTTTGACTTTGACTTCGACTCCCAAGCTGGCACAGACTCGTCTGAGGACCGTTTCTAGGACTACATCCCTCCGGTCTCCTGGGGCGATGCTTTGCACGTCTTCCTGCGCTTGAACGGCACGTACGGGTGACATGTCTGCCCCAACCTTATGCACCGGTGGCACAACCTGAATGAGGTCAAGGACCATATCCTTGGGATGGCCAAGTCTGCGCCCTTGAGGCAGAACTACAAGAACTGGAGCCGCCACCACGTCGTTGCCAGGAATGAGGGATGGATGTAGTAGATGGAGTAGATCTATGTTGTTATGTTATCTGTGATGTTAATTAGTATATTTAGATTTTGTTGGAACATTGTCTTATGTATGTGAACTTTGTGATGTTATGTTATCAGTGATGTTAATTAGTATCATTAGATTTCATTGGAACATTGTATTATGTATGTGGAAATCGGGATGTTTCATTAGTCACTTTAGAATGGACTTTGTTTCCTACTTTGGATAGATGTTCGTTCGAATAATGCGATCATATTTTCCTAATAACAATTCAACAAACCATTTAGTCCGGTCCGGTCACTTTTGCATATCAGTAAGAAACGGTCGTAGTCATCCTATTTTGCCCACAAAATCAACACTGAATTTAGTCCTGTCTGGTCACCTTTTCTTATTATTAGTAACATCCGACCGTAGCCTTCCTCGACAGGCCGAGGCACCCGTTCCTTCATTTCTGATGGAAGCTAGCCACAACGCCCCATGGAAGCTTGTAGATGAATCGCAGCCACTCGATCTAGAGGCCCGTTGATGAGGACACCACGAGTACATCTACACCAGCAGCACCTTCTCCTACTCCAGCACCGGCAGCACCGTCTTCGACACCACCTTCTAGGCCAATTACTCGGGCCCGTGCAAGAGAGTTCAACTTCGTCATGATGCTGAAGAATGAAGGACCGAAAGACTAAAGGATGGCCCAACAGGAGGCCTTGTGCCTAGGCGCCTAGGACTGGCCCAAGCGGGCGCCTAGGGTTGCACCCCCACACCCACGATGCTAGGGCCGGCGCCCCGTTTGCTGGCCGTCCCTCCCCTAGGGGATGCGCCCCCTTTATTAGTCAGAGTCTTGTATTTTTTACAACTTGAGTTTTGTTTTACATCTAGCTTTAGCTACACCAGAGCACGCACAAATACGTGTTGTCCTCTATGATTCAGAACTCCACCTTCGAGTGATATTAAGGTCGCTCGCCTTAGATTCTTGTTCGTTCTTCAATTGCGCACAGGAATTGATCTTCGTGATCAGGCTGATCTTGCGCCAGCAAGGTCGTAAACCATCGGGAGTTGGTTCAACGATTGCATTGGCGCTTTGAGTCTCGCTCGTCGTAGTTGGATCGTGAGGGTCGCCTCCCACCAGATCGAAGTTATCTCCACTCACCGAAAGATCAGGCACTTCGCCTCTATCAAGTGGTATCAGCTTTCCAGGTTGATCGGTGAGTTTTATCTAGTATTTTCCCCTTCCTACAGTCGAACAAAACCCAACAAAAATTTTCAGGTTAGATCTTTCCCCAACAACCGTTTAGCCTTGCACATTCTTTCAATAAGTGTCTTTGTTGAATTTGTGTGCTTACGCATTCAATTGTTGTTGGTTACTTGTGTTTTCTACCTTTTGTTCCATCTTTTCTTGTAACCCTAGTTTCATCTCCACTGCTCATCCATCTGCCACCTCGTGAGCACACCTGTCGCGTAGCCAGCTCTCGGTCGCCCATCCCTGTTCCTAGGTGCGGTAGGTCAAAAAAGCAAAGAAAAAGGAAAGCAATCAAAAGAAAAGGAAAAAACATAATAAAAACCAGAGAGACCGCCGCACAGTCCAAGTGGGAAACGGGAACCGATTCGTCTCAGTGAAAGAGTTTTGTGCCAAAGTTTCCCCTGGCTCGCAAGCCTTCTGGGCTGCACCGTGCATGCCCTGGTAGCTATCTCTCCCTAATCGTGCTACGTACCCCCACACTGAGCCATCGCCTCTCTTTTCCAGTACCATATTCTGAGTTTGGCCTTACTCTAGAGAGAGAAAGAGAAAAACAAGTGTGTGTGGTATTTTGCTGTTGGAGATCCTCAGTGTTCATATTATCAGTTTTTAGGACTCCTAGAAAAAAATAGAAGAAAAAAAATAGTCATTCGCTACACCCTCTCCACCTTACTTGTTGTCTTTTCGTTTTCACTTGTTGCCAGCAGCGTTTGTTTTGTGTTTAGCACTATCATTCAACTTTGCATTATTGTTTGAGTATGCTAATCCTTGTCTTGAGTGCAGCCTACCTAGAACTCCACATAAATTTACGACAAGCAGATTTTGTTTCTCCAGGCAATCGCTCCTCCAAACTTTTGCGAGTTCCACCGGTTGGTTGCAGGTCGCCCCTGTGTGCGTGGTAAGAACAGATAAGAATTTGATAACAGCATTAGTTTGAGTGCCTTTGTGAGCTGTTCCACCCCTGTGTTGGCGTCCGTTTTTGTTTCGTGTTTGCGCTAACCATGGCAGGCGACGACGACAAGAAACAACTGCAGGACATGCGAGCTGAGATTGATGGCCTTGTCACAGACATCAAGACGATCCACGAGCGGGTGGATTCCACGATTACTACGGCCAACACACGGTTCAACTAGCTGGATCTCGCGCAGACAGCCACCAAGATGACACTCGATGTATTGAACACGGTGGTCACTGATTTGGTGGCCCAAGGATGTGTGGGTGACGATGAGCAGGAGGATGCTGACCGCCGAGGCAAAGCCCGCTATGTACCACGTCGCCCCGCTGGTAACGACTCCTTCTCTAAAATCAAATTTAAAATTCCACCCTTTAATGGCAAATATGATCCTGCTGCATATCTTGATTGGGAATTAGAAGTTAAACAAAAATTTTCATGTCATGATATTGCTGCTACCTCTCAAGTTAAGACTGCCATTAGTGAATTTACTGATTTTGCTTTAATTAGGTGGCGTGAGTACAAGAATAAAATTTTACTGCTATTCCAACCATTTGGGAGCAATTAAAAATTGTTATGCGACATCGCTTTGTGCCGTCATATTATGCTCGTGATTTGCTTAACAAAATGCAGCGATTTCAGCAAGGTTCTCAATTTGTTGAGGACTACTACTAGGAGTTGCAAAAAGGTATGATTCGTTGTAGTGTATTGGAGGAACCCAACGCAGCAATGGCACTCTTTCGTGGTGGTTTGAACGACGAAATTCAGGACATCCTTGATTACAAAGAATATGCTGACATGACCCAATTGTTTGAGTTTGCTTGCAAAGCTGAACACGAAGTGCAGGGACGCTGCTCAAGGACATATTCTAACACTTTTGCAGGTAGAAACTCGTCGTCTAGTTCAGCACCGCCTCTCCCTGCGCCATCCACACCTACATCGTGTGAGAGGACAACTACACCGGCAGGAGCCGCCCCAGCCACAGGCGCAGCATCCACCACAGGTCGTACACGGGATATCATGTGTTTTCGTTGCAGCGGACGTGGCCACGCTACTCAGGACTATCTGAACAAGTGCACATTACTCATTTGTGAAAATGGTGAGTAATCTTCAGCTAGTGATTCAGAAGAATTTGAACATACATTGCTTGCCACTAACAATGCAGCTAAGACAGACATACATGTCAATCCGGGGGGCACCGATAGGTACGAGAGTCTTGTTGTGCAGTGTGTTCTTAGTTCGCAGGTCGCCCCAGCTGAGAAGAATCAACGACACACTCTGTTCCATATGAAGGGTGTTGTGCAGGACGGTCCATTCGCATCATCATCGACAGCGGCAGCTGCAACAATTTGGCGAGTACTATGCTGGTCGAGAAGTTGTCTTTACCCACTCATAAGCATTCAAACCCATATCACATTCAATGGCTTAATGACGGTGGTAAAATTAGAGTATCCCGATCGGTGCGCGTTCTTTTTTCTATAGGTGCTTACTCTGATTATGTTGATTGTGATGTTGTTCCTATGGAAGCATGCTCCTTGTTACTTGGTAGACCTTGGTAATATGATACTGATAACTTGCATCATGGTCGTTCGAATATTTATTCTCTCATGTTTAAGGGACAAAAAACAATTATACATCCTATGACACTTGAACAAATTGTTAAAGATGATCTTGCTAGAGCTGTTAAAACTGCTAAAGAACAAGAACCATCTCCATCCACTTCGGATAAATCTGAAATTAAGTTGAATGCTCCTGTTTTACTTGCTACACATTCTGATTTTGATGATAGTCGAGATGCTCATTTGCCATGCTATACACTTGTATGCTCTAGTGTGCTTGTTTCCTTGATGATGTACCATCTTTGGATATTCCGCCTGCGTTTTCTAACCTTTTGCAGGAGTATGCTGATGTCTTTACCAAAGACTTGCCACCGGGTCTTCCACCGCTTCGTGGCATTGAGCACCAAATCGACCTCATTCCCGGCGCCCAGCTTCCAAACCGCGCCCCGTACCGTACAAACCCGGATGAGACAAAAGAGATTCAATGCCAGGTGCAGGCATTGCTTGATAAGGGTTACATTCGTGAGTCTCTTAGCCCTTGCTCGGTTCCTGTGTTACTTGTTCCTAAGAAAGATGGCTCATGCATATGTGTGTCGACTGTTGTGCTATTAATAATATCACCATTCGTTATTGATACCCTATACCACACCTTGATGATATGCTAGATGAGTTTAGTGGTGCCATTCTTTTTACTAAGATTGATTTGCGTAGTGGTTACCACCAGATTAGAATAAAATTGGGAGATGAATGGGAAATGCCTTTTGAAATTTGGCTTATATGAATGGTTGGTTATGCCATTTGGTTTGACTAATGCTCCTAGCACTTTTATGCGCTTGATGAATGAAGTTCTGAGGCCCTTCATAGGTTTGTTTGTTGTTGTCTATTTTGATGATATGTTGATTTACAACAAATCTATGGAAGACCATTTGAAACATTTGAGTGTTGTTTTTGATGCGTTGCGTGCTGCCCACTTATTTGCTAACATGGATAAATGCATCTTTTGCACATAACATGTCTCGTTTCTTGGTTATGTTGTTACTCCACAGGGCATTGAGGTCGATAGCAGCAAAAATGTTGCCATTCAGGAGTGGCCTACACCGACGACGGTCACATAGATTTGGAGCTTTCTTGGACTTGTAGGTTTCTACCACAAGTTTGTTCGCGATTTTAGCTCCATTGCAGCGCCTTTACATGAACTTACAAAGAAAGATGTGCCATTCACTTGGAGTGATTCGCAGGAGGTAGCATTCTGTACTTTGAAAGATAAGTTAACTCATGCTCCCCTTTTGCAATTACCTGATTTTAATAAAGTGTTTGAGCTTGAATGTGATGCTAGTGGTATTGGGCTAGGTGCTGTTTTGTTACAAGATGGAAAACCAGTTGCTTGTTTTAGTGAGAAATTAAGCGGTGCTAGCTTTAAATATTCTACTTATGATAAGGAGCTTTACGCTTTAGTGTGCAGTTTGCATACTTGGCAGCACTATCTTTGGCATCGCGAGTTCATAATTCATTCTGATCATGAGACTTTGAAACATATTCATACCCAAACAAATCTGAACCGTCGTCTTGCTCAATGGGTAGAATTAATTGAGTCTTTTCCTTACATTATTAAACACAAGAACAGGAAGGATAATGTTATTGTTGATGCTTTGTCTTGTCTCTATACCGTGCTGTCACAGTTAGATTTTAAAATCTTTGGCTTGCAAACTGTGAAGGATCAATATGTCGACGATGCTGATTTTAAAGATGCTTTTGCCCAATGTCTTCATGGCAAACCATGGGGCAAATTTCACATACAGGACGGGTTCCTGTTTCACGCTAACAAACTGTGTATTCCAACTAGCTCGGTTCGTCTTTTGCTGTTACAGGAAGCGCATGGAGGCGGTCTCATTGGACACTTTGGCGTCTACAAGAAGCATGGAGTGTTGGCTGCCCATTTTTTGGCCCCGGATGCGTGCTGATGTGAGCGCCTAGTTGCACGCTGCACTACTTGTCAGAAAGCTAAGCCACAATTGAATAACCATGGTTTGTATATGCCTTTTCTGGTTCCTACTTCCCCTTGGGTTGATATTTCTATGGACTTTGTTTTGGGATTGCCTAGAACTAAGAAGGGGAGGGATAGCATTTTTGTGTTTGTTGATCGATTCTCCAAAATGGCTCATTTCATACCTTTTCATAAGATTGATGATGCTAGAAACATTGCTGAATTGTTCTTTAGAGAGATTATTCATTTGCATGGTATTCCAAATACAATAGTCTCTGATCGTGATGTTAAGTTTCTCAGTCATTTTTGGAGATCTCTGTGGAATAAATTGGGAACTAAATTGCTGTTTAGCACAACTTGTCACCCTCAGACTGATGGGCAGACTGAGGTGGTTAATAGAACTTTGTCAACCATGCTTAGGGCCATTTTAGATCAAAATTTGAGACGTTGGGAGGATTGCTTGCCCCATGTTGAGTTAGCTTATAATCATGCAACACATTCCTCTACAAAGATGTGCCCTTTTCAGATTGTGTATGGTTACATCCCTCAGGCTCCTATTGATTTGTTTTCATTTGATACTGAAGACGCCCCACACTTAGATGTTGTTGCACATGTTGAACAAATGGTTAACTTGCATGAACAAACTCACCAAAACATTGTTGCTGCTAATGCTAAATATTAGGTTGTTGGTAGTAAAGGTAAAAACATGTTACTTTTGATTTTGGTGATATGGTTTGGTTGCATTTGAGAAAGGATCATTTTCCTACTTTGCGTCATTCTAAATTAAGGCCTCGTGCTACTGGTCCTTTTAAAGTGCTAACCAAGTAATGATAATGCTTATACCCTTGACCTACCTGCGGAGTTTGGTGTTTCCACTAGTTTTAATGTTGCAGATTTGAAGCCATATCTGGGTGAGGATGAGGAGTTGTCGTCGAGGACGACTTCAGTTCAAGCAGGGGAGCACGATGAGGACACCACGAGTACATCTACACCAGCAGCACCTTCTCCTACTCCAGCACCAGCAGCACCATCTTCAGCACCACCTTCTGGGCCAATTACTCGAGCCCGTGCAAGAGAGTTCAACTTCGTCATGATGCTGAGGAATGAAGGCCTGAAAGACTGAAGGCTGGCCCAACAGGAGGCCTTGTGCGTGGGCGCCTAGGACTGTCCCAAGAGGGCGCCAGGGTTGCACCCCTGCACCCACGACGCTAGGGGCGACGCCCCCTTTGTTGGCCGCCCCTCCCCTAGGGGTTACGCCCCCTTTATTGGTCAGAGTCCTGTATCTTTTACAACTTGAGTTTTGTTTTACATCTAGCTTTAGCTACACCAGAACACGAACAAATACGTGCTATCCTCTGTGATTCAGAACTCCACCTTCGAGTGATATTAAGATTGCTTGCCTCAGATTCTTGTTCGTTCTTTGATTGCACACAGGAATTGATCTTCGTGATCAGGCTGATCTTGCGCCAGCAAGGTCGGCAACCATCGGGAGTTGGTTTGCATTGGCACTTCGAGGCTTGCTCGTCGTAGTCAGATCGTGAGGGTCGCCTCCCACCAGATCGAAGTTATCTCCACTCACCGAAAGATCGGGCACTTCACCTCTATCACCCGTTGCTTAGCTTGTCACATAAGCTCTCACAACTTCTCATGGAATCTGGCCATTGTATTCCTACCACCATCGGCGTCCTCACCAGTTCCGAACCACTCTACCCATAGTTCTCTTCCCAAACACTCGTGTTTCAGTCCTACTGCCCGTCCGACGCAATAAAGCAATCAGTCTCCTCCAGAAAAATAGAGCTCAGGCACATGGCCGTACCCACCCGTGCTCGTCAGTCCAACGGTGTTGCCAACCTCTCGCCCACCGCCTACTTAGGAGCCGAATTGGACCGATTAGGCGACCAGAGAGGGGGGGAGTGAATGGGAGCCGATAAAAATTCTTCCCGAAGGTCGAACTCGTCCTATGCCCCAAATTCACAACCAAGGATGCCCACATGAGTTTGCTAAGGTCACGTAGTCATAACGGACCTACCAACCCTAGGAACAAACCCCAAACAATCCTGAAGTGGAAGCATGACTCAAGAAGCAAAGGACTTAGCTATGACAACCCACCCAGGAAAATACTGTACTACCACCTAACAACCCATCCACTTTGGTCATTAAGCAATAGTAAAGTATCATCCTGTCGTTAGTTGTCAGATTAACGCCTGGTGAATCACTTGGAATTTCAAACAGAGGATCGACATATGCATTAAAACTCACGCGAAGGTGAGTCCAAAGTACAAACACCAATTTAAGTCTAAATTACCCCTGAGGGTTAGATTATTACAAACCATTGTTCGAAACAATAAGTAAGGTTCAGAGTTCGAAAACAGCAAAAAGAAAACAATCTAGTGTAACGGCAAACATCACAAGAGGCCATCCGTGATGTCATCACTTGTCGTCATGCACCCAGTCAACAACACATGCACAACAGTTATAAAGCAAGGCTGAGTATACTAATACTCAGAAATTTTTGGATCATGATTGGCAAGAAATTTTTGGACGAGTTCGAGACTTGCCACAGAACTTTTGATCTGATCATAACTAGCATAAATAATGCCTTACGAAGATCACTACTGAAAGATGTTCAATCAAGGCATTACATTGATGAAAGATCTAGAAATCATCCAAAACAACATTTGGGATTACGCTGCAGACTAGCTGCATCAAAGTAAGGCTTTCTAGTTCAGCCAACCACAACAACTACCCAACACGACTGCATAACTAGGGTTCCTTACAACTACCACACTCGTACGACTCTGAATTTTATTTCCAACATACCAACTTCCTAGGGTTGGATCATCCATGCTGAAGGACTATGGTGACTCAGGTTCAGACTCTACTCCAGACTCTCCTTGTACGTCCTCAGCATTTTCTTCTTCTTCTTCCGGTCCGGGAACGATTGGTTCCGGAGGTGGAGCTGCTATAGCTTCCAATTGATTCTCTTGTCCAAGCATATATTGGTCATTATGCTGCAATAGAAAGTTTTGCTCATGTATGATTTCACTTAATTCTTGTATCTTTTCCTTATCCTTGCATCTTTCCTGCTTGAGAGTAGCTATCAATGCTCGGGCTTCTTTCAACGCTTGAGCTGTATTCTCCATTCCTTTAACTCAGTACCTATAGATTTGGTGTCTATATAATAGACTTTCTCCCACCATCCGTCGGTATGTGTCATACATGGCTCTGAAAAGCGGACTGAGGTGACGAGATTGGGACTATAGTGAGAGTGGCCCTGAGCTGGAAGAAAAGCTTCGCGTTCGACACAAGGTACAGTGTGTCGCTCAGGTACAGGAATCATCTTGGTTGCAGAGCCAGCTACCTCATTAGGGTGCTCCCCACAAAAAGTTGTGTGCACTTCGAGAGCAGCCTTCTCCACAATGTCAGCCAGGTTCCTTCCTTGTGCCTTACATTCCCACTCTTCCCAAGTAGGATTGGTTGGGCACACGAAAATCTTCACCTTTACTTCACAACAAAGGAGCTGGCCTGTGGTCATGACCTCACGTGTCGAGTACTCTGGGTAAACAGTGTACCCAAAGTCCTTCAGGGTGTCCCGCAGAAGTGCAGGAAATCCACCCTCCTCGAGGTAGTTCACGAGAGTCCATGCTTCCACATCAGCCGACACAGATCCAAGATTGTCCATCTGGACATAACGACAGAAGTGATAACCAGACGAGTGTGAGTGTACCAGGATAGACTCGACTCACGATAAAAGAGTACGTGATTAAGAAATGGGGTAATCGCGTGTACCAAGGTATAATCGTATGTTAGAACTCGAAACGAGCAGACACACATAATGACATAAGCTCTGGCAGATGCGAACAAAATTTCATAACTTAAAAACCAGAGCCCCACAATTTCTTAATTTTTGTAGCAACTTAGCAAGGTTATGAGAGACAATTCTGGGTATGCAAGATTGAGCTAGAAGATTAGAAGGTGCTTAACTAAGCAACATTTCAGTTTAGGTTTCTGGGAAAACAGCAAGGCCAACACAACTTGAGGTAGACCAAAGCTATGACCGTGGATTTCGGTGAGCAGAAACTATATTAGATTGGAGCAACCTGAGTAGATATCTCCTAGGCAAAAAGATTATGGGCCAGGGGACAACAAGCTAAGCCAACAACTCTAATAGATTTATGGATAACAACACATCTACACCTGAGAGGCTAGGCAGGACATAACATACTAGCAATATGTTACCTCAGAGAGCACATAAGCCAACAACTCTAATAGAATTATGGATAACAACACATCTACACCTGAGAGGCTAGGCAGGACAAAACATACTAGCAATATGTTACCTCAGAGAGCACATAAACAAGTATGGGTTCCGTTTTAAATTTTTCCACGACTTTTAGCATGATGCAAGACGTCCTATTCGTCCTCACAAGGCAATCAAGCCAAAACTCGAATTTAGCGCCGGTGGCAAGGCATATACACGTCTTTTCCTATAATAACTACACTAATACAGTACTCAACATCAATGACCAAACGGTTGGTCACGGTACATGCAAATTTGGTCACCGAACATTTTTTATGACCAACTTATGACCAAATTAAATTGGTCACAGAAGCTCCGTCACATTTGGTCTACCATGACCAATCGGTCATTTTGGTCATAGAAGTGGAACTTTTCCATGACCAACACGTTTTTCGTCATAGAAGTGTATTTCTTCTATGACCAAGCCAAATGGTCACGAAATTGGTCACGGAAGGGGATGCCACGTGGCACGGCCCATGCTAGCTGCTGACGTGGCAAGGCGCGTGCTGACATGGATATGATGACGTGGCTCTTTGACACAGCGCCACGTGTCGCACTGCGGTTTGTCCATGTGTCGAGCTCTGAATGGTCCATGTGTCGCACTCTAGTTTGTCCACGTGTCGCACTACGGTTTGTCCATGTTTTGACATGGCTCGATGCCACGCTGGCTATCTACATGGACGATGACGTGGCTGCCTACATAGACGATGACATGGCAGTTGATGTGGCAATGATGCCGTCACCACCACATACACAATTCATAGATGAGCCTAAATGGTCAATTATTCACTGATTCACTTTTTTATTCGAGCTCATCCAGAAATAATAAAAATTCAAAATCGCCAAATTTAAACCCAGTTATTTAACCAAATTACATAGCCCAGATCACTTACATGCTCACAACAGTACAATATAATATCTAATAAATCTCAAAAAGTAGAGATTCGACATCTCATGTTACATTTACAATCACATCACCATATAGTTGATTACATTATGCTTTCATCTTGTATCCACTAGACCTCTTCGTCAATAACCTGCAGCCAAAATAAAAATAACTAGCTAGTTGAGAACTACTCGATACTCGCTTAGCGACTTACGAAACGAGGTTAGTGTACCTGCAGAAAAAGAACCTTCCGTGCCAGCACGTCACGAAAGCGTCCACATACATTACCGTTCACTTATAGAAACGACATTCATGCGTTAAACCACTGCATGGACAGCGTCCAACCTCGGACACCCTTCGTTTGAATGGAGTGTATCCTTGCCTCGCATACTCGACATGCGGAATGCACACGTATAAAACACGTGGCAACAACACAACTCATGACTAGACGCGAAGATGGGATTAGTGGAATGGACCACTCCATCAACCCTCGCAATTCCCGTGATGCAGCACAGCACACGTATAAAACACGTGGCTCATCTAGTTTGGTTGTACAAGAAAGTAAGTCCTACATAAAGTAACTGTGCTGGAGTTAGCAAAATAAACCATAGGTTACTAAGGCACCTGAAAGAACCCAAAAATTCCCTTTAGGGCCTCTCGGTCTAGTTTATCCTTAACGGACCAATGTGTTTTGCAAATCAAAACAATCTTGGCCAATTTTATTCAAAAACCAGTGATAAAGGTTGTTAATTAAACTCTGGTGCATATAATCGCTTTGATACCAACTGTGACAACCCACCCAGGATAATACCCTACTACCACCTAATAACGCATCCACTTTGGTCATTAAGCAATAGTAAAGTGTCATCATGTCATTAGTTGTCGGGTTAACATCCGATGAATCACTTGGAATTTCAAACAGAGGATCGACATATGCATTAAAACTCACGCAAAGGCGAGTCCAGAGTACAAACACCAATTTAAGTCTAAATTTCCCCTGAGGGTTAGATTATTACAAACCATTGTTCAAGACAATAAGTAAGGTTCAGAGTTCGAAAACAGCGGAAAGAAAACAAACAAGCGTAATGAAAAACATCACAGGAGGCCATCCGTGATGTCATCACTTGTCGTCATCCACCCGGTCAACAACACCTGCACAACAGTTATAAAGCAAGGCTGAGTATACTAATACTCAGCAAGACTTAATCGTCGGGTGATAACTACATGACCAAACTCTAGACATGAGAGGCTTTATGGCCGGTGGAGTTCATTTGCTGAAAAGCAACAAAGAGTATGTCCTTATTTTCAATATTTTAGCACAAGTTCTAGTTGATTACCATTTCTAAGTGTGCCAACTAATTCAAGCAAGAATTGTACAAGCCATTTAGTCATACAACATATTCACCAAGTTCCATTTTGTTAACACCAAAAATTGGTACAGGAAAGAGACTGACTTGTGGGCCGAGTTTGGTAAGATAACACCATTCGGCAGGAAATTTTCCTCAAAGCATTCGATAAAGGTGCCTGCGGTCGGGAGCACGCCATCATTCGGCAGAAGGGCTGTTTTGCGCTTGAACGAGGAAATGTTCGGGAATACGTGATGATGTGGCCTGAATATAAGGAAAGGACGAATGGATGACAGGTGTAAGACGGACATTGGTGCCAGGGCATTAATTTAGGTAGTAAATGTTGTAACCGTGGTCAACTAGGAGTCTTGTTAGGACAAGGGTATAAATATAAACCCTTAGTGTTTGTAATGGGGATGGTGCAATTCAACAACAAACCGGCCCCGTGGCAACCTTCGAGTCCTTTAGTTGAGTCGTCCAGTTCTTCGAGAGGAATCATCGATCTGTCGACCTCTGTAAGTACGGGCAACATTGTATCATTTCTAGTATCATGCGGTGGATTTAGACCGTGATGCAAGTAGTCTTGTTACCATGCATAGTATCATGTGGTGTATTTAAGCTTGGTCCAAGAGGGTTTCTTGTTAGATCATGAGCCATGCGGTAGGCTAAGATCTAGCTTGGAGCTAGTTATCGGCTCTATTAGATTTGGCAAGATCTAATAGATTCATTAAGTTACCATGTGTTGCTTCGAATTTTGCTTTATGTTTAATTCTTGTATCACTCTCATTGCCCAATTTAGATTGACTACATTCGGCTTTATTTTGTTTACGATCCATATTATGTATGTTCAAATCCTTAATTCATTATGGCGCATGGATCACGTGCTTTTTAATAGCCGAACTCGAATCAATCTAGATTGCCACGTGTTGCGGGTTCACGCGTGCTGGTCTAGCATAGTTTGTTCCTTCTCCACGGAACCCGAATCGGTTGTACAGCTGTATTCGGCAATTCTGCCACGAGCGAAACATGTTCATAAGCTTGTTTAAAATAATGTATGCTTTTAGCCTTCCATGTTTAGATTGTATCATGCAGTGGATTGATCTACTCTTGGTTGGTGGTGTGGTTTCAAACAAGTCGTATCTTGTGGTGGATTAACTTGTTTGGTGTCACGCTCGACGGGTTTGAAAGTACCTAGACATGCGGTAGACTAGTGCTTTTGGCCTATGCATGCATGTTTACTGCAAATTTATAATCATGCATCGCCTTTTTTTATTTTATTGTGATTTATCCTTGATAATCGGTCATGGTCACGTGCTGCAAAGTTGTTTAGACAAAGACCGATCTTTCATCATGCTTATGTCATACATTCGGCTATAATCCTGTTTTTCATGCTTTGAAGTTCCCGCATGATGCTTAGATTGCCAACAGATAGCTTGTTGTAGCTATATGTTGTTTTAATTGGCTTTGTGGCCGTAAATACGGAACTGTCTGGTACCCCCGGCAAGTTCCAGGTTTTATCTAACTGTTTTTTCATCCTTTATCAATTTAAGGGAAAATTGACTGGCACGCTTTGGATTCGGCAACGTGTGTTAAGCCAGCTTGTTCGGCTTGCTTTGTGCTTGGCGTGAGGTCCTGATTTTACGTCAACACACTTTTTGGCACGCCCGGTGGGATAGCTAGTTGATCAAGATGCCTGAAATTCACGATGTCATGGATGTCACCTTAGAGGAGCTGTCTACAGAACAGCAATTGCAACTGAAGGAAGCTATTGATCAATTTCAGCAGAAATGTCTAAATGTCGTTTTCCAAAAATAGGAGTGGTGTACCATTCCTCAAGTCTGACATGCCAAGAGTTCTACTGCTAGGGGAACCTGATACCACATCTGCTGAAGAGAAACAAGAAATTTTTGGCATGGTACAGAAAGCTTTGGAGGACATAATGGCTAGGCACAATACTGCATTTCTGAATAGCTTTCGACAGATGATGGTTGGCATCTTTGGTCCAGGTGTGGGCAAACATTTTGAAGGAGAATCAAGTGCTGCTGTCACTGGCCAACCACTTCGTCAGGATACAAGTGTTCAACCGCCTCCACAGAGCATGAGTGGTCATCCAACTCAACATGTGGATAGCCAACCGGTTCGGCCAAATCTTCGTCAAGCAATACCTAATCCTCGTACATATGGAGAGATGGCGTTTGGCACTCCTGGAGTTCAACCTGATTCTACTTACAAGATAGCCCCAGCAAATAATAGGCTGCAAAAGAACATGTATGGGGCTGGATATTCAGAATTCATGGATTACAGTGCCATTGATGCTCTCCCGAATCCTGGATATGGTGGTGCTACAGGGATGCCTGTTGGAGGACCTGGGAATCAAGATGTCAATATTGATCTCCTGATGTAGAGAATGACCGATGTGCTTCAGAATCAATTCGGTCTAAAGCCTAGAAACTAAGGGCACATGTATACACCTCCTTTCCTAGAATGGTATAACAGGGTGGCCTTACCGAACAGGGTGAAAGTTCCTGCAGATCTCACGAAGTTTTCTGGGCAAGATGATACAAGTACTGTGGAACACATAGCCCGATACTTGATGCAGCTTGGGGAAGCTTCTGCTGATGAGGCGTTCAGGATCAGATATTTCCCTTTATCACTGACAGGCCCGGCCTTTACATTGTTTACTTCTTTGCCTGCTCACTCAATCTGTTCCTGGAAGGATTTGGAGCAGAAGTTTCATGCTCATTATTTCATTGGCAGTAATGAGAAAAAGCTAATTGATCTAACTACCATAAGGCAGAGGAACAATGAAACACCCATGGAGTTCCTCAGGAGGTTCAGAGAGAAAAAAAGCATGTGCTTCTCTTTGAATCTACCAGATGATCAATTGGCTGGTATGGCTGTAGCGGGGATGTTGCCAGCTATTCGGGAAAAGCTATTTGGCATGGAGTTCGATAATCTTGGCCAATTGTCGCACAGACTGTCATTGATGAGCAACCAAGCTTATGGCTTCAAGAAAGACTCTAGGTTTGCCAAACATAGTGATGTAGCTGACATCTATAATCAGTTCCTCGAAAGGGCTGATCAGGGAGAGGAATTTGATGATGAAGAAGAAATAGTGCGGGGCAAAGAGCCATTAACAGTGAATCAGAGGTGGATCAAGCAAGCCAAAGGCACCTATGATTTCGATGTGACCAAGGCTGATAAGCTCTTTGAGTTCCTCGTGAAGGAAGGCTGAATCAAGTTGCTAGATGGGCATTCTATGCTTTGGCCTGATGGAGTGAAAGAAAAGAGATACTATGGGTTTCATGACATGAATTCTCACTCCATCAACGAGTGCAGGGTCTTTATGATGAGAATTCAGAAGGCTATTCAAGAAGGTCATCTAAAATTTGATAATAAGATGAAATTAGATGGCAACCCTTTTCCTCAGAACATGATTGGATTCTCAGTTAATATGGTGACTGCTGAGGAGAAAGGAAAAGTGAAGGTTTTGACTTCAGCGAGGGCGAAGCAGGATGGATCAGTTGACCCTGCTCGACAAGTAGTAGTTGAACAAGTCCACAAGGAAGTGCCTCGCATCCTGAAGAGTAAAATTGAAGTAGGGGAGTCCTCCAAACCCAAGGTGACATCGTATATTCTCCTCAACAAGTGGCAACGTCAGCAGGAAAAGGAGCGTTACTAGAAACAAAAGTACGAGGAGGAGAAGCGAAGATACGAAGAAGAAATGTGCAGGAAAGAACAAGAAGAATGTGCGTGAGAGCAAGAACGTGCGCATTGGGGATGTGCTTTCTTCAGACACTGCTGGAACGAAGGGTTAAAGCTTCCCACGCTTAACAACTGTCCCGAATGCAGTGACAGATATACTGAGTGCAGGCAGGATACTGCCAATCGCCAATCCGTCCATGAAAGAATTGGAAGGATGCATCCTAGTGACGGTCGGCGTATAAAAATAAATGAAGTTAATGATAAACCAAAGAAAAGATATGCTGATCACAGATGGGTTGATCATGAAGAAGAAGAAGAGCGTGAGTATGTCTGGCAGAAAGGACAGTGGTGCCTGCCTGGTTTAAGGAGAAGCCAAAAGAGAAGGGTTCAGCGCTTGAGAAATCAGGAGTTGAAGCAGGCAGGAATCAAGAGGAAACAGGTGTGGCGTACAAAGGACAAGCCTGATGGATCTAGTCGTTCGGCTCCTACGTGCATGGTATGCTTCTTGCCGAATGAATTCATGGCTCCGACTAATCAGATTGTGCAGGAGGAGGTGTCGCTAGACATTGATGAAGCTGAGCAATTTGGGCTAATGGCACAGCTAGTGTTGGCTAAGAAAGCTACTTTTGACAAGCCGGCCAAGAATCCGCATATGAGACCGTTGTACTTAAGAGGATACGTCAACGGGAAGCCATTGACCAAGATGTTCGTTGATGGTGGAGCTGCGGTTAATGTAATGCCGTACACTACGTTCAGGAAGCTTGGCATGGACCCTGTAGATTTAACGCAAACAAGTATAGTTCTGAATTATTTTGCTGGAAATCCTTCAAACAGCAAGGGCTGCGTACATGTGGATCTGATGATCGGGTCCAAGACTTTGCTTACGACCTTCTTTGTCATTGAAGGCAAAGGGGCATGAGTTGCTGCTTGGAAGGGACTGGATTCATGCAAACTGCTGCATTCCATCTACAATGCATCAACAACTTGTGCAATGGGTAGATGATGAAGTGGAGGTTGTCCAAGCAGACGATTCGGTAAGCGTGGCCAATGTTGAACCAGCCTTCTGGGAGTATCAAGGTATAGATTGCTTCTCAGGCAAGGACTGGGGTGAAGGTCTGTTGAACCGGTCGGCGGTGATCGATGGCCGATCCAAGCAGTCGGCTCTTATAGTAATTTTTAATGGAGAATCCAATTGATGGAACTGATGGAAAGTTAGGACGTGGATTTATGTTGGCTGACAAACTCGAGGAAATAGACATTGGGGATGGTGACAAGCCAAGGCCGACATTTATCAGTACTAACTTGGATCCAGTTTTCAGAGGAGAATTAATCAAGTTGTTAAAGGAATATAAAGATTGCTTCGCTTGGAATTATTCGAAGATGCCTGGTTTGGATCGTTCCATCGTTGAGCATCGGTTGCCAATCAAGTCTGGTTTAAACCTTACAAGCAGCCTCCCCGAAAGATCTACAAGGATGAAGTATTGGCCGACGTGAAGAAAGAAATTGAAAGATTAATAGAAGCAAATTTCATTCGGCCATGCAGATATGCTGATTGGATTTCTAATATTGTTCCTGTTTACAAGAAAAACGGGAAGATGAGGGTTTGCATAGACTTTAGAGATCTAAACAGAGCTACACCCATGGATGGGTATCCAATGCTTGTTGCTGATTTGTTGGTTGACGCTGCTGCTGGGCATAAAGTTATTAGTTTCATGGATGGCAATGCAGGGTATAACCAAATTTTTATGGCAGTGGAAGATATATCAAAGACAGCCTTCAGATGTCCTGGGCATATTGGGTTCTTTGAATGGATTGTCTTGACATTTGGGTTGAAAAATGCCGGTGCAACTTATCAGAGAGCCATGAATTATTTTTTTCATGAGTTGATAGGCAAAATTGTGGAAATTATATTGATGATGTCGTGATCAAGTCATTGGATCATGAGTCACACTTGGCTGATGTTAGGAAAAGTCTGGAGTGCACTAGGAAACATGGGCTTAAGATGAACCCAAACAAGTGTGCCTTTGGACTTTCAGCCGGAGAGTTCCTGGGATTTTTGGTGCATGAAGGAGGAATATAAGTTGGCAAAAAGAGTATGAAAGCTATTGATGAAGTTGTTCCTCCAACCAATCTTAAGGAATTGCATTCACTGCTCAGCAAGATCAACTTTGTGAGAAGATCCATATCCAATTTATCACAAAAGGTGTTGCCTTTCTCTCCACTGTTGAGGATCAAGAAGGATCAGAAGTTTGTATGGGGTGACGAACAACAAAAGACTTTCGATGAGATCAAGGAATACATGAAGGAACCACCAGTGTTGGTGCCTCCTCAATTGAACAAGCATTTTAAGTTGTACGTGGTGGCCGATACCCAAACCATTGGATCGGCCCTCATACAAGAATTTGAGGGAAAGGAAAGAGTAGTTGCGTACCTGAGCCGAAAATTGCTCGATCCCGAAACAAGATATTCGGCTGCGGAGAAGCTTTGCTTGTGTGTTTATTACTCATGTACAAAGTTTCGGCACTATTTATTGAATGCCGAATGCGTTGTATATTCAAAATTTGATGTAATTAAACACATGTTGTCTATGCCAATTTTGAATGGAAGGATTGGCAAGTGGATTTTAGCTTTGTCTGAGTTTGTGTTGAAATTCGAATCGGCAAAAGCTGTTAAGGGACAAATTATTGCTGATTTCATTACTGAACATCGTTATCCATTAATTAATTTACTTGAGATTACTCCTTGGGCTTTGTTCTTTGATGGATCTTCATGTGGCAAAGGTGGTGGAGTAGGAATTTTATTAATTTCACCCAAGGGAGAGATGTTCGAATTTGCTATTCCTATTCAACCTACTGTCACCAATAATCAAGATGAATATGAAGCATTTCTCAGGGGGCTTCAATATTTAAAAGAAGCAAATGCTATTTCAGTTGAAATTTATGGAGATTCTGATACGAACCCGCAAGGGTTTGTTCCCGATCTTTTGATGAGAGGCGTGGATAACTCAATTGAAGAGGAGATGACGTTCTCGGCCCGACTACAACCCTTCAAGGCTGCGCCTTAGCAACCGATACACCACTTCCTATGGCTGCCGCGATCTTGTGGAGCGCGTCACCCGGCCACTAGGGCACCTGTCCTGCAAGCAATCGAAGAACTAGCAAGAACAAGTATTGAACAAGTACTGAATTTACTAGATGGGAATGAAAGATTGCAAACTCCAACTCAATCACAATAATGGCGGGGTTCTGAAGACAGGAAGACGGGCGACTGGACCAGCGCGCGCTTCAAGCAAGTAGCAATGGCTAAACTTGATCTAAACAAAACCCAATCTGTTTGTGACGGCTATGGGGGTATATGAGAGGGTAGGGGCACGACCAAGACCTGGTGGGGGTCGTGCTCCAACCCTAGGATGCGCCCCTATGGGCTCCAACATGATACATGGGCCAACAGGCCAAAACCGGGCGACGCAACACCTTGACAGATTCTGGACGTCCACTTCTTTCGACGATTCCCGTCGACTCAGATATTATTTTGGCATGAGACTGGTGCCATTGTAAGCTCTATCAAATTATCTTTCCAACCATATAAAGAACGTCCCAAACGGACTCCGTATGAGGTCGTGGCATCCGTTGCAACTTTTCCTAGTCGTGCAGTCCGAATCCAGCGTCCAAAACGTGTTGGCCTTGATCTCTTTCCATCTTTGGGCCAAAAGTGACGTGGTGGCCTGGTGGAGGACGTGTGGAACACTTGTACTTGGTCCCCAATCAACTTCTTTGGTCCTCCATGCCTTCCATGTGTGTTGAGCACCCTTTTTGATCCACATAAGTATTTCTGAAAATGACAACCAACAAACATCATAGTGCAACAATGATTCATCAAATGTATTGGATACAACGATGATAAGGAATCGGTTCACCTTATAATAAAAGCATGCTATTGTGGTCATATCCGAGACAGTAATGTCCTCATCATTCTCCCCTTCTTGGCTGCAAGTCGTCCTCGACTTGTTCCTGTGGCATCTAAAAGTGCTTGCCTCGATGTTGGGACACAAAGCGACTTGTATCTTTGCAAAGCGAGAACCAACAATGCTCCCCTTCCGTGGGGTGACCCCGTTGCTTAAGAGAAAATCTAGAAGGACTTTGCGAGACATTGTTAGCATTAGTGCAGCCCCCTATTTTATTATGGTCATGTAACACAAATGGAGATTTTGAGCAAATATAAATTCTATGCACCAAATATTGTATTTCGCTATCATATTTACCAATTGCATTAAGTAAACAATGATTAAAACTTGGCAAATCAGATTTGTCATATAATTTATTCACCAAACTTTTCAGGTCACAAAGAAAATCAAATTCGATATAACCTAAACAATTTGAAGAAGATATAATTTCAAACTCCTCTTTCTCACTAGTAATGCAATGAACACGCCTTGTGTCAGCATGTGTATAATCAAGAATAGAATCATCATCTCCATGTACTAGGTGTGTCGTAGATACGAGTGAAGCGTGATCATACTCACATGGACTGATTTCAGCATTGAGTTTGTTGCTTTGCCGACTCACCTTTGACATTGCAGGTGCTGCACAATCATTCTTTTCACACTTTTGCTGTGCATGTTGTTGCTCACATTGCTGAATGCACTCAAATATATTCTTCTTTTCCTCCTGCAAAATGTTATTAACAACAAGGGGAAAAAGAGAGTGCTCTAACTCTAGTAAAGGTGTTGCAATCTGAGAAGAAGTATCACTCTTATTCACAACTTGTGGCATAGGAATAAACGAAGCATCAACATACAACTTCTCTTTATCACAAGGAACAACATGCAATTCATCTTCTGACAAACTAAAATCAGCAATAGGTTCAACAGTTTCATGCTCTTGTATAACATTTATAGCAGTCAAATTTTCAACATTATGGGCCTCATCATTCTTGCAAGTATTCACAGACAATAAAATTTCCTTTTCAGCACTCACAGCAAGCCAAAATAATGAAACAAAATTATTGTATGATTTGCCAACTAACATGGTTTGAATTTCAGAATTGAGCCCTTTCTTAAACTTACTCATAACTTTCTCCATGCATTCATCTAATCCACCAAACATGACACAAATCTTAAAGGTATGATAGTATTCTTTGACAGTCCTACTACCTTGCTTCAAGTTGTCTAATTTTGCAAGCAACCAATCAGCATAATATTCAGGAACATATTCATTACGAAAACGTATTTTGAAATATTTCCAAGTTTGTGGAACTTTGTTGTGCCTACAAATATGTTTCCATGTAGTCAAAGCATAATTTGTTAAAGCACTAGAAGCAACAAAAATCATTTGATGTTCAGACAAGCCATACTTATCAAATTTTGCGTCTACCTTAAGCTCCCATCCAATGTAAGCATGAGGATCAAACATACCAGAATATAATGGTAATTGTTGAATGATATCTTGAAGATGAGAGTCTAGCTTCAACTGCTCAAAAATCTTTATATCACCTGCCATTATTAGTAGAAAACAAGAAACACAAAAATAATATGTATCTCCTATTAACTACTAGGATGTGTCGGTGTAATTCTCTCAAACTCAACTTGTTCAAAACAAGCTCTTACAAGTTCTTACCATGCAAAACAGGATGGGACGGCAACCAACAAGACAGCAACCAACAAGACGGCAACCTCGAAGATAGTGTATCGGTGCCGCAACAACAAGACTTGTCAAGCCGTAGTCGAATATGTGGAGCTATAGGTGGGCTGAAACAAGGAATGGACTAGCACCACGTTAGTTATAAAAGCAAGCTGAATAATCGTTCAACGGCGGTACTGTGCTGGTCCTAGGCTAAACCATGCCGGAGACGTGAGCCTAGGCACAAAGGTAGTCACCGAAAAAGAACAACTAGCACGAGACAAGTAAAACAAGCTGTTTCAACTTACTTCTCTTTCTCTTCTTTTTTTTCGTTCTCCTCTTTCTACTCTCTTTTTTTTCTTCTCTGATTTTTTTGTTTCTTCCTCTCTTTTTCTTTCAACTTTTTTTTCACACAACTAAACTCTATTGCTCAATATCAAGCCAAATCAGCACAAAAGGAAAAGTACACAGATTGCAGATCGCAGATCTCGTGGACAATTGCAGATTGCTCAAACGGAATTTCGAGGCAAGGTTGGATCCGTTGGAAAGAAGACAATGTAAGCTTTCTATATTGTATTTAAACACCTCAATCGGAGATCATATGAAACCGTGGTGGCAAAAGTGAAACAAAGGTGTATATGGTGACGCGAATTTCGTGACTAAAACGTGATAGAACTCAAAACTCTAAAGGAATAGACACTAAGACCAGCAACTTGACACGACCGATGCAACCAAAAACTCAACAAGCCCTAACCATGCAATGCTAGTAAAGGCTCAAAGGGTTTATGGGACAGCGGGTAATCTAATCTACTATTTTTTCAGGGCTTTTCTGGACTATAGGAAATTAAAAACAGTAAAGGATTGGAACTCTCACCGAAGAACCTCGCTCCGATACCAACCGATATGAACCCGCTAGGGTTTGTTCCCGATCTTTCGATGAGAGGTGTGGGGATAACTCGATTGAAGGAGACGACGTTCACGGCCCGACTACAACCTTGTCCAAGGATGCGCCTTAGCAACCGATACACCACCTCCTATGGCTGTCACGATCTTGTGGAGCGCGTCAACCGCCACTAGGGCACCCGTTCCTGCGAGCAATCGAAGAACAAGCAAGAACAAGTATAACAAGCAACTCAATTGCAAATGTGGAGATGGAAAACCAATCTAAAGTAACCAAGTTGGGGTTCCGAATCAAGTAGAACGGGTGGTCTAGCCGACACACGCGTCTACAAAGAAGTAGCAACGGCTAAACTTACAATGAAACAAAACCCAATCTGTTTGTGACGGCTATGGGGGGTATATGAGATGGTAGGGGCACGACCAAGACCTGGTGGGGGTCGTGCTCCAACCCTAGGACGCGCCCCTATGGGCTCCAACATGATACATGGGCCAACAGGCCAAAACCGGGCGACGCAACACCTTGACAGATTCTGGACGTCCACGTCTTTCGACAATTCCCGTCGACTCAGATATTATTTTGGCATGAGACCGGTGCCATTGGAAGCTCTATCAAATTATATTTCCAACCATATAAAGAACGTCCCAAACGGACTCCGTATGAGGTCGTGGCATCCGTTGCAACTTTGCCTAGTCGTGCAGTCCGAATCCAGCGTCCAAAACGTGTTGGCCTTGATCTCTTTCCATCTTTGGGCCAAAAGTGACGTGGTGGCCCGGTGGAGGACGTGTGGAACACTTGGACTTGGTCCCCAATCAACTTCTTTGGTCCTCCATGCCTTCCATGTGTGTTGAGCACCCTTTTTGATCCACATAAGTATTTCTGAAAATGACAACCAACAAACATCATAGTGCAGCAATAATTCATCAAATGTATTGGATACAATGATGATAAGGAATCGGTTCACCTTATAATAAAAACATGCTATTGTGGTTATATCCGAGACAGTAATGTCCTCATCAGATTCAGAGCTAGTTATAAAACAATTGAATGGCCAGTATGAATGTAGAAATGATATCCTGAGGAATTACTACGAGGAGTGCCAGGAAATCTTGAAAAGTTTTTAGATAGTGATTCTACAAAATATTCCTAGGGAACACAATGAAGAGGCGAACATGTTAGCTCAAAGTGCTTTGGGTTATAGAGAGAATCAAGAGGTGTTTGCCAGTGATATATATTCTTTCGGGGGTGATTTGGCAGAAGACGATTGGAGAAAAGAAATTGTTGATTATCTAGAGAATCCATCCCGAAAGGTCTCTAGGAAGCTCAGGTATAAGGCTATAAAGTTTGTTCTTCTTGATGGACGTTTGTATTACAAATCATTGGACGCGGTGTTTCTACAATGCCTGGGTCAAGAAGAAGCAAAGAAGATGATGAGTGAAGTGCATGATAGGCTGTGTGGACCACATCAATCGGCTTACCGAATGAAATGGGTTATCAGGCACACTAATGTTATTGGCTGACGATGCTGGAAGATTGCTTTGAATATTACAAGGGATGTCAAGATTGTCAGAAATTTGGAAATATTCAGAGTTCCAGCATCAGCTCTGAATCCTATCATCAAGTCATGGCCATTCAGAGGATGGGGAATAGATTTGATTGGCCAAATAAATCCTTCATCTAGCAAGGGGCATAAGTTTGTGCTTTTAGCAATAGATTATTTCAGTAAATGGGTTGAGGCAATTCCATTGAAGAAAGTGACTTTAGGAAATATGGTTGAGTTTGTCAAAGAGCACATCATCTACAGATTTGGAATTCCTCAAATAATCACAACTGATCAAGGAACTCAGATTACATCTTTAGAGTTCAGAGAATTTGCTGAAAGTATGGGGATCAAATTGTTAAATTCTTATCCTTATTATGCCCAAGATAATGGTCAGTCAGAGGCTTCCAACAAGATCATGATCAAGATTATACAGAAGAAAATTGATCAGAAGCCAAAAAGGTGGCATTCGGTACTCAATGAAGCCTTGTGGGCCTATCGAATGGCCCCTCATGGAGCTACAAAAACATCTCCTTATGAGTTGGTTTACGGGCATCATGCTGTTTTGCCATGGGAGATGCAATCAGACTCAAGGAGAGTAGTTTTGCAAAAGGATTTAAGTTCCAAGGATTACAATGACTTAATGATGGACGAATTAGAAGATGTGCATATGATTCGTCTCAAAGCCTTGGAAAATATTGAGAAAAACAAGATGCGAGTTGCTAAGTACTATAACAAGAAGGTAAAAGTCAATCAATTTGCAGAAGGAGATTTAGTTTGGAAAGCGTTATTGCCGATTGGGACTAAGTACAGTACGTTCGGCAAATGGTCCCCGAATTGGGAAGGTCCCTTTCGGGTAGTCAGGTGTACGCCTAGAAATGTGTATATCTTGAAAACTTTACTAGGAGAAGAGTTTACTGCTGCTATAAACGAGAGAAACTTTAAGAAATATTATCCTAGTACTGAAATTGATCATTGATTACAAGCATCAGGATTACAAGTATCAGAAGCATGGAAACAGCCGTCATTCGGGAAAGAAGCCGCCTTCAGAACAAAAATCCTGATAAAGGGAGATGGCCAATACTAAAGTGTTTTGCCCTTAGCACCAAAATGTTTTACATTACAGACATTGCTTGCAGGTTCTTTATTTGGCAACCCAGCCACTTAAGATTACAAGAGGGAGCCTGCAGGGAGCAGAGTGCCTGGAGGAAAAAGCGAAAGTATGCTTCATTTCTTTGGCTTTGCGTTTTTCCTCTTCAGTTCGTCCCTCTTCATCTGCTCTAGGACCACTGTGACATCAACATAGAAGCTTCGGGGTTTGCCGTGTTCAGCGGCTTCCATCAAACTGTCCCAGGAGGCCTTCAGGTTGTTATACCTGTCAAAAACATCTGAAGAAGGGGAACGGATTCTCGTTGAACATGGGATCTGAAATTTAAGCATGAGGATCAAGTAAGGATGAGGATCTTACCCCCTACCAACGCCTCCAGACTCATGCGGCGTTCGCGTTCGGCACTGCAGCGGGCGGTGATGTCCCGCAGGTCGTGTTCTAGATGCCGAATGCGACGTCGCAGTTGGTGGTTGGTCCTCTATTCCGGTGTGGCGTTTTCTTCTTCAGTAGAGGAATCAGAAAGGATGTGCTCAGGAACCTCTTCAGTACCAAAGATTTCCTCTGGTAGCAAGTCGAGGCTGAAAACAAAGGAAGGTGAATCATGTGATTGCAATCAAGAACAAGGGAAAGAATTTCCTTCATCTTTGCCTGATTTTTCTCCGATAAAGCCTGACTGGAAGATGCTTCATCCCCTTCTTCGGCAGTCAAATCATCCACAGCAAAGGAGTAAATTGGTGATGATGCAGTTTCTTCCTGAGAAAGTTTTTCTTGCCGAATTAGTGGTGATTCATTGGATGAGGAGAATGGAAAGGTGGGTGTTCATACTTACATCATTCCTGGCTTCCTGAGTTGGGGAGGGGAGTTTTTCAGGCTCGATGAAAGGCTCTTGGATGTCTGGTTGAAGGGGAGCTTGAGGAGTCCTTGGTAAAGCTGAAGCTTCTAGCTGAGGAGAAGCTGGTGGAGTCCTTGGTATGGCTGAAGCTTCTGGCTGAGGAGAAGCTGGATCCATCCTTGGTGCGGCTGAAGCTTCTGCTTGAAGGGAAGATGGCTGGATCCTCGGTGAGGCTGGATTTGAAATGTGTTGTGGAGAAGAACTCCCCACAGTTTGGCTCACGAAGGTTTCTTCTGCGACTGACCAGTAAGAGGTTAATGCCAGTAAAGGAAATGAATAGAGAGTGAGATGGTGAAGATCTTACCAGTTGATTCGGTATCGGCAGGACCTGTGGCAGCCACTGGTTGCTGTACTCTAGTCTGAAGTCATGAGGAGATAAAATGGTCAGAGTAAAGAATGGAATTGTACTCAGATGGGCAAGGTTTTCTAACTTGAATGAGTAGCTTCTTGGTTGTTCTTTTCTTCTTGGCAGCTGGAGGAGCAATCAGAGATGGAGTTTTCCTTTTGTCAGAGGCTGGCCTGGTGAGAACTGGATCTAGTGTAGCATATCTAACCATCAGTTGAGCTAGAGTGGGGGATTGATATCCCAAAGCAGAGATTGGGCCTGCGATATTATAGGAAATTTTCCTAGTAGGAGGGGCAAGTTCTATATCCTGTCAAAAGGACAGAATTATAATCAGCAAGGAGGAAGTGTAGTTAAAAACAAATGAAAGAAAGGAAAATGAACATATTACCTCTGATGTTGGTTGGAAATCAGGCATTAGTTCAAGGCAAAGAGGGTGTGCTGGCACATTGAAGATATGATCATGAAACTCTTGCCACCAGGAGTAAAGGAAGGATGGGCAAATGTTGTTGACACAAAAGGTCTGGGTGCATAAATAGTTGAGCTGCACTTATACTCAAAAACCCTTTTTGCTTGTGTGGATTCTTTGATATCCTCTCTGGTCTTGAGGAATTCATGAAGAAATAGCCTTGGGGGCACTTGGCTGCATCCTAATTGCCTGTCCATCATGTTTGGCTGATAGTACTCGAAGGTACTCTGAACATTCCTTCCTCCACAAAATTCTGCTGGCAGGATACATGGATGGATAAAGACATTGAAAATTGTTATAGAGTGTACATCATTGCATCCAGTTTCATAGCTGAACTCACAAGGAAGGGTTAAGTTGTCGTTGTTCAGATATGGGAGCCAAAGAGGGTCAGCAAAACCTCTGAAGAAGAGCTCAAAAAGTTGGCCAATGCCTTGGTTGATGGATACAGTGGAGGCAGCTTCTCCATAAGTTTGGCAGCCTTTGGTGCTCTGATTTTCCCCTTCCTTGTAGTTGGTTGAAGGGAAGTGCCGATTGTTGAGGTCAATAGCAATGATCTGGTGCATATATAATTGCAGACGCATCTGCACAAACCACCAAGGACCATTAACACAAGAGATTTTTTGGTTGGTGTGCATCAAATAAGTGGTTTGGTGAAGCATGTGGTAAACACTTCCTAGGAGGTACTTCCCGAGGGGGACAGAGGTACCAACAGCTAGGTCCTCAGCCATTACAATGTGGTTCAGGGTTGGCTCATTAGCTTTGCCACAAAAGATGAATCTGCAAAGCCACATATTCAGAAAAGCCCTGTATTCAACTTCAGACAAAGGGCCATCAGACATATATTTTTGGATGTATCTCTTATATCCAACCCCTGTTCTCACTCCTGTTTGCCTAGAGGAGCCCTTGTACTTGTATGGATATACAGATCCTGTGATTTCTAGGCTGGTCATCATATATACATCAGCCAAAGTGGGGGATATTGGCCCATGGCCAAAAAGGAAGGCATTTACGCCGTTTGACCAAAAGTGGCAAGCTGCAATCAGAAGATTCTCATTTTTGGGTGTCTCAGCCAAGGATAATTCTTAAATAATGAGCAATGCGAAGGCTATCCCAATTGCTTGTCTTGGGGCTGTCGTCGTCAAGCATCCTCTTATACCAGTTTCTCCAGCCGGCAATTGGGAGCAGAGGCCTGTTCTTGAAAGCATCTTGCCACTCATGTTCGGCTGCGATGAACTCAGAAGGGTCGGAGATTCCCACGGGCCCGAGGAAATAAGATGGTGATTGGTCCTCGAAAGGAATCAAAATTTCGGCGGCCAGAGCCTATCAAGAACAAGAGAGGGCACAAGGAAAGACTTGAGATAAAATTCCAGAAAAATAATATTGAATGGGCCTTAGGAGGGTGAGATTTACCCGAAGAGCCTAGTCTTGGTTCGCCGTTTGAATATTTGAGCTTGAAAGATTGATGAACTAGGGTTTGGATCTGGACGAAGACTCCAACGGTTTGAAGGAGGAAAGAACGGGTGTTGAACGGATTGGTCTAGAGACATTGAGCATTTATGGTCAATTCCGGAATAAAATCACTTTTTATCCCGTAATTGAAGGGGCATATGTTAACGCCAAAAATTGGTACAGGAAAGAGACTGACTTGTGGGCCGAGTTTGGTAAGAAAAGACCATTCGGCAAGAAATTTTCCTCAAAGCATTCGGTAAAGGTGCCTGTGGTCGGGAGCACGCCATCATTTGGCAGAAGGGCTGTTTTGCGCTTGAACAAGGAAACGTTCGGGAATACATGATGACGTTGCCTGAATATAAGGACAGGATGAATTCATGACGGGTGCAAGACGGACATTGGCGCCAGAGCATAAATTTAGGTAGTAAATGTTATAATCGTGGTCGACTAGGAGTCGTGTTAGGACAAGGGTATAAATATAAACCCTCAGTGTTTGTAATGGGGATGGTACAATTCAAGAACAAACCGGCCCCATGCCAACCTTCGAGTCCTTTAGTCGAGTCGTCGAGTTCTTCGAGAGGAATCATCGATCCGTCGACCTCCGTAAGTACCGGCAACCTTGTATCGTGTCTAGTATCATGCGGTGGATTTAAACCGTGATGCAAGTAGTCTTTTTACCATGCTTAGTATCATGCAGTGGATTTAAGCTTGGTCCAAGAGGGTTTCTTGTTAGATCATGAGCCATGCGGTAGGCTAAGATCTAGCTTGGAGCTTATCGGCTCTATTAGATTTGGCATGATCTAATAGATTCATTAAGTTACCATGTGTTTCTTCGAATTTTGCTTTATGTTTAATTCATGTAACACTCTCATTGCCCAATTTAGATTGACTAGATTCGGCTTTATTTTGTTTACGATCCATATGATGTATGTTCAAATCCTCAATTCATTATGGCGCATGGATCACGTGCTCTTTAATAGCCGAACTCGAATCAATCTAGATTGCCACATGTTGCGGGTTCAAGCGTGCTGGTCTAGCATAGTTTGTTCCTTCTCCACGGAACCCGAATCGGTTGTACAGTTGTATTCGGCAATTCTGCCACGAGCGAAACATGTTCATAAGCTTGTTTTAAATAATGTATGCTTTTAGCCTTCCATGTTTAGATTGTATCATGTGGTGGATCGATCTACTCTTGGTTGGTGGTGTGGTTTCAAACAAGTCGTATCATGCGGTGGATTAACTTGTTTGGTGTCACGCTCGATGGGTTTGAAAGTACCTAGACATGTGGTAGACTAGTGCTTTTTGCCTATGCGTGCATGTTTACCGCAAATTTATAATCATGCATTGCCTTTTTTTATTTTATTGTGATTTCTCTTTGATAATCGGTCATGGTCACGTGCTGCAAAGTTGTTTAGATAAAGACCGATCTTTCATCATGCTTACGTCATACATTCTGGTATAATCCTGTTTTTAATGCTTTGAAGTTCCCGCATGATGCTTAGATTGCCGACAGATGCTTGTTGTTGCTATATGTCGTTTTAATTGGCTTTGTGGCCGTAAATACGGAACTGTCTGGTACTGTCGTATGGACCTCCCTGGGCCCACTACCTCGGTGGGTACCAGGACCGACTACTCGGTGGGCCCCTGGGAGTACCCGGCTTGCGCTACACGGCACCTGATGGCGTGGAGCACAAGGACTACGGAGGAGAAGTACTCGGTTAGGAAGCTGTACATGTCCCGCACTGTATGGAAGACTCCTAAACGTACACGACTAGTACTCTCTCCCTACTCCGACTTGTAACCCTGCCTCCCGGACTTATAAGGCGAGACAGGGACCTTTCTCTAGCACCCAATCGAACATCAACTCACGGCGTACTATTACACATCATGTAATCGTACCCTATCAATCCAGAGCTAAGCAGCATACAGGACGTAGGGTATTACGCACCTCGCGGCCCGAACCTGTCTAAATTGTGTGCCACGTGTCTCTTTCTTCGAGTTACCGATCTCGGCGAGTCACATTCATCTACTTCGGGTACTCCCCTTAGTAAGTTGCCGGTCTAAAACACCGACAGCTTGCGCACCAGGTAGGGGCTCACGCCCGAGATCACAAGGCGAACTCGACGGCTCCTGTCTACTTCAAGCCAACCGTCGCCTTCAACCGTGGCGACACCTTCGTCTTCGGCGCCTGGGTCTGCACCGCTGACGGCGCAGGATCCTTCCAGCGCCACCTCACCATGCCGCCCAACCCGGAGACCGGCTTCGTGACGCTTCCAGAAGTTGTCACAGGCGAACTCGCCGGCAAGTTCATGAAATTTCGCTCTTTGATCATCACGCTGACTTCGAGCTCGAGTCCGCTTCCAACTTGAACTCGACGTCTTCATGGGCCATTGCATGCGAGCTGGCTGCTCAGCCATCGCAGGCGGTCCCCTCACCCCGTGAGCGCTCCGCACGTGGTCCCTGCGTCCTCAGCCGGGCCCGCACGGGGGCTCCTTCGCGCCGGGCCGGCAAGGAACCCGTACCCGAGTACAACTCGAACTCCTACACCACCCCCGGCCACGCTTCAGACTCCAACCCCCTCTCTGAGTTCAACTTGGATTCTGCATATGAATTCAACTTCGGGTCGGACCCAGAGGATCCCGAGTCCGAACGCAACTCCACTGAGCACCCCTTATCAGGGCCGGCCTCTGGGCTGGTTATAACATCTACACCGGCCGGCGAGAGCCTGTCGTCTGCGGCCGGATCGCAAGCCCGCCGACACGATAAGCGGGGACTCACGCTACGTCGCCTACATCGACTCGCTCCCGTTCCGGGGAGGGAACACCGCTTGCCGGCCGACTCGAACACTCCAACCGAGGTGGCGCCCTCCGAGTCCGGCCTTAGCACCCCCGATCGCCAAGTCTTCATGGCTGCCGGCGACACACCGGACCTTCAAGGGTGGCTCGGGACAAGTACCTTGAAGATATCTCCTCCGACGAGCTGTCTGCCGATGCACCGGTAGACGAGACCCCCGCCAACAGAGAAGCTCGACGTGAGCACAACAGGAAGCGCAACGAATGGCGCCGGCGTCTCCGGGACAACCTCCCCATCCGCAATCTCGCGGAAGCTCTCGAGGCGGTCGAGAGCAGAGTACACACTACCCCTGAGCAATGCCTCATGTCGATCACAGCGATCGCACATCAGGTTCAGGGCATACGCGCTGGAGAGGTCATCGCCAAGCTCACCGAAGATGCCTACTTCATGCGGGTCGACAACAGGGTCAACCAGGCTCCTCCCGCCAGGCACCGCGACAACGAAGCTACAAGTCGTAGAGCCAACCACGGTCCCAACCTTAATCGAGCTGAGCTCCCAGCTCAGCCCAACCTTACTCGGTCCAACGCCGGCGGACCTCCACAGGGTGGCAACAGCAACCGCGAGGTCATCCCTCACCAAGCTCCTGCCGGCGGTGGCGGCCGCGACCCTGACGGCGGAAGCTCCAATCATGGAGCCAACAGGAGGGCCGGCGGCGGCGGCGGTCGTGGCGGCCGCGGCCACGCGAACAGCCACGCCTCTGGTGCCTCACAGGGCGGCTACGATGCCCGCCAGAAGATTGAGGAGCTGCGATGGAAGAAGTCAGCCACCGCAGGCGACAACGACGGCTTCCCCGCCTTCTCACCTCGACTTCGCAACTTGCTCCTCCCCGACAAGTTCAGGCCTTTGGGGATCACCAAGTACGACGCGAAGTAGGACCCCATCCAGTGGCTCAGGTGCTACCCCCTATCCATCGAGAACGCTGGCGGCAACAATGACACCAAGTGCCTCTACTTCCCCTTCTGCCTGGACCAAGCTCCACTCACATGGCTCGAGTCGCCGGACAAGCACTCGATCTACAAGTGGGACCACCGAAGGAGTAGTTCACCGAAAGAACTTCGCGGGCGCCATGGGCCGATCGGGTACTCGCATGGACCTGGCCATGGTCAAGCAGGAACAAGGCGAGACCCTCCGCAAGTACATGCACCGCTTCTTCGACAAGCGCGCTACCGTAGTCGACGTCACCGACAAGGAGGTCATCGACCTCTTCCAAGACGGCCTCTACCACCGCCGCAACTTCGAAGACTTCGGTCGTCGCCGCCCCAGGTCCATCCCCCACCTCAAGGACATGATCACGTCCTGGGCGGATGAGGAAGACAAGGCCAACGCCAAGTACGACTCCATCCGTGGCAAGACCAAGCAGAACACAGGCGGTGGCAGCAGCAACAACGGGAACCAAGGCGGTCGCAACAACAACAATTACTCGGGTCCCAACCGCAAGCGAAAGCCAAACAACATTGTCGCGGCTATCCAGCGCCCTGCGAAGGAGAACTCGAAGAAGAACTCCGGCGGCTTCAAAGACTTGCTGAAGGAGAAGTGCCCGTGGCATCCAAACGGCAACCACACCACCGAGCAGTGCTACCAACTCAGGCATGCACTCAAGGATACGACAGAGCCACCGCACCCTCACGACAAGAAGAGCAAGAAGAAGAACGACGGAGACAACAATGACTTCCAGGAACCCGACAAGACTGTCAACGTCCTCTTCGGCGGACTACCCAGCAGGCGGGAGCAAAAGGCTACCCGTCGAGAAGTCATGAGCATTGAACCAGCGGTTCCGACCCCTCTCAGGTGGTCGGAGGTACCCATTACCTTATCCCGCGCGGATCAATGGACCAGCTTCTTCGAACCAGGACGGTTCCCTCTCGTCCTGAAGCCAGTGGTTGCGGGCTCCAAGCTCAACAAGGTCCTCATCGACGGTGGAAGCGGGCTCAACGTCCTTTTCACCAAGACCTTGAAGAAAATGAAGCTCAACATCACCCACATGCTCACCAAGAGCAACACGCCATTCTACGGCATTGTCCCCGGTAACGCGGCTATCCTACTGGGCTCAGTGGTCCTGCCAGTTACCTTCGGGGAATCTCGGGATAACTACCGTACCGAGTACATCAAGTTCGAGGTCGCGGACTTCAAAACTTCCTACCATGCCATCCTCGGCAGACCGGCCATCGCCAAGTTCATGGCGGTGCCCCACTACACCTACTTGGTACTCAAAATGCCAAGCCCAGTGGATGTACTCTCTCTCCAAGGGGACTTGAGGATCTCCCACGACCGCGATACGAGCAGCCGTGGAGATCGCCTCTACAAATCAAGTACCCAACGCGATGATGGAGGTCTACGCCGCGTCGAAGAAACTTGCTTCAACCGAACTTGACATCCCCGAGAAGTCCGACAACTCCAACAAGCCTCGGCCACCGAGGAGATCCCGGTCAAGACGATCGACCTCGGGACGAGCGACGCCGGCAAGACCACCACCATCGGGGCCGGCCTCGACCCCAAATAGGAAGACGCGCTCATCGGCTTTCTCCGGCTAACCGCGACATCTTCTCGTGGAAGCCGGCGGACATGCCGAGAGTGCCCGTGGAGCCGATTGAGCACCGCCTCAACGTCGATCCTAAGGCCACGCCCAAGCGACAACACCTCCGACACTTTGTCGATGACAAGCGGGATGCCATCAAGAAGGTACTCGCCAAACTACTCGCGGCTAGCTTCGTCGAGAAGTCTTCCATCCCGAGTGGCTCGCCAACCCCGTCCTCGTCCCCAAGAAGAACCCGAACGAGTGGAGGATGTGCGTCGACTACACCGACCTCAACAAGCACGCCCCCAAGGACCCCTTCGGGTTGCCGCGGATCGATCAAGTCATCGACTCCACGGCGGCCGCGACCTACTCGCTTCCTCGACCGCTACTCCGGTACCACCGGATCACGATCAAGGAAGAAGACCGGAGAAGACCGCGTTCATCACCCCGTTTGGCGCGTCTTGCTACACGACCATGTCCTTCGGGGCCGAAGAATGCCGGTGCCACCTACCAACGAGCTTTCCGTGCCCGCTTCAAGAAGCGCCTCAACAAGAACGTCGAAGCCTACGTGGATGACGTGGTCGTCAAGACCGAAACTCCGAAGACCCTCATCGACGACCTTGAAGAGACTTTCGCATCCCCGCGCGAGTACCGCCGGAAGCTCAACGCGAACAAGTGCGTCTTCGGCGTACCTTCGGGCAAACTACTCGGCTTCATCATCGCCCGCGGCATCGAAGCCAACCCGAGAAGATCTCCGCCATCACCCACGATGAAAGCTCCCACGTGCATCAAAGACGTCCGAAGCCGACCGGTGCATGGCGGCCCCGAACCGATTCATCTCGAAGCTTGGAGAATGGGGGCTCCCTTTCTTCAAACTACTCAAGCATCAAGAGAAGTTCGTGTGGACTCCGAGAGGCGGATCAAGCCCTTGCCCGGCTCAAGGACTTCCTATCGAAGCCACCGGTCCTCACGGCTCCTCGCAAAGGCGAGCGCTCATCGCTCTACCTCGCCGCGACTACTCATGTGGTCGCATCTGCCATCATCGTCGAGAGGCAGGAAGACGGCCATGCCTACCCAGTCCAGCGCCCAGTCTACTTCGTCGGCCAGGGTCTCGTCGAGTCTAAGGCACGCTATCGGCCGTGTAGAAGCTCCCGTACGCGGTACTCATCACCTCGCGGAAGCTACGACACTACTTCCCGGGAGTACTCGATCTCCGTCGTCACCGACTACCCGCTCGGCGACATCTCGCGGAACCAAGATGCTACCGGAAGAATCTCCAAGTGGGCGGTCGAGCTCGGCGCCCTCACCATCGGCTTCAAGCCATGCACGGCCATCAAGTCGCGGCGCTAGTCGACTTCATGGCGCAGTGGCGGGAGAACCGACTACCTAATCCAACCGTGCGACCGAGCATTGGGTGATGTACTTCGACGGCTCACTCAACCTCGATGGCGCAGTGCGGGGGTACTCCCGATCTCTCCAACGGGCGAACAACTCAAGTACGTCCCGTAGATCTTCCGGAAGGTCTCAAACAACGAAGCCGAGTACGAAGCTCTCCTACATGGGCTCCCGCCTCGCGGCTTCTTCTGCGGGCATCAAGCGGCCGCTAGGTCTACGGCGACTCCGCGGTGGTCATCAACCAAGTCAACAAGTCCTGGGACCGCAACAAGGAGAACATGGATGCCTACTGCCTAGAAGTCCGCAAGCTCGAGAACAAGTTCTACGGTCTCGAGTTCCACCACATCGTCCGCGACAACAACGTTGCAGTGGACGTCCTGTCGAAGCTTGGATCTACCCGCGCCCAAGTACCAGCGGGCGTATTCGTTCACGAGCTTCACGCGCCATCCATCCCGGAGCCGGCGCCACCGACCACTGCCCAGCGCATCCATCGGCTGGACAGGAGGTCATGATGGTCGACTTGGACTGGAGGCAACCCTTCATCGACTACCTCAGCGAGCAGAAGGTTCCCTCAGACAAGAACTTGGCCGAGCAGCTCATCCGCCGCGCCAAGTCCTACGTCCTCGTCGGAGACAAGCTTTACAAGCGGGGCGCATCTTCTGGAGTACTCATGAAGTGCGTCCCTCGGCAAGAAGGCAAAGACATCTTGGAAGAGATCCACAAGGGCGTCTGCGGCAACCACGCGTCTTCCCGCACGCTGGTCAGCAAGGCCTTCCGGCGAGCTTTCTACTGGCCCACAGCTCTAGGCGACGCCGAAGAACTCGTTAGAAGGTGCCAAGGATGTCAATACTTCGCCAGCGACAACATGTCCCGGCCTACAAGCTAGTCACCATACCGCCAACCCGGCCCTTCGCTTGCCGGGGGCTCGACATGATTGGGCCACCGCCAACCGCGCCGGTGGTTTCAACAAGAGACCGGTGGCCATCGACAAGTTCACCAAGTGGATCGAGGTCAAGCCGGTCACATGCCCCAAGGCTGAAAGAGTACTCGACTTCCTGGATGAACTCGTACATCGCTACGGACTACCCCATTGCATCATCACAGACCTGGGCTCCAACTTCAACAACCACCAGTTCTGGGAGTACTGCGAGAACAGAGGGATCGACGTCCGATACGCCTCAGCTGCCCATCCTCAGGCCAACGGACAAGTCGAGCGCGCCAACGGGATGCTGCTCGACGCTCTCAAGAAGCGGCACACGACGCTGCTAACTCTAAAGGAGGCAAGTGGATCAAGGAACTACCCAACACACTCTGGGGGCTACGTACTCAGCCTTCCAAGCCAACGGGGCAATCCCCTTACTTTCTGGTCTACGGCTCCGAAGCAATCCTCCCTGCTGATGTCATATGGAACTCAACAGCAGTGGAGCACTACGACGAAGGCGTCTCTGAAGACAGCAGACGAGTTGACATCGATAGCCTCGAAGAAGCTCACTGCGCTGCCCTCGTCCAATCAGCAAGGTACCTGGAGGGTATCCGACGCTACCATGATCGCAACGTCAAGGAATGCTCCTTCAATGTCGGTGATCTCGTCCTCCGTCGTATTTAGAACACGGAAGGACTACACAAGCTCAGCTCCCCCTGGGAAGGTCCCTTCACAATTGCAAAGGTGACCGGGCCGGGCTCCTACCGCCTCCAGACACTTCAAGGCGAAGACATCAACAACTCGTGGAACGTCGACCAGCTCTGTCGGTTCTACACCTAGTCTACACGACTACTCAGGGGCTCAAGTCTACACGACTACATCAAGACCCCTTCGCCGTAAGCGGCCTCCGGGTCCTGGCTCCAGTCTCCGGACTACTCCTCTCCAGGATCCAGCCCGCGCGGCTACCTACGGATCCCGGGCCGCGACGAGCGACAAAGGACTCTAGCGGCGGTCTACCGAGAGACCATGTACTCCAAGATCCGGCCTACACGGCTACTTACGGATCTATTGCGCAGCGGCTACTCGCCCTAGCACCACTCGGCCCCGTAAGCGGCCTCCGGGTCCGGCGACTACTCGTATCTACGGCCACGGCCATCCGTGTGTACTTCTTCGGTAATAAAGTTTGATCATTCATCAACTTCTTTACTGTCTACTTCCCTCAACGGGACTACTGCCGAGTACGACTACTCGCATCAACTCCACGATGGGACTCCGCACTCTAAGATCGCGACTACGAGTACTCATTGATGGAACTTTTCTTCATTCATACTTGAAAAATTACATTGCAAATGTTCTTGTATATACACTGCTATGAGCTAACTATTACAGGACTACTGGAGGTTAAGCTTTTCGGCGACTTGCTCTCCAATGGGCGCTATCTGCTCCAGCAGCTCCGCATACTGCTCATATGTACAGTTGGTGGCTACCCCGCCAGCGAGTACATCTACGGGCGCCTTCGGGAAGTAAGACTTCATGAAGGCGAGCACCTGCGTCGGGATCGACTTCGCAAGATGCTTCACGTACGCCGCCAGCCGGCTAGGGGCTTCCTTGAGGCGATCCACAAGCGGCGCTATCTTGGGGCCGCTAGGATGTGGCACCAAGAGTCTTGCAATCGGGAGCGAGGCTTCTTCAAGCTCCTTCGGTCGGGCCGCGGCGCCCTCGCAATCCTCGTTCGGCTTCACGCAACGATTTGTAGCGATTGACGAGGTCACGATCGAAGCAATTCGAAGCTCCATGTCCTTGTCGCACTCGAAGGCAAGTTCCTTATAGTCAAGCTCGAGTACCTGGCGGGCCTCCTGCTCCCGGTAGAAGAGGTTCTTCATGTCTGTCTCTGAAGTCCTCAACTACTCCACCCGGGTCTCAAGCTCTACAAAACAACGAGGCGCAGCGGGTTAGACTACCTCTCGACCTCCAACAACTACCCAACAAGTCAAGCGGTGTACCTTTGTCCTTGTTGCAGAGTGTCTTGTTCTTCCGCACCAAGTCGTCGCTCTTTGCCTGCATCTCCTGGATGTCATTGTGATATTTGGCAAAGGCGGCGTCGAGCTTGGACTGCATGGCGGCCGCGTGCTTCCGCGACTTCAAGAGTTGATCTTCAAGCGCCTCAGCCCGGAGCACCGTGTCGCCAAAGCCTTGCAACATGCTAGACTTCTCGCGGGACCTCTCCACGACGTCCTGCACAGACAACACATGTCAAAATGAGTACTCAACGACAGAGGATTGACGACTCAGGAGCTAAAATTACTCACCTTCATCCATTGTTCAGCCTGGCGGACCGCCTCCAGGTGCCTGGCTACCGTCGTCGGGTCCACCAAGTCGTCGGCCAGCAGCACCACTCCGCCACGACTACTTGTGGCGGCTTCAGTCATCGGAGCAGAGCGGATGGGCTCTGCGTCTTGTATCTCCGGGGAGTGGACAACCACCTCTAGAGCAGCCTCTGGCGACGTGGTGACTTCCTCTCCTCCGGTCGCCGTGGCGGCCTCCTCGGCGGCTACCTCCATCTGCTCGGGGCTCCGCCGGTAGCCTCCGGCACCTCTGGTGTCGACCTCTGCACGGGCACCCCCGTTGGGATGTCGATCCCTTCGGCTTCGGCACCTGTGAAGGAGAAGACAAGTGTATCAGCGACTACGACTACTCTTCGAGGAGCACTACAGCTTCAGCAGAGTACTTACTTTCGACTACGCTGGCCTCAGGCAACGCAGCCTCAGTAGCCGGCGCTTCGGGCACTGCCTGAGAGGCAGGAGCGGACTCCTCGGCGGGCGGTGCGGCTTCTTCCTCCGCCACCGCTGTAGAGGGTTCATCCCCCTCCCAGGGACGGTCCGTTGATTTCCCCGCAAAGTACACAAAATTGGTTGTCAATCAAGCTCGACTACTACACCAAGTACTACTCAGGAAGATGCATCACTTACAGGCTTGACCGGACTATCGTCACGGTTGGGGCGCCGAGGATGCTGGTCTACCGGCCCGGCCTCGGCGGGTGCCTCTTCTTGTGCCTCCGCGACCGCCGCCTCCTCCGTGGCGACGGCAGCCGGTGCAGCGCTCTCCTGCGCTCCTGCGGCCACCACTTCTCCAACGGCGGCGGCTGCAGGCTGCGTGCTCCCTCGAGGAGCAGGGGGCTGGCGCTCCAATTGCGCCAGAAGCTCTTCAACAGTGGGGGCTGGGCTACGACTCCTAGCGGCTTCCCCCACCGTGTCCCACACGTCCTCGTCGCCCTCGTCAACGGGCTCCGTAGGCGGCACCTCCTGCAAGCAAGGAAGATCAATCGTCAACAAGTGAACTCGAGAGACTAGTACTCCACTACACTACTCAAGACGTCTTACCTCTTGGGGCGTGGTCTCAGAGACCTTCATCTTCTTCGTCACCCGCTTGCGGGCGAGGTTGCGCGGCTTCCATGGCGGCGCAGCCAGACTAGCCTCCAGGTTAGCCGGCGGATCTTGCACGAGGGGCACATGAGGTAAGCCAGGACGGCTGAACCTCGACTGCAGCTGGAAGCAGTCCTGCAGTGTCTCCTCGTCGTCGTCGTCGTCGGACGTGTCCTCCACGAGGACGGTGTCATCTCCTTCGCCGACTTCCTGCCGCTCCTTCCCCTTGGTTTTCCCCTCCTCCGGGATCTCGACTTCCTGAGGGGGCGGCTGCGGCTCAGAGATGAACTTCTTCAAGTCGTCCTGCAAGACACAAGACATCAGCGCGACTACTCATGGATGGGTATTCGACTAAGGCTACGGCTACTTACCTCCTTTGGCGGGCGCGCGGCGGAGAACTCCGGGACAGGGCACGCTGTGTACGGTGGCATGTCCTTGAAGATGCGCGTCATCCTATCAACGATGTCGTCGTCGTCGACTTCATCTCCTGGCATCCGCGACGTGTCGTTGTCGCCGGTGTACTCGAAGCCCAGGGTGTCGCGAGCCATCAGTGGCTGCACCCTGCGCTTCATGAAGCTGAAGGCCACATGCTCGGCCCTCAGTCCGGCTTCTCTCAATAGCTTGATGCGCGCCAACAGCTCGGGGAGCTGGATCCCCTCCTGCATTGTGGGCTCCGTGTTGCACCAGGCGCGGTGTCTGGGTTGCTTCCCGCTCGGCTTCGGCAACCCGGGGTGGTGGTTCGTGACGTAGAACCACTTCGCCTTCCAATCCTGATTGGAGTCGATGAGCTTGTACGAGAGGTGCGCTCGGCCGGCGTCCTCCCGCATCCGGATTCCTCGCTCCCTCCGACTACCCGCGGGTTGCTGGCGCTTGGTTGCGGCTTCACCCGGAAGAATTTCCGGAACAAAATCCAATGGGGCTTGATCCCCTGAAAGGCTTCGCAGAAGTGTACGAAGACTGCGGTATGGAAAATACCGTTAGGGTTGAGGTTGAGGTACTCGACGCCGTAGTACCCCAGAAGGCCCTTGAAGAAGTCGCTCGCCGGGAGCGTGAGTCCACGCTCCACGAAGCGCGTGAACATCGGGATCTCGTCTTCAGCTTTCTCCATCGGGTGCGGATCCCCGGCGGCGGCTCTCCACATATCCACCTCCTTCTCACGGATGAATCCGCTGTTGAGGAGGGCCAGCAGATCTTCGGTCTTCGTCTTTGATTTCTTCCACTCGCGGCTTGGATCTGGCCGCGGTGGAGACAGCGGCGGTGCTGCTTCCGCGGCTGCCCCGGTGGCCTCGTCACGGCCCCTCTTCTTCCCGGCGGTCTTCGCTGACTTGGACGGCGAAGGCTTCATTCTCCAAGTGCACGACGTCTTCACGCGCATTCGCACGGGGGCTACTCTGGCAGCTCTAGGTGGCGGCGCACTGAGATCTACAGCGGCGGCGGTGTGCGCTGGAGAAGACTTTGGCCTAGATCTATTCGAAATGGCTACAACAGCAATGGGTGAAAAACCCTAAGGGTTTTGGCTTCTATTTATAAGTCAAAACGGCCCTCCAACGACCGGATGGATAAGTCTGCGCTCGGCTAACTCAGCGGCCGTGCGTGACTCTTCGCATTCTACTAGTCGACGCGCCTTACCTCTGGGGCTCGGCTACTTCTACTCGACTACCTGGGAAGCGACAAGATTTGGGAGCATATCAGGACACATTCTACAAGATGACCCTTCAATTCGAGAGGAAGTACTCGACTCAAGGCTCGGGGGCTCCGTGCCACGTGTCCTTCGGTTTCTTCTCTCCGGGTTTTTCGGGATATTCTTGCCAAGACTTCAGGTGGACCCTCAGCCTGAGCCTACGACTCAACCTAAGGCTCGGGGGCTACTCTATATGGAGTGCGATTTTGCAATCGCACTTCCATATCAGCTTCGACTTCAAGACAACACGGGCATTTTTGAAGACCTTCGAGGGCGACACTCGAGGACGCTTGGGACTACTCGAGAAGACTTCAAGATTGTTCAGATATCAGTTGGAGTACATTCCAGCCTCGGGATGCTTCGACTACTCTTGAGGACTTTTGACTTGTAGTACTCGGGGACACTTGAGGACTACTCGTTAAGGCCGTCAAGACTACTTGAAGCTATCCTTCTCGACTACAAAGTACTCGGGGGCTTATCGTATGGACCTCCCCGGGCCCACTACCTCGGTGGGTACCGGGACCAACTACTCGGTGAGCCCCCGGGACTACCGGCTTGCGCTACACGGCACCTGATGGCGTGGAGCACAAGGACTACGGAGGAGAAGTACTCGGTTAGGAAGCTGTACATGTCCCGCACTGTATGGAAGACTCCTAGACGTACCCGACTAGTACTCTCTCCCTACTCCGACTTGTAACCCTGCCTCCCGGACTATATAAGGCGAGGCAGGGACCTTTCTCTAGCACCCAATCGAACATCAACTCACGACGTACTATTACACATCCTGTAATCGTACCCTATCAATCCAGAGCTACGCAGCATACAGGACGTAGGGTATTACACACCTCGCGGCCCGAACGTGTCTAAATTGTGTGCCACGTGTCTCTTCCTTCGAGTTACCGATCTCGGCGAGTCACATTCATCTACTTCGGGTACTCCCCTTAGTAGGTTACCGGTCTAAAACACCGACAGGTACCACCCGGCAAGTTCCAGGTTTTATCTAACTGTTTTTTCATCCTTTGTCAATTTAAGGGAAAATTGACTGGCACGCTTCGGATTCGGCAACGTGTGTTAAGCCAGCTTGTTCGGCTTGCTGTGTGCTTGGCGAGAGGTGCTGATTTTACGTCAACACATCTTTACGGGATATCATGGCCAGTTGATTAAGCAGTCTCGGATAACGGTGAGATGCCGACAATCGATTGATTTAAACCTTGCAAGGTAAAAAGCACACGGTAGGGTGTCCCCCGCGAGGACAACCATCCAGGCGGTTCCCAAAAGTCCTCGGATTGGGAGCAGAGCTTACAGGGTACAAGGTTAGCTGGCATACTCCGTGAGGTACCTAGTCTCACACATGCACCCCCCTTCCCGATAGCTAGCCGGTTAGGTGAACACTCAGGAGTAGTAAGGAAAAGTTCCCGCACCGTCTCTGATAGAGGGGAAGTGCCCGATGTTTGGGTGAGTGGAGATAAATCCGATTTGGTGGTTGTTGACCCTCACGATCCGACTACGACGAGCGAGACTCGAAGCGCCAATGCAATCGCTGAACCAACTCCCGATGGTTACCGACCTTGCTGGCGCTAGATCAGCCTGATCACGAAGATCAATTCACCGTGCGCAATCGAAGAACGAACAAGAATCCGAGGCGAGCAATCTTAATATCACTCGAAGGTGGAGTCCGAATTACACGACGGCGGCACGATGGCGGCCGCTTCGGTTGTAGCTAAGGCTAACAAATAAATCAAACTCAAGTCCGAAAATAAACGAGGGGTCTATCTAAATAGGGGACGCAGCCCCCGGCGGCCATGAGGGGTGGCGCTACAGTACCCGGTACTGTTCACGCGCGTGAACAGTACCCTAGGCCCACATGGGCCTCTCGTTGGGCCAACAGCCCAAAAGGTATTGGCGCAGCGCCCTGGCAGATTCTGGACGTCAACTTGTTTCGCAGATTCCCGTTGACTCAGGACGAATTTGTGCATGAGACCGGTACCATTGGAAGCTTTATGAAATTCTGCTTCCAACCATATATAGAACGTCCAAAACCGACTCTGTATGTGACCTGGGCGTCCGTTTTATTGCGCATTGCTCCTGGACTTCAAACTGGACTCGAACTTGAATTGTTTTTGGCCTCCACCTCGGGGACTCGAACCGGATCAACCTTGGACCTCCTTCTTGACTTGGAAACCTTTGTTGGACTTCTTCTACTCCATTCCATGCACCAATCATGGTCGTATGCATGGGTGTCATGTCCTCATCATTCTCCCCTTCTTGATGAAAAGCCGTCCTCGGCGTCGATTGTACTTGGAACCGATCCTGCACAACACAATAGCGAACGGGGTTTCGAAAACCAAAGAAATCAAAATTATTGTGAGGAGGAATGTCACCATGTCTCCAATTGGTGAATATGTCTTCTTGCATATAAAATTTAGCGAGAATGTAAGCATCTTGATCGGATGACACATAATATTTGGCAACACTACCCTGCAAAAGATTAGTACCAACAAAAGACAAAGGAGGCATATGTAGCAACCAGCAATGCTCCCCTTCTTGGAAGTAACTTGTTTCACAGAAACTGAACTAGAGAAAGGTGAATGAATATGTGTAGTGTGGCTACCCTCTAGTGGATCAAAATTGAGCACAACAAAAGAATAATTCAAATTTTCACAAATGTACACTTGGTGTATCATATATTCTCCTTTGTTGTTATATTTACCAATAGCATGATATGTGTGTTTAGAAAAACATGACAAATCAGCATATTTAGAAAGTTTCTCTTCCAAACAATCTAGGTTACACAAAATATCAAATTCAATGTAACCCAAAGTATATAAAGAAGACAATAATTTCTACTCATCATTAGCACTAACAATATGCATAACATGCTTAGTTTCAGCAATAGTATTTGGTTCCAAAGCATGTAAAACTAAAGCATTATCAACCAAATCATCTTTATCACAAGGAACATCAAGCAAAACAGCATGTGACAAAGATTCGTCAAGAGATGGTTCCACTGACAATTGCTCTATGATATCATGATTTGTGGAAAAATTTAGGACATTAAGACAATTCTCACCATCCATGAGCGTAGCATCATGAGCGATACTGTGTTTGTAGTAGGCGTAGGAGGGTCATTGGGAAGTGATGGTTCCGAAATTGCATAAGAGGATGTGTCCTCCCCGGGTGCCACCAAGTCGTCCTTAACCTCGTGCTTTGGATCGGAATCCCGCGAAAGGTTAGGTGTGGCAAGAGATACAACAATGGACTGTTCTTGCACAATTCGCTTTGTTTTCCTCTTATAATATGAAGGCACAAATCGATGTCGCATAGCAGCTTTTAATTGAGACCAAGTGGTGGGAATATTAGTGGAATGTTTCTGTTTATATTCACGCCACCACATCAAAGCAAAATCAGTAAATGCACTAAGAATAGTTGTAACTTGAGAATTAGCAGGAATATCATGACATAAAAATTGTTGGTCGACCTCTAACTCCCAATCAAGATATGCAGCAGGATCATATTTGCCATTATAAGATGGAATGTAAAATTTAATCGGAGCAAAGGAATCATTAGTGGGGGTGACGTACCCCGCGGCGGTGATCTCTATCCTTCTGCAACTCGGTGATCGTTGTCGTCAATGCATCGAGGCGTGCCACGACGGTGTCGAGAGTGGTCTTGATGGCCGTCTCTGCGAGGATGATCTGATTGAACTGCTCGTTCGCATCCGTCTTGTCGACATCTCCTGCCATGGTTAGCGCAAACACAAAACAAAAGAAAATGTGGTGGAACAGCTCGCAAGGTGCTCACACTAGTGCTGTTATCAAATTCTTATCCGGTCTTACCACGCACACGGGGGCGACCTGCAACCAACCGGTGGAACTCGCGAGAGGTTGGAGGAGCGATTGCCTGGAGAAACAAAATCTGCTCGTCGGAGAAATCTGTGGAGTTTTGGGTAGGCTGCACTCAGATGAAGGATTAGCACAATTCAAACAATAATGCAAAGTTGAAAAAGAGTGCTACACACGATCAAACGTTGCTGGAAACGAGTGCAAAAGCGGAGGAGAGCGAGGGAATCAAACGGGAAAAAAGGTTCGGTGGAAGGGGCAAGGTGCGTGGCACAGACCCGAGAGAAACCACGAATAAAAATTGGCTCGATGGACGATGGACACTCCGCCGGTCCTTTTTTTGGCTTGTGTTTTTTTGACCTTTTCTCTTTTCCTTTGATAATTTTTTAACTTGCTAAACACCCACGCACGTAGGGAGAAACAATCTCAAGCGGCACAGACGACGCTAGTACATCGCAACTCGTGACCAGGGGGGTCACGGCTCTTTTTTTTCCTTTTGACTTTCTCTTTTTTTATTACTTGCCAGGCACACCAGTAGGAGGAGACAACTCCGAGCGGCGACTGGGAACTGTCCCGCGCGCGAGGGGGGCACTGCTTGGAGCGTGCGTTGTAGGTCTTTTTTTCCTTTTTCAGGGGACTACGTGGATCGTGCGCGTCACAGCATGAGGGGTACGTGGTCAGGAAGTTGAGCTGCGAGGGGGGTGGTGTTATGCGCGAGCACGAGGGAGCGCGTTTTGGCGTGGTGGGGAAAAGAGAGCAGCCGAGAAAAAGAAAACCGGCGGCCACGAAACTAGGGTTACATGAGATGAAAAAAAACAAGTAACCAGCAACGATCGAACGAACAAAGCACACAAACTCAACAAAGCAAAATATTGAATGAAAGTGCGAGGCTAAAACGGGTTGCTGGGACAAAGGTCTAACCTAGAACAATTTTTTTATGGTTTTTGTGGACTATAGGAATTAAAAACACTGGATAAACTCACCGGTCAACCTAGAAATCTGATACCACTTGATAGAGGGGAAGTGCCCGATCTTTCGGTGAGTGGAGATAAATCCGATTTGGTGGTTGTTGACCCTCACGATCCGACTACGACGAGCGAGACTCGAAGCGCCAATGCAATCGCTGAACCAACTCCCGATGGTTACCGACCTTGCTGGCGCAAGATCAGCCTGATCACGAAGATCAATTCCTGTGTGCAATCGAAGAACGAACAAGAATGCGAGGCGAGCAATCTTAATATCACTCGAAGGTGGAGTCCGAATTACACGACGGCGGCACGATGGCGGTCGTTCGGTTGTAGCTAAGGCTAACAAATAAATCAAACTCAAGTCCGAAAATAAACAAGGGGTCTATCTAAATAGGGGACGCAGCCCCCGGCGGCCACGAGGGGTGGCGCTACAGTACCCGGTACTGTTCACGCGCGTGAACAGTACCCTAGGCCCACATGGGCCTCTCCGTTGGGCCAACAGCCCAAAAGGTATTGGCGCAGCGCCACGGCAGATTCTGGACGTCAATTTGTTTCGCAGATTCCCGTTGACTCAGGACGAATTTGGTCATGAGACCGGTGCCATTGGAAGCTTTATGAAATTCTGCTTCCAACCATATATAGAACGTCCAAAACCGACTCCGTATGCGACCTGGGCGTCCGTTTTATTGCGCACTGCTCCTGGACTTCGAACTGGACTCGAACTTGAATTGCTTTTGGCCTCCACCTCGGGGACTCGAACCGGATCAACCTTGGACCTCCTTCTTGACTTGGAAACCTTTGTTGGACTTCTTCTACTCCATTCTATGCACCAATCATGGTCGTATGCATGGGTGTCATATCCTCATCAGTCTCATTATGGTACTAGGCTTACCGGTCCCATTCCCGACAAGTGCTTAGTACGTTCAAAGCTTAGCCCACGAAAGACACTAGACCGGAGCTCAAATCCCATGCTCTTACCACATGAGCAGTCCATTTATAAATATCTTATGATTCCAACATAAGAACCTATTCTCGTGAGTGACGAACATCACTCGACTTGTACCGGTGCTATAGCATGGCAGCTATCAGCCTAGCATACTAGTGATAGATCATAGGTACCTAAGGATCATGCATCTAGGGTTTCAATTTAACTCCTGAACGTAAATGCACAATCATAGAAAAACATAATTGCATAATTATAAAAGACGGGATTAATGATCTGGGGCTTGCCTTTGTTGGCAAGGTTGAACTTGGGACCATCTGGACTTGGGTCCAGGTCTTGAGCCACGAACACATGCTGCAGCTCTTCGTCAGCACCTTCGACTCCTCCTTCCAGCACGAGCGTATATCTACCGTCGGAAAGATCTACACAAAGATGCAAATGCATGATTTATTTGACAATTTATTATTTAATTAATTAAAAATAATAAATGACAACCACGAGGTGCATGGTTGACCACATTCACCTAGATAAGAAATACATTCAGCATACTCTTCCAAAAGGAACAATATGCAGTTCTTTATTAATTATTCCTTTGATGGTGACTATGCACATATATATGGAAATAATTTAATTTAAATTTACAAACAGTAATGGGTTGGTAACATTTAGCTTTTTAATAAGATTTACACAGACAAGGTCATTAAAGGTGGGTTGGTGATTTTCCCATTTAATTGACTATTAAACCTTAAATTGTTTCCATAGCACTTATTCATAAAATTTATTAATAAAACAAATTGGGTGGAAGGGTGTTTTAAGCACTAATCACCTATAACAAGCCACTGGACACACATGCATGCTTAGGAAAGCTACAAATTTAATTATATCGAAAATAACAAAAGCTAGCTAGTAGAACAAGGTAAATAAACACAAAAATAAATAAGCATCCAAATGATTCAAACTTTCTCACACATGTTATATGGTCCAAAAGTAACCTAGGAATGCAGCATATACACCTAGAACTATTATGAATTTTGACTTATGCAATTACTAAAAAAAGCAAGCATATTTCAAAAATAAATATTTCTGACGATTATAAAAATGTGATTAATTCACCAGAGGTGTATTTTGGCATAACAAGACCACATGCAGAAGTTGGCCATAAAAACCTAATTATTTTTAGCTACAAAAATCATTTGGATAGATTCTGCATAAAAAGAAAACAATTTATATAAAAAGATTTACTTTATAACTTTGTGCAATGTTTGGTACAGGATCTAGTCATGACATAACACACAACATATCTAAAAATTAGCTACAGAGGACTTGTAGATTTTGAGATACAATAGATCTAGGTTTTTCACATTTCTATTTTTCATGCAAAAATTATCAGGAAACAGGCTAGACAAGTTTAACAAAAGTTGTAGGATTTTTCACAAAGAATCCAAAAAAATTTGGTTTGCATTTTCTGAATTCTTTACATGTTTCTAGAGATTTTACAAGATTCAGCAAAATGGCTTTACTATTGAAGATACAGATTTGCATGGAAGTCCCTGGAAGTTTTGAGATCTTACGATAATACCCTTACCTTGCATTCAGGCCCCTGGGATGAAAAGTTGGCTCATAAATAGGTCCCCGGGGCACCGGCCGGCGGCGGTCCGGCTAAATTCCGGCGAATCGGCGGTCGTGACCGGCCAGGCGCTGGTGGAGGACGGCCTGTGGGTCGCATAGGCTCGATTTGTGGCCTTGCTTGGGGCCGAGGCACGGCCGGAGAGGAGGCCCGATGGCGCAGCCGTGCGGCGGTTGCCTGAAGCCTGGCTTCGGCAAAGTCTTAGCGCCGACAGGGCAAGAAGTGGCGACGCAAGCTCCACTAGGACCTAGAGTAGGGATTGGAGCGGTGGGGCGGCCGTGGTTGCAAGGATAGAGAGGAACTCGGTCCAAGCCGCGCTCATGGCGCCACGGCGGAACTCGGGGGCGGCGCGGTGGCTCAGGCAACGTGTGCGAGGAGCACAACGTGGCTCGGTTTTATAGGCGGGGGAAGAGCATGCCTTCACCGTCAAGGAAAACCCCGACCTTTAACGCATAGTACGGCGAGCGGCCTCGACCGGTGGGCACGCAGGGGGAACCCGTGGCGGTCCGGTGGACAACGCAGTGCGTGGATGGTGGCGAGGGCGAGGACTCCATGTGGCGTGCGCGGACTTCAAGGGCCTCGGAGTGCTCCCAACCTCGGGAAGAAGTGGCCTCGGGAAGGCGCGGGGCGGGCCGGACGCCGAGGTGGGCGCGACGCATGCGCAGGCGCGCTGGAGCGCGGACGGCGTCTCGGTCTGTCTGTATGTGTCAGACTCGTAACGTTTGACTGAGATTAACTCGAAATTTTGCAACTAAAGTGCACCATGTGGTGAATAGGAAAGTTGTAGATCTCACTACCCTCTACAACTTTTACAAAGGCTCTAGGGTGTTTTTCTCAATGGATTTTGCATAAATTGCAGCCAAACATTGAACGCCGCTCTGTTTCGGTGAACAGGAGCTGTTGGCAGTTGACCAAGATTTTCATCCTTTTCCACTCAAAATTTGAAATGTCAATCTACATGAAAGTTGTGTCCCTCGAAAAACTGGACAACTTTCATATTTGTAGATTTTGAAGTGTTTAGGTGAAATTTGGAGAACATTCCGGAAGACGTTCATCGACATCAGGGCTTTAGTTGGGTTTGACCGTGTCTTTGACCAAAGTTTGACCACAAGGGGGTTTTGACTTGATCAAGAGGGTTATTAGGGGTTGTCGGCTCGGTTTTCGAGGTGATGACCCAGGTTGACCTAGGTTTGACCAATGTCAGCCGGTTTGACTCGGCTGATTCCATTATTAGCGTTAATGATGCTAATTAAAAACCTAGGCGTCACATTAGCTGTCCTGCGAAAGCCCAAGCGGACGGTCCGCTAGGTTGGGGCGGATGGTCCGCGAGCACCGAGCGGACTGTTCGTGACCCTCGAGTGGACGGTCCGTTAAACGCAACAGAACCACCAAAAGCGCACCCCGAAATGCGGACGGTCCGTACCCTACCCCCGGACTGTCCGGGAGCAACTTGTGCCGCGCGGATGGTCCGCGACCTCCGGGCGGACGGTCCGCCAGACCTCCTGCCACAAAACTTTGGCACCTCGAAAGGTCTACGCTCGAGCTCGCAAGAACTGGACGAACACGCGAAGAACTCACACCTCGCGGATGGGCCGCGGGCAACAGGCGGACAGTCCGCCAGCCCTCGAACAGAACAGCCCGCAGTGAAAACCGAGAAGACAACCTCCCCCATCCCACCATGGATCTCCTAAACGGCTTGAGCTCTTGAGGAAAGATTTGGGGAAGATGTGAAGTGTCCCTAGGGGATGCTATGCCCCAAAACTTGGGTCCTCAAACGAACTAAATCGTCGGGAATTGAATCGCCACCGAACTCAACCAAAAAACCGAAATCCTTCAATCGGAGGCCGAATTCGAAGTTTGGGGGTCAAGATCAAGCACAAAGATGCACGAGGCAACTATCCATGGTCCCCACTAACAAATTCGAACCCAAACACCTCATAACCGAAGGAACAAGCCGCGCACGGAAAACCGACAAAAATAGCTCGAAAAAGACACGAAAATCCAACGAGCTACAAGCAGGAAATCGACGCAACCATGAAAGCTTCCATTCATTCGGAGGTCAGATTCTTTACAAACGGAGGAAAAATCTGCCCTATGGAGCAAGGAAATGAGAAGCAGTCCAGATGGATGGTTTGCCAGGAAACTCTAGAGATAATATATATGAGTCCCCTCCGGGCCAGGCAAAAGACCACACTACCCCTAGCACTTAAGTTGTGATATAACCCCTCAGGGGCAAATAGGTCATGTAGCACTCCTCTTCATCACACGACCATGTCGTTTCCGCAGAGCGCGTCCTCCCAACGCAAGCCCGCGATCTCGCCACGCGTCCGCCGGCATCGAAGCTTCTCGGCGCGCCCGGATCCCGTCTCTGCCCGTCGAGCCTCCGGTCTTGGTTTTGTGGCTTAACCAAGTAACCCGACGGTTTTCTAGTGAACCGCCGCAAACCCCACGTGCAGACAATGGTCATGAGCCGCTACCCTGCACCGACTCCGATCGACGACTTCGTCTTGCTTTTCTTGCCACCATGTGGCCCGCACTTGACCCCGCTGGCCACCAGGTCCCTCGAGTCAGGACTAGTTGTCTCTCCACTCCTCAGAGGCCCCGCAAGGCATTGACCTTTCGTGCCCACTCTTCACCTGCACCAACGCAAATCAAACCGCAACCTACACCTGCAATACTCGGCCAAGAGTTAGTCCACACCACGTTGTCAATCACTCATCACAACCAGGAGCGACCATCCACTGGTCCTCGGACGCTCCGGTCCTTAGTCTACCCCTTGATGAGTGCATTAACAACACACACAAGTAACCAATTCAGAGAAAAGAGAAAAAGAAACGAAACGAAATAAAAACTCAAGCAAGTGATCAAAAGCCAACCAAAAGCCAAGAAAAGATCACTTGAGAGAGAAAGATCTCGGTCCCCTAAGACAAGGGCAACGGCTCGACACAACCGAGATAAAATTCTCAAAAAAATTGCCGACTCCTCAAGGTGAGGCAAAAGGACTCAACACCATCGGCAAAAGAGCACAACTAAAATTCAGGCGAAAAAAGCTTCCCAAATGTATGAATGCAAGCTCCCCCTGAACAGATGCATTTCTCCCAATTGTTTCATTCCTTGATGCAAAACTCCCCCTGGAAACAAGAATTGGGTACTTTCCTCCCCCTTGTTGGTAATGCATGAATCAAGTCTGCAAGTGCAAGCATGTGCTTCTCAGATATACAAAGAGCACTACAACATGCTAAAATTGAGACATAGACAAGCAAGATAGCCACAATTTGAGCACAAGCATCGCCAACAAGATAGACAGGGACATACAAGCAAGTGACATAGCCATGATTAAAATGAAGCATTTTTCACAAAAATTTACCTCTCATGAGCATAGGACCTAAACATGATCAAAAGGAGCACATACAACATATAACTCCCAAACTTCATGCAAGGTCATACATTCTGATCACAAGGTCATCACAAACACCTACAAGATATCTCATGTCATGTCAAAGCCACCGGGCCATGTGTCCACTTCTAGATATGAGACATCTCATTGGTGAACATCATGCAACGGTAAGAAATTTAAACATTTATGACATGGAAGCACATTTTTCAAGCATAGGCATTTCACATACCATTTTCATGATTTACAAGTTAAGCATGGTACATGAAGTGCCTTTGCAGCAAAAAAAAGATTAGGCTTCTCCACAAGGTAGCATGTAGGCTAAACATTCATGATGGTGATGGATCTTTGATCCCAAATGAAAAGAACATGGTTCCAAGCACAAATTAAGCAAGATATAGCCATAAGCACCCAAATTGAACATGAGAGGCATTCTACTCACAAGAGAGGATCATATAGCATTTTTACAAAAAGAAGTCATCCATAAGCATATATATCCCAAGGCTACCAAGAGCATAGCTATACATCTCATGAGCAACACAAGCAAGGTCATAACCTCATATCTAGCATATCATGGTGAGCAAATATCATGGTGAGCAAAGCATATGAGAGAAGCACATCTCTATGGCATATGTTACAAATGCAGTCTATGATACAAAGATGCAAACATGATATGATACATAAATGAAAATGCAACATGCATATGTACATCAACCTTCCCAACCGAAGCTCAAAAAGGAAAAACAACTCCAACCTCTCCTCGCTAACGAGCAAATGTAGCTTGGTCCAAAGGCTTGGTTAGGATATCGACAAGCTGCTTTTCTGTAGGTACATGGATGATGTCTATGTTTCCCTTCTCAACATTATCTACAACTAAAAAGCGCGTAAGGGCAACATCGTCAATCGGACCACGGTTCTGCCAGCAGAGCCACGGCCTCGCGCGCCGACAGTCGGGCCCCACCCCTTCCTCTCTCTCCCACTCTCCCGCGAGAGAGAAAGAGAGACAGAGAAAGAGGATGGCGAGAAGGCCGGTGAGAAGATGTCCTCTGCGCCACACGCTATTGCCCTCTGCGTGCCTCGGCCTCCGCGCCGCTGGCCTTGGGGTCTCGGATCCGGTGAGGGAGGAGAGAGGAGGGAGGAACCCGGGGCGAATTTGGTGATGGAGGAGGAAGGAGCAGTTGGGGAGGATGGCAACGGTGCCGGAGATGGGAGAGCGACGCCCCCACGGTCCCTCCCGTCCTCTTCGCAACTGTCGGCACCGCATCCCGTTTTCCATACTGCCCCCGCATCCGCTCGCCCTTTTTTCGGAACACCGAAACCCTACGCGCGTGCCTCCACACTCTTCCATCCCAATCCCCACCATGCCACCATTGCTCTCTCCTCAATCCCCCCAATCATCGCCCACTCCTCTCCCGCGCCGTTAGCCACCGCCATTGTCTTCTCGGTGCTGCCATAGTCCATCGTCCTTCACTCGCCGATGGATCTAGGCATGATGACAGCTTGTTGGTGCCCGTTCCACCATTCAGGCCATCTCCACAAACCCAAACACTGACTTCCTTGCATCCCACCGCATCTCGCCACCGCAACTGTCGATTATTTCTTCCAATCCCTCGCCATCCTTCAAGGTGTCATCGTCCTCCAATCCCTCACGCACCCTGTGGTGATGGCAGCTGATGAACTTCACAATATATTCTATCTTGTTGTGTATGAATGCACTATCTAGCATTTTTCAGATTCTGACATGATAGTCTGTGCTTGTACATGACCCTGAGTTTCTTTTGAATATGCATTCATTTATGTTAGGCTCTTCACAAATATTTTTTACTTGAGGGATGCTCTTCATAGTATTTTTATGTTGACCTAAATGGGTATAGTAATAGAATTAACTAAACACCAACAAGTAATTGGTGGAATCTATGTTAAACCCAATTAGTGTCAATGGTCATGAAACAGGCTAACTCTTCTTTTTTAGGTACAACTAAATCACTTTGAAGATTTTTTGCACCTGAGCTTGACAAACATGGATATCATGAACTTTACAAGAAAAAGGACAATAGGGGTAACTTTGAACTGGCTTTGTTTTGTTAATTTTGTTCGATGTTGCTTTCTATCCTATTTGATCCTTCTCCTTTGCTGTCACATGTGTATTATAGAAATCCTATGGTCATTGATGGGTGTGCTACTTTTTTCGACCGAGACAAATTTTCACATGTTAAAAAACATGAGGTAAAATCACATCCAGATGCACTGTTGCCTGCTGCCTATTGGCTTACATATGTCTAATTTTTGCCTACTTCAGTAGCTTGAGTTCAATAAGTCTGCACAGTCTTTTAATAGATGCAATTATTCCCACTGCTCGGAAAAGAGTGGCTTTAAGTCGATTGATTAAATTAAGGAATAAATGAATTATATGAAATGCTTGGCATTAATGCTAAATGAAATTATATTAAATTAAATTTTATCTAGGTTTTGAAGCCTGCTTTGCCATAGACTTTCTAATCCATTCTCTATTTCCCCCCATCATATATGTCTTTCATCTACTCTTTTTTGGCTTGTATATAATTTGTTAGATCAATACCACAATAAGGCATTTGGTGTCACAAGGGCCTTAGGTCTCTCCTTTTTCCATTGATTTCAATTTTGCAGGCAAATGCACACATAAGTATCCATGGAGACATTCCTATGTTGGTCTATGGAGATTTCAATTCAACTCCTGGGAGGTGCGTGTGAATATCAAGCAGTACATAGCAGGCTTTATATGTTCTTAAACTATGAATTTTCTCATAAAAACACTATGAATTTCTAATTAGAGTTCTATCTTTCAGTTCTCCACATGGGCTTCTTGCAGTGGGTAAAGTTGATCAGCTGCATCTAGATCTGTCCATAGACCCCTTCGAACGTTATGCCCTCCAAGCAAGTTGAATTATGAACTTCCTCTGGTATAGTTAATCTATCATGGTTCTGTTATGCTTTTTTTCCCTAAAAAATATGTCATGGTTTTGTTATCCATTTTTTCTTTACTTGATTGTAGGTCAGTGCATATTCTTCTTTTGCAAGAATGGTAGGTGTTGGTACGATTTGGAGCACCAGCGGAGAAGGATGGACCCTGCAACAAATGAACCAATCTTCACAGATTGCACAAGAGGTTTTACTGGGACTGTCGATTATATATTTTACACAGGTTTGTGCATGGCGCATCGTCATTGCATCTCTAAGCTTCTTATTATATTTTTGCAGCCTTGTTTGAGGATATTGTGGTTGTAATGTTTGATGACGGTCATGTTTCTTCTCTTCTTGCATCGGATTCATTGACGGTGGAGTCGTTATTGGAATTTCTAGATGAGGAAAGCTTGAGAAAAGACATGGCTCTCCCTTCATCTGAGTGGCCATCAAATCACATAGCGCTTTTGGCCGAGTTCCGGTGCAAGCCTAGAACCAGACAGTGATGTGCTAGGTATGTAAGAACTAACAAGGAAAATGGTGTTGTCATTGCTTATTAGAATTCACATAAATAGCATGGAGTGTACAAGGAGAATTTTCTGCTACGACACAAATCATTTTTAATGTAGACAAGACATTATTTACAATGTAGGTTCATCGTAGTTTGCTCTTTTGGACCTTGCTTTTGCCTAGGGGAATAAATGATGTTGTGAATCATGCCAAATTTCTAACAATGTTTAGAGATGTGCTTCATATGCAATGCTCTCCATATGAATTGTTCCAACTGTGAGCCATTTTGATTCGTATGCTAGACACGATCCAAGTCATAATACACATTGAGATTGTGGTTTTGTGCAGCGACAGATTTAACACACCATGTATTCGCCGGAATTACACACTCACTGAATCTCTCCAGGTCCTGTACGAAAGGTTAATGTTATCATCGTTGGTGGTGGAACACACTCTTCCATGATGGAACTTGAGGTTTGGTGCAAAGCAGCCTTAGGAAACGGCCTCATGAAGAGGAGGCTTGTAACTTTAACCTTCAAACATTTCATGAGCTCATGATATCTGGGCTGCCCGTGTACCATTACTTATTATAGAACAAAATATGAGACATATTTAGCAGCAACAGTTTGTAAGCTTTTTCCTTTTCCTTCAACTTTGATCTCTCTTTAAGATTATCTCTTTTTAAGATTGTTTGATTGTAATAAAAGCGAGTCGTTGTTCAATCTCTCATATTAATATTCTCATTTGATCACATACATGTTAAGTTGAATACACATGTCTTGTTTAATCCAATGTGTATTATAACATAAATAATTATTGCACGTAGCAACGCACGGGCACGATCCTAGTCTCTCAGAAAGTGGTACCTCACTTCTATGTGTTTGGTTCTGGAGTGAAGCACGAGATTTTTGGCAACACTAATGGCACTCGTGCTATCACACATGAGAGGTACATGGGAACACTCCTCACCAAAGTCACTCAGCGTGTATGTGATCCAAAGCAGCTGGGAGCAACAACTAGCGGCAGCAACATATTTGGCTTCTGTGGTAGACTGAGCTACACTAGACTGTTTGCGAGAAGACCAAGAAACAAGCGAAGATCCCGAAAACTGGCAAGTACTCAAAGTCGATTTCCGATCGACTCGACACCCCGCAAAAGTCGGCATCCGAGAAATCAAGAAGCGAAAGGGAAGAGGACGCCGAGTACCAAAGACCGAGCTCAAGAGTGTATCGAAGATACTTGAAGATCCGCTTGATGGACTGCCGATGTAAAGTCCTTGGTGACGCCTGAAAACGAGACACATACACAGAAAACTGGATGTCCGGCCTCATCGCCATCAAGTACAAGAGGGAGCCGATCATACTCTGGTACTCCTTCTGGTCCACGGGCTCTCCGTCCTCGTCCGCGTCGAGCATTGTAGTCGTACTCATCCGTGTCGACAGGGGCTTCGAGTCATCCATCTTGAACTTCTTAAGGATGTCCTCTGTGTACTTGGCTTGATGCACAAAGGTTCCCTCCTTCGCCTGCTTGATCTGAAGCTCGAGAAAGAACTGCAACTCTCCCATCATGGACATTTCGAATTCTTTGCTCATATCCTCTACAAACCTCGCAACCAAAGAGTGAGACGAGCCGCCAAAGATAATATCATCCACGTATACCTGAACAATTAGGATGTCATCACCCTGCCTGAGGAGAAAAAGAGTCTTATCAACCTTGCCCATCTCAAACCCCTTGCTCAACAAGAACCCCCTCAAGCGTCCATACCAAGCACGGGGAGCTTGTTTCAGCCCATACAACGCCTTTCTCAGCTTATACACCCTGTGGGGAAACTCAGCACTCTCAAAGCCTGGTGGTTGCTTCACATAAACTTCCTCCTCTAGAGACCCATTCAAGAAGGCACTCTTCACATCTATTTGGTACAATTTGAACCCTTTAGCCACGGAAAAGGCTAGAAGGATCCTAATTGCCTCCAACTGGCTACACGAGCAAATGTCTCCTCATAGTCTATCCCCTCTTTCTGACTATAGCCCTGAGCAACCAACCTCGACTTGTTCCTCACCACCTCACCATTTTGTCCCTCTTTGTTTTTCCACACCCATTTTGTCCCAATAGGTTTGCAATTTGGTGGTGGCTCCACTAACTCCCACACTTGGTTTCTCACAAAATTCTCTAACTCCTCATGCATGGCATTCACCCAATTAGGATCAGATAGAGCGTGTCCAATGTCTTTCAGCTCAAAGATAGCAACAAAAGCTGAATGAGCAAAGCGAAGCATTTCTGGATCTCGACCGTGTCGTATGTTCATTGATGTCGCTGATGATTCTCGGGGGTGGATGATCAACTTGAACGTTCCTCGGTGCCTCTCGCCTGGAGACAACCTCCCCATCAGCAACTACTTCCACTTGATCTTGTTGGACCGTAGGTGGTGTAGGGGATGGACCATCCTGCACCGTAGTCGTCGTAGTGGAAGTAGTGGGTACATGCGTGGCTGGAGCTTCACCATCATCACTATCATCCTCTCTAGCATCATCCTCCTCGTCCTCAAAGATCTTCTTTCCAAGTTCATCATCACCTGCACACTCAAAGACAGACGAATTACATGGTTGTGTCTCGTCGAAGGTCACTTCGCAAGTCTCCATGACTAGGTTAGTATCAAGGTTGAGCACACGAAATGCTTGAGAATGACTAGCATAACCCAAGAAAATCCCATCGGAAGACCTCGACTCAAACTTATCAAGCCTACCCTTCTTGAGAATGAAGCACCGACAACCGAAAGCCCTGAATTGGCTCACTCTGGGTGCTCGCCCGTGCATAAGCTCATATCACGTCTTGTTCAAGAAGGCCCTCAGAAAAATTTGGTTCCCAACATGGAAAGCAGTATTCACCACTTCCGCTCAATATCTCCTTGGAGTCCTATGCTCATCAAGCATCGTTCGAGCCATCTCACAAAGGGAACGATTTTTCCTCTCAACCACACCATTTTGACAAGCCACATAGGGAGAAGAAAACTGATGTTCGAGACCAAATCACGACAAAAGGTTTCGAAATGAGAGTTTTCAAATTCATTGCCACTGTCGCTACGAATAGCTCAAACAGCGTCTCCATGTCTCTCGTTCTTCAACCTCAAGATTAGATCCCTCACAAAGCCAAACGTCTCCCCCTTGTCAGCTAAAAAGAAGACCCAAGCTTAGCGAGAATAGTCGTTCACGATCACAAGGACATACCATTTCCCACCCGCCGAGCACACACGAGCTGGACCAATCAAGTCCATATGGAATAGCTCGCATGGCCTCTCTGTCATAACAGATGTCAGAGGCGGATGAGAGGCGGCGACCATCTTGCCATGCCTACACGGTGCACATACCAAATCATTTTGATGTTTCAACTTTGGCAATCCTCGGACCAATCCTAGCCCACTCAAGCATGACAACAAGTCAAAACTCAAGTGACCTAGTCTCCTATGCCATTTCCAAAGCTCCGCCGAAACACCAGCAACCAAACAATGAGAAGAGCCAACACACTGAGAAAAATCGGCTCTGAAAATTTGACCCTCGGGGACGATCGTGCACACGAGATCGCCTCGAGAATCTAAAACACGAGAACAACCCGTTTTGAAACAGACTTCAAAACCCTCATCAAGAAGTTGGGAAACAAGGAGAAGATTGTAACCCAAAAACTTGACAAGAGAAACAAGCTGAAGAGTCACAGACTCACTCACCTTCACCGTGCCTACTGAAAGCACTCTACGTTTCCCATTATCCCCAAAAGTGATGTACTCCTTGGTCATCACCGAGGTGAAGTTGGAGAACCACCGTCGATCTCCGGTCATGTGTCGAAAGCAGCCGAGGCGATCAACCAAAAGCCCTCCATGCATCCCACCTGTAAAATAAAAAACGAGAGCGAGAGTGAGCAAAGGACTCAGCACTAGGGTTAGTACAAAACGAATCAAACCAGTGCTCACCATTTGCTCAAACATGGGGTTAGCAAAATCCACCCTATCTCTCCTTGGTGGAACACCCACTTGTCCCATTGGAGGACTAAGCGTACCACGAAGGGGAGACCGTGGCCCGTACCTCCTCTAGGACCTAAAACTGCGATCGTTCCCCCCATACTCGTATTGGCCACGAGCAAAGGAACGTCCAACAAACTCACCATGCCCAAACCCAACATGCCTACCACCTTCTCTATGTGGTGGCTCACCTCGAGGCACAAACTGATGCCTCTCTCGAGGCTAAATGGTACGCACCATACCCTCGCCTCTCGGCACCAACCTAGGCTCAGGCACACCACGAGAAGGGCATACCTGTCCTTGTTGGACAACTCTCTAGCCAACCTCTTCTCACGCTTCCTCCTGAAGCAAAACTCAGCTAGGTGCCCATCCCTCCCACAATGCTCACAATGGAAGGGTTTCGGTTTTGGCTTTGGTTTTGGGCTCTCTTTGGGCTCTGGCTTCTCCTCACTCGGTTTCTCTCCCTTCTTCCCAAAGAACTCATTCCCCAAGTCACTCTTGAACTTGATGGGTTTCTGGAAGTTGTCGGTTTGTGGAGGAAACACAAGTGGAGCTGGGGTTTTGTCTAGTCGGTTCCTAAGATGATTCGGTTTAGGAACAAAGGCATTTTTGTGGTGGGTTTTTGGTGGATCTGGGATATCTCCGATCTTCCCCTCATTTTCACCACTTCCCTCACCAACCTTGTTTGCCACAAGCACTTCCCCATCCTGGCGCCTGCATGTCTCGATCATTATCTTCAACTGAGGCTCATGACCAGACAACCAACCCATCAACTTTCTCAACTCATCATTCTCATCCTGCAAATGATCAACATAGTGTGCAAGCTCCATATTCTTCACAGCATTTATCTCACAAGTAGAACAAATTGTAGGAATAGGAGCTTTCAGCTGAGCCTCTAGAGATCTAGCATACACAAGCAAAACATCTAGCTTCTCATGCAAAACAGGACAAGAAGTACAAGCACCAAGCAAGGAGGGTCTAGATTTCATCTCCTCTAGCTCAACCCTAAGCACATCTAGTTCCTCCACCTTGGAGGCATACTTCTCCTTAAGCACAGTTAATTCACCAAGAAAAGTTGAACAATCAGTGCATTCAGGTTCATTGGTCACAATAGGACCCGACTTAAGAGAATCTATTTGAGCCCTAGCATCAACAAGCAAAGATTCTAGCTCAACCACCTTCTCCTTAGCATCTCCAAGCAAAGATCCATACTCCCTCTTCTCCTTGCTGGTCTTTCTAAGCACATCATCACAATTGTCAAGCAAGTCATTCAACCTAGCATTCTCCGCTATCAAGAAGGATGGGTCATTGTTTACCTCTTCCTCGGAGTCGGAGCCCGAGTCGTCCTTGTTGCTCATCTTACTTGCGGAGCTATGTGCCATGCCGCAAAAACCTTGGGCAGCGAAGCACAAGCCGTTGATGTTCTTGCCCGACCGCTTTCCCTTGTGCCGGTTCTCTTCTTCATCACTTGAGCTCGATGAAGAGTAGCAGGAGCTTGAGTCGTTGTCGCTCGCACCGGCCACCATCACCCGCTCCTTCTTCTTGTGACCACCACTCCTTCTTGGCCTCCGCTCGGACTTGTTCTTGCCCTTGTAGTCGTCCCTCGAGCGGTGCTTGTGGTCGGTCCTCAGACGATGCTTGTGCTCGGGCTTGACCTCCATGGCTTTCGGGCACTCGGCGATGAAGTGCTCGTGCTTCCCGCATCAGTAGCACATGCCTGAGCTCCTCCGAGCATTATTTTGGTTCGTGTACATGCGCTCGAACCGCCTGCTCAGCAAAGCGAGGTCCTCCTCGCCCAGCACGTTGAACTCCTCATCTGGCATGGACACAAGGAAAGACAAATAAAAATGTCTCGAAGACATGTTAGCATTAGTCCTTGAACCAGATACATGAGCCAGACTATGTGGGTCAGTCGGGTTCCCGACCTTTGTACGCACCCCACGGTCCACCTCGGACGACTTGAGCTTGGAAAACAGCTTGTCCACCATGAGGGTCTCAAACTTCTCCGACACTTGGATGGCCTCGACCTTCCCACTCCACACGTTACGATCCAAAGAATGCAGAAACTTGACAACCCTATCATGGTCATCATACGGGAGCACGACCACATTAGCCCTCATGTTGTTCACGATCATCGTGAAACGCTGAAACATGGCATCTGTGGACTCACTGGGGAGATGAGTGAAGTTCTCGTACTCTCTCCGGTAGGTCGCAAAGAGCCGAGCCAGAACCTGAGCGTTCCCGGCATGAGCATTCTTCAACTGCTCCCAAATCCCGCATGCAAAATCCTCTGTCCGAACCCGTTCGAATTCGGATTCACACAAAGAACGGTACATGTAGTCGTCCGCCTTGTTGTTGGCGTCGGACATGTCCCTCAATCCTGGGGCAAGGAAGTTCAGCGGATGAACATAAGTTGTGTTCACCGTGACATCCCACAGGATCTGACCCTTGCCTCGGAGGAAAGCAGCCATCCGTCTTTGCCACATATGGTAGTTCTTACCATCAAAGTGTGGAGGACACGAACCCCGTTCCTGGTACGCCATCTTTGGATCTTAGACTGGTTAGAATCACAAAGATCCGTAACTGGCTCTGATACCAATTTAAGGACCGTTTAGGCGATCAGAGGGGGGAGGAGTGAATGGGAGCCGATAAAAATTCTTCTCGAAGGTCGAACTCGGCCTATGCCCCAAATTCACAACCAAGGATTCCCACACGTGTTTGCCAAGGTCATGTAGTCACAACAGACCTACCAACCCTAGATACAAACCCCAAACAATTTTGAAGCGGAAGCACAACTCAAGAAGCAAAGGACTTAGCTGTCCTGCGAATGCCTAGGCGAACGGTTCAATAGGTTGGGGCGGACTGTCACACCCGATTTTCCGTAGAAAACCAAATGCATCTCATATGTGTGCCAGGATCACAATTTCACACATATGATAGACTCATGAGTGTAATATCACAAGACATTGCTCAAAACATACAGAAAAGGTTTATTAACTTTTATTACACTCAAGAAGGTAGACACAAATGTCTTTACACGAACATCGATAACTATGAAGACACGACTCCATCTTCATCTTCCACAGGCATCTGACTGGTTGATCGCATCCTCAGAACTTCTCATAGTCGGTGAAGTACTCCACTCCGGGATTCTTCTCTGAACAGCGTAATAAAGGATGAGTACACTTATGGTTGGTACTCAACAAGGCCACAGGAATAACCAGAAAGCAATATTAATCCAACTTTAAGTTCAATTAATCATGTGAGGGTCCAGGCCGCTCTTGACCGTGAGCACGGCTGATCGATCACTCTGCAGAGGTTGCACACTTTTCCCACAGTTCGCGTAAAAGTTCCAAAGAACTTTGAACCCAACCACGCATGTGCCGATCGAGCACAATACCACACTTCGAGGTGTGATTGCATAGGGACGCTACGAAGCCTTTACAAAGATATGCAAAAGCACCAACAACCCACGACGATTCTGACTCGGGGCGGACCATAACCCTCCCTAGTGGTCGGCACCTTAGCAAAGGCGCTACCCCAAAAGAACCGGGTATACCCCCGCAACCCGGAGCCCCCCTATGTTCCTTTCGGATAGGGTCGTCAATACAATCACACACCTAATTAATTGGCTAAGCCGCAGCCATATGGACCGTGGTTGCACTTGTTTTCCCTGGGTGGTTCTCCATGTTCCGATTAATTTATAGTGTTCTTGATTAAAGCATAGGTAGAAGGGTGGTTAGGGTCACTTGCTTTTCTCCAACGATAAGGTACTTCCCTTTCTTGCAAAGCTCGCACTTGTTCTTCCTCGAACGGCGTGTTGGCTACGATCATGCAAGAAAACATGCAATAAAATAATACAGCAAACATTACCAAAAGACTAAAACAAGCTTTTAGAAATGACGGGCTCTGAGAGACGGTCGCGTGGACACCAAGAACGCGTAAAACGGAGCTAGGATGGAAAAGATATGGCTGAAACAAGATTCAGGGACTAGATTGTGAATATCTGAAAGTTTATGGAGTTTTCTGCAAGATTTCAGGGACCTAAACATAATTATGTGTGAAAACTGGAGGGTTTAGATGCAAAAGGGTGAGCCCTGGACTGTGGGTTAGATAAGTTTGAAAACCTAGGGTCTAAACCAGAAAAAGGAAGGGTTGTTTTATAAGGTGGAAGGCTATTTGTGTAAATTCCAGAAATGGGGGGGCTTATTTGCAAAATTGCCAGGGCGGCCGGCGGGTGGGCTGCGGTGGCTCCACGTGGCGGGCTGTGGTTGGCTGGTGCTGATGCAAGCATGACGCAAGCGTGACGTGGCTCCGTGGACCAGCGCCCGTGGACCCGGTCCACCGGTCCACGCGTGGACCGCCGAAGGGGTACAACGCCCCTTTTAATCTGGGCCGTCCGCGCCGATCGGACGGCCCCGGTCGCACGCGGGCGAGGGCGGTGGGGAGCGGACGGCGCGCGGCGGCGCCGGCGGACGCGCGCGGCGGCGGCTCGCCGGCGATGGCCGGAATAAGGCTCCGGTGCGCCATTTTCGACGGAGAGGGCATGGAGAGTCGGAGGAGAAGGAGAGGAAACTCACTTGTGGCTTGAAGAGGAGGGAGGGGCGCCGTAGGAGGAGATCGGGGCGAGGGCGTAGCTCCAGCGGTGGCGCTCCAGCGGTGGCGCTGTAGAGGAGAGGACGAGCTCCGGGGAGTGGTGCAGTTTGAAGAGGGAGCTCGGGGCGTCTTATATAGGGCCAAGAGGGGAGCGGAGGGGGCGCGGTTGAGGCGGTGGGCGGTGGTGCTCCGGTGGCCACCATTGATGGCGGTGTGGCTCGGTGGGCGGCCGTTACAGGGAGAGGAAGAGGTGGAGGAGGCGCGAGTGGGAGTGCGGCGGAGCCTTAATGGCTGAGTGGAAGAGCTGGTGGGGCGCGGGGCGGCCAGGGACGGCGCGCGGGGGGGTGCGGCGGCCGGCGCGGCCGTGGGGAGGAAGGGGATGGCCGGAGGTAGGGGACGGCCCCCGACAGGGGGCCCCACCCGTCGGCCGGCGTGTGAGAGAGAGAAGGGTTAGCGGGCCGGGCCGGGTTAGGTGGGCCGCAAGGAAGGATGGGGCGGGAATTTGAGTTGGGCCGCACGCAAGAAATAGAATAGGTGCGTTGGGGGTCGTTTCGGGCCGGAAGGGGAATGGGTGAGGGACTGTTTTGTTTTTTTTCTTTTTTTTCTTTTCAATTCCTTTTCTTTTATTTCCTTTTCAAATTTTGACTCAAAGCCTTTTTAAAATTTTTAAACAAACTTTTAACCACACAATCAATCAAAACCCATGCATTCAACATGATGCACAAACACTTGGTTTCTCTAAATTAATTAATTATCATTTCATATATATTAAAGGAAAATTTAATTATTCAAATTTGTTAAACCTTAGAATTAAAACTAAACCATGTTGCTAACAATATTTTATTGTGATGGAATTTTCGGGTGTTACAAATCCTACCCCCTTAAAGAGAATCTCGTCCCGAGATTCGGAGGGATCGGAAAACAAGAGGAGGAGATACAAGACGATCTTGAAAGATGATGGGTTACTACCACATAGCTTATTCACTTCTCCTTCTTCTTCGGGCTTGTAGCGGCAAACTCAATCCTATCTCCTTGCGGGGTAGTTAAGAGCACCGATTTCTTAGCACACAAAATGATTCCATCATGCTTGCTTAACCAATCCATACCAAGGGTCACATCTATTCCACCGGATGTTAGAATCACTAAGTCGGCTCGAAAATCTATCTCTCCGATCTTAAGATTGACCTGTGGGCATACATAGGTGGATTTCATTTCACCGTTTGGAGAACTAATTAGCAAATGCGTCTTCATGGAACTCCTGGTTACATCATGCTTTGTCACGAATCATTCGGTAATAAATGAATGTGATGCCCCGGAATCAAATAAAACTGTTGCAGGTACGAATTGATAAGGAACGTACCAAGCACAACATCTTTGGCTCCTTTAGCTTCTTCACCGTCACATGGTTCACTCTACCATGCATATAGTTTTGTTGGCCTCTGCTATCTCTCTCGAGGTGTCCGCATATTGCGCCGAGGGCAAATGCGGCATAGTGTCCCAATTCTCCGCAGCTTGAAGCAACCACTTGGATGAACTCGGAGTAGTGTTCCTTCTGGTGCACCCGAGCGGTTCCGATGAGGATTTGGAGCTCGTGGTGTCATTGGGTTGGATTCTTCGGGTTCCTCAAATGAACGATACCGCCGACTCCGTCCATGATTTCGCCTTGTGTGCTAGAACGAAACCGAGAGTCATGAGTTGTAACGAGGGCGGGTGTTACTTGCTAGATTGTCCCCGAGATTGAAACTTGCGCTTCGTTCACGAAGTTCCTTGCGTTTATTCTCCAAGCCTATAGCCTTATTGAGCAACATCCGGAAGTTAAGAAATGTGTGGCTCTGCAACGATAGTTAAGTGGCCCTATCAAACCATCGAGAAAACGTTCTTGTCTCTTAGCATCCGTGTTGACTTCATCTCGGTGCATAGCGGGACAAATGAGTAAACCGATCCGGATACTCACTAACCGTCATGTTGCCTTGCTTAAGAGCTAAAAATTCCTTATTCTTCGACTTCTTCACACCAAACTGGGATGTGATGTGTACGAAAACTTTCCCGGAACTCCCGCCGGTAATGGTGCTCAGCAGCGGCATGTGCGACGGTGTAAGCATCCCACCAATCGGATGCGCACCTTCCGGACATCCCGAGGCATACAAAACCTTCTCACGATCATTACATTGGGTGATATTCAGCATCTTGTTGATGGTCTTGAGCCAATCATCGGCATCGAGGGGATCCACTGAATGAGAGTAAGTGGGCGGGTTGTGGCTCATGAACTCTCTATGCTTGTTCACTGGTGGTGGAGGTGGTAGGGGTCCTTGAGGTGGCGGCTGGTTCTGCTGTGCCTGTAGATTCTGGACAGTGGCGGTGAGGTTCTGAATTAACTGCATCTGTTCCGTAAAGAACTGCTGCATCGTGGGATCCATCGCTAATTCTTGTGGTGGAGGAGGGAACTTGATTCAGCTGATTGACGATGTGAGCACGAACGGAATATCCTGTCCAGCTCCTGACCTGGTGTTTACCATTTGATTGTGTTAGAGAGAAGTTTTCCGATAGGAAGTTGAATTGATAAAAGTGAATCGGAGAAAAGGGGCTAAGATTCAAATTTTAACTTTAATTATTTTATTGATGTATTTGTGGCCATCACTCCACAAAAACATTCCAATCATGTCAAAGATCCAAATCATGCATGTTTACAATCAACAAGCATTAACATCGCCCGTCCTCACAAGAACGGCTCTATCGAAACGAAACTGACAAAAGGGGTAGGCAACTTATGAAACTATCCTATAAACACGGGAGGTAGTTCAAGGTGGAAGAACAAGAATCAGACTCAGTGTAGAAGAAAACAAAAGATATGATTTTGATAAAGAATAAAGAATAAAATATTTTTTTAGCGTGAATAAGATATTTTGAATGCTGGAAAGGCTTTCTAGATAAAGAGTCCTTAATATCGACCATTTCTATCTGAGGCTGCGTCCTACAGTCAGCATTGCTCTGATACCACTCTGTCACACCCGATTTTCCGTAGAAAACCGAATGCATCTCATATGTGTGCCAGGATCACAATTTCACACATATGATAGACTCATGAGTGTAATATCACAAGACATTGCTCAAAACGTACAGAAAAGGTTTATTAACTTTTATTACACTCACGAAGGTAGACACAAATGTCTTTACACGAACATCGATAACTATGAAGACACGACTCCATCTTCATCTTCCACAGTATCCGATCGGGTTGATCGCATCCTCGAACTCCTCGTAGTCGGTGAAATACTCCACTCGGGATTCTTCTCCGAACGACGTAAGCAAGGATGAGTAGACTTATGGTTGGTACTCGGCAAGGCCATAGGAATAACCGGAAAGCAATATTAATCCATCTTTAAGTTCAATTAATCATGTGAGGGTCCGGCCGCTCTTGACCGTGAGCACGGCCGATCGATCGCCTTTACACTGCGAGAGGTTGCACACTTTTCCCACGGTTCGTGTAAAAGTTCCAAAGAACTTTGAACCCAACCACGCATGTGCCGATCGGGCACAATACCACACTTCCGAGGTGTGATTGCATAGGGACGCTACGAAGCCTTTACAAAGATATGCAAAAGCACCAACAACCCACGACGATTCTGACTCGGGGCGGACCATAACCCTCCCTAGTGGTCGGCACCTTAGCAAAAGGTCGCTACCCGAAAAGAACCGGGGTATACCCCCCGTAACCCGGAGCCCCCCGTGTTCCTTTCGGATAGGGTCGTCAATACAATCACACACCTAATTAATTGGCTAAGCCGCAGCCATATGGACCGTGGTTGCACCGTTTTCCCCGGGTGGTTCTGCATGTTCCGATTAATTTATAGTGTTCTTGATTAAAGCATAGGTAGAAGGGTGGTTAGGGTCACTTGCCTTTCTCCAACGATAAGGTACTTCCCTTTACTGCAAAGCTCTGCACTTGTTCTTCCTCGAACGGCGTGTTGGCTACGATCATGCAAGAAAACATGCAATAAAATAATACAGCAAACATTACCAAAAGACTAAAACAAGCTTTTAGAAATGACGGGCTCTGAGAGACGGTCGCGTGGACACCAAGAACGCGTAAAACGGAGCTAGGATGGAAAAGATATGGCTGAAACAAGATTCAGGGACTAGATTGTGAATATCTCGAAAGTTTATGGAGTTTTCTCGCAAGATTTCGGGACCTAAACATAATTATGTGTGAAAACCGGAGGGTTTAGATGCAAAAGGGTGAGCCCTGGACTGTGGGTTAGATAAGTTTGAAAACCTAGGGTCTAAACCAGAAAAAGGAAGGGTTGTTTTATAAGGTGGAAGGCTATTTGTGTAAATTCCAGAAATGGGGGGGCTTATTTGCAAAATTGCCAGGGCGGCCGGCGGGTGGGCTGCGGTGGCTCCACGTGGCGGGCTGTGGTTGGCTGGTGCTGATGCAAGCATGACGCAAGCGTGACGTGGCTCCGTGGACCAGCGCCCGTGGACCCGGTCCACCGGTCCACGGTGGACCGCCGAAGGGGTACAACACCCCTTTTAATCCGGGGCCGTCCGCGCCGATCGGACGGCCCCGGCCGCACGCGGGCGAGGGCGGCGAGGAGCGGACGGCGCGCGGCGGCGCCCGGCGGACGGCGCGGCGGCGGCCTCGCCGGCGATGGCCGGAATAAGGCTCCGTTGCGCCATTTTCGACGGAGAGGGCATGGAGAGGAAGAGGAGAAGGAGAGGAAACTCACTTGTGGCTTGAAGAGGAGGGAGGGGCGCCGTAGGAGGAGATCGGGGCGAGGGCGTAGCTCCAGCGGTGGCGCTCCAGCGGTGGCGCTGTAGAGGAGAGGACGAGCTCCGGGGAGTGGTGCAGTTTGAAGAGGGAGCTCGGGGCGTCTTATATAGGGCCAAGAGGGGGAGCGAGGGGGCGCGGTTGAGGCGGTGGGCGGCGGTGCTCCGTGGCCACCATTGATGGCGGTGTGGCTCGGTGGGCGGCCGTTACGGGGAGAGGAAGAGGTGGAGGCGGCGCGAGTGGGAGTGCGGCGGAGCCTTAATGGCCGAGTGGAAGAGCCGGTGGGGCGCGGGGGCGGCCGGGGGACGGCGCCGGGTGCGGCGGCCGGCGCGGCCGTGGGGAGGAAGGGGATGGCCGGGAGGTAGGGGACGGCCCCGACGGTGGGCCCCACCCGTCGGCGGCGTGTGACAGAGAGAGAAGGGTTAGCGGGGCCGGGCCGGGTTAGGTGGGCCGCAAGGAAGGATGGGCTAGGAATTTGAGGTGGGTTGGGTTGTTTCGGGCCGGAAGGGGAATGGGTGAGGGTCTGTTTTGGTTTTTTTTCTTTTTTTTTCTTTTCAATTTCTTTTCTTTTATTTCCTTTTCAAATTTTGACTCAAAACCTTTTTAAAATTTTTAAACAAACTTTTAACCACACAATCAATCAAAACCCATGCATTCAACATGATGCACAAACACTTGGTTTCTCTAAATTAATTAATTATCATTTCATATATATTAAAGGAAAATTTAATTATTCAAATTTATTAAAATTTAGAATTAAAACTAAACCATGTTGCTAACAATATTTTATTGTGATGGAATTTTCGGGTGTTACACGAACGGTTCGCGAGCACAGGGCGGACGGTCCACAACCCTCGAGCGAACAGTCCGTTAAACGCAACGGAACCACCAGAAGTGCACCCCGAAATGTCGACAGTCTGTACCCTACCCGCGGACTGTCCAAGAGCAACTTGTGCCGCGCAGACGGTCTGCGACCTCCGTCGCACGGTCTGCGACCTCCGTCGGACAGTCCGCCAAACCTCCTACCGCAAAACTTTGGCACCTCGAAATATCTACTCGCGAGCTCACAAGAACTGGATGAACACACGAAGAACTCACACCTCGCGGACGGTCCGTGGGCAATAGGCGGACAGTTCGCCAGCCCTCGAACAGAACAGCCCGAGGTGAAAACCGAAAAGACAACCTCCCCTATCCCACCATGGATCTCCCAAATGGCTCGAGCTCTTGAGGAAAGGTTTGGGGAAAATGTGAAGCGTCCCTAGGATATTCTATGCCCTAAAACTTGGGTCCTCAAACGAACTAAATTGCCAGGAATCGAATTGTCACTGAACTCAACCAAGAAACCTAGGGTCCAACCGAAATCCTTCAATCGGAGGACGAATTCGAAGTTTCGGGGGTCAAGATCAAGCACAAAGATGCACGAGGAAACTATCCATGATCCCCACCAACAAATTCGAAACCAAACAGCTCAAAATCGAAGGAACAAGCCGCACACGAAAAACCGACGAAAATAGCTCGAAAAAGACACAAAAATCCAACGAGCTACAAGCGGGGAAATTGTCGCAACCATGAAAGCTTCCATTCACTAGAAGGTCAGATTCTTTACAAACAGAGGAAAAATCTAACACTATGGAGCAAGGAAATGAGAAGCAGTCCAGATGGATGGTTTGCCTGGAAACCCTAGAGCCAATATATATGAGGCCCCTCCGGGCCAGGCAAAAGACCACACTACCACTAACACTCAAGTTGTGATACAACCCCTCAGGGGCAAATAGATCATGTAGCACTCCTCTTCATCGCACGGCCACGTCGTCACCGTAGACCGCATCCTCCCCACGCAAGCCCCGCGATCTCGCCACGCGTGCACCGACATCGAAGCTTCTCGGCGCGCCCGAATCCCGTCTCCGCCCGCCGAGCCTCCGGTCTTGGTTTTGTAGCTCAACCAAGTAACCCGATGGTTTTCTGGTGAACCACCGCAAACCCCACATGTAGACTCCGGTCATGAGCCGCTACCCTACACCGGCTCCGATGGACGACTTCGTCTTGCTTTTCTTGCCACTATGCAGCCCGCACTTGACCCCACTGGCCACCGGGTCCCTCGAGTCAGGCCTACTTGTCTCTCCACTCCTAAAAGGCCCCGCAAGGCATAGACCTTTCATGCCCACTTTTCACCTGCACCAACGCAAATCAAGACGCAACCTGCACCCCCAATACTCGGCCAAGAGTTAGTCCACACCACATTGTAAATCACTCATCACAACTAGGAGTGACCATCCATCGGTCCTCGGACGCTCCGGTCCTCATGAATCTTTGTCCTGGCTGTCACCGCACAACCTCCATTTCATCCACTCCTACTTAGAGTGGCAAGGGTGTCATTTCCACGACACGGAGCCTCCCCGATGCGACGCCGCCAACATCGACCCACCAATGCCCGAAGCCGTTGGTACGTCACCGGCGGATTCCCAGCCTCCTCCACCACTTGCAGAGTTGGACTCTGACTCCAACTACCACACCTACTGGTGCCCTGTCTACCCCAACAGTATGCACTAGTGGAGGAACCTGAATGTGATCAAGGACCACTTCCTTGGGATGGCCAGGTCTGAGGCCCTGAGGGAGGACAACATGAAGATGTGGAGCCGCCACCGCGTCCTGGTGAGAAATGAGGGATGGATGTAGATGGAGTGAGTGAGCCGTGCCAGTGGAAGAACAATGTCGATATGTTATCTGTGATGTTAATTAGTATCTTTAGATTTCGTGGAAACATTGTCTTATGTATGTGAACACCGTGATGTTAATTAGTAACTTTACATTTCCATGAAACATGGTCTCATGTGTTGTCCGACATGTTCGTGTTTCGTAGAGAAGAACATCCGCTCTTATTGTACTTATACATGATCATGTTTCCTCGATTGACACATGATCTGGAGAGGTTGAAGATCAATATTGGACGATTAATAAGAAATAGCAATGTGATCATTGCTCACCTTGACAAAATTTAAAACAGGCATCCGATTATTGCCAAACATCCCAAATGCTAATGCATCCCTAACCCAAACCATGTTTGTGAATTTGGTTATCATTTGTTTGTTGATCAATCTCCTTGTTTGAAATTGTTTATGCTTTGTTTCCCTGACCATCTCTATTCCTTGTCTCCTTATAAATGTTATCCTATTTTATCGCTCTCATAAACTATGAAATCATAGCTCACCTTTGCCCAAAATCAAAACAAGCATCTTTTACAGGTCCTGAAATATTTGTCCTTTCTGTATATTTTTCTAGACCGAAACATCCGGTCTGTAAATGAATCCCACACCCAAACATCCGGTTTAATGGTAGTAAACAGTTCATCTCTGCAGGTTGAAGTGCTTCTAAATATAGTTTGCTCCAAATTCACTAAGATTACAAATGTACATAGTTCTTTTCTTTGCAAAAAACCTTTACATTATTAGAGATTGAGGCGCCTCCTTGCATAAGCGTGATACAACTCCCGAAGAGACACCCTGTCTTTCCCTCAAACTGAGATCTATTAATATACCTGACTCTCCCAACTCCCTCCATTGCCTTGTCTCAAACTCTCTTCCTCCAGAAAACCACAACCACTTTGCCTTCTTTTCCGATTCGACTTCCCACCTCCCCGTTCCCTTCCAATCCCTCGTCCATCGGGACACCACCTGACTCCCCCTAACCAAGCGCATGCGAGCCATCTGAGCCCTCCTTGAGTGAATCTGATGTAGAAGACATGGAAAGGCAGGAGTGCAAGGACAACAAGGATGAGTACAACTACATGGAAGAGGATGAAGAGGAAGAGGAAGAAGAGGAAGAGGAAGAGGAAGAGGAAGAGGAAGAAGAAGAGGATGAGGAAGAGGCGTGGGCGACTATTGAGAAGAAGCGATTGGAGGCCAATAAGAGGAAGCGGGTGGAGGCCAAGAACAAGAATCAACAGACAAAGGCATTTGTGAGGCAGCTTTTGAAGGATGACAAGGCCAGTAAGATTGATTTGTTCAAGGACATTCTGTCAGCGAAGAAGAAGAAGAAGGGTTCGGAGAAGGAGAAGGAGGAGGAGGAGGACTCGAAGAGGACCAAAAATAAGATGGACCTCAGCGCTAGTCCTTCAAATGTCACCCTCGCCAATCCTGGTCTGTGGCTCCCCTAGCCATTGAAACTCCCTCGATGCCAGAGTCATCGGGGAACTTCTCGGAGGGGTTGCCTTAGATTACTCGGATTTGGGTTTTCTTTTTCACTTTCAAATAGGTGGTCTTGTGGATGGAAAGATCAATTGTATGTTTTCTTTTGGATGGAAAATATTGATCTCCTATTTTCTTGCTCTGTGAATCTTGTCGTGGTAGGAAAATCCCTTGTATCCCTGTTATCCATGAAGAACATGGGTGTTTTTCTTTTCCATGATCACCTTCCTTGCTTCAGTGAATTTCCCGGGTCATGATGTGTTGGCATAGTCTTAGATGTAATGTCTTGTCATGTGCTATTTTATTCTTATCCCACCGCACCGCATTGCAGATACAAACGTAAATGATGACCGATTTTACAAATTTACTGTTTCGCTAAATTTACCATTTTTCCAAGAATATACATAATGTAAATGATGGTCACCTTGCCCAAATTATTCAACTTAAATGTCCACATATATGACACATCCCCATACACCTACACCCCTATAGTGGCACTAGAACAGGCGCGCACAAACACACACCCAACAACGAAATCTTCGGACTTGGCAACGAGGAAGACAACAGACACGGTCATGTAGATGGATACAACACACGCCTATCCTGCCATACCTAATGCACGACGGAATTTAGCATAATGAGTATCCATGCGGAGATATTCCTCCAATACACGGTGCCTACCCCTCGACTTCATGGTACGTCCAGAGCGACCAATGCCAGAAGCATGCTATAGGATGTCACGAAAACCCCACTGCCAGTGAGCAATATTGCAGTAAGGACACACACAACGACCATGGCGAAGCACGTGAGTGTAACCCTGGTCCTGCAGCCAAGCCAAAGCATCTTTGTTCATCTCCTCCTTTTCGTCCTCATCTGCTTCGTCCATGTTGTACAGATCATATGGATCCATGTATCCTGGCCGCTGTGGAGGTGGCACAGCATGGAAGTTGGCGGTTCCTTCGTTCGCATTAGAAGCCATCCTCATACACACTCTCAAACAATGTAAACATGATAAGCACTGGCCAGAAACAATGATTGTAACCTGGAAAAACATGACGCGGAAGCTAAGAGCTCACCTCTTTTCATAGCATGCAGAACTAAATAGAGAGGTCTTCTAGCACAATGCGTGGAGGATGAAGAGGCGATGAGCAAAGGCCTTGGGGGCACGCCTATTTATCAAACCATGACCGATACTAAGGCAGTGTGCATCTCGTGGCAAAGCATGCCTCACGGGTTACAGTAGCCATGAAAATACATGGGATGCTTGGAATACGAAGGCCTACACTTTTGAGGAATCCTATCACAAGTATAGGGCGGAATATGCAGGCTTTTTCCCCGGTAGGCATGCAAAATATTTGGTGGGTACACGAGTGTGCTTTGGTCCGGATAAGAATGCAGAAGGAAGATCCTTATAACTGTATGACTTAAAAAATAGACGTGTAGGCATTGTAGTGGGAGAAGCAGTTGTTATGCTTTGTGATCCTCGACTGGAAACACACCCGGCTTCACCGAAGCGTGGGCCTCTTTCAGATATGTGTCTCCTGCCTATATTGTATGCCACTGGTTTCCCACCCAAACTCACTGACAATATGGGGCCGCGATTGCACGGCCTCACTTGTTAGTGGCCCCTAAGCAAGTGCAGCTTACCAAATTTTCATTTCGCGACCAGGAAGTCGAAAGCGGGATTTTCAAATTCCGTATTACCTCTCCGCAACAAAATAATAAATACTCTACTCTATTGCTATCGCGTTGCACCACTAAACTCCCACCTTCCATTTCCAAAACACATCACTCTGCTCAGCTAGATCTGCGGTGGCGGTCCGACCTCGCCGTCGCCGGTGGAGGGGGAGGGGTATCACAGGAGATGGTGGGAGACAGATATCGGTGTTCTATTTGCGTCTGCTGTGCTGGCCAAGCTGAGCAGTTGAGCAAGGATATGGCGCAAGTACCTGCTCCCGATGCCCCTTCAATCCATTGGCCCCTAAATCCTGGATCTCACAAGTGAGAATCTCATTTACTTTTCTTTCGGTCCCCTAGTAGTATTTTCGTTGGCTTAGAAAGTAAATTGCTTCATGTATTGTGTTAGTTCTAAGATTCTTCTCTTAACTTTGCCGTTCTAGATCCAGAGACTGATTTGGAACACAAGTTAATCGATGAGGCATGTGTTGAAAGTAAATTGCTTTGTGTATTGTGTTAGATTGGAGATTCTTCTCTTACCTTGGCCGCTCTAGATGCAATTACTGATTTGTAACACAACTTAATAGATGAGCCATGCTTAGAAAGTAATTTACTTTGTTTATTGTCTTAGATTTCAGATCCTTCTCTTACCTTGACCGCTCTAGATCCAGTTCTTGAGTTGTAACTTTTTGTGTAGGGCCTAGCATCCCACTCCCGGATTGCCGAGATTCAATCACATGTCGTGGTATGTAACAAAACGCATGATTATCCCGCTACTTTATTCTTAGGATTATTCTTAAGTTTATTTACTTGCTTCGTTTAAGTTTCAAGTTTGACTTCTCCTTTCATTTTAGGCTCAAATGTTGAGGACAATCCTTGCGGTTCAAATATCAAATTCTTGTCCCTCCAATGTGAAGTCAAAGCCATTCATTGATTACATGCCACAAGATTATCCAGCTTTTGCTACATATTCAAGACATGAAGTTTCATTTGGAGGCCTCGATGCAGCTGCTGACCTTGGTGAAATCTTTGTTGAACAGGACCAAGTTTTGACAGATTTGAAGATCAAGGCAGAAGCATCAGATGTAGCAATGAAAGTGCAGACTGTTGGGATGGATAGGTTGAAGAAACAAGTAGAAACTACTGAGACCCTCCTTCGTCAACTAGTAAGCTCGCGCCTTGGGTAAGGCCACTGTGTTTCTTAGTCTTCTACTTTTGTCCTTCTAGCTAGTTCTGCTGGTTTGTAAGTACGGAACTTTCTTATCTTAGTGGGTTCTATTTCAATATCAGCTTTATTTGTGAGCATGGAGATATCATGTGTATCGGTTTGTGAGATCCTACTTTCAATCTTCTTGTGGTTGTTCTGTGTTCATTGATAATAATGTGCCGTGTGTGATCCGAAACATTAATTTGTATCAATGGTATGGAAATATTATATGTGATGTCAATTTAATTGATTAGCATGTAATATGAGATTGAATTATATTTAATTAAGCACTACCTGGAGTGCAGCCCAAAATAACAGGGAAAAAATATGTGGGCTTGCCCCCTTGGCCCATTATTTTTTACGAATTCAAATAAGATTTATTAATAAAATGGGCCGTATCAAAAATGACGGCAGAAAATGGTGGCCTGGGTCCAATATCAGTTGGGCCTTAATCATTTTATGACGTCATTGAATATTGAACTCGATCCAACCAGTACTGGACCCAAAACAAATCGATGACGAATGCAATTATTGGGCTCTATCACCTCGATTATTGGTTCGGTCTAATCAGAATTAGGCCTAAAAGTGTCTATGACGACAACAATTATTGGGCTCCATCCAACCATAAATAGGCCTTAAACAATCTATGACGCAAACAATATTGGGCTCCATCCAACCTTAAGGCCTAAAACCAATTTATGAAGAAAGAAACATTGGGCTCAGCTTAACATTAAGTGGGCCAAATTCAATCTATGACGACAAGGAATTTGGACCTTGGACCAACAAAATATGAGCTGAATTTACGTAATGCCGAAATAGTTTGTCACAAAACGTCGTGCCACATCAGATTTTGGTCCGATGTGGCATGTACCTTATGACGCCTTTGTGTTACAAATTTATACGCGTCGTTAAACTCATGACGCTAGGAAATAAGGTCTCGTCATTAATCGCGGTTTGTGACACTTGATTAATGATGGAGCATTTTCGTAACAACTGACGTCATTAAACGCAGTTTATGATGAGAAACAACCTTTTTTGCGTCACTAGTCGGCGTTTTTCTTGTAATGAAAATAGCCCATTGTACAAAAAAATAAGGCTCCTCTGATTATGGGCTATGTGAATGGTAGGTTAGATAATATCCATTTCTTATCCTCTCCAATGTGGCCATGATCGAGTAGTATGCAACGTGCTCATGATCTTGTAGCACTAAGTGAATCGAATCGACGAAGGAAGGAATGATGTGCTGATCTCCAATGTGGGCATGATTGAGGAGTATGCAGCGTGCTCATAATCTTCTAGTAGTATGCGAATCGAATTAATGAAGGAAGGGATGTGTTGATCTACAATGTGGGCATGATCGAGGAGTATGCAACGTGACATGCTCATAACATGTAGTACTAGGAGAATTGAATCGACGAAGGAAGGAATGTGTTGATCTCCAATGTGGGCATGATTGAGTAAAATGTGAATGGATTGTCTGATTCCTTGTATTATCTAGTACAGGACCATCCTGTGATGACTTTCATACTCATCGACATACGTCTGAAGGATGATCCAGTGTGGTATACATCATAAAAGAGGAACTTCCTTGTAAACTACGGGTAGGAAAGACGCTCCCATTTCCTGGCCACAGGGTACAAATAGTGCACTACACACACCTTTATGGTTTTATCCAGCAGTGTGTCACTTGTGTTGACCCGCCATCACCCCCCATTTATTGCCTCCTCTCTTGTGGCACAACCCCTTCGTAGGGTTTCGCTGCTGCCCCCGCCGCCGCCTCCACCAGCCTCCAGCAGATACTTCAATTTGTCACCGCAATCAGAGGTATGTGTCCGCCTCCAGGCTCCAGCGGATACCACAATCCACCATCGAATTCATGGAATGGCACTAATTTGAGAAATTTATGGCAGGTGGGCCGAGATGGTGGCAATAGAGATGCACCACTAGGAATCAGGCCTTGGCTAACACCTATTTTTTTGCAATATGGCTATTTTGGTTGCAACTAGAATCAGTTGCATCGAAGTCTGGTGGTCGACTGATTGTTGCAATTGGAACGGTGCAATAGCCTCAGGCAACAACTTAAGATGTGGCGTTGCAACAGATTTTTCTATTGCAATGAAAAAAGCCTAATGCAACCAATATTTGGTTGCAAGAACAAATATTGCAAGGAACGAAAAAGCCTTGCAAGAACAAATATTGCAAGGAACGAAAAAGCCTAATGCAACCAATACTTGGTTGCTAGAATAAGTATTGCAACATTTAGATTGGTTACCAAAGGTTCCATGAAACACTTGACTGCAATATTTCATGATTGCCACGAACAAGTGTTGCAATAGAAAAGTATTTCCACTCCAAAACTACGTGGGCTTATGGTCATATTACTACAAAGTGTGATCCATTGCATTACACTACTTTTGCAACATACAAGATATGGTGGCAATACATGATATGATAATGTAACGAACTTGTCTTCAAGGTAATATATGGAAGTTGCAATGAATTTGTGTTGGTGGTAATAGAGGGCAAATGCAACAAAAAATTGTTGGTTGCAATAGATGATATGGTAATGCAACGCATAAAGTTCGTTGCAATGATGCATATTGCAACCAATGGTTGCCTATTATTCTATCGCAACAAGGGGAATTTGAATAGTAGTTTTAAAATTATTTTCATGGCATGCATGTCACAATTAAATAACTGATACATTCTTTAATTTAAATTTCGCCTCAAACTAAAGTAACACGCAATGACCAGAATTCAGCTTAAAAGAACATGACAACAACTAACAAAATAAAGACACCATATTTAACTAAGTTAACAACAGTGTGCAGCATATAATAACTAAATATAAAAATGGGTTTGCTCGTTGCATACTCCTCGATCATGCCCACATTGGAGATCAACACATCCCTTCCTTCATTGATTCATTTCGCTTAGGACTACATTATCATGAGCATGTCACATTGCATATTCCTCAATCATGCCCTCATTGGAGATCAACACATCCCTTCCTACGTCGATTCGATTCGCTTAGTACTACATGATCATGAGCACAACACGTTGCACACTCCACGATCATACCCACCTTGGAGATCAACACATCCCTTCCTTTGTTGAATTTGCTTAGTACTACATGATCATGAGCACGTCACGTTGCCTAATCCTCGATCATGCTCACATTGGAGATCAACACATCCCTTCCTTCGTTGATTCGATTCGCTTAGAACTACAAGATTATGAGCACGTTATGTTGCATACTCCTCGATTGTGCCCACATTGGAGATCAACACATACCTTCATTTGTCGATTCGATTCACTTAGTACTACACGATCCTGAGCACGTCACGTTGCATACTCCTCGATAATGCCCACATTGGATGTCAACACATCCCTTTCTTTGTTGATTTGATTCGCTTAGTACTACGTGATCATGAGCATGGGACATTGCATACTCCTTGATCATGCCCAAATTAAAGATCAACACATCCCTTCCTCTCATTAAGTATCAATACGATGACATGATTCACGGATTACATCAAAAATTACAAACAAAAGCATATATAGTGAGTGTTGGGGTCATTTTATGCATAGCATGACTCATGCATTGCGTATTGTCGAGGCCATTGAACTCTCCACTTTGGTTGTAGTAATCTCGCATTAATGCAAGTCATTAATCCAATAGGAGGATTCAATCATATGGAAGTCAGAGTTTTCAACGTCATGACACAAGTACGATGTTGTAATACCCCAAGTGTTTAATTAGTGCTAATTACCTTCTTAACTAAGTCAACCATCATTAGTGTGGTCAAAACCATAGTCAACGTGGTCAAATTCCCTAGTGCCCTTGAACTCATTCTAGAACTTTTGCCGCGTTCTCCGAATTTCTTTTAAACACTCAAAAATCGACCAATATAAAAATTGTGCATCTTTTTGAGGAACACACTTTTCATAATTGGTGGCATTTGAGATTTTGAGTGGATGACGTGCTAAAACTCCATCAACGCCAGCATCTGCATTTTTACCGAGCCATGAAAGATAGCAACTTCACCGACAGTTCATGCTCAAACCATTCATCAAACCCCTTATGGCCCTTTGTAAATATTGTAGCTGGATGTTTTCTATACAACTTTGCTATTGGGCGAATTTGCACTTGTATTCGAAATTTTGGAGTTTCAATTAGTCAAAGTGGGGCAAATCAAATTAAAACGGCGATCTGGTGCTCTGGACCGCGCCCGCGCCGCTACGTGGCACCCGGCGCTCCTCCGCCGAGCCTCGGCATCCGGGTCCCCGCCTGCTAGTCTGTCGTATCCCGAGGCCCAACACCATCATTTGGCGCTCGCCGCCCGAGCGAGCCCCCCAGGGGACACATTCCCACGCGCGTGGCACGCCCGCCAGAGCCAAGTCAGGTCCCCGCCATGCCGCCCGCTAGTCCGTCGCCAGCGCCGGCTCTGCCAGCGTCGGGCCCCCTTCCTCCCCTAGTTTCCCTCTGTAGCGAAGCCTCACACGTTTCACTACCTCCATCGCCGCTTATAAAAGGGAGCCAAGTGTTCCTCGCGCACGCACACGCCTCAGCCGAGCCGCCATTGCCACCGCCGCCGCGAGCTCGCCCCTGCGCTAGCTCCCACAACTGGTGAACAACCAGTACGGCGAACCAGAGAGGGGGGGAGTGAATGGGAGCCGATAAAAATTCTTCTCGAAGGAGAGAGAGGCTCCAACAAGACGAACACAGCTTCCAACACACGTCTCCGACTCACTACCCAAATTGGCCAAGTCAACGTAGCCACTGGAGTGCTACTGAACCTAGGAACCACCAAGAACACCTCTAACCCTAGAACACAGAAATCCCGCCAAGAACACCTCTAACCCTAAAACACGGAAAACCCCAAAATCGAGCCCCTTAACTCACGGATTTGGGAGGGGAATCACAACCCAAAGAACCATGAAGGGTTCCCACAGATTTCCCCCATCAAATCCCCAAGAGCAGGGTCCCGAAAACAACCCAAGGAAATCACCAAGAGAGGGCTCCGAAAATCACCACCAAGAACAACCGGGAACAACACAACCAAACCTTGAGGAACCACGCCGAATCATCTATACAAGCCACAAAGGTTCATACAAGGTCTAGCTTGCCGCCCAATCATCCAACCCTCTAAACAAGATCTTACCATGAAGCTCTCAAGCTAGTCCTATGGACATCCTAAGAAAATAGGAAGGGAAAATAGGAAGGCAAACGAACTAGGGTTCCAAGAGATGGCTGCCATCCTCTAACCTCATGGATTATATGGAGGCAACCCTAAAGTCTAAAATGCCCTTACTTAACAATTAGGGATACAAACCCCTCAAGGGCGGTTTTGGAAGTCTTCAGATTTTCTCCATCAGACGGATGTCCGGCGACCGCACCCTACGTAGCCTCGACGCAAGCCAAGCGATCTCGATGTGTGTCCTCCGCTTCGAAGATTCCGGACTGCGTCGTCGCACACCGGTCAGACCGGTACCCACCGGTCAGACCGGTCTGGCGCTACTGCAGCACCGTCTTCGGTTTTTCGGTCTTGGCTTTGTGGATCAACCAAGGAACCCAGTGGTTTTCTGGTGAACCACTGGAAACCCCGCGAACTCGGTGTAGCCTCCGCCAATCGCCACTCATGACTCGGCTCCCACGTAGTCCCGGCTCGGCCTTGGTTTTGAGGCTCAACAAAGAAACCGTCCATGAATTCATCTTGTTGTTCATGCCACCATGCGGCCCGCACTTAACCTCGCCGGCCACCGGTCCCTCAAACGAAGCCTACTTGTCTTCTCCACACTCCGGAGGCCTTACCGTTGATGACCTTTCGCGCTTGTTCTTCACCCGCACCAACACCCGGTCAAGCCGCAACCTCGCACCTACAATACTTAGCCAAGAATCGGTCCACACAACGTTGTCAATCACTCATCACACAAGGAAGCGACCATCCACCGGTCCCTCGAACCACACATGGTCCTCAATCTCCCCCTTGATGAGTGCATTGATAACACCCACATATAGTAACAAGAGAGAAAAGAAAAAGAAAAGAAACGAACAAAAAGAAACTCCAACAAGCGATCGAAAGACAAACAAAGGCAAAGAGCAAGATCACTTGAAGAAGACAAGTCTCGGACCCCTTAGGCAAGGGCAACGGCTCGACACATCCGAGACAAAACAAAGCTCAAGCAAAGAGCGCAAACCACCAAACCAAAGCTCGAAAGACCACAAAGAGCTCCCCCTGCACACATGCAAGCTCCCCCTGAACCAATGGAACTCCCCCTGGATGAATGCATGCAAACCACTTGAAGAAAACAGAGCAGCTGCATCAGCTCATCTCTGACCGATCAGACCGGTCACAACCACCGGTCAGACCGGTGCCCAACATATGAACAGAGCCAGCACTCTGACCGGTCAGACCGGTGCACACCAGAGCCCAGAAATGGCTCGAAACCACCTGAAAACCTTCTAAATGCATCCAGCAAGCCATTTCAAGCTCAAACTTCTCCCCCTTGTTGGCAATGCATGAATCAAGCCAAAAATGCAAAAAAAAATGCAACCTAGAGCTTCTCAAATAGACAAAATTCAACAAAGGATGTTGCACATGTCCAAATGAGCAAGTTCGATACTCTATAGCTTCGTATTGACATCAACTACAAGATCACCAAGTTTCACAACCATTGGACGAAGCTAATATGGATTTGGGAAATTTTGCGAAAAAATTTGCCTCTCATGAGCAAAGTCCTAAACATGTCAAAATGGCAAAGCCACACAAACTTCATGATAGGACAACCATTCTAATCATAAGACCATCACAAACACCCACAAGAACCTCATGTCATGTCAAGGCCACCGAGCCATGTGCCTACTTCTATATATGAGACTTCTCATTGGTAGGCATCATGCAACAGTTTAGCACCCAAAGCAAATTAAATTTAGCACATATGACATGGGAGCACATTTTCCAAGCATTTTACATTTCATTTTCAGATGCAAATTTGGTACATGAAATGTCTTTGCGACAAAAAGGAACTTATGCCCCTCCACAAGATAAAGCAAGAGGGCTAAACATTCATGATGGCAAATGAGCCTTTAGCCCCATATGATCAATAAACTAGCTATCCAACCACAAATGAAGCATAACCAAGCCACTAAAACATGTCAAGATCATATAAAGGCATTTACACATGAGAGAGCATATATGTGACATTTTTCAAAAGCATAGCCATCAACCATGGATATAAATCAAGATCATCAAGAGCTAAGCCAAACTAACCATAGCATACCAAACTAGCTCACAAGATCATATATAGCACATAATGGTGAACAATGTATATGGGAGAAGCTTTTCCTACAAAATGCATGCAATCTAAGATACAAGGATGCCTATACATCATGTTACATATGCCATGCCAAATGCAAGAAATGCACAAAGGAAAGCTATACATATGCTACAAAGGAGCTCCCACACACCCAACTCAAGAAATCAAACACACACCAAGCTCCCCCCGCAAACGAGTGAAAGTTGCTAGATCTAGGGGTTTGGTGAAAATATCGGCTAGTTGGTCATGTGTGGGTACATGGATCAAAGCTATCTTCCCTTTCTCAACATTGTCTCTCAGAAAATGATACCTCACTTCTATGTGCTTAGTTTTGGAATGGAGCACTGGGTTTTTTGCAATGCTTATGGCACTGGTGCTGTCACATTGAAGTGGGACATGGGTATACTCCTCACCAAAGTCACTCATGGTGTATGTAATCCAAAGGAGCTGAGAGCAACAACTAGCAAAAGCAGCAACATACTCGCCCTCGCAGTGGATTGAGCAACACTCGACTGTTTGCGGGAAGACCAAGACACCAAAGAAGATCCCAAAAACTGGCAAGTCCCAGAAGTGGACTTCCTATCCAACCGACACCGGAAAAATCCACATCCGAAAAACCATGAAGCGCCAAAGAAGAGGACGCGGAGTACCAAAGGCCGAAGTCAGGAGTGTGACGCAAGTACCTGAAAATTCGCTTCACTGCTTGCCGATGTGAAGTCCTCGGAGACGCTTGAAAACGAGCGCACAGATATACCGAGAACTGGATGTCCGGCCTCGTCGCCGTCAAGTAGAGGAGTGACCCGATCATGCTTCGGTACTCCTTCTGGTCCACGTGTTCACCTTCCTCGTCCGCATCAAGAGCTGTAGTCGTACTCATCGGCGTCGTCATAGCCTTGGAATCCCCCATCTTGAACTTCCGCACAACGTCCTTGGTGTACTTAGCTTGGTGCACAAATGTTCCTTCCTTTAATTGCTTGATTTGTAGCCCGAGGAAGAACCGCAACTCGCCCATCATGCTCATCTCAAATTCCCGCTCATATCCTCTCGCAAACCTTGCAACAAGGGAGTTAGATGAGCCACCAAAGACAATATCATCCACGTACACCCGCACACTCGGGATATCTCCCCGCCCGCCTCGCAGAAACAAGGTCCGATCGACCTTCCCCATCTTAAAACCTCTCTCAAACAAGAACCCCCTCAACCTACCATACCAAGCTCTAGGTGCCCGCTTCAACCCATAAAGCGCCTTCCTCAACTTGTACACCCGGTGGGGGTACTTCTCACTCTCGAACCCCGGTGGTTGCCTCACATACACTTCTTCCTCCAACACATCCATTTGGTGCAACTTGAACCCTTTAGCCACAAAAAAGGCTAGAAGGATCCTAATCGCCTCCAAACGAGCTACGGGAGCAAAAGTCTCCTCGTAGTCAATCCCCTCCTTCTGACTGAACCCCTGAGCAACAAGCCTTGACTTGTTCCTCACCACTTCACCTTTCTCACCCTCTTTGTTCTTCCACACCCACTTTGTACCAATCGGCTTACACCCTGGGGGAGGATCAACCAATTCCCAAACCAGATTCCTCTCAAAGTTCTCCAACTCCTCATGCATCGAATTTACCCAATTATGATCAGATAGTGCGTGTCCAATGTCCTTGGACTCAAAAGTAGCAACACATGCAGCATGAGCGAAATGAGAATTGTTTCGAACCCTCGACCATGTAGTGCGTTCATTCAAGTCGCCGATGATCCTCGAAGCCGGGTGATCCACTTGTACTCGCCGGGGAGGTTCTCGCCTTGATGCTACCTCCCCCCTCCCGCGTAGCTTCTCCTCGATCTTGATTTGTCGTGGTAGGTGTAGGAGAGGGTCCGTCCACAACCATAGTCGAAGTAGTGGGTACATGTTCGGCGGGGGCACCACACCGCCATCTTCCTCGTCTCCATGTTCATGCTCCTCCTCCCCGAAAGATCTCCTCTCCATGTTCATCATCACTCGCACACTCAAAGACAAGCCGACTACGTGGCCGTGTCTCGTTGAAGGTTACCTCGCAAGTCTCCACGATTTGGTTAGTTTCAAGATTGAGCACACGATATGCTCTAGAATGAGATGCATAATCAAAGAAAATACCATCGACGTACCTAGCCTCAAACTTATCCAACTTCTTCCCTTTCTTCGAATAAAACACTTGCAACCAAAGACATGGAAGTGACTCACCTTAGGTGTGCGACCATGCATCACTCATAGCAGGTTTTCTTCTTATGCACTCGAGGTAGATTTTGTTCGACACATAGCACGCGGTATTCACCGCCTCACCCAAAACCTTCTCGAGTCCTATGCTCATCAATCATCGTCCGAGCCATCTCACACAAGGTCCTGTTCTTCCTTTCCACAACACCATTCTCGGGGAGGCGTATACGGACTCGAAAACCGATGTTCAAGACCCAAGTTATGGCAAAAGGTTTCAAAACAAGAATTTCGAATTCGAGCCATTGTCATTGTGGATTGCTCGTATGGCATCTCGGTGCCTCTCATTCCTCAACCTCAAGACAAGATCTCGAACAAAACCAAACGTCTCCCCCTTTTTCTCGAGAAAGAACACCCACGCATACCGAGAAAAGTCGTCGACCACAACAAGGACGTACCACTTCCCACCTCGCGATCACACACTAGCCGGGCCAACAAGATCCATATGGACCCCGCTCGCATGGACGCTCGGTCATCACATCGGTGAGAGGCGGGTGAGAAGAGGCTACCATCTTGGCATGCCTACACGGCGCACAAACCAACACTTTCTCAAGCCTCAACCGTGGCAATCCTCGGACCAAATTGAGTTTACTCAAGCGAGATAAAAGGTCAAAGCTCAAGTGACCCAACTTCCTATGCCACCTCCACAACTAACTCGAAGAACCACCAAGAAACAACGCTCCACACTAGAAGACCGAGAAAAATCAGCTCGAAACACCCGACCCTCGTGAACGACCATACGTACAAGGTCCCCTCGAGAGTCCAAAATCCGAGAACCACCTGGCCGAAACAACACCTCAAAACCCTCATCCAACAAATGGGACACAAAAATCAGATTGTACCCCAGCGATTGAACAAGAGCAACACGCCTGAGAGTGATCTTGTCACTCACCTTAATCTCACCTTCTGAAAGCACACGCCCACGCCCATTGTCCCCAAAAGTGATGTACCTCTTTGTCACCACCGGGACGAGACTTGAGAACCACCCCCTGTCTCCGGTCATATGCCTCGAGCAACCGGAGTTAATCAACCAAATGTTCTTCAAGTCTACCACCCGAAATTCAAAAACGGGAACGTGAGCGAACAAACGACTCAGCACTGGGGTTAGTACCAAAAGAGTAAAACCAGTGTCGAGCCATTTGCTTGAAAGTGAGGTTAGCACCAACCAAACCATCTTTCCTACCAAAGCTACGTCCACGTACACCACCACGGTAACCACCATGAGGGAACCATCCCTCTCTAACTGGAGGAGGACCAAAACCACGAAAGAAAGCTCGTGGAACGCTCCTCCTCTCCAACTCAAAGCTACGACCCCTCCCATTCCCGTATTAAGCACGAGGGGGAGAGCGCCTAGCAACCGACCTCCCCGCAAACTCTCCAGCCCAACCACCGTAACCACGACCTCCCGGAAACAAACCTCACACCCCGGACGAGCACGAAACCCAAACCGCCGCCGGTCCGGGCCCGCAACGGTCTAACCGGTGCCCCTCACCGTCCGACCGGTGTAGCCCGGGCAAGCAGCACCCCCAACAACCTTTCGCTCTCCCCAAGCCGAACCGTCTTCACACTAGCCTTGGCCCCGGGCATCCGCACACGAGGCTCAAGTACACCATTAGAAGGGTGGTACTTTTCCTTGTTAGCCCACTCCTTCTCCATTATCTCCTCTTGCTTCCTCTTGAAGCAAAACTCATCCTTGTGGCCATCTCTCCCACAATAGCTTCAATGGAACCTCACAAGCTTAGGCTTAGGCTTGGGTTGTGGCCGCTCACTCGGTTTCTCTCCACTCACCCTCTCCACCGCTTCTCCACACTAGCCTTCTCACTCTCTTTCCCAAAGAACACTTTCCCCGAAGTGCTCACAAACTTGATAGGCTTTTGAAGATCATTTGTTTGTGGGGGAAAACCGGTGGAGCCGGGGTTGTGTCTAGTCGGTTCCTAAGATGGTTGGGTTTATGAGGGAAATCATTTTTGTGGTGGGTTTTTGGTGGCTCGGGATATTCTCTCCACTTCCCTCACCAACCTTGTTTGCCCCAAGTCCCTCACCATCCTGCCTCTTAAATGCCTCGATCATCATCCTCAACTGAGGCTCATGACCAGACAACCAACCCATCAACTTTCTCAGCTCATCATTCTCATCCTGCAAACGATCAACATAATGTGCTAGTTCCAAATTCTTCAAAGCATGCATTTCACAGTAGAGCATGATGTAAACATTGGTTCTTTCAACTTAGCCTCAAGAGAAACAATGTAAGCATGCATATCATCAATTTTAGCATGCAAAACAGGGCAAGAAGTGCAAGCACCTAGCAAAGCCGATCTAGATTTAAGCTCGCCCACTTCAACCCTAAGCACATCTAGTTCCTCACACTTGGAGGCATGCTTTTCCCGGAACAAAGAAAGATCGGCAAGGAAAATGGAGCAATTAGCACAATCAACCTCATCATAAATAACGGGGCTAGCCTTAAGGGAATCAATTTCAAGCTTGCTATCAAGAATTTGTGTTTCTAGCTCAGCCACTCTAGTCCTAGCATCCTCGAGTGAAGCCCTAAGCTCTTTCCTCATTTTCTTTGACTCTTTAAGCATGTCATCATGATTATCAAGCAAAGAGCCAAGCCATTCATTCTCCTAGTGCAAGAAAGGGAAGTTCATCATGCACCTCGTCGTCGGAGTCGCAGTCCGAGTCGCTCCGTGTGCTCTTCTTGCTGCCGGAGCTCGCGCCATGGTGTAGAAGCCATCTCTCGCGAAGCGCTCGGCCCCGCTCGGGTTCTTGGACGACTTCCTCGCTCTTGTAACGATCACCTTTGTCTTCACCGCTGCTCGAGCACGAGGTGGAGTACGCAGAACCGGAGTCAACGTCGCTCGCTCCCACCATCGCTCGAGCCTTGCCTCGGCTCTCCTTCTTCCTTGATCGTCGCTCGTCCTTGTGCTTGTTCTTGTGCTTGCTCTTGTGGTCACGCCTTGACCGGTACTTTCCATCCATCCTCGACTTGTGCTTGTAGCCGTCCTTGTTCTCGACCTTCTCCGGCGGTCGGCGACGAAGTGTCCCGGTTGTCGCACCGGAAGCATGTCCTCGTGTTCCTCCTCATGTTCACCCGATTCTCGTGCGGCCTCTCGAACCTCCCTCGTCGGCAACGCCGGCTCGTCCTCTCCAAGCATGTCGAACTCCTCATCCGGCATAGACATCAAAGAGGACAAAAAGAACATCCCGGTGGATGGGTTAGTGTTTGTCTTTCCTTTCGAACCACCAACGAGGGCTAGACTATGGGAGTCGGTCGGATCCTCGAGCTTGGCTGTCATGCCCCTATCCACCTCGGCCGACTTGAGCTTCGAGAACGGCTCGTTCACCGTCGAGTGTCATACGTCTCCGACTCCACAATGGCCTCGAACTTTCCGCCCCAAATCGTACGATCCAAAGAGTGCAAAATCTTGACAGCTCTATCATGATCATCATACGGGAGCGCGTCCACATTGGCCCTCATGTTGTTCACAACCACCGTGAACCTCGAAACAGGGCATCGATGGACTCACCGCGGAGATGAGTGAAGTTCTCGTACTCTCTCCGTAGGTCGCATACATCCGTGCCTCGAACTCCGGGCATTCCCAACATGAGCCTCCTTCAACACCAACCAGATTCTACAAGCCAAGTGCTCCGTGTGCACCCGATCGAACTCGGGCGACACAAAGCACAAAACAAGTAGTCGACCACCTTATTGTTGGTGTCAAACATGTCCCTCGATCCCGGAGCAAGGAAGTTCATTAGCTGGACATAGCCTCGTGTTCACCGTGACATCCCAAAGGATCCGACCCTTTCCACGGAGAAACGCCGCCATCCGTTTACTCCACATCCGGTAGTTCTTGCCATCGAAGTGTGGAGGACCCGAACCCCCGTTCCTAGTACGCCATCCTTGGATCTTAGACCGGTTAGAGTCAATAAAGACCCGAACCGGCTCGATACCACTTGAAGGACCGATACGGCGAACCGCAGAGGGGGGGGGGAGTGAATGGGAGCCGATAAAATTCTTCTCGAAGGAGAGAGATGTCGGTGTTTTGGACCGGCAACCGACTAAGGGGAGTACCCGAAGTAGATGAATGTGGCCTCGTCGAGATCGCTAACTCGAAGGAAGAGACACGTGGCACACAATTTAGACAGGTTCGGGTCGCATGGTGCGTACTACCCTACGTCCCGTATGCCGCGTAGCTCGGGATTGATTGGGTACGATTACAAGATGATGAAATTGTATGCCGTGAGATGTGATGTTGAGAGAGGGGTCCCCGCCTCACCTTATATAGTCCGGGAGCGGGGTTACAAGTCGGAATAGGGAGAGAGTACTAGTCGAGTACGTCTAGGAGTCTTCCATACGAGTGCGGAACATGTACGCCTTCCTAACCGAGTACTTCTCCTCTGTAGTCCTTGTGCTTCACGCCATCAGGTGCCGTGCAGCGCAAGTCGGGTAGTCCCAGGGGCCCACCGAGTAGTCGGTCCTGGTACCCACCGAGGTAGTGGGCCCAGGGAGGTCCATATGACAAGCCCCCGAGTACTTTGTAGTCGAGAAGGATAGCTTCAAGTAGTCTTGACGGCCTTAACGAGTAGTCCTCAAGCGTCCCCGAGCACTACAAGTCAAAGTCCTCAAGAGTAGTCGAAGCATCCCGAGGCCGGAATGTACTCCACCGATGTTTGAGCAATCTCGAAGTCTTCTCGAGTGCTGCCCTTGAAGGTCTTCAAAAATGCCCGAATTGTCTTGAACCGAAGCTTATATGGAAGTGCGATTGCAAAATCGCACTCCATATGGAGTAGCCCCCGAGCCTTAGGTTGAGTTGCGTACTCGGGCCGAGGGTTCATCCGAAGTTTTGGCAAGAAGATCCCGAAAAATCCGCAGAAAAAACCGAAGGACACGTGGCACGGAGCCCCCGAGCCCGGAGTCGAGTACTTCCTCTCAAATTGAAGGGTCATCTAGTAGAATGTGTCCCGAGATGCTCCCGAGTCTTGTCGCTTCCCGGTAGTCGAATAGAGGTAGCCGAGCCCCCGAGGTGAGACGCGTCGACTAGTGGAATACGAAGAGTCACGCGTGGCCGCCGAGTCGCCCGAGCGCGTACTTATCCATCCGGCCGTTGGAGGGCCGTTTTGACTTATAAATAGAAGCCAAAACCCTTAGGATTTTTCACCCCACGCATTCGCAGCCATTCCGAACAGATCTTGGCCAGAAAACGCCGCCAGCGCACGTTGCCGCCGCTGTAGATCTGAGTGCGCCACCGCCGAGAGCCACCGGAGTAGCCCCCGAGCGAATACGCGTGAAGACGCCGTGCACTTGGAGGATGAAGCCGTTGCCGTCCAAGACCACAAAGACCACCAGCGGGAAGAAGAGGGGTCGTGAGGAGGCCGCCGGATCTGCTGCAGGGACATCGCCGCCGTGTCCCCACCGTCGGGCATACACCTCGGGTACTCATGCAAGGGAGGAAGAGTAGAAGATGGACTCCTACTAGTATTCCCCCCGTACTCCTACTAGGACTCGCTCCGTGTAATCCTACTAGGACTCCGGCCTTGTAACCGACTAGGTTCCCGCCCCCGGACTATATAAAGGAGGGCCGGTACCTAGCCGATGATCCACAATCCTTTCGGGGAACAACACCAAGCGCAGGCGCAATACTACCCCCAAACAGACGTAGGGTAGCTACTCCGGCTACCCGAACCTGTATAAATCTTGTGTCTTGTGTCCTCGCGCATACCTTCGGGTTCCATATCATGGCGATCCTCGCCTTCTACCTTGCCTTGCGGGTACCTCCCATGGAGGTCGACAGGTTTAAACACCGACAGCTGGCGCCCACCGTGGGGCCATCGTCACGATCATCAGGCGAATTCGAAGGACCACTTTTCGAAATTAATCTGCTTGGCGGCGAAGGACGTGTCACATCTCAAGTTCGTCGCGCCACCAATAAGATCAATTTGCAATTCGGCGAGCTCTGTATCCGAGCTGGTTTCGAAGCGAAATCAGAGTTTGGATCAACACACGTGGAGCACTAATTGGATCAGGATTGGTCAACATGCGAGAACTCGGAGTCCGCATCCGCAACGCATGATGGACGAGAGAAGTACGAAATGCCGATCAAGCGGGAAAAGCAACAAACAGCTGGCCAAGTACAAGGCAAAGCACCATGCAAAATCCCAGTTTGCACGCGGGTCAAGAGCAGAACCCATCTGCTGCGATTCCAATTCAATTATGAACGAAACTGCTGCAGTCACGCATGGATGTGCAATTCTCAGGCTTTGCTACCCGCACACGGAAACGTCCCAGGAAGCTCGCACAAGATTTCAAGATCAATTGGCTTGCTGCACACCAAAAACGTACGCAAGCAGAACTACGTCGTGCGCCGCAACTACTCGTCTCCGGCCGCACGCGCTCTACGTGGACCTCGCCGTGCGACGCGACTACTCGTCTCCGGCCGCACGCGCTCTACGTCGACCTCGCCGTGCGCTACGACTACTCGTCATCTGGCCGCACGGGCTCTACATCAACCTTGCCGTGCGCCGCGAGTACTCGTCTCTCGGCCGCAGCGGCTCTACATCGACTACGCCGTACGCCGCCATTCGTTTTCTGGGTGTACGACTACTTCGACTACTATCTCGACTAGTAAACTAGTCAAGAACGGCTCCCGTGACATCAACAACTAGTCGGATCCACCTCCGACTAGTCGACTTCGCCCCAACCGTCGCGGCTCCACCACCGACCGCCACGGCTTCGTCGACACTCGTCCGCGAATTAAGCTAAGTCACTTATTTCAATAATTATTCTTTCTTTGGCTTGCTCTCCACATACAGGAACCAACGCCAAAGACTACTTCGTGTACGCCTCTCAACGGCTACCACCGCCAGCGGAGAGCGACACCATGCCGCCTATTCCTTGGGGATGTTGACTGCTGCCACAGGCTTGGTGCACCAAATTAGGAGGCTCTTGCCACGACGTTTCGTGTACTGAGTGCTGGAGGCGCACAACTACACCCTGAGGAGGCACTGCGCAATCTTGCTCTCCGCCATGCGGAACGAGCAAACGCGCTCTCTCTTGTCGCCTCGCCGACTACTTTCGTCTACCTCTTAATGGTCTCGCTCCAGTAGCACACGCCTTGATCCGCGCAAAGCCTCGGCTCTCCTGTCATGCCTCCACGTCCCCAGCGACTACGGCTAAACAGGCTCCTCAGAGACCGGGCGCTTAAACCAGCTCTCCTGTCATGCCTTCACGCCCCTAGCGGCTATGGCTAAACAGCGATCACAGAGACTGGGCGCTAAACCGCATCAGGCTAACTACTCGACGCCTAACGACCACAACAAGAGCATGACACATGACATTTACATCTATATTCATATTTGTATTTGTCATTTGTAGATTCAATTTCTACAAAAATGCTACATAATGTACGCATCTCTACTTTCAGGTCAAGCTTCGGCGACGACTTCCAGTATGCTCCGCGTACCTCCACCGCGGCTAGTTCCCAAACTCGGGGGCTACGCACCAAATCACTACTCGACAACAACTCGAGTAGTCTCCACTAGCTCTCTAGCTCGGGGGCTCGGCACCAACAACTACTCGACGTGGCTCCTATGGCTCACCTGGCGATGAGCTCCGGAGCCGAACGCTACAAGAGTACTCAAATGATGACTTCCGCAAACACTGAAGACCCTCGGACTGATTCTTCAATCGTTCCAAGGCTCGGGGGCTACTAGGCTACACCCATCGCCTGATTTTTTCAAGACGGAAGCGGAACCAAGATTGACCCTCGGCCCGAGTCTACAACTCAAACTAAGGCTCGGGGGCTACTCCATATGGAGTGCGATTTTGCAACCGCACTTCCATATAATCTCGACTTCAAGACCGATGAGCCGGACCACCTTCCAGCCCTCGCGGCAGCTCAAGTACTATTGAAAACTTCTCCAAGCAAGACTCGAGGACGCTCAAGAACTACTCGAAGAGGCTTCAAGACTACTCGAACTACTACTCTCGACTCCAACATGCTCGGGGGCTTGTCGGGCATACACCTCGGTACTCATCCAAGGAAGAAGGAAGAGTAGAAGACGGACTCCTACTAGAATTCCCCCGTACTCCTACTAGGACTCGCTCTCGTGTAATCCTACTAGGACTCCGGCCTTGTAACCGACTAGGTTCCCGCCCCCCCGACTATATAAAGGAGGGCCGGTACCTAGCCGATGATCCACAATCCCTCCGGGGAACAACACCAAGCGCAGGGCGCAATACTACCCCAAACAGACGTAGGGTAGCTACTCCGGCTACCCGAACCTCGCATAAATCTTGTGTCTTGTGTCATCGCGCGTACCTTCGGGTTCCGGATCATGGCGATCCTCACCTTCTACCTTGCCGCGGGTACCTCCCATGGAGGTCGAAAGGTTTAAACACCGACACCCACCGCGGCCGCATCCAAACCGCGAGTGGAAGAAGTCGAAGGCGAAGACCGAGGACTTGCTCACCCCCGTCGAACAATGGATTCCTCCACGAGAAGGAAGTCGACATGTGGAGAGCCGCCGCCGGGGATCCGTACCCGATGGAGAAGAATGAAGATGACATCCCGATGTTCACGCGGTTCGCGGAGCGCGGGATTTCTCTCCCGGCGAGCGATTTCTTCAAGGGGCTCATGGGGTACTACGGCGTCGAGTACCTCAACCTCAACCCCAACAAGATATTCCACACCGCCGTCTTCGTACATTTCTCGCGAAGCCTTTCTGGGGATCAAGCCCCATTGGATCTTGTTCCGGAAGTTCTTCCGGTGAAGCCGCAACCAAGCGCCAGCAACCCGCGGGTAGTCGGAGGAGCAGGGATCCAGTTGCGGGAGGACGCCGCCGAGCGTACCTCTCGTACAAGCTCATAGACTCCAACCAAGACCGGAAGGCGAAGTGGTTCTACATCACGAACCACCATCCGGGCCGCCGAAGCCGAGCGGGAAGCGCCTAAGCACCGCCCGTGGTGGAACACGGAGCCGACCATGCGGAGGGGATCCGGCTCCCGCAGTTGTTGGCGTGGATCAAGGCGCCGAGGGAAGCCGGCCGAGGGCCGAGCATGTGGCCTTCGGCCTTCATGAAGCGCGAGGTGCGGCCGCCGATGGCTCGCGACACCCCGGGATTCGAGTACACCGGCGACGACGATACGTCGCGGATGCTCGGAGACGAAGTCGACGACGACGACATTGTCAACAAAGTTGGCTCGGATCTTCAAAGACATGCCGCCGTACACGGCGTGCCCCGTACCGATATACTCCGCGGCGCGCCCACCAAAGGAGGTAAGTAGCCGCACCCACAGTCGAGTACCCATTATGCAAGAGTAGTCGAACTGACGAGTTGTTTCTTGCAGGATGACTTGAAGAAGTTTGTCTCCGAGCCGCCGCCGCCCCCTCAGGAAGTTGAGATCCCAGAGGAGGGGAAGATCAAGGCCAAGGAGCAGCGTGAGGTTGGTGAAGGAGACGACACCGTAGTCGTAGAGGACACGTCCGACGAGGACGACGACGAGGAGACGCTGCAGGACCGCTTCCACCGCGGTCGAGGTTCGGCCCGTCCCGGCCTACCCGATGTCCCTCTCGTCCCGGATCGGTCGTCTAGCCTGGAGGCTAGTCTGGCGGCGCCGCTGCGGAGGCCGCGCAACCCCGCCCGCAAGCGCGTGGCGAAGAAGTTGAAGGTCTCTGAGACCACGCCCCAAGAGGTAAATTATCTTGAGTAGTGTAGTCGAGAACTCGTGTCTCGAGTTCACTTGTTGACGATGAGCTTGCGGGGAGTTGCCGCCTACGGAGCCCGCCGATCGTGGCGACGAAGGCGAGTGGGACACGGTGGGGGAACCGGTTGGGAGTCGCGGCCCAGCCCCCACTGTTGAAGAACTTTTGGCGCAAATGGAGCGCCGCCCCCGCCGCTCGGGGGGGCGTGCGCCCCGCCGGCGCGACCGCGGAAGAGGCAGCGGAAGGGGCAGTAGCTACAGAGGCGCGGGAGGAGGCGCCTGCCGAGGCCGTGGCCGTAGAGGCGCGGAAGAGGCGCCCGCCGAGGCCGGACTGGTGGATATCGCCAGCATCCTCGGCGCCCCGACCGTGACGGTAGTCCGGTCAAGCCTGTAAGTGCTGAGTCTTTCCGAGTAGTACTTGATGTAGTAGTCGAACTTGATTGACAACCAACTTGTGTACTGCAGGAAATCGACGGATCTCTCCTGGGAGGGGGATGAACCCGCCGCAGTGGTGGCGGAAGAGGAAGCCGCACCGCCCACTGGGGAGTCCGCTCCCACCCCTCGTGCCGAGCCCGACGCGCCGGCCACCGAGGCTACGCTGCCCGTGGCCAGCATTGTTGAAGGTGAGTACTCTGCTGAAGTCGAAAAACCTTCGAGAGTAGTCGTAGTCATGAAGATATGACTGATGCACTTGTCTTTTCATTGACAGGCGCTGAGGCCGAAGGGAGCGACATCCCAGCGGCGGTGCCTTGGGAGAACTTGACACCAGAGACTCAGGAGGCTGCCGGAGGAGCCCCCGAGCCGATGGAGATGGCCGCCGGAGGAGCTGCCGCGGCGACTGGAGGAGAGGAAGCCGCCACGCTGCCAGAACCCGCTCTAGAGGTGGTCGTTCGCTTCCCGAGATCCAAGACGCGGAGCCCATCCGCTCGCACCGATGACTGAAGCCGCCACGAGTAGTCGTGGTGGCATCGAGCTCTTGGGAGACGACTTGGTCGACCCGGGCCGACGGTGGCCACGCACCCGGAGGCGGTCCGCCAAGCCGAGCAAGGGATGAAGGTGAGTAGTCGTAACTCTTGAGTAGTCAATCCTGTAGCGTTGAGTACCCATTTTGATGTGAATTGTATGTGCAAGATGTTGCTGAGAGGTCCCGCCTGAAGTTGGAGATGCTTCAGGGGTACGGCGATGCTGTGCTCCAGGCCGAGGCGCTGGAAGACCAACTTGTAAAGTCTCGGAAGCACGCGACCGCCATGCAGTCCAAGCTTGACACCTCCTTCGCCAAGTACCACAACGACATCCAGGAGATGCAGGCGAAGAGCGACGACTTGGTGCGGAAGAACAACACGCTCCACCACAAGAACAAAGGTACACCACTTGTCTTGTTGAGTACTTGTTGGAGGTCGAGAGGTAGTCTAACCCGCTGTGCCTTGTCGTTTGCGCAGCTTGAGATTTGGGTAGAACAGTTGAGGACTTCAAAGACAGATCGAAGAATCTCTTCTACCGGGAGCAGGAGGCCCGCCGGGTACTGGAGTTAGATTATAAGGAGCTTGCCTACGAGTGCGACAAGCACATGGAGCTCCGTATTGCATCCGATCGTGACCTCGTCAATCGCGCAAATCGTTGCGTGCCGAACGAGGATTGCGAGAAGCCGCGGGCCCACTCGAAGGAGCTTGAAGAAGCCGCACTACCCATTGCGAGGCCGGCCGGTGCCTCACCTTGGCGGTCCCAAGATAGCGCCACTGGTGGATCGACTGAAGGAAGCCCCCCCGCCCCGCCGGGCGGCCTACGTGAAGCATCTGGCGAAGTCGATCCCGAACCAGGTGCTAGCCTTCATGAAGTCCTACTTCCCGAAGGCGCCAGTAGATGTAGTCGCTGGTGGATTAGCCACCAATTGTACAGACGAGCAATATGCGGAGCTGCTGGAGCAGATGGCACCCATCGCGGAACAGTCACCGACAAGCTTAATCTCCAAAGGGCCCCGTAATAGTTAGCTCGTAGGAATAGATGTACAAAAACAATTGTAATTGTTTAAGTATTAATAAAGAAAAGTTTCCATCAATGAGTACTCGTAGTCGCGATCTCGCAGTGCGGAGTCCCATCGTGGAGTTGTGACGAGTAGTCGTACTTGCGTAGTCCCGTTGAGGGAAGTAGACGAGGTGCGCTTGATGAATGATCAAACTTTATTACCGAAGAAGTACACCCGGATGGCCGGGGTCGTAGTTACATAGTAGTCACCGGACCCGGGAGGCCGCCTACGGCTAAGTGGTGCTAGGGCGAGTAGCCGCTTACGCAGAGATCTAGAGGTACGTGGTCTCTCAGTAGACCGCTGCTAGAGTCCTTTGTCGCTCGTCGCAACCCAGGATCCATAGGTAGCCACATGGGCTGGATTCTGGAGGGGGGGGTAGTCCGGAGACTGATGCCTCGACCCGGAGGCCGCTTACAGCGAAGTGGTAGTCCGAGACCGATGCCCGGACCCGCAGGCGCTTACGGCGAAGAGGTAGTCCGGAGACTAGTGCCCGGACCCGGAGGCCGCTTACGGCGGAGGGGTCTTGATGTAGCCGTGTAGACTTGAGCCCCGGAGTAGTCGTGTAGACTAGGCGTAGAACCGACGAGCCGGTCGACGATCCACGAGTTGTTGACATCTTCGCCTTCAAGTGCCCGGAGGCGGTAGGAGCCCGGCCCGGTCACCTTTGCGACCGTTAAGGGACCTTCCCGTGGGGAGCCGAGCTTGTGTAGTCCTTCCGTGTTCGGGATACGACGGATGACGAGATCGCCAACGTTGAAGGAGCGTTCCTTGACGTTGCGGTCGTGGTAGCGTCGGATACCCTCCGGGTACCTTGCCGATAGGACGAGGGCAAAGCACAACGGGCTTCTTCGAGTCCATCGATGTCAACTCGTCTGTCGTCTTCGCAGACGCCTTCGTCTTAGTGCTCCACCGCCGGTGAATCCCATATGACATCGGCGGGGAGGATTGCTTCGGAGCCGTAGACCGTAAAGTAAGGGGATTGCCCCGTTGGCTTGGAGGGCCGAGTACGTAGCCCCCATAGTGCGTTGGGTAGTTCCTTGATCCACTTGCCTCCTTTACGGCTAGCGCCGTCGTGTAGCCGCTTCTTGAGAGCGTCGAGCACCATCCCGTTGGCGCGCTCGACTTGTCCGTTGGCCCGAGGATGGGCAACCGAGACATACGTGATCCCGCTGTTCTCGCATACTCCCGCAACCGGTGGTTGTTGAAGTTGGAGCCCGTGTCCGTGATGATGCGGTGGGGTAGTTCGTAGCGATGCACGAGTTCATCCAGAAGTCGAGTACACCGTCGGCCTTGGGGCACGTGACCGGCTTGACCTCGATCCACTTGGTGAACTTGTCGATGGCCACCAGACTTGTTGAAACCACCGGCGCAGCGGTTGGCGGTGGCCCGATCATGTCGAGCCCCCAGCAAGTGAAGGGCCGGTGTGGCGGTATGGTGACTAGCTTGTAGGCCGGAACGTGTTGTCGCTTGGCGAAGAATTGGCACCCTTGGCACCTTCCGACGAGTTCTTCGGCGTCGCCCCGCAGCCGTGGGCCGCAGAAGGTTCGCCGGAAGGCCTTACCGACCGCCGTACGAGAAGACGCATGGTTGCCGCAGCGGCCTTGTGGATCTCCTCCAAGATGTCTTTGCCTTCTTGCGGGGGACGCACTTCATGAGTACTCCGGAAGATGCGCCCGTTTGTAAAGCTTGTCTCCGACGAGGACGTAGGACTTGGCGCGGCGGATGAGCTGCTCGGCCCAAGTTCTTGTCCGAGGGAACCTTCCGCTCACCGAGGTAGTCGATGAAGGGTTGCCTCCGGTCCACGTCGATCATCATGACCTCCTCGGCCACCGGGCGGATGCGCTAGGACGGTGGTCGGTGGAACCGGCCTCCGGATGGATGGCGCGTGAAGCTCGTGGACGAAGACACCCGCTGGTACTTGAGCGCGAGTAGAACCAAGATTCGACAGGACGTCCGCTGGAACGTTGTTGTCGCGGACGATGTGGTGGAACTCGAGACCGTAGAACTTGTTCTCAAGCTTGCGGACTTCTAGGCGCAGGCGTCAATGTTCTCCTTGTTGCGGTCCCGTGATTTGTTGACTTGGTTGATGACCACCGCGGAGTCGCCGTAGACTAGTAGCCGCTTGATGCCCGGTGGCCGCGAGGCGGAGCCCGTGTAGGAGAGCTTCGTACTCGGCTTCGTTGTTTGAGACCTTCCGGAAGATCCGCAGGACGTACTTGAGTTGTTCGCCCGTTGGAGAGATCGGGGAGTACCCCCGCACCCGCACCCTCGAGGTTGAGTGAGCCGTCGAAGTACATCACCCAATGCTCGGTCGCACGATTGGAGTAGGTAGCCGATTCTCCTCGCCACTCGCCATGAAGTCGACTAGAGCTTGCGACTTGATGGCTATGCATGGCTTAAAGTCGATGGTGAGGGCGCCGAGTTTGATCGCCCACTTGGAGATTCTTCCGGTAGCATCTTGGTTCCGCAGATGTCGCCGAGCGGGTAGTCGGTGACGACGGAGATCGAGTACTCCCGGAAGTAGTGTCGTAGCTTCCGCGAGGTGATGAGTACCGCGTACGAAGCTTCTCGCACAGTGGCCGGTAGCATGCCTTGGACTCGAAAACACATTGCCGACGAAGTAGACCGGGCGCCGGACCGGATAGGCGTGGACGTCTTCCCCGCCGCTCGACGATGATGGCAGATCGACCACATGAGTAGTCGCAGCGAGGTAGAGCAATAGCTGCTCGCCTTTGCGAGGAGCCGTGAGGACCGGTGGCTTCAATAGGAAGTCCTTGAGCCGAGCAAGGGCTTGGTCCGCCTCTGGAGTCCACACGAACTTCTCTTGGTGCTTGAGTAGTTTGAAGAAAGGGAGCCCCCATTCTCCAAGCTTCGAGATGAATTCGTTCAAGGCCGCCATGCACCCGGTTAGCTTCGGACGTCTTTGATGCACGTGTGAGCTTTCATGCTGGTGATGGCGGAGATCTTCTCGGGGTTGGCTTCGATGCCGCATTGTCCGATGATGAAGCCAAGTAGTTTGCCCGAAGGTACGCCGAAGACGCACTTGTTCGGGTTGAGCTTCTAGAGGTACTCGCGCGGGGATGCGAAAGTCTCTTCAAGGTCGTCGATGAGGGTACGGAGTTTGTGGTCTTGACGACCACGTCATCCACGTAGGCTTCGACGTTCTTGTTGAGCCGCCTCTTGAAGCGTGCCCGGATAGCTCGTTGATAGGTGGCGCCGACGTTCTTCAATTCGAAGGACATGGTCGTGTAGCAAGACGCACCAAACGGGGTGATGAATGCGGTCTTCTCCCGGTCTTCTTCCTTGATCGCGATCCGGTGGTACCGGAGTAGCGGCGAGGAAGCAGAAAGCAGTGTCGCAGCCCGCCGTGGAGTCGATGACTTGATCAATCCGCGGCAACCCGAAGGGGTCCTTGGGGCAAGGTGTTTGTTGAGATCGGTGTAGTCGACGCACATCCTCCACTTGTTCGAGTTCTTCTTGCGGACGAGGACAGGGTTGGCGAGCCACTCAGGATGGAAGACTTCTCTGATGAAGCCAGCCGCGAGTAGTTTGGCGAGTTCCTTCTTGATGGCATCCCGTCTGTCGTCAGCGAAGCGTCGGAGGTGTTGTCACTTGGGGGTGGCCTTAGGATCGATGTTGAGGTAGTGCTCAATCAACTCCCTAGGCACTCCTGGCATGTCCGCTGGCTTCCACACAAAGATGTCGCGGTTAGCCCGGAGGAAGTTGATGAGCGCGTCTTCCTATTTGGGGTCGAGGCCGGCCTCGATGGTGGTGGTCTTGCTGGAGTCGCTCGTCCCAAGGTCGATCGTCATGACCTCCTCGCTCGCGACCGAGGCTTGTTGGCTTTGTCGGACTTCTCGGGGATGTCAAGTTCACTTGTAGCAAGCTTTTTCGACGCAACGTAGACCTCCATCACAAGCATTGTGTACTTGATTCATAGAGGCGATCTCCATGGCTTCGTATCGCAGCCGTGCGAGATCTTCAAGTCCCCCTTGGAGAGAGAGTACACCCGCTGGGCTTGGCATCTTGAGTACCAAGTAGGTGTAGTGAGGCACCGCCATGAATTTGGCGATTGCCGGTCCGCCGATGATGGCATGGTAGGATGTCTCGAAGTCCGCGACCTCGAACTTGATGTACTCGGTACGATAGTTGTCCCGAGATTCCCCGAAGGTAACTGGCAGGACCACTGAGCCCAGTGGGATAGCCGCGTTACCGGGGACGATGCCGTAGAAAGGCGTGTTGCTCTTGGTGAGCATGTGGGTGATGTCGAGCTTCATCTTCTTCAAGGTCTTGGTGAAAAGGACGTTGAGCCCGCTTCCACCGTCGATGAGGACCTTGTTGAGCTTGGAGCCCGCGACCACCGGCTTCAGGACGAGAGGGAACCACCCTGGTTCGGAGAAGCTGGTCCATTGATCCGCGCGGGAGAAGGTAATGGGTACCTCCGACCACCTGAGAGGGGTCGGGACCGCTGGTTCAATGCTCATGACTTTTCGACGAGTAGCCTTTTGCTCCCGTCTGCTGGGTAGTCCGCCGAAGAGGACGTTGACGAGTCTTGTCGGGCTCCCCGGAAGTCGTTGTTGTCTCCGTCGTTCTTCTTCTTGCCTTTCTTGTCATGAGGGTGCGATGGCTCTGGAGTACTCTTGAGTGCTCGCCTGAGTTGGTAGCACCGCTCGGTGGTGTGGTTGCCGTCCGGATGCCACGGGCACTTCTCCTTTAGCAAGTCTTTGAAGCCGACGGAGTTCTTCTTCGAATTCTCCTTCGCGGGCGCTAGATAGCCGCGACAAGGTGTTGTCCGGCTTGCGCTTGCGGTTGGGACCCGAGTAGTTGTTGTTGCGACCGCCTAGGTTCCCGTTGTTGCCGCCGCCGTCGCCCCGTGTTCTCGCTTGTTCTTGCCACGGATGGCGTCGTACTTGGCGTTGGCCTTGTCTTCTTCATCCGTCCAGACGTGATCATGTCCTTGAGGTGGGGGATGGACTTGGGGCGGCGACGACCGAAGTCTTCAACGGTGCGGCGGTGGTAGAAGCCGTCTTGGAAGAGGTCGATGACCTCCTTGTCGGTGACGTCGACTACAATGGCGCGCTTGTCGAAAAAGCGGCGCATGTACTTGCGGAGGGTCTCGCCTTGTTCCTCGCTTGACCATGGCCAAGTCCATGCGAGTACCCGAGCGGCCCATGGCGCCCGCGAAGTTGCCGGTGAACCGCTCCTTTAGCCGGTCCCACTTGTCGATCGAGTGCTTGTCCGACGACTCGAGCCATGTGAGTGGGACTTGGTCCAGAAGAAGGGGAAGTAGAGGCACTTGGTGCCGTTGTTGCCGCCGCCGTTCTCGATGGAGAGGGCGTAGCACCTGAGCCACTGGATGGGATCCTGCTTCGCGTCGTACTTGGTGATCCCCAAAGGCTTGAACTTGTCGGGGAGGAGAAAGTTGCGAAGTCGAGGTGAGAAGGCGGGGAAGCCATCGTTGTCGCCTGCAGTGGCTGACTTCTTCCGCCGCAACTCTTCAATCTTCTGGCGGGCGTCGTAGCCGCCCTGTGAGGCTCCGGAGGCGTGGCTGTTCGCGTGGTCTCGACCGCCGCGACTGCCGCCGCAACCGGACCTCCCGTTAGCTCCGTGGTTGGAGCTTCCGTCATTGCCGCCGCCACCGCCGTGTCACGGCCGCCGCCGCCGTGGGCGCGGTGAGGGACGACCTCATGATTGCCGTTGCCACCCCGTGAGGGTCCGCCGACATTTGCACAAGTACGGTTGGGCCGAGCCGGGAGCTCGGCTCGAGTACGGTTGCGGCCGAGGTCGGCGCTGCGACTTGTAGCTTCGTTGTCGCGGTTCTCGGAGGGAGGAGGCCGGTTGACCCCGTTGTCGACCCGCATGAAGTAAGCGTCCTCGCCGAGCTTGGCGATGACTTCTTCGGCGCGTATTCCCCCGAGCTCGGCGTGCGATCGCTATGATCAACATGAAGCATTGCTCGGGGGTAGTGTGAACTCGCTCTCGACCGCCTCGAGAGCCTCCACGAGGTTGCGGATGGGGAGGTTGTCTCGGAGACGCCGGCGCCGTTCGTTGCGCTTCCCCGTCACGCTCATGTCGAGCGTCCCCGTTGGCGGCGGTCTCGTCTCGCGGATGCATCGGCGGACAACTCATCCGCGGAGATGTCTTCAAGGTACTTGTCTTGAGTCGTCCCCGAAGGTCCCGGCGTGTCGCCGGTAGCCATGAAGACTTGGCGATCGGGGGTGCCAAGGCCGGGACTCGCAGCTCGCCACCTCGCTTGGGCCGTGCGAGTCGGCTCGGGCAAGTGGTGTTCCCTCCGGAACGGGAGCGAGTCGATGTAGGCGACGTAGCGTGAGTCTCCACTTATCGGGTCGGCGGGCTTGCGGTCCGGCCGCAGACAAATCTCCCCGGCAGTGTGGACGATATAACTAGCCCGCAGGCCGGCCCCGATAAGGGATGCTCATTAGTGTTGTCCTCGGACTCGGGATCCTCGGGGGTCCGACCCGAAGTCGAACTCGTACGCGGAGTCCGAGTAGAAGCCGGGAGAGGGGGTTGGAGTCCGAAGCGCGGCGGGGGCGGTGTCGAAGTCCGAGTTGTACTCGGGACGGGCTCCTTGTCGGCCCGCGCGAAGAGGGAGCCTCCGTGCGGGCCCCGGTGACGATGCGGGGGCCACGTGTGGAGTGTTCACGGGGTGGTGGGACCACATGCAATGGCCGAGTAGCCGGCTCGCATGCGATAGCCCACGGAGACGTCGAGTTCGAGTTGGAAGCGGACCCGAGCTCGAAGTCGCATGATGGTCGAAGAGCGAAATTTCGCCAAACTTTCCGGCGAGTTCGCCCGTGACAACTTCAGGAAGCGTCACGAAGCCGGTCTCCGGTTGGGCGGCATGGTGAGGCGGCGCTGGAAAGATCCCGCGCCGTCGGCAGTGCAGACCCAAGCGCCGAAAACGAAGGTGTCGCCGCGGTTGAAGGCGACGGTCGGCTTGAAGTAGACAGGAGCCGTCGAGTTCGCCATGTGATCTCGGCGAGATCCCCTACCTAGCGCGCCCGTTGTCCGTGTTTTGGACCGGCAACCTACTAAGGGGAGTACCCGAAGTAGATGAATGTGGCCTCGCCGAGATCGGTAACTCGAAGGAAGAGACACGTGGCACACAATTTAGATAGGTTCGGGCCGCGTGGTGCGTAATACCCTACGTCCCGTATGCCGCGTAGCTCGGATTGATTGGGTACGATTACAAGATGATGCAATTGTACGTCGTGAGATGAGATGTTGAGAGAGGGGTCCCCGCCCGCCTTATATAGTCCGGGAGGCGGTGGTTACAAGTCGGAATAGGGAGAGAGTACTAGTCGAGTACGTCTAGGAGTCTTCCATATAGTGCGGAACATGTACAGCTTCCTAACCGAGTACTTCTCCTCTGTAGTCCTTGTGCTTCACGCCATCAGGTACCGTGGAGCGCAAGTCGGGTAGTCCCAGGGCCCACCGAGTAGTCAATCCCGGTACCCACCGAGGTAGTGGGCCAAGGGAGGTCCATACGACAAGAGAGGCTCCAACAAGATGAACACGGCTTCCAACACACGTCTCGACTCACTACCCAAATTGGCCAAGTCAACGTAGCAACCGGAGTGCTACCGAACCTAGGAACCAACTTCCGACCTCACGGACCCGAGAACGCAGCGGAACACCAAACCTCGAGTCCACCGACCTACATCGGTCGGACCGGTGAGCGCCACCGTCGGATCGGTCCCCGCCGGTGAAACTTGGCGACTTCCACGAGTGGCTCCACACCGGTCGGGCCGGTTCAACACACCGGTCGGACCGGTCACACCCGAAAAGCCCCAAAACACCAAACAGGGCCTATCGACCTCCAAACGGACCCAAACTCGAAACAACCCCAACATAGGACAACAAAGAACTCACCCGCATGTTCACCCGAGCAAAAACCCACCAAGGGTTGCACCGGTCGGACCGGTGTAGCCTAGGCAACCTCGGGATGAACAACACCCGCGGTCAACTCCTCCAAATCCAAGCCTTGATCTCTCGAATCGCTCCATAGGCGTGAACAAGACTTTGGGGATAATAGGAACACCTCATGAGGAGTCCATAGCCAAGTTTAATCCCACCAAAACTTGTCCAAACAAGAGGAATTGAAGAAATCCCGCCAAGAACACCTCTAACCCTAGAACACGTAAAACCCCAAAATCATGCCCCTTAACTCACGGATTTGGAAGGGGAATTACAACCCAAAGAACCACGAAGGGTCCCCACAAATTTCCCCCATCAAATCCCCAAGAGCAAGGTCCCGAAAACACCTCAAGAAAATCACCAAGAGAGGGCTCCGAAAATCACCACCAAGAACAACTGGGAACAACACATCCAAACCTTGAGGAACCACGCCGAATCATCTATACATGCCACAAAGGTTCATACAAGGTCTAGCTTGTCGCCCAATCATCCAACCTCTCAACAAGATCTCTCCATGAAGCTCTCAAGCTAGTCCTATGGAAATCCTAAGAAAATAGAAAAGCAAATGAACTAGGGTTCCAAGAGATTGGCCACCATCCTCTCACCTCATGGGTTATATGGAGGCAAGCCTAAAGTCTAAAATGCCCTTACTTAACAACTAGGTATACAAGCCCCTCAAGGGCGGTTTTGGAAGTCTTTAGATTTTCTCCATAGGACGGATGCTTGGCGACCGCACCCTACGTAGCCTCGACGCAAGCCATGCGATCCCAACGCGTGTCCTCCGCTTCGAAGATTCCGAACCGCGTCGACGCACACCGGTCGGATCGGTGCTCCTCACCGGTCGGACCGGTACCCACCGGTCGACCCCGGTCGGACCCACCGGTCGGACCGGTCCAGCGCCGGCTCGCAGCATCGTCTTCGGTTCTTTGGTCTTGGCTTTGTGGATCAACCAAGGAACCCGGTGGTTTTCCCGGTGAACCACCGGAAACCCCGCGAACTCGGTGTAGCCTCCGCCAATCGCCACTCATGACTCGGCTCCCACGTAGTCCCGGCTCGGCCTTGGTTTTGAGGCTCAACCAGAAACCGTCCATGACTTCATCTTGCCGTTCACGCCGCCATGCGGTCCGCACTTGACCCCCGCCGGCCACCCGGTCCCTCGAATGAAGCCTACTTATCTTCTCCACACCCGGAGGCCTCACCGCGACAACCTTTCGCGCTTGTTCTTCACCCGCACCAACACCCGTCAAGCCGCAACCTCGCACCTCGCAATACTTAGCCAAGAATCGCTCCACACAACATTGTCAATCACTCATCACACAAGGAAGCGACCATCCACCGGTCCCTCGAACCACACATGGTCCTCAACCGGCCGGCCTCCTCCAACCTCTTCTTTTGGTCTTAGTGGAGCTTCCACAACCCTCAATGGCCTAGCATCACCGATTCCCCCGCCGAATTTTGAGCCGCCGCGCCGCGCCGCCGCGACCTCGCCGTTGGCGCTCACCGGCGTCATCTCCGCCACTTCGCCACCCTTAATCGAAGTGCGGTGAGCCTCTAGCCCGCCCCGTGCCGCGTGTTGCCCTCGCTCCGGCCGCCCTTCGCCACCGGTGAGCTCTCCCCCCGCCGGTGAGGGCACGGTTGTGAACCCCAAAAACGTGTAGGGTCTCTCGGTGAAAGATCCGAGGGCATGGTGTGAAGAAAGATTCTTAGGTTTATTTTGAATAGGTCCAACACCTTAGAAAATTCATAGAAAATCACATCAAATTTGGAAAAATGTAAAACCGATTTTGTTAGTTTCCTTTTAACTATATCTATAAATTTTGCAAAGCATGACGATACTTTTGACCGGTAATTTTTGAATTAAAATTAAAAATTTGTTTTACCTACTTTTGTAGTAGTTCAAAATCTATATAAGATATGGAGCTGAATCTTGGATATGTTGCTAGATATGTCATGTGTAGACTCTGGACCACAAATTGCACAAAGTTACTAAGTAGATCTTTTAATATGTTTTATTTTGTATTTATGTTGAATTTTCCTTAATGATTTTTGTAGCTAAATATAAATAGATTTTTGTGCCCAACTTCCGGATATAGTCTTAGAATGGTTAGATACGCATTTGCTGAATTAATCATAATTTTGTATTTGACGTAAATATTTATTCTTGATTTATGCTTAGATTTAAGTATTTTTGCCTAGTTCAAAATCTATAATAGCGCCGGATATACTTTTTGGGTGCATAGCCTAGTTTTAGGTCGAGTTGATGTGGGAGAATGTTTGACTATAGAAGTGGTTTATTTATTTTTATATGCATTTATCATATTTGTGGAAGCTAGAAATTGTCATTTTTGGTATAAATAATTTATAGCTCATCTAAATGTGAAATCTTGCTCAAGGGCTCTATTTAGGTCCATAGAGCTTCGTAAACACCACTCACCGTATTTTATGATTTAATTCATGGTTAAAAACATTAGAAGCAAATTAAGCTCAATAATAGGTTTAAATTGAAAAGCACAAATTGCCACACTTAATGATCCTATGTATGTGTTGCATAGCATGCTCGGGAGCATAGGGCCAAACCCTTGCTATTTTTGTGTTTTTACATTCATTTATTTGTATAAATATGTACACAAATAATATCAAAAAGAATAAATAATAAAGCACCACATGACATTCCTTTAATAGAAAGAATATACCAAATATGTGTTTGTCAAGGTGAATATGGCCATTCATGCACTCCATATTTGTATGTGTGCATAGCATTTTGTTTTATTAATTCCACCCCATTAAATGTTGCATATGCATCCCATGTAGAACTTCCCGACGCGTAACTACTCGCTCGTGCGGAAGTTAAGGAGGATCCGACGGGGAGTTGCGCTTTGTGAAGGTGAACCAGGACATCGAGGAGCCCCATGCTAGCGTTGTTGACGAAGGCAAGCACCGAAGCATTAACCTATATGTTTTTGAAATTATGCAACTATCTATGAATGTTTGTGCATTTACGTTCGGGAGTTGAAACGAAACCCTAGATGCATGATCCCTTGGTACCTATGCCCTTTACTAGTATGCTAGGTCGATATATTCTATGACAAAGGACCGGTAAAAGTCGAGTGATGTTCGTCACTCACGAGAATAAAGTCTTATGTTGGAATCATAAGATCTTTATAATGGATTGATCGTGTGGTAAGAGCATGGGATTTGGGCTCCGAGAAATGGCTTTCGTGTGTTAAGTGTTTGAACGTACTAAGCACTTGTCGGGAATGGGACCGGTAAGCCAAGTACCTTAATGAGGCGGTAAGGGATTTTACCGTCACTAATCTTGGGATGCGTCCCACGGCTAGCTACCGATGGTGCATGTGTGAGGCATACCCGATAGCCTTGTACCAAAGATTGTGATCTTTTATCCTAAACCGAGGATTTCGGGAACCGCCCGGTTGGTGAACTCTTTGTGAGGACACTCGTTCGTGTGTTTAGGTCCACCTTGCAAGGTTATAAATCAATCGGTTGTCGGCCTCTCACCGTTATCCGAGACTACTTAACCAACTAGCCCCGATATCCCTTATAATGGAATATTGTCAATATTGGTGTCCGATTAATTGTATTGCACAACTTATGCTTGTAGCAGCTTGCTCATTTAGAAAAGAGTAAACAACTATAACTTGAGCTAAAATATTGAAAGTAAGGACATACACTTTGTTGCTTTCCAGCAAAAGAACCCACTAGCCAAAAAGCCTCGGCCTTGCTTTGTTGGTAATGTAGTTATCACGTGACGGGTAAGACTTGTTGAGTATCAATATACTCAGCCTTGCTATAATTTTATTGATTTCAGGTAATGCTTTTAGTGATGTGTGATCTGGAGAGATTCCACCCGGCTGGGAGCTGGAATGGGTGGATGACGACGAGTGAAGGCATCATCGATGGCCTCCTGTGATGCTTATCGTACCGCTTAGTTGAATTCCGCTATTTTCGAACTCTAAACCTCAAGCACTTCGGTTCGTAATAATTAAACCATTCGGAGCAAGTTTGGAATTAATTTATGTAATGTACTCTGGACTCGCCTTCGTGTAAGTTTTAATGCATATTGTAAATCTTTTGTTGATATGTAAGTGATTTCACTAGGCTTGACCCGACAACTTACAATGGGATTATATTTTATTGTTGCTTAAACCAAAGTAGATTGGTTAGGCGATAGTACGGTATTTTCCGGAGCGGGTTGTCACAAATGGTATCGAGCAATTAATATGCACCGAGTTTAATTAATAATCTTAATCACTTGTTTTTAATAAAACTTGCCAAGATTGATTGTATTTGCAAAATACATTGGATCGTTAAGGATGGAAATAGACCGAGAGGCCCTAGAAAATTTTTTTTGGTTCTTTCAAGTGGCTTACAAATCTACGGTTTATTTTGCTAACTTCTAGCACTTCTTAAGCCACGTGTTTCATACATGTGTTGTGCCGCATCACAAGTATGCGAGAGTCAATAGGACAATCCATTCCACGGATCCTATCTTCTCGCTTGGATGCCCATGTGTTTTATACGTGCACTTTCTTTATGCGAGTCATACGAAGGATGGCATGCTCTATTCAAGATGAACATGTCATGGGTTGTGATGTCGCCATGTTTTGCCATATGTGTGCGTTCCGCATTATGAATATGCGAGGCAAGGATACACTCCATTCAAACGGAGGGTGTCCGAGGTTGGACGCCGTCCATGCGGCGATAAACGCATGGGTGTCGTTTCTATAGTGAACGGTAATGTTTGGGGACGCTTCCGTGAGTGCCGGCACGGAATGTTCTTTTCTCGCAGGTACACTAAAAACGTTTCGTTAGTCACTAAGTGAGTATCTAATAGTTCTCGACTAGTTATTATAGGGAGAGAAGTATAAAAGCCTTGCCACCGACACTAACTTCGATTTTTGTCTTGATCGCCTTGTGAGGACGAATAGGATGTCATGCATCATATTAAAAATTGTGGAAACTTAAAAATGAACCCATGCATATTTTTATGTGTTCTCTAGGTGAAATTTTGCTAGTATGCGATTTGTTTTCTTGCATAGCCTCTCACATGTGTAGATGTTGTTGCCTTGTCCAAAATCTGCTAGGGTCGTTTTGCTTGAATTTTTGCGCCATGTTCTAAAACTAATTCAACTAGAAGATCCGTACCAACATTTCTCCATATTTAATCTAGTTTTTGCTCGCAAAAATTCATGGTCATAGCCTATCGGTGTTTTAGACCGGCAACCTACCAAGGGGAGTACCCGAGGTAGATGAATATGGCCTCGCCGAGATCGGTAACTCGAAGGAAGAGACACATGGCACACAATTTAGACAAGTTCGGGCCGCATTGTGCGTAATACCCTACATCCCGTATGTTGTGTAGCTCGGGATTGATTGCATGCGTTTACAAGATGACGCGTATGAGAGAGAGGGGGTCCCCGCCTCGCCTTATATAGCCGGGAGGCGGGGTTACAAGTCGGTTTGGGGAGAGAGTACTAGTCGTGTACGTCTAGGAGTTCTTTACATGGTTCGGGACATGCGCGGCTTCTTATCCGAGTACTCCACCGTAGTCCTTGCGCTCCACGCCATCGGGTTTCTTGTAGCACAAGTCGAGTAGTCCCGGGGGCCCACCGAGTAGTCGGTCCCGGTACCCACCAAAGTAGTGGGCCCGGGGATGTGCATACAACAAGTCCCCGAGTACTTTGTAGTCGAGTAGAATAGCTTCGAGTAGTCTTGATGGTCTTGACGAGTAGTTCCCAAGTGTCCCCGAGCACTACGGACCAAAAACCCTCAAGGATACTTGAAGCTTCTTGAGGCCGGAAGCTACTCCACCGATCAACGACTAGTCTTGAAGTCTTCTCGAGTAGTCCCCAAGCGTCCCGTTAACACCAAAAATTGGTACGGAAAGTGACCGACCCGTGGGCCGAGTTTGGTAAGAGTGCACCATTCGGCAAGAGGTTTTCATCAAAGCATTCGGTAAAGACGCCCGCGGTCGGAAGGACGCCATCGTTCGGCGAAGGGCCGTTTCACGCTTGGAAGAGAAAGCATTCGGGAATACGTGATGACGTAGCCTCGAATGTATAAAAGGGACGAATTGATGACGGGTGCAAGACGGACATTGGTGCTTTGGGGAATTAATTTAGGCAATAAATGTTGTAACTATGATCGACTAGGAGTCGTGTTAGGACAAGGGTATAAATATAAACCCTTAGTGTTTGCAATAGGGATCGGACAATTCAACAACAAACCGGCCCCGTGCCAACTTTCGAGTCCATCTAGTCGAGTTGTCAAGTTCTTTGAGAGGAGCCATCGGTCCGTTGACCTCCGTAAGTACCAAAGCAACCCCGTATCATGTCTAGTATCATGCGGTGGATTTAGACCTTGATGCAAGTAGTCTTGTTACCATGCTTAGTATCATGCGGTGGATTTAATTTTGGTTCAAGAAGGTTTCCTTGTTGGATCATGAGTCACGCGGTAGGCTAAGATCTAGCTTGGGGCTAATTATCGGCTCTATTAAATTTGGCAAGATCTAATAGATTCATTAAGTTACCATGTGTTGCTTTGAATTTTACTTCTTTATGTTTAATTCTTGTAACACTCTAATTGCCCAATCTAGACTCATTTGATTCGGCTTTATCTTTTTCGTGATCCATGTGCTACACTTTCAAATCTTTGGCTCGATATGGCAAGCGGATCACATGACATCTATAGCCGAATTCGGCTCAATCTAGATTGTCACGTGTTGTGGGTTCAAGCTTGTTGACTTTTCAATGTTTGTTCCTTCTCCACGGAACTCGAATCGACTTTGAATAGCCTGTATTCGGCAATTCCTTCACGGGTGAAACGTGTTCATAAGTTTTGTTTTAAATAATGCATACTTTTAGCCTTCCATGTTTAGATTGTATCATGCGGTGGATTAATCTATCCGTGGTTGGTGGTGTGATTTCAAACAAGTTGTATCATGTGGTGGATTAACTTGTTTGATATCGTGCTCGACGGGTTTGAAAGTACCTAGACATGCGGTGGATTAGTGCTTTTTGCCTATGCATGCTTACTTATTGCAAATTTATGAATATGTTTTACTTTCATTTATTTTATCATGCTTATTTCCTTGATAATCGGTCATGTGCACATGCTTTGTAACGGTTGTTTAAACAAAGACCGATCTTTCATCATGCTTACATCATGCATTCGGCTATACTTTGTTTACATACATAATAAGCTCCCGAATGATGTTCGGATTGCCGACGGATAGCTTGTTGTAGCTATATGTCATTTTGATTGGCTCTATAGCCGTAAATGCGGAAGCGTCCGGTACCACCCGACAAGTTTCAGGTTTTATCTAACTATTTTCATCCTTTGTCAGTTTCAGGAAAATTGACTGGCACGCTTCCGGATTCGGCCACGTGTGTTAAGCCAGCTGATTCGGCTTGCTGTGTGCTTGGCGTGAGGTGCTGATTTTACGTCAACACACATTTTGGCTCGCCCGGTGGGACCCTCAATTAGATCAAGATGCCCGATATCGAAGACACCCTAGATGCTACCTTCAACGAACTAACAACGAACAACAATTGCAACCGAAGGAAACTATTGATCAATTCCAAAGACAAGTGTCTGCTATCTTTCTCCAAGAATAGGAGTGGTGCCCCATTCCTCAAGTCGAAATGCCAAGAGTGCTAATGCACGGAGAACCGATGCCACAAACTCGCCGTAGAAAAACAAGAAGTTATGGGCATGGTTCAGCAAACTATGGAAGACATGATGGCCAAGCACAATACTTGCTTTCTTGAAAATATTCCGACAGATGATGATTGGTGTCTTTGGCCCGTGCATGGAAAAGGTGCTTAATCGAATGTCACCTCAAGGGCCTAATGGTGAGACGAAGAATCAAGTGCTGTTGTTAATGGCCAACCAACTCAAGATGCAAGTGCTCGGCCACCTCAGCAAAGTAAGGGAAGTCAGCCAATCCAGCATCGGAACCCTTATCGAGCAATGCCTAATCGACCTACTTATGGAGAGTTGGCATTTGGCTCTTCCGGAGTTCCACCTGGCTCTACTTACAGGGTAGCCCCAGCAAATAATAGGCTGCAAAAGAACATGTATGGGACTGGATATTCAGAATTCATGGACTACAGTGCTATTGATGCTTTCCCGAATCCTGGATATGGTGCAGCTACAGGGATGCCTACTGGGCCTACTTTGGAAGGCCAGGGAATCAAGACGCTAATGTTGATCTTTTGGTGCGAGAAAATGACCAATGTGTTACAAAATAAATTCGGTCCGAAGCCCAAAAATCAAGGACATGTGTACACGTCTCCTTTCCCGCAGTGGTACCACGGGGTTGCATTGCCGAACAGGGTGAAAGTTCCCGCGGAGTTCACCAAATTTTCGGGGCAAGATGATACTAGCACTGTGGAGCACATATCCCGATATCTGATGCAGCTTGGGGAAGCTTCTGCTGATGAAGCTTTTAGAATCAGATATTTTCCTTTGTCCTTGACAGGCCCAGCGTTTACATGGTTCACTTCTCTGCCTGCTCATTCGATCTGCTCTTGGAAGGATTTGTGTCGGTGCGGAATATGGTCCCGACACTAACCAGTAATAAGCGCCAAGGTCTTTCCGTCAATGGTCGATGCTAAGCAACTAAAGACACAAGATTTATCCTGGTTTCGGCCGGGGGCTGTACGTCCAACAGTGGTGTGCTCGAGGGCACTATATTGCTCAGCACCGGGGTGCCTGTAGTGGGGCGGCTACAAGCAAGGCGGGAGAGGAGGCGTGGCCTCCAAGTCCCTGGCGAAACGGCCGAAGATGTTGTGGGAGAATTGGGGAGTGTGTGCGTGGTTGCTGCAAGTATTCGTGTGTCGATGTCCCTGCGGCAAGGGGGATCGCCTTCCTTTTATAGACCAAGGAGAGGGTGGTTTACAGGCATGCCGCACTATTCAGCTACACGGGAAGGTATGGCCTGCGCCGCCGCAGAGTTAGCGTCCGCCTTGACGGTCCTTGCCACGATCTGGTCATCATGGCGTATCTTGTACCCGAACAGTGGCGGCTTCGAGGGTAGGGCGTAGTGGTTGGCCGTGGCGTCCTCAGGCGGGCTCGAGGTAGTTGCTGACGTCGATCCGTACGGGGTACAGCGGCAAGCGTGACGGCGCCCCTTCCCCGTGCGCCTGCAACGCCGGAGTGGTCGCAACAAAGGCCGGGCGTGGCGCCGCGAGCTCGGGGGCGGCCGCACGGGACCTACAGTGGCGGGGATGGCGTCTCGCCGGCCTACCGTCATGATTTGGCCCTACGGAGTTCACGAGAAAGCGTTTAGAGGGTGCGGCCGGCCCCCCTTCGAGGGCACGGCGCGTTAGCCGTACGGGAGTAGGCGGCGCAGGGTCACGGGGCTGACACCGGCCGTATCGCACAGTCCCCCACAGTAGCGGGGATGAGTTCCCCTAGGGAGTTGGTGCGACAGGGCGGGGCATGAGTCCCAGGCGCATGATGGCGCCGCCCCGCCGTTGTCAGAGCATTAAATTTCCGTGCCGCGCGCGGGGAGCGGACGTGCGCTTACGAAGCCTCGAGCGAGGCGGAGGTGAACCCTCGAACGAGACGGAGCCTGCTCGAGGGAGCCGTGAACCCTCGAGCGAGGCGGAACCTGCTCGAGGGAGGTGCGAACCCTCGAGCGAGGCGGAACCCGCTCGAGGGGGCCTTTGAGTGGGGGCTGCTCGGTGGTCCGTGGGGACCCCGCAGTGTGGGTCGTGCCCCGCATGTGTGCTTTAAGTGGGATGTGTTTAGTTTTGGTTTTTTGCAGGTTTTAAGCAGGATTCCCTTGGTTGTTTTAGGGGACCCTCTAGGCTGTCCCCGACGCAGCCCCCGAGCATCTGCGGGCGTGCCGGCCGGGCTCCCGCGGATGCTGGTACCTACTGATAGGACATCCTTCCCCCCTAGTTGCTAAAGCTTTCCGTGGGGCCGCGTCAGCGGACCCGCGGGTCTAGCCCCCGAAGCCCTGCAGGAGCATGGACACTCCTATAGGGGTTTTACCGTGGAGCCTGGTCACTGGGCGTGGTGCACATTTCAACCGGCATCGGCGATGTTTCAGCCGGCTTCGGTGACACACGCGCGACTGGCGCTGTCTGCGGCCGGTGCAAGCGAGGAGGTGTAGCTGTGCGTCGAGCCCACGAGCCTGGGCCCGTTCAAGGCGATCGGGGCGGGCTCTCCGTCTTGTCTTTAATGCGCCCTCGCCGTCCCTCCGCGGGACGGAGGGTGAGGTTTCCACAACCCCCATCGATCGGGTCGCGGATTGCGGATTCCTCATGGAGCTGTTAGTGGGTGGTTCGAGTGGACGCGCATGCCCCGTTCGATAAGGGTAGGCCGCGCGGTCCAGAGACACGTCCATTAAAGCGCTTGTGTGGGTTTGCTAGGTGGGGCTCGGTCCCATTCGCTAGGGACCGAGGGCGCGGAAGCTCTCCCTCGGTGGGATCCCCCCGGCTAGCTGCCCTCGCTGGCTCTCGAACACGACATGTGGGGCACCCTCGTGCCAAAGGCTCGAGGAACGGCTCGAATGCGCGTGCCCTCGTCATCCCCGACTCGGTGATCCGGGGCGCCTGTTCGAACCCGTCGAGGGTCGGGCTTCGAACCTCGATCGCAGGGTCGTGCGGGGGTAGCGCCTAGGCGCTCCCGTCTTTGCATCTGCGGGTTTCGAGGGTCCCTGATCGTGTCAGCCCTCGAAACGCTGATCAGTAGAGTAGTGCGGGGTGGCGGCTAGGTGCTCCCGTCTTTGCATCTGCGGGTTTCGAGGGTCCCTGACCGTGTCAGCCCTTGAAATGCTGATCAGTAGAGTTTGCGGGGTGGCGGCTAGGCGCTCCCGTCTTTGCATCTGCGTGTTTCGAGGGTCCCTGACCGTGTCAGCCCTCGAAACGCTGATCAGTAGAGTTTGTGTATCGAGGGTACCTGCAGTGCCTGTTTATTTCAAATGGGCTCCGAGGTTACCGGCTGATGTTTGCACCCTTTGAGGGTCGAATTTTTCTGAGCCAGGGGCTCGCGCCGCTCGAGGGTCTTCTTTACTTAGTAAGGGACCGGGCCATTTAATGCTCACCGTCGCGACTGTAGTCTCGCGCCGCGGGCGCGCCTTTTTAGGCGCGGCCGCGCGCGCGTAATGGGCGGCGTGGGCGGGCGGATGTGACCGCCTGCCACGGCCCTCCCGTTTCTACGCCGTGATGATGGCTTGCGAGCGGTTCGTGGCCGCAACGGTTGTGGTGGGACCCGTCCGTCAGCGAGGGAGTATTCCTCCTGCAGTTAATGCGCGCAGGGCGCACGCTCCGGAGAGCACGCCCGCGGCCTATAAATCTGACGAGAGGGGAAAACGGCGGTTTTTTACCTTAGCATTCGCCATTCTTGCTCCTTGGGCTCCAGCCCCCTGAGTCGTTTTTGCCATCGCATCTTTCTCCTTTCGGAGCTCTTCTTGTTCCTTGTGCTTCGCTTCCTCGCCTGCTCGCATGGCGCCCCAGCAGCCTCTCACCATCATCGACCTGTTCCTGTGGGAGCGCTCGTCTGTGACGCGACTGGCCCTAAACCAGCTGGTGAACGCCGGTCAACTGGCGGCGAACGAGGACGGACAGCCGGCCGAGTGGATCATGCCGCCGGGAAGGGACCAAGCGCCCAACCCTCCGAGCGGCTACGTGGTCAACTTCGTCCGCTTCCACGAGCGGAGCTTCATGGCGCCGGCGAGCCGTTTTATGCGGGCCCTCTGCTTCCACTACAGCGTGGAGCTCCACAACTTCGCGCCTAACGCAATCTCGCAGGCGGCCACGTTCGTCGGCGTCAGCGAGGGCTTCCTTGGGATCCCAGTGAATTGGGATCTCTGGGTTCACCTCTTCCGCGGGGAGCTGTTCACGCTGTCGACATTGGAGCAGAGGACCCGCCGCGCGGTGCACGCCGGCGGCCTGTCGCTCGCCTTGCGGGGCCAGCGCAAGGACGACTACATCCCCTGCACGATGACGACCAATAATGCGGCCGGGAGCCGTGGGTGGTTTTCTCTCCGCAACGACGAGCCCGGCCTCCCCCCTACACCGGCCTGGTGCTCCGGGAGAGGCCCGCCTCCCCGGCACTACGGGGTCTCCCCGCCCCCGGCACCGAAGCGATTAGACTCGCTCCCCGGCCGCGCTAAGGGACCCGGCGGGCCGTGGGCTGACCGCGGAAGCCATCCTCGCCCAACTCCATCATCGACGGATCGTCCCTTTGATGGAGAGGCCGCTCTGCATCTTTGAGATGACCGAGACGGCAGACCCCGTCGCGTTGGTGAGGTCGCGGACGCTGCAGAGCCCCCTCCTGCGGGATTACGCGGCTATCCGGGTGCGGAGCACCGTCGACCCCAAGTCCACGCGCAATGACGGGTCCCTGTGGGATCTTGAGATGTTGCCCACCGGCAAGCTGGTGAGTGGAATTCTTGATTTCATTTTCAATTTTGCCCGTTCCCCGGGTTGCTGACGTGTTCTAACGTTTGCCCCGCCGGTTGGTGAGCGTGAGCGTTGCTAAGTCTGTGCCGCCCACTCCCCGCTCTCGCACGCTTGCGCGCGCGGCGCAGCACCGAGAGCGGGAGCGAGTGTCTTGCAAGAGGGAGCGCGCGACGCGGCACGGGGACCGCCGCGAGCGGAGGAGTGAGCGCACGGGCCGCGCGAGTAGCGGGGCTCTCCCTCGCCGGGGACCGAGGAGTACTCGTCATCGGACGAGGAGGAGGAAGAGGAGGAAGAGGAGGAAGAGGTGGGGGGGCGGGGCCTTCCCGATAGGTGGGAGCCGCACCCCCGCTCACCGAGCCGGCTCCGGTGACGGGAGCGACATCGCCCGGGGCGGGCACGGAGGCGCTCGCCGCCGGGCAATCGACCGGCGGGAGTGGCGCGGGCCGCGGGGGGCGCCGGCGCGCGCCTCGGAGGTGCGCACGGCGGATGCGCCCACGCGTGGGGGCGGGGCCCGCGCGCGCGGTGGAGGCGGCCGGAGGTGCGGCGGCGACCGTGCCGCCGCGCCCGCATCGTCGGCCGGGGACCTCGAGGAAAAGGAAGCGCGCCTTCTCCTCTTCGAGGTAAGAAGTTACCTTTTGAGAGATTGCGTGCCCAATAGGCGGGAATTTGACGGTTTTCTCGTGTTTGCGCGGGGTGGTGCTCGTCGTATGGACCTCCCCGGGCCCACTACCTCGGTGGGTACCGGGACCGACTACTCGGTGGGCCCCCGGGACTACCGGCTTGCGCCGTACGACACACCGAAGGCGTGGAGCACAAGGACTACACGGGAGTAGTACTCGGTTAGGGAGCCGTACATGTTTCGCACTTGTATAGAGGACTTTTAGACGTACTCGACTAGTACTCTCTCCCTACTCCGACTTGTAACCCTGTCTCCCGGACTATATAAGGCGAGGCGGGGACCGATCTCTAGCACCCAATCCAATCTCATCTCATACAACTCACGGCGCACTATTGCACCATCTTGTAATCGTGCCCAATCAATCCAGAGCTACGCAGCATACAGGACGTAGGGTATTACGCACCTCGCGGCCCGAACCTGTCTAAATTGTGTGCCACGTGTCTCTTCCTTCGAGTTACCGATCTCGGCGAGGCCACATTCATCTACTTCGGGTACTCCCCTTAGTAGGTTGCCGGTCTAAAACACCGACAGCTGGCGTGCCAGGTAGGGGATCTCGCCCGAGATCACATGGCGAACTCGACGGCTCCCGTCTACTTCAAGCCAACCGTCGCCTTCAACCGCGGCGACACCTTCGTGTTCGGCGCATGGGTCTGCATTGCTGATGGCACAGGATCCTTCCAGCGCCGCCTGACCATGCAGCCCAACCCGAAGACAGGCTTCGTGACGCTCCCTGAAGTCGTCACAGGCGAAATCGCCGGCAAGTTCGGCGAAATTTCGCTCTTCAACCACCACGCTGACTTCGAGCTCGAGTCCGCTTCCAACTCGACCTCAACGTCGCCATGGGCCATCGCATGAGAGCCGGGCCGCTCGGCCATCACGGGCGGTCCCCTCACCTCGCGAGCGCTCCGCGCGTGGCCCCCCGCACCCTCGGCCCGAGCCCGCACGGGGCTCCCACTTTGCGCCGGGCCGGCAAGGAGCCCGTACCCGAGTGCAACTCGGACTCCGATGCCACCCCCGATCGCGCTTCGGACTCCAGCCCTCTCTCCGAGTTCTACTCGAACCCGGACTACGAGTTCGACTTCGGGTCGGACCCTGAGGAGCCCGAGTCCGAGGACAACTCCACCGAGCTTCCCTTGTCAGGGCCAGCCTCTGGGCTGGTTATAACATCCACGCCGGCCGGGAGATACGTCTACTGGCCAGACCACAAACCTGCTGACCTGATAAAGGGAGACTCACGCTACGTCGCCTACATCGACTCGCTACCGTTCCGGAGGGAACACCCTTAGCCCGGCCGACTCGAGCACACCAACCGAAGTGGCACCTTCGAGTCCGGCCTTGGCACCCACGATCGCCAAGTTTTCATGGCTGGCGGCGACGCCCCGGGGCCTTCGGGGACGGCCCAAGACAGATATCCCGGAAGACATCTCCTCCGACGAGCTCTCTCGCCGATGCTCCACCCAACGAGAACCCCGCGGACGGAGACGCTCGACGGGAGCGTAACCGGAAGCGCGGCCGAACGTCGCCGGCGCCTCCGCGATAACTTCCCCCGTCCGCAACCTTGCGGAACCTCTCGAGGCGGTCGAGAGCGAGTACACACCACCCTTGAGCAATGCCTCATGTCGATCACGAGCGATCGCACGTCGGGCTCGGGGCATACGTCTTTGGAGAGGTCATCGCCAAGCTCGCTGAAGACGCCTACTTCATGCGGGTCGACAACAGAGTCAACCCGCCTCCTCCCGGCCCGGACCCCGCGACAACGAAGCCACGAGTCGCAGCGCCAACAACGGTCCTAACCGTACTCGAGCTGACCTCCCGGCCCGAGCCAAACCGTCGTCGCTCCAACGCCGGCGGACCCTCACAGCGCGACCACGGCAATCGAGAAGTTGTTCCCCACTGCGCTCCGGCCGGTGGCGGCGGCAACGACCCCCGACGGCGGCGGCGGCGGCGGTGGAAGCTCCAACCATGGAGCCAACAGGAGAGCTGGCGGCGGCGGCAGTCGCGGCGGCCGAGGCCACGCGAACAGCCACGCCTCCGGTGCCTCACATGGCGGGTACGACGCTCGCCAGAAGATTGAGGAGCTGCGGCGGAAGAAGTCAACCACCGCGGCCGAGGGCGACGGCTTTCCCGCCTTCTCACCTCGACTTCGCAATTTGCTCCTCCCCGACAAGTTCAAGCCTTTGGGGATCACCAAGTACGATGCGAGCGAGATCCCATCCGGTGGCTCCGGTGCTACGCCCTCTCCATCGAGAACGGCGGCGGCAACGGCGACACCAAGTGCCTCTACTTCCCCTTCTGCCTAGACCAAGCACCACTCACATGGCTCGAGTCGCCCGGACAAGCACTCGATCGACAAGTGGGACCAGTGATGGAGCAGCTTCACAAGCAACTTCGCGGGCGACATGGGCCGATCGGGTACTCGCATGGACCTGGCCATGATCAAGCGGAACAAGGCGAGACCGTCCGCAAGTACATGCGCCGCTTCTTCGACAAGGGCGCTACCGTCGTTGACGTCACCGACAAGGAGGTCATCGACCTCTTCCAAGACGGTCTCTATCACCGTCGCACCTTTGAGGACTTCGGTCGTCGCCGCCCCGGTCCATCCCCCACCTCAAGGACATGATCACGTCTTGGGCGGATGAAGAAGACAAGGCCAATGCCAAGTACGACGCCATCCATGGCGGGACCAAGCGAGCCGGGCGGCGGCGGCGGCAACGCAAACCAAGGCGGCCGCAACAACAACAACAACAACAACAACAACAACAACTCGGGTCCCAACCGCAAGCGCAAGCCAGACAACACTGTCGCGGCTATCCAGCGCCCTGCGAAGGGGAACTCGAAGAAGAACTCCGGCGGCTTCAAAGACCTGCTGAAGGAGAAGTGCCCGTGGCATCCAAATGGCAACCACACCACCGAGCAGTGCTACCAACTCAGGCATGCACTCAAGGATACCCCAGAGCCACCGCACCCCCATGACCAAAATGGCAAGAAGAAGGACGGCGACAAAAATGACATCCAGGAGCCGGACAAGACCGTCAACGTCTTCTTCAGTGGATTGCCCAGCAGGCGGGAGCAGAAGGCTACCCGTCGTGAAGTCATGTCCATCGAGCCAGCGGTCCCGACCCCTCTCAGGTGGTCAGAGGTACCCATCACCTTCTCCCGCGCGGATCAATGGACCAGCTTCTCTGAACCAGGACGGTTCCCCCCTCGTCCTGAAGCCAGTGGTGGCGGGCTCCAAACTCAACAAGGTGCTCATCGACGGTGGAAGCGGGCTCAACGTCCTCTTCACCAAGACCTTGAAGAAAATGAAGCTCGACATCACTCATATGCTCACCAAGAGCAACACGCCCTTCTACGGCATCGTCCCCGGCAACGCGGCTATTCCACTGGGCTCGGTGGTCCCGCCCGATTACCTTCGGGGCGTCTCGGGACAACTACCGTACCGAGTACATCAAGTTCGAGGTCGCGGACTTCGAGACCTCTTACCACGCCATCCTCGGCGGACCGCCATCGCCAAGTTCATGGCGGTGCCTCACTACACCTACTTGGTACTCAAAATGCCAAGCCCGCTCGGTGTACTCTCCCTCCAAGGGGACTTAAAGATCTCCCACGACCGCGACACGAAGCCGTGGAGATCGCCTCTACAAACCAAGTACCCAACGCGATGATGGAGGTCTACGCCGCGTCGAAGAAGCTTGCTACAAGTGAACTCGACATCCCGCAGAAGTCGACAACACCAACAAGCCTCGGCCACCGAGGAGGTACTCGTCAAGACGGTCGACCTCGGAACGGGCGACCCCGGCAAGACCACCACCATCGTGGCCGGCCTCGACCCCAAATAGGAAGACGCGCTCATCGGCTTCCTCCGGCTAACCGCGACATCTTCGCGTGGAAGCCGACGGACATGCCGGGAGTGCCCCGGGGAGCCGATTGAGCACTTGCCTCAACGTCGATCCTAAGGCCACACCCAAGCGACAACACCTCCGACGCTTTGCCGACGACGGGCGGGACGCCATCAAGAAGGAACTCGCCAAGCTACTCGCAGTGGCTTCATCGGAGAAGTCTTCCATCTCGAGTGGCTCGCCAACCCCGTCCTCGTCCGCAATAAGAACTCGAACGAGTGGAGGATGTGCGTCGACTACACCGACCTCAACAAGCACTCGCCCCAAGGACCCCTTCGGGTTGCCGCGGATTGATCAAGTCATCGACTCCACGGCGGTCGCGACCTGCTCTGCTTCCTTGACTGCTACTCCGGGTACCACCAGGTCACAATCAAGGAGGAAGACCAGTAGAAGACCGCGTTCATCACCCCGTTTGGCGCGTACTGCTACACGACCATGTCCTTCGGGTTGAAGAACGCTGGCGCTACCTACCAACTAGCTATTCAGGCCTGTTTCAAGAGGCAACTCAACAAGAACGTCGAGGCCTACGTGGACGACGTGGTTGTCAAGACCAGGGACTCCAGTACCCTCATCGACGACCTTGAGGAGACCTTCGCATCACTACGCGAGTACCGCTGGAAGCTCAACCCGAACAAGTGCGTCTTCGGTGTCCCTTCGGGCAAACTACTCGGCTTCATCATCAGCCAGCGCGGCATCGAAGCCAACCCCGAGAAGATCTCCGCCATCACCAGCATGAAAGCTCCCACGAGCATCAAAGACGTCCAGAAGCTGACAGGGTGCATGGCGGTGCTTCGAACGAATTCATCTCGAGGCTAGGAGAACGGGGCCTCCCCTTCTTCAAACTACTCAAGCATCAAGAGAAGTTCGTGTAGACTCCGAGAGGCGGATCAAGCCCTTGCCTAGCTCAAGGACTTCCTATCAAAGCCACCGATCCTCACGGCTCCTCACAAGGGCGAGCGGCTCTTTGCTCTACCTAGCCGCGACTACTCACGTGGTCGATCTTGCCATCGTTGTCGAGCGGCAAGAAGATGGCCACGCCTACCCAGTCCAGCGCCCAGTCTACTTCGTCAGCGAGGTTCTATCAGAGTCCAAGGCCCGCTATCGGCTGTGCGAAGCTCCCCGTACGCACTACTCATCACCTCGCGGAAGCTACGACACTACTTCCAGGAGTACTCGGTCTCCGTCGTCACCGACTACCCGCTTGGCGACATCCCGCGGAACCAAGATGCTACCGGAAGAATCTCCAAGTGGGGCTGTCGAGCTTGGTGCCCTCACTATCGACTTCAAGCCACGCACGGCCATCAAGTCGCGAGCACTAGTCGACTTCATAGCGAGTGGCGGGAGAACCGGCTACCTACTCCCACCGTGCGACCGAGCATTGGGTGATGTACTTCGACGGCTCACTCAACCTCGAGGGTGCGAGGTGCGGGGGTACTCCCGATCTCTCCAACGGGCGAACAACTCAAGTACGTCCTGCGGATCTTCCGGAAGGTCTCAAACAACGAAGCCGAGTACGAAGCCCTCCTACACGGGCTCCGCCTCGCGGCTTACCTAGGCATTAAGCGGCTACTAGTCTACGGCGACTCCGCGGTGGTCATCAACCAAGTCAACAAGTCCCGGGACCGTAACAAGGAGAACATGGACGCCTACGCCTAGAAGTCCGCAAGCTCGAGAACAAGTTCTATGGTCTCGAGTTCCATCACATCGTCCGCGACAACAACGTGGCGGCGGACGTCCTCTCGAAGCTTGGATCCACCCGCGCTCAAGTACCAGCGGGTGTCTTCGTTCACGAGCTTCACGCGCCATCCATCCCGGACCGGCGCCACCGACCACCGCCTCTAGCTCACCCGCCGCCTCGGGCGGAGGTCATGATGATCGACATAGGCGGAGGCAACCCTTCATCGACTACCTCAGCGAGCAAAAGGTACCCTCCGACAAGAACTCGGCTGAGCAGCTCGTCCGCCGCGCCAAGTCCTACGTCCTCGTCGGAGACAAGCTTTACAAGCGGGGCGCATCTTCTGGGGTACTCATGAAGTGCGTCCCTCGTGAAGAAGGCAAGGACATCTTGGAGGAGATCCACAAGGGCATCTGCGGCAACCACGCGTCCTCACGCACGGCCCCGAGTCGGCAAAGCCTTCCGGCGAGCTTTCTATTGGCCCACGGCTACGGGCGATGCCGAAGAACTCGTCGAGAAGATGCCAAGGATGTTAGTACTTCGCCAAGCGACAACACGTCCCGGCCTACAAGCTAGTCACCATACCACCAACCTTGGCCCTTCGCTTGGTGGGGGCTCGACATGATTGGGGCCACGCGCCAAGCTGCGCCGGGGAGGATTCAACGGGGTATTGGTGGCTATCGACAAGTTCACCAAGTGGATCGAGGTCAAGCCGGTCACATGCCCCAAGGGCGACGAGTACTCGACTTCCTCGATGAACTCGTACACCGCTACGGGCTACCCCACCGCATCATCACAGACCTGGGATCCAACTTCAACAACCACCGGTTACGGGAGTATTGCGAGAACGGCGGGATCGACGTCGATACGTCTCGGTTGCCCATCCACGGGCCAACGGACAAGTCGAGTGCGCCAATGGGATGGTGCTCGACGCTCTCAAGAAGCGGCTACACGACGCCGCCAACTCCAAAGGGGGCAAGTGGATCAAGGAACTACCCAACGCACTCTGGGGGCTACGGACTCGGCCATCCAAGCCAATGGGGCAATCCCCTTACTTCTGGTCTACGGCTCCAAAGCAATCCTCCCCGCCGATGTCATATGGAACTTGCCGGCGGTGGAGCACTACGACGAAGGCGTCTCGGAAGACGACGAGACGAGTTGATATCGACGGCCTCGAAGAAGCTCGGCTCGCGCCGCCCTCGTCCAATCGGCAAGGTACCTAGAGGGTATCCGACGCTACCATGATCGCAACGTCAAGGAACGCTCCTTCAACGTTAGAGATCTTGTCCTCCGCCGTATCCGGAACACGGAAGGACTTCACAAGCTCGCTCCCCCTCGGGAAGGTCCCTTCACCGTGGCAAAGGTGACTAGGCCGGGCTCCTACCGCCTCCAGACACTTGAAGGCGAGGACATCAACAACTCGTGGAACGTCGACCAGCTCTGTCGATTCTACGCCTAGTCTACACGACTACTCCGGGGTTCAAGTCTACACGACTACATCAACACCCCCCCCGCCATAAGCGGCCTCCGGTCCCGGCTCCGGTCTCCGGACTTCTCCTCTCCGAGGCTCCGGCCCGCGCGGCTACCTACGGACCACCGGGCTACCACGAGCGTCAAGGACTCTAGCGGCGGTCTGCGAGAGACCACACTCTAAGATCCGGCCCGCACGGCTACCTACGGATCTACGATCCGGCCTACACGGCTACTTACGGATCAACTCGCGTAAGCGGCTACCCGCTCCCGGCGCTACTCGGTATGAGCGGCCTCCGGTCCAAGCGACTACTCAGAACTACGGCCCTGGCCATCCAGGTGTACTTTTTCAGTAATAAAGCTTGATCGTTCATCAACTTCTTTACTGTCTACTCCCTACAACGGGACCACTACTGCCGAGTACGACTACTCGCATCCACTCCACGATGGGGGCTCCGCACTCTGAGATCGCGGCTATGAGTACTCATTGCTGGAAAATTTCTTTCATTGATACTTAAGCAATTCATTACAATTGTTTCCTATACAACCCTGGCTACTAGCTATCCATTACAGGGCTACTGGAGGTTCAGCTTCTCAGCTACTTGCTCCGCGATGGGAGCCATCTGCTCCAGCAGCTACGCATCTTGCTCATCGGTGCGGTTGGCGGCTACCCCGCCGGCGACTACCTCCTTTGGGGCCTTCGGGAAGTACGACTTCATGAAGGCCAAGACTTGTCTTGGGATCGACCTCTCCACGTGCTTCACGTAGGCCGCCAGCCGGCTTGGAGCTTCCTTGAGGGCGATCCACCGGTGGAGCAATCTTGGGGCCGCCCGGGTGCGGCACCAGGAGTCTCGCGATCGGCAGTGCGGCTTCTTCGAGCTCCTTCAGTTGGACCCGCAGTGCCTCGCAGTCTTCATTCAACTTCTGCAAGGATTTGTAGCAGTTGACGAGATCGCGGTCAGAAGCAATCCGGAGCTCCATGTGCTTCTCGCACTCAAAGGCGAGTTCTTTGTAGTCGAGCTCGAGTACCTGGCGGGCTTCTCGCTCCCGGTAGAAGAGATTCTTCATGCTCGTCTCCGAGGACTTCAGCTGCTCCACCTGGCCCTCAAGCTCTGCAACACGACAACGGCACGGCGGGTCGGGGACCTCTCGACCTCCAACAAGTACCGACAAGTTCGGCGGCGTACCTTTGTTCTTGTTGCGGAGGCCCTTATTCTTCCGCACCAAGTTGTCGCCCTTCGCACCGCAACTCTTGTACATCGTTGTGGTACTTGGAGAAGGCGGCGTCGAGCTGCGACTGCATGGCAGCCGCGTGCTTCCGCGACTTCACAAGTTGCTCTTCTAGCGCCTCGGCTCGAAGCACCGCGTCGCCATAGCCCTGCAGCATGTTCGACTTGTCGCGGGACCGCTCCGCAACGTCCTGCACAAGACAACTCAAGTCACACGAGTACTCAACGACAAAGGATTGGCTACTCAGAGGCTACGGCTACTTACCTTCATCCACTGCTCGGCCTGACGGATCGCCTCCAAATGCTTGGCCACCGTCGCCGGCTCGATTAGATCGTCTGCGAGCAGCTCTATTCCGCCGCGACTACTCGCGGTGGCCTCCGTCATCGGCGCAGAGCGGATGGGCTCTGCGTCCTGGATCTCGGGGGAGCGGATAGCCACCTCCAGAGCGACCTCTGGCGACGTGGTGATCGCCTCTCCCCCGGCCGCCACGGCGGCCTCCTCGACGACCTCCTCCACGGGCTCGGGGGCTCCTCCCGCAGTCTCCGGGGCCTCTGGTGTCGACTTCTACATCGGCACCCCTGCAGGGATGTCACCACCTTCAGCTTCAGCGCCTGTCAAAGAGAAGACAAGTGCATCAGTGACTATGACTACTCCTCGAGGAGCCCTGTAGCTTCAAGAAAAGTACTCACCTTCGACAACGCTGGCCTCCGGCAACGGCGCCTCGGCAGCCGGTGGCTCGGGCACCACCTGGATAGCGGGAGCGGACTCCTCGGCGGGCGGCGCGACTTTTCCCGCCACCGCTGAAGAGGGCTCATCCCCCTCCCAGGACAGATCCGTGGATTTCTGCCGAAGCACACATAATTGGTCGTCAGTCAACCTCGACTACTACAACAAGTACTACTCAGGAAGATGGAGTACTTACAAGTTCGACCGGACTATTGTCACGGCGGAGCACCGAGGATGCGGCGATGTCGACCGGTCCACCCTCGGCGGGCGCCTCCTCCGACGCTCCCGCGGCTACCACTTCCTCCACGGCGGCGGCGGCCGGCGCGGTGCTCTCTCGCGCTCCCGAAGCCACCACCTCTTCAACGGCGGCGGCTACGGGTTCCGTGCTCGCCGTGGAGCGAGGGCCGGCGCTCCGGCTGCGCCAAGATCTCCTCAACGGTGGGGGGCCGGACTACGACTTCGGCCGGCTCCCCCACCTGTGTCCCACACGGCTTCGTCGCCCTCTTCGACGGGCTCCGTCGGCGGCACCTCCCGCATACAAGGTAGACTACTCATCGGCAAAGGTGCTTGTGCGATGAGTACTCGACTACTCTAGTTAAAGCATCTTACCTCCTAAGGTGTGGTCTCCGAGACCTTAAGCTTCTTCCCCACCCGCTTCTCCGGCGGGGGTTGCGCGGCTTCCGTGGCGGCGCGGCCGAGGCTAGCCTCCGTGCTAGTCGGGGGGTCTTGCACTAGAGGTACATGAGGCAAGCCTCGGACGGCTAAACCTCGACCGCAATTGAAAGCGGTCTTGCAACGTCTCGTCGTCGTCGTCGTCGTCGGTGGTATCCTCCACGACGACGGTGTCATCGCCTTCACCGACTTCTCGCCGCTCCTTCGCCTTCCCTTCCCTCGGGATCTCGATTCCGCTCGGAGGTGGCTGCGGCTCGGAGATGAACTTCTTCAAGTCCTCCTGCAAGACACGAAGACATCGGCACGACTACTCCAAGCAATGACTACTCGACTAGGAGGAGCACGACTACTCACCTCCTTGGGCGGGCGCGCGGCGGGAGTACTCTTGGACGGGGCACGCCGTGTACGGCGGCATATCTTTGAAGATCCGCGACAACCTTTCAATGATGTCGCCGTCGTCCGGCTCGCCTCTCTCGTGCATCCGCGACGTGTCGTCGTCGCCGGTGTACTCGAAGCCTAAGGTGTCTCGAGCCATCAACGGCCGCACCCTCCGCTTCATGAAACCGAAGGCCACATGCTCGGCCCTCGGTCCCGCCTCCCTGAGCACCTTGATGCGTGCCAGCAGCTCGGGAAGCTGGATCCCCTCTTGCATGGTGGGCTCCGTGTTCCACCATTCGCGGTGCCTGGGCTGCCGTCCGCTCGGCTTCGGCAGGCCGGGGTGGTGGTTCGTGATGTAGAACCACCTTGTCTTCCAGTCGGTGTTGGAGTCGACAAGCTTGTACGCCAGGTACTGCTCCGCGGCGTCTTCTCTCAACTGGATGCCGCTCCTCCGACTACCCTTGGGTTGGTCGCACTTGGGCGCAGGCTTGACGCGGAAGAACTTCGGAAAAGAACCCAATGCGGCTTGATCCCAAGGAAGGCTTCGCGAAGTGCACGAAGACCGCGGTGTGGAAAATGCCGTTGGGGTTCGGATTCGGTACTCGATCCCGTAGTACCCGAGAAGCCCTTTGAAGAAAGCGCTAGCCGGGAGCGCAAGCCCACGCTCCACGAACCGCGCGAACATGGGGATCTCGTCTTCGGCCTTCTCCATCGGATATGGATCTCCGGCGGCGAACCTCCACATGTCGACCTCCTTCTCCCGGATGAACCCCCCGTTCGGGAGGGTCGGCGAATCTTCCGTCTTCACCTTGGATCTCTTCCATTCGCGGCTTGGATCGGCCCGCGGTGGAGACATGGGCGGCGCTACTCCGGTGGCGGCCTCTTCGCGGCCCCTCTTCTTCCCGGCGGCCTTCGACGTCTTGGATGGTGACGGCTTCATCCTCCAAGTGCAAGGCGTCTTCACGCGCATCCGCTCGGAGGCTACCCTAAAAGCTTTGGGTGGCAGCGCACTTGAATCTATTACGGTGGCAGCAGGCGCTGGGAGTGGATCTACTCCGAGATGGAATCGAAATGAGCGCAGCTCGGATGGGTGAATAACCCTAAGGGTTTTGGCTTCTATTTATAAGTCAAACCGGCTCCGCAACGGGCGGCCGGATAAGTCCACGCGCGGGCGACTCGGCGGGCGTGCGTGACCCTTCGTATTCTACTAGTCGACGCGCCTCACCTCGGGGGCTCGGCTACTTCTACTCAACTGCGGGAAGCGGCTAGTCTCAAGAGCATCTCGGGACACATTCTTCAAGATGACCTTTCAATTCGAGAGGAAGTACTCGACTCAAGGCTCGGGGGCTCCGTGCCACGTGTCCTTCGGTTTTTTCTCTCCGGATTTTTCGGGATTTTCTTGCCAAGACTTCAGATGGACCCTCAACCGAGCCTACGGCTCAACCTAAGGCTCGGGGGCTACTCCATATGGAGTGCTATTTTGCAATCGCACCTCCATATCAGCTCCGTCTTCAAGACAAGACGGGCATCTCTGAAGACCTTCGAAGGCAGTATTCGAGGATGCTTGGAACTACTCGAGAAGACTTCAAGATTACTCAAACATCGAGTGGAGTACATTCCGGCCCTCGGGATGCTTCGACTACTCTTGAGGACTTTTGACTTGTAGCACTCGGGGACGCTTGAGGACTACTCGTTAAGGCCGTCAAGACTACTTGAAGCTATCTTTCTCGACTACAAAGTACTCGGGGGCTTGTCGTATGGACCTCCCCGGGCCCACTACCTCGGTGGGTACCGGGACCGACTACTCGGTGGGCCCCGGGACTACCGGCTTGCGCCGCACGGCACTGAAGGCGTGGAGCACAAGGACTACACGGGGAGTAGTACTCGGTTAGGGGAGCCGTACATGTTCCGCACTTTGTATAGAGGACTCCTAGACGTACTCGACTAGTACTCTCTCCCTACTCCGACTTGTAACCCTATCTCCCCGGACTATATAAGGCGAGGTAGGGACCGATCTCTAGCATCCAATCCAATCTCATCTCATACAACTCACGGCGCACTATTGCACCATCTTGTAATCGTGCCCAATCAATCCCGAGCTACGCGGCATACGGGACGTAGGGTATTACGCACCTCGCGGCCCGAACTGTCTAAATTGTGTGCCACGTGTCTCTTCCTTCGAGTTACCGATCTCGGCGAGGCCACATTCATCTACTTCGGGTACTCCCCTTAGTAGGTTGCCGGTCTAAAACACCGACGGTGCCAGCTTGTGCCTCCCCTTGCGCCGGCCAAGGTGTTGAGGGCGGACGCGTCCATCCCCACCCGGCGGCGCTCGTCGAGGGCGTCGCGAGCGGGAGCTAACGCGGTGGTGGCGGCGGGCGAGAGCTCGCGGAGTGTGGGCGAGGCCTCGAGGCCACGGCCGGCGGTTTCGCCCCGTGGCGCGCGGCCGGCGGCCGTGGAGGAACGGTGGGCGCCGGTCGTGGTGGAGGCACGGCGGGCGACGGCCGTGGCGGTGGCGCGGCCGGGAGATGGCCGTGGCGTCGCCGTGGAGGGCCATCCGGCGCTCGCGGCCGGCCGAGACGTGTCCGGGCGGCGGCGGCCGCGGCACCACGGCGGAGTCCGCGGCCACGGAGGCGCGAACGGAGGCGACGGTGGGGGGCGCGGCCCGAGCCGTGCTCGCCGGCGGCTCCCGGGCGGCGGCGGTGGAGATGCGGGACGACGACTCCCCGCCGCCTGGGTGGGACCAGTGGGTCAGCTTCCCCACGCTGTCCCCCGAGCCCCAGGAGGAGGGGCGCTCGTGAGGTGGTGGGACGGCCACATGGTGGCCGGGGGCCGAGGGCACGGTGCAGAGGCCTCTTCCTCCCACGCCGGCCGCTGCGCCGGGATGGGGGCGCGTCGACGGTCCGCCCACCTTTGCCGACGCCCGGGAGGAGCGAGGAGGCCGTGGGGAGAGCTCGGTGACCACGGCGCCGCGCTCAGCCGAGCTTTGAACGAGGCGGCGCGGATCCATGGCGGTCCGGCGTGGCACGTCTTCCGGGTGAGGCGCCATTGTCTATTTTTTTTTTGGTTTCGTCGTCTTCATGCTTGTTCCCAGCGGCGCGACGCTCACTGGGTTTGGTCTGTTGGCGGCAGGAGCTCGAGCACCACGCCCGCAACAAGTACGGCGCCTTCGACCGGATGAGCGCCGAGCTCCGTCGTCTCCGGGAGCAGTGTGACACCTTCGTCACGCTCGCAGAGGCCTTGAGGACGCCGGACGGCCGGCTATCGTGCGGGCGGAGGCCTCGCGCGACCGGCTCCGGGGAGTGCGAGAGGCGGGCCCCGGCGCGCCCCTCCAACCTCGAACGGATTTGCACGGCCCTCATCGATCGGGATGAGGCGGCTGGCAGCATGCGCGGGGGGGGGACTCGGAGAGGACGCGCGCATTGGCGTCCAACCGGGAGGCGGAGGTGGGCGCCGTCCGAGCCGCCGATCGGGAACTCCGCTCTTGGCTCCGGGGAGGCGCGAGGCTCGGCGAGCCGGGCGAGGAGCGGGCGCGCGCGGCCGAGCGAGAGGCCAAGGAGGCCGACGAGCCGAAGGCCACCCTCGACGCCAAGGTTGCTTTGCGCTCGCCACCGCGGAGGACCGGCTCACGCAAGAGCGTACCGCCGCCGGGGGCGGGCGGGGCGGCTCCGGCGGAGCGGACCGCTCTTGCCGACGCCGGTCGGCGCTCGAGCGGGAGCGTACCGCTTGCGAGGCGGCGCGAAGTCGGCCGGAGGAGCGGAACGTTGAGTTCTCGAAGCTCGAGGGCGAGCCGGTGGTTCTAGCATCACAAGTGCGAGCCGGGGAGCGAGGCCCTCAAGGAGCGAGTGCCACCGTTGTCGGCTGCGGCGGGCGGTCGAGGGCGAGCGCCGCGCCCTCGAGGTGGAGAGGAAGCGGGGTCGAAGGTAGGTTGTTGTTCCATCTCTTGTTTTGCGATCTTCCCTTTGAGGGTTCGTTCCCCCTTCTGATCTCTTTCTTGCCGGTAACGCTCGAGCTGCGCACCGCGCTGGGGCACGCGACCGACCGGGCCGAGGCGCTGCAGGCCTCCTACAACTCCTCCCGAGCGGGAGCCCCTGCGGAGGCTGCGTTCCGCGGCCCTCGAGACTGCCGGGCCGTGGAGGAGGGCGAGGCGCGAGGTTGGAAGCTCGGCCGGCTAGCCGCTCGCGCGCCCTTGGCGGGCACGTCTCCGGCGCATGCGCCGGGCTCGCACCTTGGCGTCCGAGAAGGCTCTCGGAGTGGTGCGATCTCATTACGAGATCAACTTCGAAACCGTGGCGGAGGGCTACATCGTCCCGAGAGGGCGTCGAGGACGAGGTGGTGATGGAGCGCGTGGACGCGTTAGCCGATGACGCCGCCGAGGCGCTCGCCGAAGCCTTCGGGGAGTTCCTGTTCCGGATGCCGCCGATGCCAATGCTCCTCGGGCCCGAAGGTTGTTGGGCGCCGGCCCCTTTTTGTTTGTATGTTAGTGTATGGGCCGCGTGGCCATGTAAATGAACAAATCATTTTGTTTCAAACACTTGTGAAAACGAAATGGTGTTCTTTACTTTATTGCGCTGTTTTGTTTCTTCCTCTTCCTGAGTAAATTCGAGTTAGGGAAGTTCGATTTTCGCGTGCGGCCCTCTTCGGGCCGAAGGCAAGAGAGAAGGGCCGTATCCTCGTGGAGGCGTAGGCTATCTCTGACTCGCGCGTCCTTTCCGCTAGGCCGTCTGCGCCCTGTTCGAATTTTGCTCGAGGGCAAGGTCGAGCCATACTTAGCGCGCGTGGTTTTTGCGAAAAAATGGGACCATTTTTTTAGGGGGGATGCACCCCGTAGTAGCCCCCGAGGGTGACTTGGTTTTCTGGGGAAAGCCGAGTTGCCCTTTTTATTGAATTGTTGTTGTTTACATTTGAGCCGCCAACTGGGTGTTGGCTTTGTTATTTACAACAGAAAAGACTTGGAAATCCTAGCTAAGGGTAAAAGCGACGTAGGCTGCCGGATGTTCCAAGCGTTGGTGAGCACCTCTCGAGTCCTTCTTGGCCGGCTTGTACGTGCGGGCTTGAGCACCTTCACCACGACGTAGGGTCCCTCCCACGGAGGTGATATCTTGTGGCATCCTCGGTTGTCTTGGCGTAGCCTTAGGACCGACCCCCTCGGCGAAGTCCCGCCGGCGCACCTTTCGGGCTTAGTAACGCCTTAGGGACCGATGGTATCTTGCGGAGTGCATCAAGGCCACGAGGCGCGCTTCGTCCGAGTCGGTCCGGTGAGTCCTTGTGGGCCCGCCGGTTGGCGTCCTCAGTGTAGCCTCGCACCATGGGTGACCCATATTCTAAGTCCGTGGGGAGGATGGTCTCCGCGCTGTGGACTAGAAAGAACGGGGTGAACCCAGTGGCTCTGCTTGGGGTGGTCCTTAGGCTCCACACGACCGCAAGCAATTCCTGGAGCCATTTCCGGCCCGGACTTGTTCGGTGGTCGAAAATTCTAGGCTTGAGGCCTCGTAGGATCATGCCGTTGGCACGTTCTACTTGACCGTTGGTCCGTGAGTGTGCCACGGTGCCCAATCCACACGGATGTGGAATTTGTCGCAAAATTCCGGGAATTTCTGCCCGTGAGCGGGACCCGTTATCGGTGATGATGGAGTTCGGCACTCCAAAACGGTGGACAATGTCGGTGAAGAACGTCACCGCTTGCTCGCCCGAGATTCGTAATGGGGCGCACTTCTACCCACTTGGAAAATTTGTCGATAGCGACCAACAAGTGGGTGAAGTCCCCCGGGCGCCTTTCTCAAGGGCCCGACGATGTCCAGCCCCCACACGGAGAAAGGCCATGTAATGGGAATGGTCTGCAGGACGTGAGCAGGGAGGTTGGATTTTCGGGCGTAGGATTGGCACCCTTCGTAGGTGCGCATGATCTCGCTGGCGTCTGCGACCGCTGTGGGCCAGTAAAAGCCTTGGCGGAACGCGTTGCCCACGAGGGCGCGGGGCGCGGCGTGGTGGCCGCAAATCCCCGCATGTATGTCCCGGAGGAGCTCGCGCCCCTCGGGGATGGGCACGCATCGGCCGCAGGGATGCGGAAGCGGCGCGCTTGTACAGCTCGCCGTCGACGAGGGTGAAGGACTTGGCCATCTCGGCGATGCACCGGCCTCGGACCGGTCCGAGGGGAGTTCCCCTCGGTCCATCCAGGCGATGTACTTGTCGCGCCAATCCGCCCTGATGGGGGCTGGCTCGACGTCCATCACTTCGGCCTCACTAGCGCCGTACCCCTCGAGGAGGGAGAGCACATATGCCTCGTTCGAGGGGTCCTCATCCATGGGCTCCGCGCCTGCTGGATTCGAGGGAGCCCCGAGGGTTCCGTGTGGCTCGAGGGGTGCGGCTCGAGGGTGACGGAGGGCCGGGCGATATCTCGGGCGGAAACGTTCGGGGGGGATAGTGATCCGCCGGACGCGATCTTGGCCGGCTCGTCCGCCTCCTCGTTGTACCGGCGGGGGCACGTGATTGAGCTCGATGCTGTAGAACTTATCCTCGAGGGCTCGCACGGCCTTGCGGTAGGCTTCCATCTTGTCGTCGTGGCGGCTCGTGTTCTTCATGACTTGGTCGATCACGAGCTGCGAATCCCCCCGCACGTCGAGGCGTTTGACGCCTATCTCAATGGCGATCTTGAGGCCACAGAGTAGGGCCTCGTACTTAGCCATGTTGTTTGACGCGGGGAAATGGAGGCGCACCGCGTACCGCATGTGCTCCCCGAGGGGTGATACGAAGAGCAGGCCCACGCCAGCCCCTGTTTTCATCACGGAGCCGTCAAAATACAGAGTCCAGCACTCTGCCTGGATCTGCGGCGGCGGCAACTGCGTGTCCGTCCACTCGGCGACCAAATCTGCCAAGATTTGGGACTTGATGGCCTTGCGCGGGGCGTAGGCAAGCGTCTCGCCCATCAGCTCCACTGACCACTTGGCGATCCTGCCCGCCGCGTCCAGATTGCGGATGATTTCCCCGAGCGGGAAGGAGGAAACCACCGTGACAGGATGGGCGTCGAAGTAGTGACGGAGTTTGCGCCGGGCAAGGACCACCGCGTAGAGCAGCTTTTGCACTTGGGGGTAGCGCGTCTTGGTGTCAGATAAGACTTCGCTGATGTAGTAGACGGGTCGTTGAACCGGCAGGGCGTGACCCTCCTCCGTACGTTCCACCACGATCACGGCGCTGACCACCTGAGTAGTCGCAGCCACGTAGAGGTACAGAGGTTCGCCGTCTTGCGGCGGTGTGAGGATTGGAGCGCGGGTCACGGACGCCTTCAGCTTGTTGAGCGCGTCCTGGGCCTCGGTGGTCCAGGAGAAGCGCTCGCGCTTCTTGAGGAGGTGGTAGAGGGGCAAGCATTTCTCGCCGAGCCGCGAGACGAAGCGGCTCAAGGCGGCAAGGCACCCCAGCACCCTCTGCACCCCTTTAAGGTCCCGAATCGGGCCCATCTGCTCGAGGGCGGCAACCTTTTCAGGATTGGCCTCGATGCCTCGCTAGGAGACTATGTATCCTAGAAGCATGCCCCGCGGCACACCAAAGACACATTTTTCGGGGTTTAAGTTTACCCCGTTGGCCCGTAGGCAGTCGAACGCGATGTTGAGGTCGCCAACCAGGTCGTCCGCCTTCCTGGTTTTCACGACTATGTCGTCCACGTACGCCTCGACGATTCGCCCGATGTGGTCTCCGAAGACGTCTTTGCGCATACATCGGCCCCCGGTACGTTGCGCCCGCGTTTCGGAGGCCAAATGGCATCGTGGTGTCGCAATACATCCCGAACGGCGTGATGAATGAAGTCGCGACCGGTCGGACTCCTTCATTTTGTTCGGTGATACTCGGAGTAGGCATCAAGGAAACGGAGCGGGTTCGCACCCGGCGGTCGAATCAACGATCGATCGATACGCGGCAAAGGAAAAGGAACTTTAGGACATGCTTTATTAAGACTAGTGTAGTCTACACACATCTGCCACTTCTCATTCTTTTTCTTTACTAATACGGGATTAGCTAGCCAAGTGGGGTGGAACACTTCCTTGATGAACCCGGCCTCGACGAGCTTCGCCGCCTCCGCCCCGATCGCCCGCCGCCGCTCCTCGTCGAAGCGGCGGAGCCGGGGTGCTAGAGGCGGCGCGGGGAGTGAGGTAGGATGTCAAGGGAGTGCTCGGCGACCTCCCTCGGGATGCACGGCATGTCCGAGGGGCTCCCATGCGAAGATGTCGGCGTTGGCGCGCGGAGGAAGTCGACGAGCACCACTTCCTATTGCGGGTCGAGGGTGGAGGGCGACCCTCAACGCCTTGCCCTCGGGGGCGGTAGGGTCGAGGGCACGTCCTTGGTCCGTTCCGCCGCCTCGAAGCCGCGGCGTGCTTGGCGGTGGAGTTGAGGTCTTCGTTGACCATCTTCTCCCGGGTTGGCCACCGGCGCTTCGTCCCGGCGCTAGTGCTTCCGCGTCGAAGGCGTGCTCGATGGACGAGCCCACGGTGATGATGCCGCTCGGCCCCGAGCATCTTCATTTTGAGGTAGGTGTAGTTGGGGACGGCCATGAACTTGGCGTCGCGGGGCCGCCCGAGTATGGCGTGGTATGCGCCTCGAATCCCACCACCTCGAAGGTGAGCGTCTCCTTCGGTAGTTGCTCGAAGCGCCGAACCAAACGGGCGGATCGATGCACTGGGGGCGGGACGCGCTTGCCGGCGCGACGCCATGGAATGGCGTCGTCTTCGGGCCGCGGCTGGTCCAACCCGATCCCCAACGAGCGCGGCGTGCGCACATAGAGTATGTTGAGGCTTCTTTGCCTCCGTCCATCGAGGACTTTTGAGAACCGCGCGTTCGCGATGGCCGGGTTGACCACCGGCGGGTATTGGCCGGGTTGGGGATGCGGTTTGGGTGATCCTCGCGGCCCGAAGGTGATGGCGTCCTCCAGACCGGTCAAGGAAGGAGGGAGGTGCCTTCTCTCCGGCGAGAACCTCGTGCCGCTCCCGCTTGCGGCGGCGGCTCGACATGTCGACGGTCGGCCCCCAAAGATGAGGAAGACGTTCTCCACCGCGGGGAAGCCGCCGGCGTCACCGTCACCCCCATCCTTCTTGGCCTCGACGTCCTTCGCGGCGGCGCGGTCGTAGAATTTTTTAAGCATGTCGCACTTGCTCGAGGGTGTGGTTGAGCGGCGTCTTGTGGTAAGGACATGGCTTCTTCGGCATGTCGTCGAAAACCCCGGTCCTCGAGGGGCGGTCGAGGGGCCCCGTCGAGCCGGGTCAACGGTAAGGGCTTCACTATCGTCGACGTCGCGTCCTCGCTCGCGCGCCTCGCGGCGGCGGCTTCTTTCTCTTCTTGCCCCGCTTGTCTTTACGGTGGAGGTCCTTGGACTTGCGCCCTCCGTGGGCGCGATGTACGTGCGCTTGCCCTTCTTGCCATCGAAGATCGCCCCCACGGCCTCTTCACCCGAGGCGAAGGCGGTAGCGATGTCGAACGACTTGTTCGAGTCCGCCGGCGGGCTGCGCCTCAACTCGCACACGAGGTCCCGGCACATGGTGCCCTCGAGGAAGGCGTGCACGATCTCGGATTGTGCCACGCTCGGGAGCTTCCGTGCGGCACTTGGAGAAGCACGGTATGAAGTCCCGGAGCGACTCGCCGGGCCCTGGGGTGCGGGGAGCGCGAGTCCATAAGTTCCCGGGCGCACATACGTGCCTGGAAGTTGCCAACGAACGTGCGCACCAGATCATCCCAGTTGTGGATGCTGGCTGGCCGGCGGGTGCTCGAGCCATGTCCGCGGCGAGTCGGCGAGGTGTAGGGGGAGGTTACGGATGATGACCTCGTCGGCGGTGGCCCCGCCCGGGCGGCACGCCGGGCGGTAGTCGTTGAGCCACACGCGGGGGTCCGTTTCCCTGTTGTACTTGACGATGGTCGTGGGCTGGCGGAAGCGCTGTGGGAAGGTCTCCGCGCGGATCTCCCGGCTGAACACGCGGGTCCCCGGGGGCTCCGGCGTCGGCGAGCAGTCCTCATCGCTATCGTAGCGGCCACCCCGTCGAGGGTGATAGCCTGCCTCCGCCCGGACATCCGCTTTGCTCGTCCGCCGAGCGTTGATGGCGTCGCGAGCGTCACCGGTCCCGCGGCCGACCACGCGTGTCGAGGAGCCGCTCTTTGGCCGGTGTGCGCCCGGGTTGGCGGGGCGCTCCGTGGCTCTTCCCGCGTGCACCGAGGGTTCGGGCCCCTGTACGCCTCCGTCATCCTGCGTGTCACCCTGATGTCGGATGCGGGAGGCTGAGCTCTCGGCCTGCTGGACGGCCGCTTGCTCGATGAGCGCCTGCGCCTCGCGGTGCAGGTTTCGCGCTTCAGGTGTTGAAGGGGCAGGCATGGCCCGAAGCAGTGTCGCGGCAGCAATGAGCTTTTGGCTCGCTCGCGGGGGCGCCTCCGGGTTGTTGACGTTGAAGTCAGCATTAATGCGGTCGCGGATTTGTATACCCAGCTCGCGTGAGCGTTCGCCACGCGCGGAGGCTTCTCCTGGCATGGAGGCGCGGAGCAACCGCACCGTCCGGTATTCTTCTGCCAGCTTCGCCTCGAGCTCGCGTGCTTGAGCCAGCTGTGCATTGATATCTGCCCCCGTTGGGGGTGAAGGAGCAGGGGCGCTTGGCCTGCGGCGGACGCGAGCGGTCCCCGAACGGGCGGAACTTCTCCGTCGCCGGTGCCTGTTGCGTCGGTGGCGTTCGCCGGTCGTTGGCGATGACCACGCGGCACTCCCGCGCGGGGTCGTAACTTGCGATCTTTGGAGTCGTCGGAGCGACGAACCGGTGGTCCGCGGCGTCGAGGAATCGCTTGAACATCACCGGGTCGGCACGCCGGAAAAGTCCCACTCCGCGTACCCGTGCAAGGTGGCGGGTGGCAACGCATCGAGGGAGCCTAGGGACGACTCGTCGCCGGCGGAGGCTCCAGGGTCCCTGGCGACGAAAACGTGGCGGCCAGGGGGAACCCTGCGCATCGTGGAGCCGGCATTGGCGTTGGCGGTGTAGGCCGCCGTGGCACCGTGCAGACAGATAGGGAAGCGTGATCCGGAGACCGCGCGCTCCCCCTCGGGGGCGGGCGTCGTCGTGGCGACGGCGCGCCGCACGAGAGGCGACGCGCTCGGCTTGCCGTCGCTCGACCGCGCCCCGACGCGGCGGCGGCGCGGAGCGGCGGCGGCGGCCGTGGCGGCGACGGGCCGCGCGGCGTGCGTGCGCGGGGCGCTGCGTCGCGGCGCCGCATGCGGTGGCGGCCGGGGCGGACCGACGACGCCGCGCACGGAGCTCATCCGGCGGGGAGGGGGTCCGAGCTGCCCATGGAGTAGCGCGTACCGCGGTACTCGGTGCGAATCACCATAGAAGGAGTTGACGGTGGATTTGACCTTTTAGCGCTCGCGAGCCCCACGGCGGGCGCCAACTGTCGGTGCGGGATATGGTCCCGACACTAACCAGTAATAAGCGCCAAGGTCTTTCCATCAATGGTCGATGCTAAGCAACTAAAGACACAAGATTTATCCTGGTTCCGGTCGGGGGCCGTACGTCCAGCAGTGGTGTGCTCGAGGGCACTACACCGGGGTGCCTGTAGTGGGACGGCTACAAGCAAGGTGGGAGAGGAGGCGTGGCCTCCAAGTCCCTGGTGAAGTGGCTGAAGATGTTGTGGGAGAATTGGGGAGTGTGTGTGTGGTCGTTGCGAGTGTTCGTGTGTCGATGTCCCTGTGGTAAGGGGGATCACCTTCCTTTTATAGACCAAGGAGAGGGCGGATTACAGGCATGCCGCACTATTCAGCTACACGGGAAGGTATGGCCTGCGCCGCCACAGAGTTAGCGTCCGCCTTGACGGTCCTTGCCACGATCTGGTCATCATGGCGTATCTTGTACCCGAACAGTGGCGGCTTCGAGGGTAGGGCGTAGTGGTTGGCCGTGGCGTCCTCAGGCGGGCTCGAGGTAGTTGCTGACGTCGATCCGTACGGGTACGGCGGCAAGCGTGACGGCGTCCCTTCCCCGTGCGCCTGCGGTGCCGGAGTGGTCGCAACGGTGCGGGCGTGGCGCTGCGAGCTCGGGGGCGGCCGCACGGGACCTACAGTGGCGGGGATGGCGTCTCGCCGGCCTACCGTCATGATTTGGCCCTGCAGGTTCACGAGAAAAAGGTTTGAGGGTGCAGCCGGCCCCCCTTCGAGGGCACGGCGCGTTAGCCGTACAGGAGTAGGCGGCGCAGGGTCATGGGGCTGACACCGGCCGTATCACACAGTCCCCCACAGTAGCGGGGATGGGTTCCCCTAGGGAGTTGGTGCGACAGGGCCGGGGCATGAGTCCCAGGCGCATGATGGCGACGCCCCGCCGTTGTCAGAGCATTAAATGTCCATACCTGTGTGCGGGAGCGGACGTGCGCGTGCAGAAGCCTTGAGCGAGGCAGAGGTGAACCCTCGAACGAGACGGAGCCTGCTCGAGGGAGCCGTGAACCCTCGAGCGAGGCGGAACCTGCTCGAGGGAGGTGCGAACCCTCGAGCGAGGCGGAACCCGCTCGAGGGGGCCTTTGAGTGGGCCGCTCTGCTGGGCCGTAAGGACCCCGCAGTGTGGGTCGTGCCCCGCATGTGTGCTTTAAGTGGGATGTGTTTAGTTTTGGTTTTTTGCAGGTTTTAAGCAGGATTCCCTTGGTTGTTTTAGGGGACCCTCTAGGCTGTCCCCGACAGTAGCCCCCGAGCATCTGCGGGCGTGCCGGCCAGACTCCCGCAGATGCTGGTACCTACTGATAGGACATCCTTCCCCCTAGTTGCTAAAGCTTTCCGTGG